>CM056510.1:26324306-27007831 GCA_029783415.1 Anisodus acutangulus | reverse complement strand
TGTTTCGGTCTATTGTAAACGGCTCAAGGAATTGACGGACCAACTCCGTAACGTTGGCGCGCCTGTTACCAATAATTATTTTGTTCTACAAATGGTTGCAGGCCTATCTGAGGCCTATAATGGCGTTGGCTCTTATTCGTCAAAGTAATATGTTTCCCTCTTTTTATCAAGTCCGTTCGATGCTCACGTTGGAAGAAGTCGGCTTGGCAAAAAAGGCGACTATCGGCGCCAATTCCGTAGCGATGATGACTTCATCCAATAACTCTCACGGTTTTATTAACAATTCGGGTCAACACTGCAACAACGGTGGCGGCAAGAAGGGTCAAAACCATAAAAATAATGGCAAAAATCGCGGCGGCAACAACAGCGGCAACCAAAACGGTGGTGGCAACGGTAGTAGGCCTCGGGGCAGTAGGAAGCAGCCCAATTAGCCTTAGCAGTGGGCCCCTGGTAGTGGAATTGGGCCAGTGGCATGTGGCCCAACAATGGCTATTTTCGACTCAGTCCTTACCTGGGTAACTGGGCCCAGTTCTATCAACAGGCTAGGACCAGTTTCTCGGGTCCAACAATTGGCGGCAGTTTTGCTTCTGGGCCGGGGCAGTAGGCAGGATTGCTTGGGCCTCGGCCACCGCAGGTATTTTAGGAAGTGGGCCCCACATCGACTCCGACAGATATTGAGGTCGCGATGCATACACTTGGATTAAATCCTCCATACCCGAATTGGTACATGGACACCGGCGCCACTTCTCACATGACGTTAGACCAAGGTACTCTCTCGTCTTATTCTAATTTGAGCAAAAATCGTGGCATAATTGTTGGTAATGGCAACTGAATTCCAATTCGTGGTTACAGTCATAAAACTTTATCTCCCCCCATCCACCTCTTGTCTTGAAAAATGCCCTTCATGCCCCTAACTTAATTAAAAATTTGGTGTTTATCCGTAAATTCACCACTGATAATTGAGTTTCTATTGATTTTGATCCTTTTGGATTTTCTGTGTAGGATTTCAAGACGGGGATATCTCTCATGAGATGTGATAGTAGGGGAGATCTTTATCCTATCACGCCTGCATCCAGTCTCTCGAGTCAAGCCTTGCCATCTACTTTTGCAGCTCTAGCTCCTTCCTTGTGGCATGCACATTTGGGTCACTCTGGGTCGTCCATTGTTTCTTCCTTGTAAAAAAAAATAATTTTATTTCTTGTAAGGGTACGCGTAGTACTCCAATTTGTCAATCATATCCTTTAGGAAAATATGTTAGATTACCATTTGTAGCCTCTACTTCTCGTACTTTAATGCCTTTTGATATTGTTCATAGCGATTTATGGACCTCTCTAGTAATCTGTTCTGTGGGCCATCGTTATTATGTTATATTTTTGGATGATTATTCTAATTTTTATGGACTTTTTCGTTAACGAAAAAATCACAAGTTTTTTCAAAATTCTTAAATTTTCGAGCATTCATCTGTACCCAGTTCGAACGAGAAATAAAAATATTCAATGTGATAATGACAAAGAATATGATAATGGTTTATTTCGGGAATTTTGTGTAAATAATGGCATAGTTTTCATTTCTCTTATCCTCATACGTCCTCACAAAATGGAAAAGCCGAACTAAAAATTCGTACCATTAATAATATTTTCTGAATTTTATTGGTCTATGCTTTTGTACCCCCTTCCTTTTGGCATCATGCTCTACAAATGGCTACCTATCTCCTTAACATACTTCCTACCAAAGGGTTGGCATATGCGTCTCCTATTAAAGTCCTCTATAATAAGAATCATTCGTATTCACATCGTAGGGTCTTTGGGTGTTTATGCTATCCACTTTTTCCTTCAACTACAATTAACAAACTTCAAGCCCATTCTACCTCTTGTGTGTTTTTTGGGTTATCCATCTAATCATCGTGGTTACAAATATTTTGATTTATCGTCTAATAAAATTATAATTAGTTGTCATGTTATTTTTTATGAAACCCAATTTCCTTTTGCTAAATTGAGTAGTCACGTGCCTAGTTTGTATAATTTTTTAGATGACGAGGTCTCACCGTACTTTATGCACCACCTCATGTGCCGATCTAGTGACCTAACCTCGCCAAAGAGGGCCCATCCGTCACGCCCGCCTCCACCTCATCAAGCGCCCACTTTCGCCTGGGCCGATCGCCCATCCCACTACCTGCAGCTTTTAGCCCGGCCAGACCGATCCAACCCATCAAGCTTTCAATTTTGGGCCAAAGAGGGCCCACCGTCACGCCGCTTTGTCAGCCACCCAAGTTCCACCCGCTTCGTCCTCGAGTTAAGGGCCAGTTACTCGTAGTCAACGGGGTATTTTTAAACCAAAACAATATTTTAATCTTAATTCTAATGTCTCTAAATCCCATCTACCACGTAACCCAATGTCTGCCTTAAATGACCCGAATTGGAAATTGGTTATGAATGACGAATATAATGCTCCTATTGAAAATAAGACGTGGGAGTTGGTCCCCCATCCTTCTGGTGTTAATATTATTCAGTCTATGTAGATTTTTACTCATAAAAATAATTCTGATGGCTCTTTCGCTAGACATAAGGCTCGTCTTGTAGGTGATGGTAAAACTCAATAGGTTGGCGTGGATTGTGGTGAGACATTTAATCCGGTGGTCAAACCGGCTACCATTCGCACTGTTCTCAGTTTGGCTCTTTCAAAGGCATGACCCATTCATCAGCTCGATGTGAAGAATATTTTATTACATGGTGATCTTAAGGAGACAATTTTCATGCATCAGCCCTTGGGTTTTCGAGACCCCACATATTCTAATCATGTCTGTTTATTGAAGAAGTCCTTATATGGGCTTAAGCAGGCCCCACGGGCCTGGTATAAGCGATTTGCAGACTATGTATCTACTATTGGCTTTTCTCACAGCCGGTCTGATAATTCTCTGTTCATCTATCATCGTGATACTTCCTTGGCATATATTCTATTATATGTCGATGATATTATTTTAACGGCTTCTTCTGATGATTTACGCAAGTCTATCATGACACTAATCAGTTCTGAATTTGTTATGAAAGACTTGGGGCCCTTGAGCTGGTATGTCCTCGTGTAAGTCTACTTCCACTCCAGTTGATACCAAGGCCAAGCTAGGTGTTGCGGCTGGCTCACCTTACGAGGATCCTACTCACTATCGCAGTCTTGTTGGAGCTCTTCAGTAGCTTACTTTCACGTGACCGAATATTACGTATGTTGTACAACAGGTGTGTCTGTTTATGCATGATCCTAAGGTGGAGCACATAAATGCGCTCAAACGCATTATCCGATACATCCAAGGAACACTTGACTATGGTTTGCATCTATATCCATCATCAACCTCTACACTTGTCTGGTATACCGATGTTGATTGGGGTCGTTGTCCGGACATCATATGCTCTACGTCTGGATATTGTATGTTTCTTGGCGACAACTTGGTTCATGGTTTGCCAAACGACATGCTACCTTATCACGCTCCAGTGTAGAGGCCGAGTATCGAAGGGTAGCCAATGTGGTTTCTGAATCATGTTGGTTACGTAATCATCTCTTAGATCTTCACTTTCCCATTCAAAAAGCTACATTGGTATATTGTGATAATATTAGTGCCGTATATCTTTCTGGGAATCCGGTTCAACACTAGCGCACTAAACATATTGAGATGGATATCCATTTTGTTCGCGAAAAGGTAGCTCGTGGACAAGTACGCGTCTTACATGTCCCTTCCAGGTATCAAATTGCAGACATCTTTACTAAGGGTCTTCCCTCGGTTCTATTTAAAGATTTTAGGGACAGTCTCAGCGTGCGAAAACCGCCCACTATGAATGCAGGGGTGTTAAAATATACCATCATATACATAAATCATATACACAGTATACTATCTTGTGTATATCACGGAAACCCAAGACAATTGGGAGACCGTGATATACACGGTATACACACCGTGTATATGATGTTTTTTTTGTAATAGTTTTTGTATATAATTAGCATTGTACACTTACCATGATTATAGAATTCTTGTACAAATAGAATAGAGTTTTGGGAATAGAATAGGAATAAGATTTTTCATATTATGAAAATTGTAAATTATATATATACTCATTCATTAATAAAAATAATAAAGAAATTATTTCTTTTCCGGGAAATATTAAGAACAAGGTATACATCAAATATTTCATTTTCAGTGTTAGCATATTATATGGTGCATTTGCAAATGAAGGAAAAGATGCCACTGCCACTTACCTACCCATACAAGTCATCAAGACTTTAACAGCCTAACCAACTTAATTGTATTTGGGGATTAATTAATTAATTTAAGCTTTATGAGTCTCTTACCAAAGTTGACCTCCTAATTTGTTTTACTTAGTTGACTCCTCAGTCTAAGTGACCAAAAAATCATCCACAAACTCCACCTAATATATAGTTATCATGACCTAATTCTTGCTTGTCTATATGTACTAACACGTGAATTATGTTCTTAATTAACAACATGAAAACAGAAAAGAAGCATTTTGTTCTTGTTAGGCAAACAAGTTTCAATGGATCATAACACAAAGTAGTGCACTATATACCCGACAAGCATCTATAATTATTGCTAGTGATCTTCCTTGCACTTTAATTTACTGGCGCACCAAACTTCAAATTCCTTCTCCTTTGCCTCTGATTAATTACTAGTCAACAAAATTACTGTTGTTATTTTGACCACTAAGATACTAATTAACACATGATATAGTTGATTGCTAGTACTCTTCTCTGTTGGGGTGGCTGAGCATGTTAATTCATTTTCGTTGAGACGATAAGTTTATAACGTAGGGGAATTAATTATTACAACATTAACAACAACACAGTGAAATCCCACAAAGTAGGGTCTGAAAAGGGTAGAGTGTATGCAGACCTTAACCCTACCTTGAGAGGTAGAGATGTTTCATATATACACTCGAAATGAATTAACTATTATAGTCTGATTAAAATGAATCACAACTAGGATTGAGTTCTCTAAAATTTCTTTGCACCCGGTATTTATCAAAAACTAGTTACTATAATTTATCATGATTAAGTGAAAAAAATTAGGGTAAGAATGTATATAATTAATTAAGTGATTAACATACGATGAGACACAAATCATATATTGGTTAGGTTCGTGTTAAACCAAGCGTGATAATTTTTTTTAACTCTATATATCGACTCGAATTAGTAGTAATACACAATTTTATTAACCTCCAAGTCGTTTGGTTGTGATATTTATAAAGCAGTTAATTCAAACATAAAATTCTGGGATAATATAGAGTTTGGTTGGTCGCATAAGAAAAATATCGTCGTGATTTGGTTGTCGATATTAAATAATGCATATATTAATTTGTATGAGAATCTATAAATTATTTTATGTGGTATGAAATGTGAAATATGATTATGTCTATTAATAATGCGAGATTAAACTATTTAATGATAAAAATGTGCTATTAAAATAATTAATTACTCTTTCCGGCAGTGTCCACTTAGCCTTTAGCACACCCTTATGAAATTCCAACTCTTTGAAAAATAGATATTTTGACTAATTTACTTTTAATTAAATTCTACCTAGTTAATATAGTTTTTTATTACACAAAAGCTCACTTATTTAAATAGGAGTAAATTTGAAAAAAAAAAAAATTCTTCTGGACACTTATTTTGAATCAAAGTAGAAAGGTTAAATGGACACTTATATGAACCGGAGGGAGTATTGTATAATAATATTTTCAATAATTACTGTATAATAATTCTTTTATTATTAATCACCTTATAAACTATTTTTATATTATAAGTATTAATTTTGGAAACGTACACATCCTAGTATTTGAAAACGTAAAGAGAATAAGAGTTAGCCTCTAGGCTCTATCTAAGCTATAAACGTTAATTAGAAGCAACTTGTGGTTGGATATAAATATGGATTTGGTCATTGAAATAATCATTCCCGAATCAACTCCAAAAAAAAAGTAGAGAATACGAAACCCTACACCAATAGGTATCACTTTGTTTTGTTATTTTCAAATCCTCCAGAAATAACAAATAATTAAAAAGATGTAGATGACCTTTAATGGAAATTCAATCTCAAACTGAAACGAAAAGAGGGAAACAGTTCGAAGTGTTTCTTACTCCAAAATTTTAATTTGTATGAATTTTCCAGTACCAAGCTCAAAATATAAAATAAGACAAAATTAAAATTTTAATGTCTTTCAAAGCCTTCTTAGACAATTTTCTTTTTACTGATACGTAAGAAAATTAAAGATCCGATTTGAGCAATGCTAATCCCCTCATAAATTTGAAGATAAAGAACTAATCAAGCAGTAAGTGGATTCTTTATTAGGGTACACTCCAATTGCTGCTGGATTAGCTTAACATTCCTACCACTTGGCAAACCACAATGCTTGCAGATTCTGTGATAATCATCCAACAACTTGCAAATATGTATTTTATACTTTGACCCATTATATAATATTCTGGCAACGCCTATAGTATGGAAGACCATACAATCAGGGGAGGAGCTAAGAGGCACAATTAATCTATTTCATCAAAAGTTACACAATATATAAGGTCAAAATAAATTATTCTGTATATGTAATAAAAGCTTTTTTATTTTTTATTTTTTCGTGTGTTTACTTTTTGATATTTTGAATTCCATGATAAAAGAACTTTATATATATATATATATATATAATTTTCTTTAAAGTACACTTGACTGACTTACATTTCAAAAATATAATCTATAACTTACATTGCAAAAATATAGTCCAAAAATACTTTTATACAATGTTATACACTTATATACAAAGACAAATACATTATGTATATAGGTGTATGAAATTGTAATGTGTAGGTATGTGCACTAAAAATATAATTATATAATATTATACACGAAAATACGCACTTATATACATTTACACATATTTATACATAATTATACAATATTGTATAGGTAGAACATAGATATGGACTGATTTTGAATAAGAATTGCACTTTTATACAAGACCGACACAATATGTATATACATGTATACAAATGTATAATTATATATAAGAGGTGTGTATACACTCATATATACTATTATACAATATTATACAGTAATATACCAAAACTAACTTCGTCTTCTTCCTTGCGTCTTTTCTGAAATTTAATCAAATCTAATTCAAATCTACTCCAAATTACTTCAAATTTAAGTTTTGAACCCCTCTTGATGTTACCAATCAATTGGAATAACACCTAATCCAAACAACTAATAAACTCGAAAAAATCCAATTTCCACCTCCACCAGTTGCAACTCCCCCAGTTTTAGAGAGGAGCGGCAGAACGTTTGACTATAACACATTACAAGGACAATTTCTCAAAGCTTAGGGACTGAAATTTTATTTTTATGAGAGAAATATGCTTTAATAGAGCAAACTGATTTGACTATTTGGTATTTGCTTTACAATCATTCTATCAGATATATCTTTAGGAACTAAATCCTTCTTCAGATTGGTAAAAGAGTTAGCTAAAGACCCATTCTTTTGTCATAAAACACCGAAAGTAGAGAAACAAATATGTCTCCTTTCATCACCGAAAAATCCATTTTTGTGTAAATAGATTATCAAATTAGCTCAGATTCTAGTTGATGCTTGTATTTTTAATGTTGGGTTTGGTTAGGGATGGCAGGTGGGTATAATTTTGCGGATTCCGCACCGCACCCGCCCCAATTGGGGCGGGTATGGGTATAACTTTGGCGGGTAGTAGGCGGGTATGGGTATTGAAAATGTACCCGTCACGGGTAGGCGGGTAGGTGGTGGATTTGCAGTCATATCCGCTTACCCGCCCGCCTACCCGCCCGCCTACCCGCCTAGCTTATATAGCTAAAATAATATCTGAGTTTTGTCTACATTTGTAATATATAGTTATTTGGGTGGATAATTTTTTGGGTTTCTTAGAAATTTTATTTTCTTGATTCTTTGTTGTGCAATGGGGAAGAGGTGAAAAAAATGAGTGGCGGGTAGGCGGACGGGTAGGCGGGCGGGTAGGTGGCGGGTAGGCGGACGGGTAGGTAGGTGGTGGGTAGGTGGCGGGTATAGGAATATACCCGCCTAGGCGGGTATGGATGTTGAAAATTGTACCCGCCATGGGTGGCGGGTAGGTGACGGGTATAATTGTTTTTGGCGGGTACGGGTGCGGGGGAGGGGGTACCCGCACCCGCCCCGCCCAATTGCCATCCCTAGGTTTGGTGTTGTAATATTTGACCCAACATGTTCCCTGAAGTACTGTTATTGATTGCCAAAAATGTTGGGACAAATGTCACAACATTCAGACCAACATTTTTCATAACAGTTTTGTCTTACTTCACGTTAAGCAGTAACAGTTTTACTGAGTGGTAAAAACGACTTAGGCATGTGAATTAGGAGCTGTGTAAAACGTGAGAGAAAGAGTCAAAGCTTGGGGAAGAAGTCGAGTGAAGAACAATTCAAAGTTGTTGAGATTTCGACTCCATAATCTTCTCCAACAAACACACAAGCTGCCCATCTTTCCCTCAACCTACTCAACCAATCGATGAGCTTTTCAAGGAAGACTCTCTACTATAAATAGAGAGGCTACAAGAGTCACTCGATATCCAGAAACAGATTGCAAAAATATCAAGAGCTCTCGAGAATTCATCTCAGAAAACTGGATCACAAGTGTTTGTCTGAGCGTGTCGACAACATTCAGTCCAACATTACAATTGCAGTTTAGATTCTAAATTAGCTTTGTATTGAGCAATTGTAATGAGAAGTTGTCTATGTCTATTTAGGTAGATTTTTCAGGCAAAAGTCATCTGCGACTTCAACATTTAATTCCTTTCCATTTCATCTTGTAAAATAGTTAAGAAATAAATTTGTAATTTTTGTATATAATAAATATATACAATACTTTCGGTCACAGGCCGTCATAATGTAAATATTAAACATTTGTGTTCTTTAAATTTTCGTTGCATTGCTCTTTAAAGTTTTATGTTTTACTAAAGTGTTGTCACTGGTGCCGGATGACATTATCGACGACATTCGGAAACTGAATTGACTTTCAAGTTAGTTAATTTCCAGTTTATTTTTATTGTTCCATAACATACCCGGACCTAACATGATCAATATTGATTTTGGAGGATGGGATCAGTAGATCATAGAATCATGCTTCTTATGATTATAGTTAGTAAAAATGAGGACACACACATAGAGAGGGAGGAGGAGGAAAAAGAACGGGAGAGAGAGGGGGAGGAGGAGGGAGTTGGTTATTTTTTATATGATTTTAAAGGTGGGTCAATTTTAATATCATTATTATCCTAAGTAATATAGAGTATAATTATTCCTATATAATCATACATGGATTGAGGTATATATGGAAATCCAAGCTTCCCCAAAGCGGAAAGATTTTGGTTTCTAAAATCATCCAAAAATCTAATGAGCTGGTAAGCGTAGGACCCAATTATGCTGCTTTTGTAGAGAACTCCTACTTGTTGAACTATTTTTGTCAAAAGCATTAGTGGCAAAGGTTGCTCCATCCAATTACAACTTGTGCAAACACCGAGAACCAACAAAAGAATTTGATTAAAATAGTCAAATTAAAGAGCCGTTTGGACATGATTTAAAATAATAAGATGAAATCATGATAATTTAAAGTTAGAATTTTGTTTGGACATGCAATTTGGATTTCTTAAGTTATAATTTTTCTTATAGACATAAAAAACACACAAGTTGTGAAACTCATCAAAAATTTCTCAATTCTTATACAATATTACCAAATGAGTAAATCATAGTTCATAACAAAATTAATACTCTACTAGAAGGCCTTTATAATAAAATACAATATCAATTGATTAAACTTTATTTCAATAAAATGAAAAATTGAACATGAGGTTGTAGTGTAACTACTCTTTAATATAATCATCTCACATGGTTGGAAGTAAATTTTTTTATAAATATACTACCAACTTGTGGATCTTTTAATATTTGATATAAATGGTTGGTAAACATGATTGATAAATATATCTACCAACTTATAGATCTATTTTTATAAAATATAAACTTATGAGTTAATTATTACATTTTAAAATTTTGAAATCCCAAATCATACATTTTTGGATGATTCGTGATTTCATCTCATGAGATGAAATCTGAAAAATGAAATCACATGTCCAAATCTGATTTCATCTCATGAAATAAAATCGCATATCCAAACGCCTACTAAAAAGGCATAAAGTACCATGGAAGCGGATTTGAACATATTCTTCAAACAAATCATCCAATTCAAACCCAAATATAATTAACTAATTAAGTACCCAAAAAAAGGGGTCAAGGAGAGAATTATAAGACTATGGTTTCGAATCCTAGGGTGGTTTAATTCGATTGATTAATTAAACATTTTAAGTCAAAAAAGGTGAAGTGGGTTAGGCAACAAGAACAGCTTGCGCACTCATAAAGAAAGAAAATATCGTATTGCAATCATGCACTACTCATACTTTGCAAGATTAAGATATTCTTAATCCATGTTTAAGGTTCTTTTGGCACCATGTGGTTAGGCTCTTTTTTTTCCCTAATGAATAGTACTATACGCCAACTTTAAGAGGGCGATGATAGATATCAAAAGTCATTTGCTTTTGATCCCCAAACAACGTCAACAACATATACGTGGAACAAACATAACTTCACTAGCACGTTCCAGAACAATTAGTGTTTCTTTTGCTTTTAGTTTTGTTCTCTCTGTTAGGCATTACCTTAATAGATTGTGTTGGGCTTTGAAGCATTAAAGTAAATATTAAGATGTGGTTTTTAAAGATAAAGTGTTAATTGGAAAATTAAGGGAAATAAAATTAGAGGGAAGTGAAATTTTTTAAAAGTAACCTTTTCAAGTGAGCTTTCTCCCACATTGATGATAGAAAGTCATATTTGTGTGCTTATAATATGGAAAAGCACATCTTCTATCTAATAAAGAGTTGAGAAGAGGATTACCCTTTGCGTCGTTGTCGCTCGGGTTCGGATTGATAATTTTTCTGTACCAAATTTATTTTTCTATTCTCATTATTTAATATTCTTTTTTCTAATATTAATTCGCGCGAAATTAATTATTTTATTTAAATTCGCTGAATAATTTTTCAACGGTCATTTACTCGTGACCAAGAGGAAGAGTCACCTTCTTCGCCGAACATGCATCTTTGCACTTGTTCGGATCCAACTAACATGCTATAAATATTTAGAGGCTTCGCCTCATTTTACACACTGAAAAATTCCCGAAATTTTTACTCTCTGCAAAAACTATATTTTCTTCCCCTCTTCTGTGCATCAAGTTTTCAAAGAGAAAAACAGTCGTGTGATTACTATCGTTTGTTGAGTTCGCTGAAGTTCTGCAATTTTTATTGCTGGTATTGCATAATCGAGTTTCGTTCTACCCTGGAAGGAATTAATTCAAACATTGGGCGATGTGGGGGATTAAATTACTTTAAAAAATACAAATTTTTATGGGTTCAAAATTAAACGTTTTATTTAATGCTTTCTGATTTTACAGTACATAGTTTGATTACAGAGATAACAAATTGTATCGGTGGAACTTAGGAGTTTGATTCGGAGACGTTGGACTTAGCTACTCATATGAAGTTTCTTCTTCTATCTTTGTACTATCTTTGTTAAATTACTTCACTGGTTCATAATAAGTGGTGTTTTTATCTTTTGAATTTTTCTTTTAATTTTATTCTTATTTAAATAAATGATATATAACCAAGAAATCATTAAAGAGCTGCTATTTTTAAGGTATTTAATTAAGGGTAAGTTAATAAAAACACTTTTAACTTTCAAGGAGTAAGTAATTTTTCAAAAAGTATATTCAAACTAAAAATACCATTTATAATGAATCGGAGGGAATAATAATCTTCTCTAACGACTTGTTTGGAAGGCCATTTGTAGTTGAATTTGGATGTAATATATATGATAAGTTTGTTTGGTCAAATAATTATGGTTTGCATGGAATGGAATGCATGTGATTCAGGGGAAATAATTACTCTCTCTAAATTTCAAGAGGAGAGAGGGTGCGGGGAGGGGGTGAGAATTATTACCCATGTAAATTACCAAATGAATTTTTAAAGGTAAGCTCTTACATTCATTTTTTCCCTCTTTTCAAAATTTTATTTCAATGGGAGGCCACATTGTTGCTCCATTACAAGTATTAGTACATCTCCTTATATTTGCCTTTTTTTCTCTCTTTTTTTTTTCTTTTTCCATATACAAACTTAATGTTGGAAATTTGCCTTTGACGGGAGTTGCGACCGACCAACTTTAACGGCTTAAACACTAGTGTTACGCATGTTGGAGAATCTGGTTCTTCACACGTGCATGATCTACGAAGTACGTAGATAACCGTAGGGCCAAGAATCGTCAAATTTCATTGAGAAATGAAAGAGATATTGGTTCACGAAGTGAGGTGTTTGAAGTATGGAAAAATGTGGTATTGTGATCAATTCTTCCTCATCGGTGGAGGAAGAATGAATTGTTTTGTTTATAAGTCTCAAAATTGGTTTGGGGTTTGGGACCCCAAGGGGTATCCCATGTGTTTAAAGGAGGGAGGACCTAGATGTGCTTCGGTTCAAAGAAAGGCCACACGCGCGCCGCCGCCGCCCATCCGGTTCCGGGCTCCAGGCTGTGCTTCTTCTGATATTATCTTTTTGGACCAGAGTTTGGTCCCTGAAGTTTCAAGAAGTCAGAATTGGGCAGAGATCAGAAACGTCCACCAGCACTCAATTCAGCCATTTATTTTGGCTGAATTACTCCTCCTAAATGGCCAATCTCTTGCACATCTTCACCATTTATTTTGGTGGCATTACTACCTCTATAATGGCCATTACTTGGCCAGTAATGGTACTTATGGAGGCAGTTCAACAGCTCATCCTTCACCTATATAAAGAACTCCTTGCACCATTGTTGAGTTACTCACAAAACAGAAAAGCAGACAGACAAACAGAAACGAAATTCATCTTCCTACAATCTTCCAAGCATCATTTCATTACTCAAAATTCTTCACGGTAGCACTTGAGTTTCCTTTGCTCAATTGTTCATTTGCTGTTTTATCTTGGGAGACAATTGTCCAGGACGTAGAAATGATACATACGGGGCAATATTGTCTTAAAGACAGAGTGCAAACACTCGACTCAACATACACCAAAAACAGTTCCAGTTTTCTTGTTCAAGATCATTGTAATTTCAGTTTCTTGTTAAATTGTAATTTCAATTCTTGTATTACTTAGCAGTTACTTGTAATTTCCGTTTCCTGCATCCTTTGAATCCAACACTTAATACAAACTTAATACACTAGTACTTGCATATAAGTACACTAGCTAGTACTAGTACTTTGCAAGTCGATGTCTTGGTGATGGTACTGAATTTAATGACTTGCTATTATCTTCAGAAAATAAATGTTTGCAACATCCCCCAGTCAATGAGCCCTCAAGTTTTTTCTTTTGTCATAATCATTACTGTAATACACTTGAACTGACCAATAAAGCAAGAAAGCGTGAGATGAACAAATACTGAAAAAGAACATTAGATTGATTAAGATTTATAAATTGTACGAAACACCCATCTGAAAAGGGAAGGACCACTAATTACAACAATCATACACTTAATCAAGGCCAGTTTGGTTTGGTATGCAGTACAAGTACTACAATATCTGCATAAATTTTTGTATTAAATATATAATTAATATTTGGTGCAGGTTTAAGTAGCTAGTAAATTCCCACTGAAATATGAAAATGTGTATACTATTGTAGCTTCCAAATGGATACTATTTAAATTCCTTGCTTGTAAACAAACCATTCTAATCATTAATCATGATGATCAATATCACAATATATTATTTGAATAAGGGAAGAATCGTATCTATGATAAACCTTTAAGATTTGGACCGAATTCATTGGATTAACCAGGAGATTTTGTTGATGACATGTCATCACATCTAAGTTTGCTCTGCTTCTGGCGGGAGTCGAACATTATTTTTTTCTGCTTTACGTTTTAATACTCCAAAATTTTCTTTAAATTACTTTTAGACTAACAAGTCCATATCTCAGGCCGTACTCCCTTATCCATCACTAAAATTTAATGGTTGATGATGCGTAGCCGCTAACGGGGCTTGTAGTGCCAAATTTGACTCCTGTTAGTGGATATCATTTTCTCGATGTTTCCCCACATTTTACTCGCTGTACATTTGGATGAGAAATAATGTAGAATTTTTCTTCTGGCACAAAAGGGATAATTGATAACCACAAGCCAGTCCATGAATAATCCAAAACCTAGCATGCACTATGAAAATATATTCTATTAATATTATTAATGATTTTGTATATCTGTAATTATTGTAGTAATATTGTATATTAGTTAGGAAAATATTTAATTTTCATAATATAGAATGACTATTGTATATCATGTATATAAGCTAATTACATGAATGAAATCAGCAAGGAATTATTCTCTTTCATGATATCAGTAGTCTACGATAAATTTTTTCCTTCTCCATCTTTCCGCCGCCTTATCTCCTCCTCGTCTACCCCTTTGGAATTTTTTTCTGCCACTCTAATTTTATTCTTGTTCCTCAATCATGTCTAACATAAAGAAGACATTTCATCATGGTCTTGCAGTTTCCAACATCAAGAACAACATCCCTATCGTCCTTGAAATGGAGAACGTCCAATACGCAACGTGGACAGAACTTTTTAAAATTCACGCAAGGTCTCATAGAGTCCTTCATCACATCGTCAAACCGGAAAAAGGCAAGAAGAAGGTGTCTTCCACCGATGATGAAATAGAGTTATGGGCAACTCTTGATGCTACGGTCCTCCAATGAATTTATTCCACAATCTATACGGACCTCTTGCACACAATTATCGAACCCGATGCCACGACAATGGAAGCTTTGAATAGGCTGCGTGATATATTTCAAGATAACAAAAATTCTCGTGTTGTAACCCTTGAGCAAGAATTCTCTCACACAACTATAGAGGATTTTCCAAATGCCTCCGTCTATTGTCAAAGGCTCAAGGAACTATCGGATCAACTCAAGAACGTCAGTGCGCCGGTCACGAATGATCGTCTCGTTCTTCAGATGGTTGCGGGCCTCTCCGAGGCGTATAATGGGGTTGGAACTCTCCTTAGCCAAAGCAATCCTCTCCCACCTTTCTACCAAACACGTTCCATGCTCACCCTAGAAGAAGCAGGGTTGGCTAAAAAGGCCGCAACCGGAGCACATTCCGCCATGATGGTGGCCATGTCCCGAGACACCGATGACCCTCAATCATTCTCTGAAAATTATAGTAAAAACTGCAACAACGATGGTGGCAAAAAGGGTTAAAACTTGAAAAATAGTGGCAACGGTGGCAGCCACGGTGGCGATAGTGGCGGACATGGTGGCGGCCAGCAGAGGTCCGATCCACAGTACCACTGACATCAGCCTTGGGCCAGTGGCCAGGTGGTCAAACCGATAAATATTCACACTTTTCTCAATCTATCTCTCTCAAAATCATGGCCCAATCATCAACTGGACGTGAAAATGTGTTCTTACATGCATTAACCCTTGGGTTTCAGGAACCTCGCTCATCCTAATCATGTGTGCTTGCTGAAGAAATCCTTGTATGGGCTAAAACAGATTCCTCGGGCCTGGTACAAAAGATTTACAGATTATATGTCTACTTTTGGGTTTTCTCACAGAAAGTTTAATCATTCTCTGTGCATCTACCGTCATGGTACTTCTATGACCTACATTCTATTATATGTGGATGATGTTATATTGACTAATTCCTTTGATAAACTTCACAAGTCTATCATATCTTTTCTCAGCTCAAAATTTGCTATGAAAGACTTGGGGCCATTGAGTTGTTTTTTTGGGGATAACTGTTACTCATCATGCATATGGCCTATTTATTTATCAGAGGAAGTATGCAGCAGAGATCATTGAACGGGCTGGCATGTCAGCCTGTAAGTCATCTCTTACTCCAGTTGACACTAAACCGACACTGAGTGCTACTTCTGGCACACCATATAAGGATCCCTCCCACTATCGTAGTCTTGAGGGGGCTCTTCAATATCTCACGTTTACGAGGCCCAATATTACTTATGTAGTGCCACATATGTGTTTATTCATGCATGATCCGAGGGAAGAACACATGCACGCTCTCAAACGCATTGTGTGGTACATACAAGGCATTCTTGATCATAGCTTACACCTATATCCATCATCGGCATCTACTCTCATTTTGTATATAAATGTTGATTGGGGTGGATGTCCAGATACCAGGCGTTCGACATCTGGTTATTGTATGTTTGTTGGTGATAACTTGGTCTCTTGGTCGGCTAAACGTCAGGCTACTTTATAGCGCTCTAGCGCGGAGGCTAAGTATCAAGGGGTTGCCAATGTGGTGTCTGAGTCCTGTTGGTTGCGAAACCTCCTCTTGGAGCTTCATTTTCCTATTCAGAAAGCTATACTGCGATAATGTAAGTGCGGTATATCTCTCGGGGAATCCTGTACAACATCAGCGCACAAAACATATCGAGATGGATATTCACTTTGTTCGCGAAAAGATTGCTTGTGGACAAGTATGTGTCTTGCATGTCCCTTCACGTTATCAAATTGCTGACATCTTTACTAAGGGCCTTCCCTTAGTTCTGTTTGAAGATTTTTGGGACAATCTCAGCGTACAACATGTAACATCGCGTACTTTGGGGTCACGGTTTGAACTGCTAGGCGTGTGTAAATAGGCCCGAGCATTGAAAAACTTATGTTATGTTCACGTATGCTAATAAAGAGATTAGTATATAAAAATATTAAACCCCGAAATAATTTTGGAAGTAACAAGTGTGACGATGGGGAGCGGAAATAAATTTGGTGCGTGCACAAAGGAGTTATGGACTAGTGTCATATTACAAATTATGACATTAAGTATATGAAAGTCTTATAAGTTATTAAGCTTCAAGTGAATTGGAATCACATAATTAATTATGTGTACAATTGATTAATTGTGGGACTAATTAATCCTAATGTGGGACAATGTTTAGTGGGGGATTACATGTGGCTTACGAGAAGAACCCCTAAAGTGACTAAGGCGTGAATGTGTGTGTACGTGTTAGTAAGCAAATTGTTAGTAGGAGACGCCATCATAAGGCCATTAAACGACACTCAGAATGATTCAATTTATTGCAATTAGTAAACACATCTTCTTTGAGAATTCTAAAAACCAAAGGGACAATCTCCATTTCGTTCCAAACTTAAAGACCAAAGTCAGCCCCTCATTTCATTCATTTAGAAAACAACACATTGCCTTGGAGAATTTCTTAATACCCCAAAAGAAGTAAAGCAACGACTGGTACTTCATTTTCGTGAGGAAGAAAAACAATTGCAAATTTGGAGGAGTGAAACAAAGTTCACTTCTCATTTCAACGAGAATTTTAGAAACCTTAAAGTGGAATTGAGGTATGTTAATGCAAATTCTTTCTTTCTTTTGGCATGTTCCATGTAACGAAACGTAACCGTGATATTGTTCCATAAATTGTTATACTCTTAGAAGTTAAGAATATTCATGTTATTGATTCCTATGTTAAAAGCATGTCTAAATATGTTGCTAAGTCCTTATTGAGGCATACGAAAAAGATGTTGATATTTACGGCGTTAGCTAAAGGTACAAGGATATTGTGTCACCTAGGATGTGTTATTCTTATTCATGCATTTTCATTTGCATTGCATTCATGTTTTACCCGAGACCGTAGGGGACTGGAAACGGGATACACAGACCACCTAATCAGCTTGGATATGATAAGTGATAAATCTCGTGTGGCTAGTATGTGTGGCTTAATGAAGAAAGATGCCTGATTAAGGGCCAATATATATATGATTGGGAGGAAGATGCCCTTGTGTGACCAGTATATATGTATTTACCGCATTGTGTATGACATTTAGACATATTATGCCCACAGAGGCCGACATGAAATGATGCCCACGGAGGCTGTTATGGTAAGGAAGATGCACAATGGGGCCGATGGATATGTATATTGCATTGTGCATAACATTTAGGCATATGTATTAGGGCCCTCAGAGGCATTTACTGATGGTCAGTTGTTTATGTTTCAGTTGTTGTTATATCCTTGTTATACTATTGTTCATGCCTGACATACTCAGTACATCAGTCGTACTGACGTCCCTTTTTATCGGGGGACGCTGCGTTTCATGCCCGCAGGTTCAGTTAAAAAAGGTGACGGTTCACGCTAGTAGGTTGTTGGTTCAGCTGATGTTGGCGCGCTCTATTTGTTTCAGAGTTGCAATTGGTCGTGGTATAGTATTTTTGCATCTGCATATGGGTATGGCGGGGTCATGTTCCATCCTTGTGATGTCATGTATTCTTTAGAGGCTTATAGACAAGTGTCTTGTGGTTAGTTGTCATGTGTGGCCTTGTCGGTCTTGATATGGGTATGTATATATGAAAATTGGATTTCTGATTAAGATTTTCTATAATCTTTTTCGGCTTAGTCCGTATTCAATTGTGATTAGAAGTTGGTTGTACGATTAGCGGTACCCGGCGGGTGGGGCCCGGGTGCCCGTCGCGACCCTCCAATTTGGGTCGTGACACAACAACCGCCCACTACGAATGCGGAGGTTTGATAGAATATATCCAAATATATTCTATTGATATAATTAGTGATTTTGTATATCTATTATTATTATAGCAATATTTTATATTAGTTAGGTGAATATTTGATTTTCGTAATTATATCTTAAGATGACTATTGTATATCATGTAAACTATGGTATATCATGTATATAAGCTAATTACATGAATAAAATCAACAAGGGATTATTGTCTTTCATACCCTAAAAGAGAGATTACAAGTTAGATCTCCCATAAGTAAAATGGGTTATATATACTCAGTGCCTAAAGATTGTTTACACGATCTCACAATTGAAAAATGATACTTATTAGTTATTATATTTATCAAGTTACCAATTAAAATTTTACTATGATCATATTATATGTAGTCTCATTGTGTAAGTAACTTTTATATCATCGATATATAAGTATAAATATAGAGCAAGATCAACCTTACTTAGAGGATATTCAATTTCTTTGATTAGCTAACCAGGAAATAATGTGTGCTTTTTCAATCTTTCACCGCTCATTTGAAAATGGTGGGTCCCATTTGAGCAGCCTTCCTATGGCGCTGCCACATCAATGGACCGCGCTTTATTTCAACCTATGACAAGAATCAACACCGTTCGCAAATCCTAACGTATTGTGGGCCTGAAGTAACGTTTGCTTTCCCTGGCCGGGCCCGTTTTGTGTCATATGACTTTCCAACTGTACCCCCATGAGTCCACCATATCCATCGTCCTTAAATGTCTACCAACACATGTTTGTCTCAACGTTAGCAGAAGATTCCACCTATAAACGTTTAATATTGAAGCCTCAATTATTTACATTTAATGGAATTCGAATGAATGGTTCATATCTTAGATCATTAAATGCATTTATTTATATTAATATTTAGATATTTATTTGATCTGAATATGTTTTAATAATTAAGATCTTGAATAAAATTTTAATATCATTAAAATGTAATTTCGTATGACTAATTTTTACCATCACTTTGTCCACACTCACCAGCTCCACCCCATCCTCCAAACCCCCACCCCTCCAACCTCATCCCTCCAACCTCACCCCACCACCCACTCTTCACCCACACCCACACCCACCACCACTAACCACCTCTGACATCACAATCGCCACCACCGCTATCAATCACCACCACATCCAACCTCCACCCTACCCCACCTAGCCACCCATCACCACCCCATCCCACCTCACCAGAGGCGTATCTAGCATATTAAGTAGGGGTTCTGAACCCCTAACTTTCGATGTGGAGTATAAAGTTATGTGTAAAAATTATTAAAATTATAATAAATAATAGATAAGAACCCATAACTTTAAAAACAGAAATGGTTCAATGCTACGGATCTTAAGATTGAACCCATAAAGTTTAGATTTCGGATTCGTCTCTACACCTCACATTTGTCATCATAATCATCACCACCATTACTGTCAACCATCACTATCGTCGCCAATCACCAGCCATATCTGTCATCACAACCACAACCGTCGTCGCCGCCACCGCGACCACTATTACCATTGCGGTCAATCCTTACTACTAACCATTTATATCATTATAATTAGCATCGATGTCAACTACCACCAACACCATCATCAACCACCACACATTCTTCAGCCACCACCAACAACAACGTCAATTACTAATTATCATCAACTAACTACATCATCACAACCACCACCACCATTACCAATCGTTATAATCGCGTTAGTCACTACAACACCAACTAGCTCCACGATTAGAACTATCACCACCATTACTTTCCACTAACACCAACCATCACCACTACGTACAAAACATCTCCACCATCACTAGCGAACATAATTTTTTAATCAAATAATATTTTTATTTTATTAAATTTATATTAATTTTCTAATATTTAATTACTTTTTTATTTGAATTGTATATTTATTATGTTTAAATAAATATGTTATGTACATTCAGATGTTTAAAACAAACAATCTTAATCATTTAATGTCCAGATCCAGAGACAATATCTTAATGATTCAGATGTGCATTTAAATCCAAACGTCTTAATCTTAACGAAAATAAATCACGAGTAAGTATATAATAGAGTATGATCTGTTAGTTTGAGACGTAGCTCTTTTAGGGGCGTACGTAGTAGAGATTTGTATTAAGCAAACACATTAATAACGTAAGGTGATATATGTTTTTTAATATTTGTTTATCCCTAAAAAAATATAGTTGAATTTGTAAGTATTTTTAAGAATACATGGATTAATTTATAATATAAAATGGAAAACAATTAACAGTAAATAAGTAAATGGAAATAACAAGTAAGAAAGATAGTTTGTAATGTCGTAAACAAAGATGTTCCTTCAACAAAATTGATTCGGGCCTTAGCTTAACTGTTTCGGTTCCGAGCCAACAATGTGAGCTTAATGATTATGATTATAATGAACAAAATCGTGCAAGTGTATAATGAGAATGAGATGCCCTTCCAACATGAAGGTTGTACTATTTTTATAGCTATGTATACAAGGCATTGATGCCTGAGAATCAATCCTCAATCAAATGTAATTAATGGCAATAATAGTCACTTAATAAGCAAGGAATAACGTTTGGCGCCATATCCGGAACGGGTACGTGCTAGGCTCCTCCAGTTCTCTATCTGATGTCATCTGATTCAGTCACCACCCGGTCTTATCTTGATATCCAGACTTATCTCGATACAACTCCATCCGATACACGAAACTATGTCGCCTTTCTCGATTTTCATCCTAAAATTTGCCACGTGTTGTGCCGGTTTTTACCGTATACATATATTCCACACACTTCTCGGATCAAATTTTACCGAAGTGATGGAAAGTGGAAATGATTTCTTCGTTGTCTTCTCTTGCAAGCTTCTTTTTAAATTACTCAGAAATAGGATGGAAACGTAACATTTCCTATTCTCTAGAATTTGACTCACGTCTTATCACTTTGCAATTTTGGACACGTGTCACCTTCTGATTGAACCGTCACTTCAGTTGGATCACCGAAACATTTCGCAATAATGAATTCAAACCCTATAAAACCCTTCTTTTTTTCTACTTTTTTCCACTTTTCAATTATGCAATTTCTTAAAGTTTACGCATTTGTTCACTCAAATCTTCAAACCACCTTTAAAATTTCATATCTTTAAACCTTCATATCTTCATTCTTATGGCTAAAATCACCCGATCTTCTTCAAGACAATCTTCATACCTTCCAACGAAAAACTACCCGACTTCCATCACTCCCTCCAATCTTGGCAAACTTCAGACTGATTGCGGTTGGGAGAAACTCTCTGAACTCATCATCCCCGGGATAGATGATGATATTACTACCCATAAACCTGGGTATTCTTACGCCTACACCTATCCATATACTTTCAAACTCGGCCCTCCAATTGATGATGTGATACTCAAAATATGCAAGACTTACAATTTATGTCTTGGACAAATTGGTCTGGCCGTCTGAAGGACCGTCTCTTGCCTATGATTCTTGGCCAAAGAGGTCAAGGAAGATTTCACTTTGCATCATTTGATCCGTTTGTACGTCCCGAAGTGCTTTCATGGCGGGGTCGTCCAATTATCCAAACGAGGAAAATTCCCCATTTTTCTAGCCTCGATGAAGACCGAGACTGAGGCTGGATGGAATGTTTCATAGCAGTTTATATTGCTGAGATCATTTCGGAGAGGTTCTTGCTTTTTCCAGAAAAATGGAACTTAAACCGTAAGTTAAAAAAATCCTCAATTTTTTACACTACTTCTAACGACCTCAGTTTTCTAAAATTTTCTTTCATTACATTTTCCAGCTACCCGATAGACTCTGGCCGATGTCGAGAATCTCCATGCATGGGTCGAGAAGATCATTAGTTTGCATCCACATAAAGAGCGAACATGGAAAACAATTTCCAAAGACCGTTGGAAGTCGTAGAGCCATGGTTCGTACTTCCCAAACTCCCCTTCTTATTTTTTTTGTTTAAATACATATGCTCATGCTTTCACAATCTTTTTCTTTTTTTGTTCAGGTTTGCCCAAAGGTTCCGTACTTCTGAGGACAACTTAGTCGGCCACTGCGGCTCACCCTAATATGATACTTGATTCGGCTGCATTCGTTCGCCTTATTTCCGAAGTACCGAAGATAAAGAAATACTCAAAATTCAATTCTCAAAACCTCCAAAATCACCCTCGGCCACTTCAAAGAGAAAAAAGGCCCACAAATCAGTATGTTTAGGTGAGGAAGACTACCACCACTCTGGTAGAGGACGTTCCTATCGAAGTTGGAGAAAATATTAATGCTGAAGCTGCTGTTCCATTATCTGATGCCGCACTAACTTCTGCCATCACGCCATCGCCCGTCGAGCCAATTCTTGTCATCATTAAAAATGACGATGAAGCCACAAATGAGGAGTTGTTTGAAAAGAATCCAAGAATTTCAACTCATTCTCCATCATCACAAACGGCCCAAAACTTTGGGCAAAAAGATTTTGATCGCCTCTTCAGTGAGGCTGGAACCTCTGCAAACCAAGCGCCACCGGTGAACACCTCCGAGTTTTCCCACTTAACCATTCTCTAAAGACTTTCCAAATCATCCGGACCTCCAAAGAATTATGCCACCTCTCGAACCAAACTTGTGAGCGTCTTTCTGGGCATGTATATTGATCTGAGGAGAATGAGAACTATAACCATCTTCTTTCCTGAAGACTCAAACTTTATATCTCGATCGGTCAGGGTTACAAGCTACCTTAGGCCTCTGATCTCAGATTTTGATAAAGAAAAGATGAAGAAAATGAAGACCTTAAAAGCAATATGGATGCCCTAGATAAAGAGATTCAGCATCTCAAATGGGTTCTTTAGTAAAAAAGAAGCTCAACTGCTGCAAGCCGGTGATTTACTCCCTATTAGGACTGAACTGGATTGGGTCAGAGGTGACTACCTCCAAACCGTGAATGACCTCCAAACCGTGAATGAGAAAAATAAGATCTTGGATGAAAATAATAACAAACTCTACTACGACGTCCAAGTCCTCACCCAAGAGCTTGGATAACAAGAAGAGGTTCAGCACTATCAAGTGCAGAAAGAAAAATATCTCAATGACTAGTCGATCGCCTCAACATCGAACTTACAGGGATCGATGCAAAGCGAGATGCCGAATTGACTGCTTTAAAGGTGTCTCAATATCAAGTCACCCAACAAGCTCAAATTATCGAAAGGCTAAGAAATGACCTCGAGGCCTCTTCTCAAAGAAAAACTGAAATTTTGGCCCAATTAACTCAAGCCTTGGCCGAGCGGGATCAAGCTCTTGCCGATGTGGAAGCTGAAAAAGCTCGGATAGTGCTGGAAACCGATCATATCACTTGAAATGTCCGAAGATTCACCTTGGAGCAAGATCGTGAGAGGATCGATGACTTGGATGACAAAATTATTGAGGCCAATGTCGTTGAGGTCGAAGCCTTTCGTTGGTTGAATGGTGATATTACTGAAGAGTCCGAGTCCGAATCTGACTAAACTGCTGGCCTTCGTGCTTTTGGATTTTTTTCTTTTTGTATGTTTTGTTCTGGAAATTTTCCGGCATTATTTATGAACAGAAATCAAACTCCCTTTTGCTATAATAGTAATTTTCCCAGCTTCTCGTATTCGTTATTGGTTCCTTATTTTTAACAACTTAGCTAAACAAACCTTTAACCCAATCCGGAATAATTGCCTGCGACTTCGGAGTTTTACTTAAATAAACCATCATTTAATTTGTGTTGATCTGAATAAAAGTTCCTCTGATCTTAAAAATAACTTAATCAAATTTTGAATACAAACCTTTACTTAAGTTTACTTCATACTGGGCAAATTCTTACAATTTTGGGTTATTTAATGACTAAGTATAAGAACCTTATTTTTATGCTTATGAACAAGACATCACTTATTCATTTCGGGCACGAATGTTGGTAGTTTATTTATTCTTGTTTTTAGACAATTCCTATGTCTTTTAAGAATAGACTGAATTCATTTGATCTGGTGCCTTAGAAGCATATTTTAAGAACATTATTTAATTTGTTCCGGATACTTTTATGATGACAATCCTCAATGAAGGACTTAACAAATTTAGTTCGTAAGCTTAACGGGTTTTCCAACTATTCAGAGTAACATCGGCAAAGAAGAAACAAGCAAATTTTGAACAAAGTGTAATTTTATTTCAGCTTTGCTTCGGATGAACACGGAGCAAGATATATTTGATTTTTTTTTGCATTTACATGACTTTTCCATAATATTAACACTACTTGGGCAAGATCTATTCGATCTTTAACCCATACAAAAATGTTGAACTAAAAAAGTGCAAAAAAATTCAAATTCTTGACTTGATTTAATTCGATCCAAGCATCCGAGGACGTGGCAGTCCCCTAGTGTTTGTGTTCGAAACATGATAACTTAAACACTTTTTTCTTTTTACTATCGGACAATCGCTAGCATTTTTGTCCGATCTTCATCTACTTAGTAACACGCTTTACATTATTGCCTCGTTAAAAACCTTGCCGGAAAAGCCCTTTTCGGTATAAAAAGAGTGCAACACATATTTTCATACCTAACTCTAATGCTCCAGTCTTCGCATAATGACTCTGATTTTTACCCTGCAAAAGTTAGTAATTCTAAAACAAATAAAGTTCAAATAATTAACCGAACACATACCTTAATAATAATATTGCTTCAAGTGACTGATGTTCCAATTGTTTGGAAATTTTTGTCCATCTTCATCTTCCAATTGGTACGAGCCTTTACAAGTTATTCTTGACACTTTGTATGGTCTTTCCAAGTTTGGGCCAAACTTCCCTTCGTTGGGGTTTTTAGTGTTGATAGTCACTTTTCGTAGAACCAAATCCCCTACTTGGAAGTGCCTGAGATTAGTACGTTGGTTGTAATACATTCTCATCATTTGCTCCGAACCACTAGCCGTAGCAATGCGAGCTCACGATGTTCATCAGTTAAGTCAAACTTGACTGCCATAGTTTCGTTATTCGACTATTTGGTTGCACGGCTTAACCTTAAGCTCAGCTCCCCTACTTCCACCGAAATTAGTGCTTTCGCATCGTAAACCAATGAAAATAGTGTTTTTTGGTGCTATATTTCGGTGTTATTTTGTATGCCCATAACTTTTCTGGTATGATTTTTCTCCACTTGCCTTTTGACTCATTTAGTCTTTTTCTCATGTTTTGAATAATGGTTTTTGTTTGTTGACTCCACTTTCCCATTTGCACTCGGGTGACACTACCTTCTTGATTTTCAATCCTTTAAGAAAATCATTTACTTTCTTCCCAATGAACTGACGACCATTATCGCAAGTTATCTCCATAGGTATGCCGAACCGGTAAATGATATGGTCCCAAATAAAATCGATGACTTCCTTTTCTAAAACTTTTTTGAAGGTCTGTGCTTCAACCCAATTAGAAAAATATTCAGTCATAAACAAAATGAAATGTACCTTTCCAGGTGCCCATGGAGAGGTCTTACAATATCCAGCCCCATTTCATGAATGGCCACGGAGATAAAATCGGATGCATTAATTATTCCCATTGGTGAATCATTAGTGCGTGTCTTTGGCATTCATCACACTTCCGAACAAAGTTCTTGACATCTTTTTCCATTTGAGACCAATAGTACCCAACCCTGATCAGTTTTCGAACCAATAATTTCGCTCCTGAATGACTACCATAAGTCCCTTCATGAAACTCATGCATCACACAATCTATTTCTCCGGGTCCTAAGCACATTGCTAAAGGACTATAAAAGGACCTTCAATACAACTAACCATCGACCATGCAAAACCTAGCTGCCTTCGTAGAAGTGCTCTTGACTCATTTGGATCAGTAGGTAACTTTCCATCCCATAGGTAGTCAATATACTTATTCCACCTGTCCCAAGTCAAACTAGTTGTATTCACTTCGACATGACCATCATCAATTGCAGAGTTCAACAACTGCACCACAGTTCCGGAGTTAAACTCCTCAGCTTCCACGGAGGATCTTAAATTTACCAATGCATCTGGTTCATTATTTTGCTCTCGAGAAACATATTCCAACAACATACCCAGTGAAATCCCATACCGTGGGGTCTGGACCGGAGCAGTAATACTTGAATTTTATCTAAGTATTTTTGTATTCTTTCTTCTTTCACTTCAAATACACCATTCACTTAATTGACAACTAGAAGTGAGTCACATTTTGCTTCGATGAGTTCTGCTCCCAAATTTCTTTTCAATTCTAGACCTGCAATTATAACCTCATACTCGACTTCATTATTAGTCAATTTCACAGTTTTTATTGACTGTCTAATAACATCCCCCACAGGAGTCTTAAGCACTACCCCGAATCTGGACCATTTTACGTTCGAAGCACCATCTGTGTATAAGGTCCAAATTATCGAAGTTGTTCTTGAGGTTACAATAAGTTCTCTTTCACCTTGAGAATTATTTCGGATAAGTTGTTACTATGCATACATGATGACATTGAAAATATGGTCTCAATTTCTAGCGGCCGTTATTAATGCTAATGCCAACTTTTCTAAGTGAGGATATTTAGTTTCTGCACTAGCTAATGTTCTACTCACATAATAAATGGGAAATTGTGTACCTCTCTCTTCTCGAATCAAAACTGCACTTCGAATAGTTTATAAACTGACAGATACAGAACAACTACTCATCTGCCTTCCGTTTATGCAATAGTGGAGGACTAGACAAGTACTTCTTCAAATCCCTCAAGTCTTGTTGACACCCTGGAGTCCATTTAAAGCCATTCTTCTTTTTTTAGCAAAGATAAGAACCTATGACTTTTATTAGAAGATCGAGAGATAAATCTACTCAAAGCGGCCAACCTTTCGGTGAGTCTTTGTACCTCCTTCACATCTTCAAGAACCTCCGAAATTTCTTCAATAGCCTTGATCTTATCCGGATTGATCTCGATTCCTCGGTTTGAGACCAAGAAGCCCAAAAACTTGCCTGACCCTACTCCAAAAGCGAATTTCTCAGAGTTCAATTTCTCGTTGTACTTTCGGAGTATGTCAAATGTTTCTGCAAATGCTTTAAATGGTCCTCTGCTTCCATGGACTTAACTAACATATCATCAATATAAATATTCATTATGTTAGCTATTTGATTCTCGAACATGCAATTAACTAGGCATTGATATGTTGCTCCGACATTTTTTAAACCAAATGACATTACATTATAGCAGTAAGTCCCGTATCTAGTTATAAAATAGGTTTCTATTGATCCTTCGAATTCATCCTAATTTGATTGTATCCAGAGTATGTATCAAGAAAACTCAGCATCTCATGCCCCATCGTAGTATCGATCATTCGATCGATGTGCAACAAAAGAAAAGAATCTTTCGGGCAT
Organism: Anisodus acutangulus; assembly: GCA_029783415.1. Lineage (NCBI taxonomy): Eukaryota > Viridiplantae > Streptophyta > Magnoliopsida > Solanales > Solanaceae > Anisodus > Anisodus acutangulus. Next base: position 26,979,809 of record CM056510.1, on the reverse strand, counting down.
GCTTTATTCAAATCTTTAAAATTTATGCGCATTCTCAATTTAATGCCTCTTTAGGTATGAAATCTACGTTTGCTAACCAATCCAGATATTCCATCTCTCGGACGGAACCTATATTTAAAAGCTTTGTTACCTCTTTCTTGACAAAGTTATATTTGTAGTCGGTCATTGACCTCCTCTTTTGCTTTACCGGAGGAAAATGCGAGTCCAAACTCAATTTGTGGATCATAACCTCTGGTGGAATACTTGACATGTCTAAGTAGGACCAGGCAAAGCAATCGGCGTTAGCTTTGAGCTCCGGGGATAATCCGATGCCCATGTATACCTTTCTATTCGGTAGATGCACGAACAAGATGAGTTTCTCTAGTTCTTCTGTAGTTGCATTTCTATTCGGTAGATGTACGAACAATATGACTTGCTTTAGTTCTTCTGTAGTTGACTTCATAGCATCTGAATCGTCCGACAACACAAATAACACCGGGACGCAATAGTAATCATTTTCTTCCTCGTAATTTATCTTCTCTCCCTCTTCTTTCTTCGGACTCAACGGGCCCGAATTCTGTGATTGCTATTTAAATTCTTTGCTTTTTTTCTAATCCTTCACCTCTTTTGGAACTTGTACCGATTCCTCTATCGCAAACATCTCCATTGCTGCCAATTGTTCTCCTCAAATTCTCTTAATTCCATCTGGAATTAGGAATTTTAACATCATGTGCAATGTTGAAGGTACGGCTTTCATGTCATGTATCCAAGGCCTTCCGAATAGTGCATTGCACCTTATTTCACCTTCAATGAGATAAACTTCGTCTGCCAAATTATCTGGGATGCATTGACTGGAAGAGTAATTTCCCATTTTCTAGTCTCACTTGCCATATTGAATCCATTTAAAACTCGGACTGCCATTACAATTTAATCCAACAACCCCAATTGCTCCACCACCTTCCACCAGATAATGTTGGCCGAGATATCTGGATCAATTAATTTTTGCTTAATCTGATTTTTTTAAAAAAAGACAGAAATTACCAATGCATCATTGTGAGGTTGAATGATGCCCTCCGCGTCTTTATCATTGAAAGATATTATTTCCTTCGATACGTAATCTTTGGATCTCTTCTCCTGAGTTATTGAAACTTTCATCTTCTTTACGATCATGACGGATCCCTTCAGAACATCCATCCCTCCGATAATCATGTTTATAATGTGATGGGGTTCAACCAGATCTGCTTCCTTGTTTGCCTCTATATTTCTGTAGTTTCCCTTTGTTCGATCACTCAATAATTCGCGTAGATGACCATTTTTCAACAACCGGGCCACTTCATCCCGTAATTGACGACAGTTCTCCATTTGATGACCATGAATTCTATGATAATCACAAATTAAATTTGAATCTCTCTGAGCCGAGTCTTTCTGGAGTGGTCTTGGCCATATTCTCTCCTTAATGTGTCCAATAGCCAAAACAAGTCCGGTCGCATCAACATTGAAATTATATTCGGAAAGCCTCAAAATTTTCATACTGTTAGAAAAAGCTCCACCGGTATCATTTTTAATTGCAAACCCCTATTGGTAGCTCCTCGATCATTGTGTCTATCTCCTATATCCGACGGGAAGTTGTGATTGTTGCGCCCCCTATTTGATATGAAGTTTGATATTTTAGGTTACTCGTAGGGTTGATACCTATCTTTCGAAGATTTTGATTCAGACTCAGCTACCCTCTTTGATTTGTCAAAAAAAAATTCCCTTCATGCTGACCCCGGAGGAAGTTCGAGTTGATCATCCTCCACCCGGATTTTAGACTCGTACCTATTATGTAAGCCTTCCCATGTTACTGTCGGGAATTCTAACAAGTTCTCATTTAATTTAAACAAGGAACTGGAGCTCCTAGGATTCAACCACTTAGTGAAAGCTTCAACTTCCCATTCACCAGGTATTGGAGGAAGGAGCATCCGTTCCTTTTGAAACCTTGTCACAAACTCACGCAACAACTTCATATCCTTCTGAGCAATTTTGAATATGACTATTTTTCTTGCTTGGACCTTCCGTGCTCCGGCATGCACCTTTATAAAAGCATCTGCAAGCATTTCAAATGAATTAATAGAGTGTTCGAGAACCATAGAATATCATGTCATTGCTCCTTTGGATAGTATTTTGCCAATTTTTTCAATGACACCGATTCAATATCATCCGGGTGCATGTCATTGCCCACAAATGTACAACGTCACATGCTCCTGAGGATATGTAGTTCCATCGTACTTCAGAAGATCCAGTATTTTGAACCTTTTTGGTATCAACTTCGGAGTCGCGCTCTGTAGAAATGGCAACTGAATGTATCGCTTTGAGTCTGATCCCTTCAGGATCAGATACGCTCCAGAAATCTGGTCTACCCGTGAATTGTAGGTTTTAACCTTCTTTTCATTAGTATCAACCCCGTTTGGTCAAAGCTTGGAGCAACTTCAAAACCTTCAAAGATTCATGAGTCCCCGATCCATTGCTATTTTCATCAACCTGATTCTCATCTCGGTTCGAATTTTCATTGCGGATGGGACAAGCTTCATCTTCCGCACTCGCTCCACTATTTTTCTTCTGCAACTGAGTTATATCCTCATGTTTCTCCTTTACCATGTTAAAGATTCGAGCCAAATTTATTTCGCCATCTTCATCATCATTCGATGTTTTTTCACGTGACCTTTTGGACCCCTAGCGTGAGATCAAAGGGTTATTCTGATGCTCGCCAATCATCGGATCAACCGGCGGAACACCGTTGTTGTTATTAATGTTGTTAGCACCATTGTCTCAGTTGTTATTGTCATCGTGGTTGCTAACCTCAACTTGGATATCACTAGTCATTTTGCAAGTACTTAGTATTGACATGTTTTCACAAAATCATAGAAGAAACAAGTGAAATTTGAGTTTGAACAAATCTCCACTATTATCCTTAGCCCCACAGTGAGCGCCAAAATGTTTACCCCAAAAAGGTACAGTTGAATTTGTAAGTGATTTTAAGGATATGTGGATTAATTTTTAATATAAAGTGAAAAGCAGTTAACAATAAATAAGTAAATGAAAATAACAAGTAAGAAAGATAGCCTGTAATGTCGTAAATCAAGATGAATTTCTTCAGCAAAATTGAGTCGGGCCTTAGCTTAACTGCTTCGGTTCCGAGCCAACAATGTGAGCTTAATGATTATGATTACAATGAACAAAATCGTGCAAGTGTATAATGAGAATGAAATGCCCTTCCAACATGAAGGTTGAGCTCTTTTTATAGCTATTAATATAAGACATTGATGCCCGAGAATCAATTCTCAATTAAATGTAATTAATGTCAATAATGATCACTTAATGAACAAGGAGTAACTTCTGGCACCATATCCGAAACGAGTACGTGTTGGGCTCCTCCAATTTTCCATCCGATGTCATATGGTTCAATCAACACCGATCTTATCTTGATATCTGGACTTATCTCGATGCAATTCCATCCGATACAGAACTATGTCACCTCCCTCAATTTTCATATCTAAATCTTATCACATATCATACCGATTTTTACCGTATACAATATTAAACCTCATTGTAATTTCCTTGCCTTGAACCTCCTAGCTCACAAGAAAATCACGACACCAGCTTCCGAGGCATTCCAGGACTACTATCATTATTAGCAGGCACCAAAACATTTATACACACACAAGCACAAGGTGGAATTAAATGCAATGAAATTAAAGGATACTCAATAAGTGTTCACTTGCCATTTATTTTGTTTAAAATAAGCACTCACTTATATAATTAATAAAAAAATATTATTTTCTTTTAAATAATTTCTATTAGATAAGTGAATTGTTATGTAATCCAGAAATTATATTAACCAAATACTTCAATATTTAATAAGAGTAGTAGTTTAGTTGAACTATTTTTATCTAGAAATTAGTAGGTGCTAAAAGCTAAGTAGCAATTTATTTTGAACCGGAGGGAGTAGTGGCGGAGCTAGTAAAAGCCGAGGAGGTTCATTCGAATTTCCTTTGATAAAAAATTATATTATATATATAAAATTAAAATTAATTTTTATATATATTTTATAGACATTTAACCTTCTTAACTTCTTTGTATATTTACTTATTTATATTTTAAATTTTTAATATTGCGTGATAATGAAGGTCAATACTGTAAAATGACTAAAGAGAGGAACATCAAGGTTACTGTAGGTAACGTACGCGTGTAAAATGAATAGTCATAACCGTCAGAAGCATGGGAAAGTGGGGAGAAGGAGTAGTCACCATCTTGTCGGATAAGAGTAAAGTTGGAAAAGTTTGCATGGTTAGTGAAACGTGGCATTGCAACAACGATGGCTCAGGAAGTGATGAAGAGAGGTTATTTTGTACTTAGCGGCCACCAACACCAGGGAAACACTAGCACCGGCACCATATCGACCGATCAGTCCACAACATTGATAATACCTGTGCGCCACGATCGGAGCTCTAGCCCTCTGGATTATTTGATCTCATTCATGGGCAATGTCTGCCAGCCACTAAATGCACGACTGCAACATCTGTATAACCTGCATGTATATGAAGAATTGAGCCTCGCTTTGGCTGGGCGTTTCAGGTTCATGTGCTTTCTTGGACACCTCATGATATAATGCCCGACAACTTCACGCCACAATAAATTAAGGTTGGTCAATGGGCCGGGTCAGCCTGGGTCCCGACCCGACACCACTTCGACCCTGCCCAGTCCCTCCCCGATCTCCCCTTAACAAAAGGTGTTGGGATTCAAAGACGGGACGGGGCCTGGACTCATCCCGTTCAGGCCCGTCCCACCCCAGACCCGTCCCGACTCCGACCCCGTCCCCGCTTTGTAAAAATGATCGTTGCATAACGGTCAATTTATATTTTGGCCGTTGTGCAACGTCATTTTTGGCCCCCACCCATAAACCCCCTACTCCATAATATTTATTTTTAACCCCTAAATTATTATATTTACACTTTAACTTAATTTTTAACTATAAATACTTCATTTTCTCTTCAATTTATCTCACAAATCTTTCTATAATCTCTCTAATCTCTCAACTCAATCTCTCTCTCTCTACAAGTCTACAATTACATTGCCTACTAAATATTTTATTTTATTTGCTCATTTGTATAATTGTATCAAATTAAAAAAATTAGAACTGAAGTTGACAACTAGTTTGAGGATCATCCATCGAGTAAAGTTTTAATTTTCAACCTCGATTACAAGTCGACGTTACGTCGGCGATTGGTACATTCGTTCATTCTTTAAATTATTAGTGTTACTTTATTTTAATTATCGCATAGAATTTCATTATTTTTAATTATTTATTAGCATAATTAAAATGAAATGATTAAAATGTATGTTTAAGGGGTAAAAGTAAGAGTGCTTCTTCTAGTAGGGGTAACAAGGTCAGGGGTACTTCTTCTAGTTATCATATTCCTAGATAAGATGATTTGATTGATTACACTCATATAGATGAAATTGAATTTTTTAATGATATACCATTAGATGATGAGATATATTCTGCAACTCAACCAGACTTTAATTTAGATGATAATCTAGATGACACACCAACTAATCTAGATGACACACCCACTAGTGCACCTCAAATTGAAACTGGAACGTCTCATATTCCCCAGTACGAGATGAGACCCCACACAACGAAAATTAAAATCTATTGCATGAGATTTTTTTATAGGGACCAAGAGAATCAAGTAGATGCAGAATTTGTAAAAATATTTATAAATTTAAAATGGGAAAAGGCCAGGATGGAACGAGAAGTTTATTAATACATGTACAAAGCTTTCACAAAGCTAGGTGAGATGAATACGATGCTACAAAGTCGGGTGCGCCAATGCGCTCTCAATCGGGACAAGGTTCACATAATATTTCGGACCAAATACAGGGTCAAATTAACCCAACGACGGGGGAAATTGTAGGTCCTATATACGATAAACATAGAGATATAGAAACAATATCAAAATTAGTTGCAGTGGAGAGTTTGTCTTTTACATTTCATTCATCTCCTGATTTTATTCATTACATAAGAGATATGTATAATTCTGTTTTTAATGATTTTCCTAGTTCAACTGTTAGGAGAGATGTTTTTAAATTTGCACACGAATATCAATAATATTTACGTTATGCATTATATCATTTTTCTAGCAAATTATCTATCACTCCTGATATAGGTCATAGTATTAATAGCAATGATTAATTAACTGTAACATGTCATTGGATAGATCATAATTGGTCTATGCAAAAATGTATTTTATTATATAGATATATTGATGATAGGCACACTGAAAATTTTATTGCATAAAATATTTATGAACTTTACGATTATTATGGTATAACTGATAAAATAATGACTGTTACGTTAGATAATGCGTCCTCTAATTATATGTTGTGAGACTTTTAAAAAATCTATTAACTCCATCTTTTCCTAATTATTTTCATATAAAATGTGTGTGTCATATTTATAACTTAGTTATAAAGGACGATCTATCACATTTTTAAGACATTCTTAATAAAGTATAATTTGCTATAAATTTTATTTTAAAAAGTAATAGAATATAAAGAAAAAAAGAATATAAAAAAACTTGTCATGATTGTGGATTACCTTTTAGAAAAATTCATGAGGAAGTAGCGATTAGGTGAAATTCTTTATATGAACAACTACTTGTTGCTTACGATTATAGAAGACCTATAACTTTATTTTTTAAAGCACATAATCGAAATTCAACTGATATGCTTATAGATAATGATTGAGAACAAATTTCAGAACTTATTGAATTTTTATAGAATTTTTTTCAAGCAACTAAATTTTTTTTTGGTATATATTATCCTACTATTTCAACTATATTATTCGACTATTAAACTAGACGGTTGTAAATCACTTATTAAAACTATTTATGATTGTATAACAGTATTTCCACCTCCAACTCCAAAAAACACAAATGAACAACCACCTAAGGAACCAATTAAGGAAGAAGTTTTGTCTAGTATAGACGATGAATGCAAAAAAATATATACGCATTACCAACAAGAAAGTGCTAGCAACCAACCGACTTCTATACCATCTTCTTCTTCTACAATACAACCTTATAAAAAATATGTTGTTTCTGCGGCTAGTATTGAAAGCCTTAGAAATAGAATGTTTAGTGGTTTCACGACTAATCGAGTTAGCGAGTTTGATATTTTTATTTTGCAGGGTGTTGTACCGTACCAAGCAGTTCTCAATGAAGAAGGACGAGAAAGCTTGCTTAAATACTGGAGGGACAATGAAAAGACATTTCTGACACTAGCAAATATGAACCGAGATGTGTTGAACATTCAAGCGTCATCAACATCGTCTGAAAGCATTTTTTCTGCCGGAAGATTTCAAATAGGAGAGCACAAACGCTCATTAGTGGGAGATAGCTTGGAGATTGAGGTTTTATTCAGAGATTGGATATGAGCGGAGCATAGAAGGTCAATCAGAGATCAACAAAGAAGATGACGAAAACTACAACGAAATCTTGTCCGACGGAGGTAGAAACGGCTAGTATTGAAAGCCTTAGAAATAGAATGTTTAGTGGTTTCACTACTAATCGAGTTAGCGAGTTTGATATTTTTATTTTGCAGGGTGTTGTACCGTACCAGGCAGTTCTTAATGAAGAAGGACGTGAAGACTTGCTCAAATACTGGAGGGACAATGAAAAGACATTTCTGACACTAGAAAATATGAACCGAGATGTGTTGAACATTCAAGCGTCATCAACATCGTCTGAAAGCGTTTTTTCTGCCGGAAGATTTCAAATAGGAGAGCACAAACACTCATTAGCGGGAGACAGCTTGGAGATTGAGGTTTTATTAAGAGATTGGATAAGAGCGGAGCATAGAAGGTCAACCGGAGATCAATGAAGAAGATGACGAAAACTACAACGAAATCTTGTCCGACGGAGGTAGAAGCGACGTAGACCAATTTGACCAACAAATTCCAATTCCAACCGAAGAACCACAAGACATTGTGAAGAAATTAGAAAAGGTGTTTATAAATATGTAATTTTTGTAATTGTAAATTTACTATGTTATTTGCAATTTTCAACACCACAAAGTTGCAATTTTGAAATTATATTTTAAAAAAATTATATTTCTATTAAATAATATGAGGCACAAAAAAGCCTTGAGATGTTTTTATTACACTATCTTGTTAAATTATTGAAGTGTTTATATATGTTATTTTTTAAAATTAAGTGCAAAAAAAATATTAAAAAATCCAATCTCGATCCTACGCCGCCCGGGCCAAGACCGATCTCCTTTTTCGTCGGAAACAGGACGGGACATCGGTGGATCCCACCAGTCCTGCCGGAGAACTGATCCCGCCCTCCTTCAGTCCCGTCTGGTCCCATCCCGCCAGACCCACCCCGAAACCGCCCGTTAGACACCCTTACAATAAAATAAACACACCCACACTCATTTGGAGTTCGCCCTTTCTTGTCTTCTCATACTTTAGTACTGCTCCAACTTGATCATCCCACCAGATGCTGCTGCCCACTGTTTTCACGCGCTCCTTATTAATCTACACTACAATTATTGTATGTACTGTACTGTACTAAATACTAGCTTTATATATCCATTGCACTTGTTCCATTTAACATATGACCCAATTACTGAAAAATAGCAAGTGATCGATCGGCAAGATGATGTATTTGTTAAATATACACAATACACAATATACATGTGTATATTGTGTATATTACTCTCGGTTTCCGTGTGTACATATTACCGTATATAGGTTGTATATTATCGTGTATGTACAAGATAGATTAGGTAAGGTGTTGTGGTGTAATTAGTATTATACACTTACCATAATTGTATAGTTACCATAATTGTATAGTTAGGATCCAAGTAGAATAAGGTTTTAGGAGGAGAATAGGAATAAGATTTTCCTATTATGGAAATATGTAACTTGTATATATACCTTTCAATTAATGAAAATAATCAACGAATTATTTCTTTCATGGTATCAAGAGTCTAGGTTTATTTTCTCTCCCAAATTCTCCACTTTTTCCGTCGAAATCCCTAGCCAAATCCGAGACCTTGCTCTCGGGGTTCATGCCGACTAGAACCCCCTTCTTCCAAAAAATTTCTCCCTAATCCCTCAATTACATACTGTTCTATCAATATGTCTACATCCCGGAACATGTTTCATCCTGCCCTTACAGTTTCTAACATCAAGAATAACATCCCTCTTGTTCTTGAAATAGAAAACGTCCAAACGCGACGTGGGTCGAACTGTTCAAAATTCACGCACGATCGCATCAAGTCCTCCATCACATAATCCCCACGGCTCCTGAGGATACGGAGGTGCCAAAACGCGAGGATGATCCTAAGTTGTGGATGACTATTGATGCTACCGTCTTTCAGTGGATATATTCCACCTTATCTACTGACCTTTTGCAAATAATTATTGAGCCTGACGCTACGGCACATGCGACTTGGGATAGACTGCGTAATATATTTCAAGATAATCAAAATTCTAGAGTCGTTACCCTTGAGAAGGATTTCTCCCACGTAAATATGAAAGATTTCCCTAATGTTTCGGCTTATTGCAAAAGATTAAAGGAATTGGCTGACCAACTTCGTAACGTTGGCGCGCGCCGATTTCAAACGATCGTTTGGTTCTCCAAATGGTTTCCGGCCTCTCCAAGGCCTATAGTGGTGTGGGAACGCTTCTTCGACAAAGCAATCCGCTTCCGCAATTTTATTAGGCTCGTTCTATGCTTACATTAGAAGAAGCAGGCATGGCCAAACGAACGGCTATCGGTACTAGTCCAGTAGTCATGATGACCGAGTCCACAGTGTATCCTATCAGTTCCAACAACTCGGGCCAAAACCGCAACAACGGTGGCGGCAAAAAGGGTGGAAATAAGAAAAATAACGGTAAAAAACCGCGGCGGCAACAACAGCGGCAGTCGACAGAATGGTGGTGGCAGTGAGGGTCCTCGCGGTGGTCAGCAGCAGCAGCTGCAGTTCTGAGGCCCACAGTGGGCCCCTATGCAGTAGTAGTGGGCCCCACAACAGTAGTTTGGTCCCAGCCAGTTTACCTCCCATCGGCAGTTTCAACCCAATTGGTAGTGGACGGCCCAGCAGCAGTCCATGCCCAATTCGGCCTGGTCCAGTTACAGCCAGCAGTCTGGGCCAAGACCGCAAGCAGGGGTGTTTGGGTCTCGGCCCACGCAAGCCCATCACACAGCGGCACCCACGCCTACCGACATCGAAGCCGCAATGCACACGCTTGGTCTAAATCCACCGGATCCAAATTGATATATGGACACCGGGGCCACTACCCACATGACATCTGATTCAGGTACGCTCTCGTCTTATTCCAATTTGAGCAACCCCCACGGTATAATTATTGGTAATGGTAATTCAATTCCAATTCGTAGTTATGGTCATAAACATTATCTCCCCCTCATCCTCCTCTTATCTTGAAAAACACCCTACACGCCCTCAAATTGATTAAGAACTTAGTCTATGTCCGTAAATTCACTATTGAAAATTATATTTCTATTGAATTTGATCCATTTGGTTTCTCTGTGAAGGATTTCAAAACGGGGAGTTCTCTCATGAGGTGTGATAGTAGGGGAGATCTTTATCCTATCCCACCCAGTCCCGGTCCATCGAGTCAAGCCCTACCATCAGCTTTTGCAATCATTTCTCCTTCCGTGTGGCATGCTCGTCTTGGTCATCCGGGGTCCTCTATTTTGTCATATTTAGATAAAAATAGTTTTATTTCATGTAAGAGTACGAGTCGTACTCCAAATTGTCAATCTGGTTCTTTAGAAAAAATTGTTAAGTTGCCATTTGTAGACTCCAAATCTCATACTTTAATGTCATTTGATATTATTCATAGCGACTTATGGACGTCTCCTGTTCTTAGTTCTGTGGGTCATCGGTATTATGTTCTTTTTTTGGATGATTATTCTAAGTTTTTATGGACGTTTCCGATAACGAAAAAATCTCAAGTTTTTTCCATCTTCCTCAAATTTAGAGCATTCATCAGAACCCAATTCAACCGAGAAATAAAAAATATTCAGTGTGATAATGGCAAAGAATATGACAATGGGGTGTTTCGGAAATTCTGTGCTACTAATGGGATACATTTTCGTTTCTCTTGTCCTCATACATCTTCAGAAATAGGAAAGTTGTATGCAAAATTCATTCCATAAATAACATTGTCCAAACATTATTGATTCATGCTTCCGTACCCCCATTTTTTGGCATCATGCTCTCCAAATGGCTACATATCTCCTTAACATAATTCCCTCCAAAGGTCTGACATATTTTTCCCCTCTTCAAGTTTTATATAATAAAACTCATTCTTATTCTCATCTTTGGGTCTTTGGGTGCTTATGTTATCCGTTATTTTCATCCACCACAATTAATAAACTTGAGGCCCGGTCTACTCCGTGTGTGTTTTTGGTTTTCCGTCTAATCATCGTGGTTATAAATATTTTGATTTATCCTCCAACAAAATCATCATTAATCGTCATGTAATTTTTGATGAAACCCAATTTTCATTTGCTAAAGTTAATACTCTCGTGCCTAGTTCGTATAATTTTTTCGATGAAGAAATATCCCCGTTTATTATTCAGCATTTTTTGGACATCTCCCGCACCCAAACTTCTCCAGCGGGCCCACTGCCCGCTGGCCCCACTGACCCGCCACCCCCTGTCTATCCTAGTACCTCCACTGGACTAGTTCTAGCGATTGGGCCAGTCTAGCCCAATTCTGGAACGGGTCCAGTTACGCCTCCAATATACCGTGTTGGGCCAGCAGGCCCACTGCCTGCTGGCCAGTCCGTCCCGAACCCAGCAAATTTCCAAAATTCGTCCAATTCTCCATCGAGTCATAGACCGGCCACTCGTAGTCAATGGGGTATTTTTAAACCAAAAAGACAGTTTAATTTACATTCTAATGTCCCTAAATCCTCTTACCCCGTAATCCTGTGTCTGCCTTAAATGGCCTGAATTAGAAAATTGCTATGACCGATGAATTTAATGCTTTTATTAATAATAAGACGTGGGTGTTGGTACCCCGTCCATCTGATATTAATATTATTAGGTCTATGTAGATTTTTGCTCATAAGAAAAATTCAGATGGTTCATTTGCCCGACATAAGGCGCGACTTGTGGGTGATGGTAAGACTTAGCAGGTTGGTATTGATTGTGGTGAGACGTTTAGTCCGGTGGTCAAGCCGGCTATCATTCTCAATGTGCTTAGCTTGACTCTTTTGAAGGCATGGTCTATTCATCAGTTGGATGTCAATAATGCTTTCCTACATGATGATCTCAAGGAAGCAATCTATATGCATCAGCCGTTGGGATTCAGGGATCCTAACCATCCTCATCATGTCTGTTTGTTGAAAAAGTCATTATATGAGCTTAAACAGTCTCCACGGGCCTGGTATACACGATTTGCAGACTATGTTTCGACTATTGGGTTCACTCACAACAGATCGGATAATTCATTATTCATCTACCGCCGTGGTTCATCCGTGGCCTATATCCTATTATATGTGGATGGTATTATTTTGATAGCCTCTTCCGATGCCTTGTGCCAGTCTATCATGACACTGCTCAGCTCTGAGTTTACTATGAAAGACTTGGGGGCCTTGAGCTACTTTTTAGGGATTGATGTCACTCGACATTCCGATGGGTTGTTCTTATCTCAACAGAAGTATGCAACTGAGATCATCGAGAGGGCGGGATGTCATCCTGTAAGTCCACTTCCACTCCAGTTGATACTAAACCCAACCTAAGTGTCGCGGCCGACACACCCTACGAGGATCCGACCCGCTATCGCAGTCTTGCGGGGGCCCTTCAGTATCTTACCTTTACGAGATCGGATATTACATATGCTGTCCTGCAGGTGTGTTTGTTCATGCATGATCTCAGAATTGAGCACATGAATGCACTCAAACGCATCGTTCGGTATATTCAAGGTACACTTGACTATGGTTTGCATTTATATCCTTCATCGACGTCCACACTTGTCTCGTATACAAATGATGATTGGGGTGGTTGTCCCGACACTAGACGGTCGACGTCAGGCTATTGTATGTTTCTTGGCAACAACTTGGTTTCATGGTCTGCAAAGCGTCAGTCAACTCTATCCCACTCAAGTTCCGAGGCTGAATATCGAGGGGTAGCTAATGTGGTCTCGGAATCATGTTGGTTACGTAATTTGCTTGTAGAGCTTCATTATCCCATTTAGAAGGCAACCTTAGTTTATTGCGATAATATTAGTGTCATATACCTTTCTGGTAATCCGGTTCAGCACCAACGCACTAAGCATATTTAATGGACATTCACTTTGTCCGTGAAAAGGTTGCTCGGGGTCAAGTTCGAGTATGCCATGTCCCGTCGAGATATCAAATTGCCGACATCTTTACAAAGGGTCTTCCCTCGGTCCTTTTTAAAGATTTTAGGGACTGACTTAGCGTTCGAAGACCACCCGCTATGACTGCGAGTGTGTGTATTGTGTTTATTACTCTCGGTTTCCGTGTGTACATATTACCTTATATAGGTTGTATATTACCGTGTATGTACAAGATATATTAGGTAAGGTGTTGTGGTGAAATTAGTATTATACACTTACCATAATTGTATAGTTAGGATCCAAGTAGAATAAGGCTTTAGGAGTAGAATAGGAATAAGATTTTCCTATTATGGAAATATGTAACTTGTATATATAGCCTTTCAATTAATAAAAATAACCAAGGGATTATTTCTTTCAGTATTCAACCCCGTCAACCTTTTCTGTTTGAATGGATACAAATTTACTATCCTATCAGGTGGTCTCAATTTTTGTGTGATTTTTCTAAATACCACATATGTACTCCCTCAGTCTCATAATTACTTTCATGATAATAACTAATAATTGATGTTTTTATCTTTTCTTATTATTTCAAAATAAGTGATAGTTTCACAAAATCAAAACTAGGAAGACATTAATTTTTTTCTTCAATTTTATCCTTATTTAAAAAAGTGAAATTTTATATACCAAAAAAATTAAGAAGTATTTTTTCAAGGCGAGTGAGTTAGTAAAAGTAAAAACACTTCTTACTTTCTAGAAGTGAGTAATTTCTTAAAAGGTATGGCTAAAACACCACGGAGGGAACGGAGGGAGTAGTTTCTTATTTAAAAGAAATCTAATTTTATTACTAATGAGAAGATTTATAGTGACACTTACATTTATTTAATTTTAGATTAGAAGTTATAAAAATCTTTCTTTTTTCTTATTAATTTTGCGCTTTATCTAATACAATCACATAAATTGAGACGTAAGAGTAAATGTTAGTCTTTAATAACAAGATTGTTAATAAGTTAATATGGATAGAGAGCTCGCATCAAAATAACATAGTATTTATTGTTGGAAATTTGTCTTTGGTGGGGAGATGCGTCCACCCATATTTAATGAATTAAACACTAGGGTTCCGCTTGTTGGAGGCTTTGTGTCTTCACACGTGCATAATCTACTAAGTGAGTAGATGACCGTAGGGCCAACAATCGTCAAATTTCGTTGAGAAATGAAAGAGATATTGGTCCACGGAGTAAGGTGTTTGAGGCATGAAAATATGGTGCGGGACAAATTTACCACATCGGTGGAAAAAGGAAGAATTACTCTCTTTATAAGTCTCAAAATTGGCTAAGGGTTTGGGACCCCAAGGGGTAACCCATGTGTTTGAAGGAGGGAGAACCTAGATGTGCTTTGGTTCGAGGCTAAGCCCACGCGCGCGCCGCCGTCGCCCGTCGGTCTGGGCTCGGGTCTTGGGTCGTGGGCTTTGGGCTTATTCTGATAGACCCCTAAATTGTATACTATTTACAGTTTGGTCCCTGGAGTTTTTGGAATTGGGAACGACGGAGGCAGAAAGTTTCTGCCTGCCGTTTGAGTTGATTTTTGGAGCGTTAAAACTCTATTAATCTGCACCTTAACTCCTCCCTAACAGCTCCTTTATGTTGCTTATTAAATCAGCCATTACTTGGCTGATTAACCCCCTCACTAATACACACAGAGACAAACCGAAGAGAGAAACAAATTATGTCCAAAACGTGAGCAGAAACAGTGGACAAAACAAAAACTCTTCCTTCTTTTTCCATTCTTCAGCAAGTCGTTTCGTGTTTGTTTTCTTCGTCATAATCAACCTATTTGCTTTGTAGTGTTGATTAGTTGTTGTTTTATCTTGGGAGACTATTGCCCGTTAACGTAAAAACATATATACGGGGCAATCTTGTCTTAAAGACAGAGAGCCATCTCTCGACTCAGCCACAATTGTAATAATTCAGATATAATATTTCTTGATTTCAGGTTATCAAGATTCAACATTCAACAAGCTTGCATCAGTTCTGAATATTGATTATTTGTTTATCCTTTCGAACACTTGTAATATTTATTTACTTCCCGTATTATTTTACATATCCAACATTTATTATCAAGAAAAAGTTAAAACACATAATCGGACAAAAGAAATAATCACATTGAAATTGCTTTACTGATTCATTAAACAATTGCCAGTGGCATATCCCGCAAATATGCTACTAGCTAGCACGTCTATCAGTATAATGCTTTGGGATTACATTTTTCTCCTGCGGTAGACCAAGATATTTTATTTAATTAAATAATCTACTAAATGATCTCTAGCTACTTCAATTGCTGTATGTGGTTACAGCATACATATCAAACCCGACGAAGTTGCTTCGAAATTGATAATCAAATATATGAAGTTTACAGAAATTAAATAGACAGAACAGAATAGTTCTACCGTGGTTGGTATACTAGTCAATTGGATCCGTGTAATTACAGGTGTTGCAATGCAGTTGGTTGCACTCCCATAAATCTAAAGCAAAAACAATTAAATGGCTTAAATCCTAATAATCAAATGATGGAATTGGAGTTGAAAATTAGTCTATCAAAAGCTCATGGAATAGACTAATTTGTTATAACAGATTCACAATCATTCATGTGAAAGATTAATAGGTCGCACGAATCAGACAGAACTTGGTTAAATATCCAAGAAACAAATTCTTATAGATTAGATTAAATAAATTGAGGGATGTTTGGATCACTGCATAGTGCCGACTAGGGGGTGGCCAGTGGGCCGGGCTCGGGTCTGGCGGGGTCGGGGTCGGGGCGGGACGGGAGAAGGGGTCGGGGTCGGGTCTGGCGGGACTTGCTCCAGTCCCGTCCCGATCCCGATCCCGTCGGTATCGGGGCGGGGTCGGGGCGGGCTCGGGGTGGGGTCCGGCGGGGTTTATTTTTTTTAAAATAACATATGTATAAAAAAAAACTCAATAAACAAAACAAGATAGTGTAATAAAAACATCTCAAGGCTGTTTTTGTGCCTCTTATATTATTTAATAGACATATGATTTTTTTGTAATACAAATACAATTGTCTAAAATCTAAATTGCAACTTTGTGGTGTTGTCCAAAAGTTGCAAATTACATAATAAAATTGCAATTAAAAAAATTACATTCTCAAAAAAACCTGTTCTAATTGCTTGATGATTTCCTGTGGTTCTTCGGTTGGAATTGATATTTGTTGGTCAAATTGATCCACGTCGCTTCCACTACCTTCGGTTAAGATTTCGTTGTAGTTTTCATCTTCCTCTTCGTTGATCTCCGGTTGACCGCACCTTCTCTGCTATGCTCGTATCCAATCTCTGAATAATACTGCAATTTCCAAGCTGTCTCCGACTAATGAGTGTCTGTGGTCTCCTATTTGATATCTGTAATTTGAAAAAGCGCCAGACGCTTGATTGATGACGCTTGAATGTTCAAAACATCTCGGGCCATCAATGAAAGTGTCGGAAAGGTCTTCTCATTCCCCCTCCAGTATTTCAGCAAGTCTTCATGTCCATCTTCATTGATAACTTCTTGATACGGTACAGAACCCTGCAAATGAAAAATATCCAACTCGCTAATTTGGTTAGTAGTAGAGGTACGACCGCACATTCTATTTCTGAGGCTTTCAATACTAGCCGCAGAAACATCATGTCTTTTGTGAGGTTGTGTTGAAGATGAAGAAGATGGTATGGAAGCCGGTAAGTTACTAGCATTTTCTTGTTGATAAAATCTATATATTTTTTGTATTGGTGTTCTACGCTAACCAACACTTCTTCTTTAGTTTGACTTTGTTCAATAGGTGGTGGGTGATTTAAATTTTTGGAACTTGGAGGTGGTAGTACTTCTATACAATCGTAAATAGTTTCAATTAGTGATTTAGTACCGTCTATTTTAATAGTAGGATTTAATACAGAATCAATAATATAAAAAGTGGGAATAGGAATAATTTTTTTTTTATTTTGACAAACATTTTTTTAATATCTGCCTTATAAGCTGATTTTTTCATATATTCACTAAGTAATAAAAATATTAGAGTTATGTAAAACAACATAGTTGAGATAGTGGGATAATATATACCGAAAAATTCTTTTGTTGCTTGAAAAAATTTCTCTAAAAATACAATAAGTTCGGAAATTTTTACCCAATCACTATCTAAAATCATATCAGCTGGATTTTTATTATGAGAGTTAAAAAATAAAGTTATATGTATTCTATAGTCATAAGCAACAAGTAGTTGAAAGAATTCCACCTAGTGGATACTTCTTGTGGAATTTTTCTATAAGGTAGTCCACAATCGTGACAAATTTTTTTATATTCTTTTCTACGTTGTACTTTATTACTTTTAAAAATAAAGTTTATAGCAAATTGTATTTTACTAAGAATGTCTTCAAAAAGTGATAGACCATCCTTTACAATTAAGTTATATATATGACACGCGCATTTCATATGAAAATGATCTGGAAAAGAAGGAGTTAAACTATTTTTTAAAATTGTAATTGCGTAATTGTTAGAAGAAGCGTTATCTAATGTAATAGTAATAATTTTATAGGTTATTCCGTAATAATGACACACTTGATAAATATTATATGCAATAAAAGTACCAGTGTGCCTATCATATATATATCTATACGCTAAAATACGTTTTTGCATAGACCATTTATAATCTATCAAATGACAAGTTACAGTTAAATAATCATGGTCGTTAGTACTACGACCTATATCAGACGTGATAGATACTTTGTCATTAAAATGATATAATGAAAAATGTAAATATTGTTGATATTCATACGCGAATTTAAATACATCTCTCTTAACAGTTGATCTAGGAAAACCGTTAAAAGCAGGATTATATATATCTCTAATGTAATGAATAAAACCGGGAGATGAAGGAAATGAAAAAGGCAAACCCTCCACAACAACTAATTTTGATATTGCTTCCCTATCTCTATGTTTATTGTATTTAGAACCTACAATTCCCCCCGTCATAGGGTTAATTTGACCCTGTACTTGATCCGGGACAGTATCAGTATGTGAACCTTGTCCCGATGGAGCGGGCGTTTGCGCACCCGATTTTGAAGCCTGGTATTGGGCATACCTAGCTGGATGAGCACTTACTACGTGTCTAATTAAACCCCCCGTCCCACCGTGACCTTTTCCAGTTTTAAATTTTAAAACATTTTTACAAATTTTACATATGGCTACTTGATTCTCTACGTCCCTATCAAAAAATGTCCATGCATCTAATTTTAATGGTCGTTTTGCTGGACCTCGTCTCATACTAGGGGGAATAGGAAGTATTTCAGTTGAAGGTGCACTAGTGGGTATGTTGTCATCAACATTAGTGGGTGTATCATCTAGATCATCGTCTAAATTAAAGTCTTCTTGAGTTCCAGAAAATAGCTCCTGGTCTAAATCTAATGGTATTGTAGGAAAATGTTGAGTATCAACAAAATCATCATGTGTAGGAATAAGATGACTAGAAGAAGTACCCTTGCCCTGGTTGCCCCTACTAGAAGAAGCACCCTTACCCTTAAACATACCTTTTAATCATTCTATTTTAATTATGATAATAAATAATTAAAGACAATAAAATTAAGCGCGCTAAATAAAATAAACAGACCATAATAATTTAATGAAGGAACGAATGTACCAAACGCCGACGTAACGTCGACGTGTAATCGAGAGGTTGAAAATTGAAACTTTGCTCGATGGAAGATCCTCAAGCTAATTGCCAACTTCACTCCCAATTCCCAAATGAATAAATAAAATTGAATATTTAGTAAACAATGTAGACTTGTAGAGACATATATTGAGAGATTAGAGAGATTGTACGAAGATTTGTGAGAAAGATGAAGAGAAAATGAGTTATTTATAATTGAAAAATTAGGTTAAAGTGTAAATATAATAACTTATGGGTTAAAAATAAATATTAAAGGGTAGGGGGGAGGCCTAAAATGGCCGTTGGCCAACGATCAAAATCTAAAATGGCCGTTGGTGCAACGGTCAAATTTGCAAAGGGGGACAAAGGGCGGGGTCGGGCTCGGGACGGGGTCGGGCCGGGCGGGCCTGGGGCGGGCTCGGGTCTAGCGAGAAGAGACATTGTCCCGTCCCGAGTTCGAGGCCCGCCAACATTTTTTTTAGCGGAATCGGGACGGGATCGGGTCGGGATCGGGCCGTCCCGGCCCACTGGCCACCCTTAGTGCCGACACAAGGTGACCATGGGAAGATTGACCCAGATAAATAATTATTCCCAAGTCCCCAACACTGTTAACTTAATTACGGACCATCATTATTTAATTAATCCTATTCAGCAGTGTAGCACGCAATCTATTGTTATTGGAGCGTGCCTCACGCGCCTTCGTGTCTTGCTTTTTCTACATTCGTCATGCAATCGTGTTCAATCCAATTATGTCAACATACACCTTTTTAGAACTCATTACGAATTATTGTTTCTATTTAGTATTACTAATCGCACGTCAACAGAAAATTAAATTACTATGAGGCTAAAATGTACTTCCTCCGTACAAATTTACGTGATGTTTTTTATAATCAATTCAAAAACAATTACACTTTTGTTGGTTACAATGATGCAGAAAACGAAAATAAGTAACTGCTAAGTATTGCATCAAACTGAAATTACAATTAACTTGAACAATAAACTGGAACATTTTTTGGTATGCTGAGTCAAGTGTTTGCACTCTGTCTTTAAGACAATATTGCTCCATTTGTATTAGGGATGACAACGGACCGGATCTGGATCGGATCCTACTAGATCCAGATCCAGATCCATTTCTCATACCTAGATCCAGATCCGGATCCTGATCCATCGGGTCCATAAAAATCAGATCCAAATCTGGATCCATCGGATCCACGGATCGGATCTGGATCCACATTCTTAAGTGCATTTTCGATGCAATAATTTGCATGCTGCAAATGGAGAATTGGACGATGACATCTTTGGCCTCCCTATATTGTTGTAGACAAATGAATGTCTCCTTGATTCTATAACAAAAAAAAAAGCAGAAAGCCTCATAAAATGATAAAGACCTAATTAAATCTGAGAAACATGTACATATACTTGTAACAAAATGCATTTTTCAGTATGATAGAGAGAAAATTAAATAAGTAAACAAGAGATAATTTGAGTATGTTAAAGAATGCATGATATTTAAAGAATCTATTTCATTTAACCATTTTGGAGTAGAAAGGCATTAAAGTCATATTGAAGCAAACATGAAAAGTAAATATATTACAACACTAATTTATATCTATAGAATAAATTAAGAGGTCTGTTAATTTATTTATTCAAGGAAACTAAGAGGTGTGAGAATAGAAGCTGATGGTGATTAGTGGAGTAATAAAATTGTTGTTTCAGCCAATTCTTCCTAAAATTTCCAATATACATTACTCCAAACCTGAATGTAAAATACATAAATTATGAATTTTTTAAGAAAATACTTATAAAATTACATTCTAGGTTAGGCATATATTTAATAACGAACGGACTCACGGGTCGGATCTGGACCGGATACGGATCTCAAACACAAGATCCAGATTCGATCCGTCAGAAATGGATCCGGGTCCGATCCGGATCCGTCGGGTCCAAATTTTGAAGATCCATATCCTACAAAACGGATTTGGATCCACCGAATCCGGACCGGGTCCAGGATCCACTGCCATATCTAGTATGTATCCTTTCTACGTCCTAGACAATTGTCTCCCTAGATAAAACAACAAATGAACAAACGAGCAAAGAAAACTCAAGTGCTACCGTGAAGAATTTTGAGTAATGAAATGATGCTGGAAGGTAGTAGGAAGAACTGATTTCGTTTCTGTTTTTGTGTAGCTCAACAATGGTGCAAAGAGTCATTTATATAGTTAAAAGAGAGGCTTACCAACTGCCCACATAATTTCCTGTTACTGGCCAAGTAATGACAATTATGGAGGTAGTAATTCACCAAAATAAATGGTGAATTGATGTGCAACGGATTGACATTTAGGAAGATTAATTTAGCCAAAATAAATGGCTGAATTGAGTGCTGATTGACGTTCCAGAAACCACAAAGTTCTCTGCCCAATCTGACTTTCTTGAAGCTTCAGGGACCAAACTGTACATTTAGCGAAGTTCTCTGCCAAATTTGACTTTCTTGAGGGACCAAACTGTACATATAAAACAATTCTGGTCCAAAAAGATCCCACGACACACGACCCGAGATCGGACGGGACGGGCGGCGGCGACGCGTGTGTGGGCTTTCCTCGAACCAAAGCACATCTAGGTCCTCCCTCCTTTAAACACATGGAATACCCCTTGGGGTCCCAAACCCCAAGACAACCTTGAGACTTATAAACAAAACAATTCTTTCTTCCCCCACCGATGAGGGAGAATTGATCTCAATACCACACCTTTCCATGCTTCAAACACCTCACTTCGTGGACAAATATCTCTTTCATTTCTCAACGAAATTTGACGATCCTTGGCCCTACGGTCATCTACTTACTTAGTAGATTATGCACGTATGAAGAACCAGATTCTCCAATATGCGGAACACTAGTGTTTAAGCCGTTAAAGTTGGTCGGACGCAACTCCCGCGAAAGGCAAATTTCCAACAATCTCCTCTTGAAAGAGATTTTGGCGCACTCACATGATATCTTTTCATTTCCAGCAATATTTTAGCGGACCGATGTTGCATAAGGAGAGATAGCTTCAGCTTTGAACCTTCCATAGTTAAATACTATCGGACTTACTTACTGCGCGGTGAACGTGATGTCTTGAACCGTCAGTGTTTAGTGTAAGCCAAGTCAATAGTACCAACACAACAAATTCCCTTACTCTCTTCTTCGTAATGTTTTGTCCGTTGTGGCCATGGACAACTTCTTGGATTCTTAAGTGCGTTCATTTGAGGCGGCCCGCCCTCGCACTTAAATAGGTGGTCTCCTACAAGGTATCCTGCTATATCCCACTTCACAAGTGTTAGGAACCATTAAAAGTTTTCCCAAACCTAACCTCAACTGTTGAGGATCATTAAAGATTTTGAAAACTTAACCTTTACCCATACTGCAGAACACTTAACGTCTATCGCGGGAACGACTTTGGATTTGGTGTTTCTTTACAGAAATCACTATCCGAAGTGCTCATGCTTCCATTGAAGCGATCAACTGAACCTTTACAGCTTAGTTTTCCCATTGAACCAAATTACTGGGATCTCCGGTTAGTAAGGTTGGGTTAGCACCGTATTGGTCATTATACTTTGGATTTTAAGCCTATTCCCCTAGACAGGCAAACCATTTGATCCTTGGGTAAGCCCTTTATCAGCGGGTCTGCTATATTATCCTTTGACTTAATATAATCAATGGATATTATACCCGTGGTGATAAGCTGCCTAACGGTATTATGCCTCCGTCGAATATGACGAGACTTGCCATTGTACATAACATTATGTGCCCTTCCTAAAGCCGACTGGCTATCGCAGTGGATCATTACCGAAGGTACGGGTTTGTTCCAACACGGAACATCCTCTAAGAAGTCATGAAGTCACTCAGCTTCTTCTCCTGCTTTGTCTAAAGCGATAAACTCCGATTCCATTGTGGATCGGGCGGTGCAAGTTTGCTTAGAGGATTTCCAAAACACAGCCCCACCACTAATTGTAAATACATACTCACTGGTGGACTTGGTGTTCTCTATATCAGATATCCAGTTTGTATCACTGTACCCCTCTAGTACAACTGGATATCTCGAATAATGTAACCCAAAAGTTAACGTACATTTCAGGTATTGTAATACCCAATTCAACGCCTTCCAGTGATCATCACTCGGATTACGGGTAAACCTAGCCAACTTATTGACTGCATAAGTAATATCAGGTCGGGTGCAGTTTGTTATATACATCAAACTACCGATCACCTGTGCATATCGCTCCTGGTATACGGGTGCACCAAGATTTTTATCAAGCTTTTGATTTGTATCCATTGGTGACTTTATCGGTGAACTGTCTAACATCTCAAACTTTCTCAAAATATCCTCGATGTAGTGAGACTGAGATAAGACCAGTCCGTCAGACGTCTTAGAGATTTTTATCCATAAGATGATATCTGCGATACCCATATCCTTCATGTTGAAGCATTGTTTCAACATGTTCTTAGTCTCTAGGATTACCCTAGGACTGCTTCCTATGATCAACATGTCATCTACATATAGGCATATCATGACGAATGAGTCACAGTTACCTTTCGTGTAGACACATTTATCACACTCATTAATGGCGAAACCCTTCGATAGTAGAGTACTATCAAATTTTTTTGTGCCATTGCTTCGGGGCTTGTTTCAGCTCGTATAGAGATTTGACAAGCTGACAGACTTTCTTCTCTTGCCCTTGAACCACATACCCCTCTGGTTGGTCCATATAAATTTCTTCTTCCAAATCACCATTTAGGAAGACTATCTTGACATCCATTTGATGTATCTCAAGGTCACGCAAAGCTGCGATTGCAATGAATACCCGTATGGATGTCATCCGAGATACCGGGGAGTATGTGTCAAAGTAGTGAAGACGTTCTGTCTGCCGATAACCCTTGACTACCAACCTGGCCTTGTACTTGTCTATAGACCCATCTGCTTTATATTTCCGTTTGTGTATCCATTTACAACCCAACGGTTTATTTCTCAGAGGAAAATCAACCAACTCTCAAGTATGGTTATGCAGAATAGAGCCTATTTCACTCTCAATAGCTTCTTTCCAGAGCAGTGCTTCTGGAGTTGACAACGCCTTAGCAATTGTCCTTGGTTTATCATTAACCATATAAGCTACAAAGTCAGGATCGAAGGATTTATCCTTCCTGGCTCTTTTACTTCACCTTAGATCCATCTCATGGAGTCTCCATGTTCTGAGAATCTGGAACACTAGATTTCGGATGTTCAGCCACCTCGAGATCCGCTAGATCTGAACCATCTAGATTCAGGCCATCAACGACTCCCGGTTCTTGAGAGCTTTGTTCATAACTTCGTTTGCGAGAGGTTATGTCTTTTTCCTTTCTAGGAAAGGTACCTTCAAAGAATTGAGCATTCCTTGATTCCATGATTGTACCCTGGTGGATATCTGGAATATCTGACTTATGCACTAAGAAGAGATAAGCACTACTGTTATTTGCATATATGATGAATATGCAATCTACAGTCTTAGGCCCATTCTTGACCTGCTTTGGCTTAGGTACTTTAACATTTGCCAAGCAACCCCACACCTTAAAATATTTGTAGGTGGGTTTCTTTCCCTTCCATGATTCATATAGAGTTTTGTCCTTACCCTTATGTGGGACTCTGTTAAGAATCGTATTAGCGGTAAGGACGGCTTCTCCCCACATATTTTGGGAAAGACTGGAATTGATGAGCAAGGCATTCATCATTTTCTTCAATGTGCGGTTCTTACGTTCCGCCACATCGTTCGATTGAGGTGAGTATGGAGCCGTCGTTTGATGAACAATGCCTTCTTGGGCATAATATTCCTCAAATTGCGCTACATATTCTCCCCCTCTATCGCTACGAATGGATTTAATTCGTAGGCTTAGTTGGTTCTCAACTTCTGCTTTGTAACGTCGGAACGCTTCAAAGGCTTCATCCTTATTTTTCAACAAGTAAAGGTAACAATACCTTGTGCTATCATCAATGAATGTGACAAAGTACTTGTTCTCCCCTCTAGTTTGTGCGAACTTCAAATCACATATATCTGTATTAATAAGTTCTAGAGGAGCGGTATTCCTTTCGACGGATCAAAAAGAAAGCTTGGTGAGTTTTGCCTCTACGCACACCTCACACTTATGTTGAGGGTTTACGTCGACAGACGACAACAACTCCAACTTTACCAGCCTTTGGATAGACTTGTAATTAACGTGTCCTAATCTATGATGCCATAAATTAGAAGACTCAAGCAAATAAGAAGAAGGTTCAACTTTATTACTTGGACGCATTACAGACATGACATTCACTTTGAAGAGGCCTTCACAGACGAAGCCTCTCCCCATAAAAGTGCCATTCTTAGTGAGTACAAACTTATTGCATTCAAACACTAGCCCAAAATCAACATTAACCAATAAAGGTCCTGAAATTAAATTTCTTCTAATCTCAGGGACATGCATCACTTCTTTCAGATTGAGCTCCTTTCTAGAAGTCATCTTCAGGACCACATTTCCTACCCCCAGCATGTCAAATGAAGTGTTGTTGCCCATGAACAGCTTCTTGTCGGTGATCGGTGTGTACGTGGAGAAGACATCTCTGTTGGAATAGATGTGTCTGGTAGCACCTGTGTCCATCCACCACTGCATCAGATTCTCAACCAGGTTTGCTTCTAGCACCACTGCCGAGAACTCCTCAATCATGTCATCCAAGAGCGTGTCCTTGACGACGTTAGCATGCGTCTTGCCTTTAGCCTTGGCATTCTGCTGTTGCTCAATCTTGAGCTTGCAACATTCCTTGATCTTATGACCAGGTTTCCCACAGTGGTGACAGTTACCTCTGAACATCTCCGTGTGTGGGCCTTGCCGTCTTTCTGAAACTTCCACTTCTTGCTTGGGTTCCCTTTGGCCTTAGCCAGATTTGCCTTTGCCTCAGCAGGTTGTTTACCCCTAGGCAATGCCTTCTTATTATCTTCCTGAATTTGGAGTTTGATAATAAGCTCTTCAAAGGTCATCTCCTTTGTCTTGAGTTTTAAGTAACTCATAAACTCATTCCATGAAGGAGGTAACTTTTCAATCAGCGATGCAACCAAAAACTGTTGATTTGGTTTCATTCCTTCCAAATCCAGGTGATGTAGAATCATTTGGAATTCCTGGACTTGTGACATCACTGTCTTACTATCCATCATTTGGAATTTTAGAAATTTCCGTATAATGAACTTCTTAGTACCCGCATCTTGTGCGTTGTATTTCTTTTGCAGTTTTTTCCACAGCTCTTTGGCAGTGCCAACGGTGCAATAGACCATGTAGAGAGGGTCTGCCAAGCAGTTCAATATGTAATTCTTACACATGAAAGCACTATGATTCCATGCATCAAGAACCATCTTTATGTCGTTAACGACATGGATACCAAGGCCCCCTTCAGCCGTTTCAGTAGGCGAAGAGTCCATTTAATCTCCAGCTTGTGGAGGATATTCCGTTAGGAACTGGGCAATGCCCATAACATTTAAGTAGAACAACATCTTTTGCTGCCATCTCTTAAAGTTTGAGCCTATGAATTTTTCAGGGCGATCATGGTGGAATGCGGAGGATGGAGCAAAGAAAGGCAAAGAACGTGCCTTGGGCAAAGATGGGGAAGGTAAAGATGGGGAAGGCAATGTTGCAGCCTTGGACAAGAGCGGCAAAGATGAAGTGAAGGCAATGAGAGTTGCCGCTTGACAAGAGCGCAAGAGCAGGGAAGGCAAAATTGTTGCCTTAAGTGGCAGCATCAGCAGAATCAGTTATGTTTCCAGCCATGTTGCAGCAGTTACAGTAAGCAAAATACTGTCTTAAACTTGTTGGTTACAATGATGCAGGAAACGGAAATAAGTAACTGCTAAGTATTACAACAAACTGAAATTACAATTAACTTGAACAATAAACTGGAACAGTTTTTGGTATACTGAGTCAAGTGTTTGCACTTTCTCTTTAAGACAATATTGCCCCGTATGTATCCTTTCTACGTCCTGGACAATTGTCTCCCTAGATAAAACAACAAATGAGCAAAGGAAACTCAAGTGCTACCGTGAAGAATTTTGAATAATGAAATGATGCTGGAAGGTAGTAGGAAGAACTGATTTCATTTCTGTTTTTGTGTAGCTCAACAATGGTGCAAAGGGTCTTTTATATAGTTGAAGGAGAGGCTTACCAACTGCCCTCATAATTGTCTGTTACTGGCCAACTAATGACAATTATGGAGGTAGTAATTCACCAAAATAAATGGTGAATTAATGTGCAATGGATTGACATTTAGGAAGATTAATTCAGCCAAAATAAATGGCTGAATTGAGTGCCGATTGACGTTCCAGAAACCACAAAGTTCTCTGCCCAATCTGACTTTCTTAAAACTTCAGGGACCAAACTGTACATATAGCAAAGTTCTCTGCCGAATTTGACTTTCTTGAGGGATCAAACTGTACATATGAAACAATTCTGGTCCAAAAAGATCCCACGACCCGGACCGGCGGGCGGCGGCGGCGCGCGTGTGGGCTTTCGTCGAACCGAAGCATATCTAGGTCCTCCCTCCTTTAAACACATGGGATACCCCTTGGGGTCCCAAACCCCAAGGCAACCTTGAGACTTATAAACAAAACAATTCTTTCTTCCCCCACCGATGAGGGAGAATTGATCTCAATACCACACTTTTCCATGCTTCAAACACCTCACTTTGTGAACCAATATCTCTTTCATTTCTCAACGAAATTTGAAGATACTTGGCTCTACGGTCATCTACTTACTTAATAGATTATGCACGTGTGAAGAACCTGATTCTCCAACATGCAGAACACTAGTGTTTAAGCCGTTAAAGTTGGTCGGACGCAACTCTCGCCAAAGGCAAATTTCCAACACACTTTTAGTAATAATTTAGCATTAAATTACTCATTTTATCTTTAGTGAAACAATATTTTAGCAACACAAACATCTATAACTAATTTTGAATCACAAATTTTAAAATCTTTCTTTTATTATTAAATATAGTGTCCAATCAAAGATCATCACATAAATTGAGAATGAGAGAAGTAATGGAGAGTAAAATTTATATTTTTTCGTTTCAATTTAAGAGATATCATTTTTTTCAATCTCTTTAAAAAAAGTTAATTTTAAATATTTATTTTATATTTAATAAAATAATTTATAATCACATAAATATTTATAATTTATTTAAAATTATAAATTTTAAAAATAATTTTTTCTTTCTTAGATTTTGTACTCCTTCAAACAACGTAAATTATAATGTAGTAGTAGAATGGTTCGTCCGGTCCTAGTTATTCCCAAGTATGTCCCATATCTCCCCTATATAAAGCATCTAAAGTCTCTTCTTTTATGCCGCAAAACCAAGTACACCTTTCTCACTGCGCTCTTCTAACTCTTGCAATACTCTGCCTATCATATAAAAATTTTCCTCCAAAACTCCCAAGTATACATTGCAAATAAATAGAGAAAAAATGAGAACAGACATAGAAAGCCTTTGGGTATTTGCATTAGCTTCAAAATGCAAATCTATCACCTCTATAAACTCCATATACTTTGTTCTCTTTATTATTCTGCTCTGTCTAGTCATGAACATCATTTACTGGTCTCACCCTGGCGGCCCTGCTTGGGGTAAATATAAATGGAGGAAAAATTTCGGTTTAGCTTCTTTTAATAATAATAATAATAACAACAATAATATACCAGGCCCTAGAGGATTTCCCCTCATAGGAAGCATGAGCCTCATGGCTGGTCTAGCACACCGCAAAATAGCAGCGATGGCTCAATCTTGCCGAGCCAAGCGTCTCATGTCCTTAAGCCTCGGCGAAACACGTGTCATCGTCACGTGTAATCCAGAAGTAGCGAAGGAAATATTGAATAGCTCTGTTTTCGCTGATCGTCCCGTAAAAGAATCAGCTTACAGCCTAATGTTCAACAGAGCAATAGGTTTCGCTCCTTATGGTGTCTACTGGCGAACCCTTAGAAAAATTGCAGCCACTCACTTGTTCTGTCCAAAACAAATTAAATCCTCGGAAGCTCAACGGTCCCAAATTGCCAAACAGATGATTACAATGTTCCAATTAGGCGGAAGGGACGTAATCCGAGTTAGGGATGCTTTGAAATTAGCTTCTTTAAACAACATGATGTGCTCTGTTTTCGGGCGCAAGTATAGTCTTGATTCTAGTAACGCAGAAACAGAGGAGTTAGGGAAGTTGGTTGATGAAGGTTACGAGCTTTTGGGCATGCTCAATTGGTCTGATCATTTACCTTGGTTAGCTGAATTTGACCCACAAAAAATACGGCTCAGGTGTTCTCGGTTGGTGCCTAAAGTGAACAGGTTTGTTAGCAGGATCATCAACGAACACAGGGCTCAATCGGGTGATGTTCATCCTGATTTTGTGTATGTGTTGCTCTCTCTTCAAGGTTCTGAGAGATTATCAGATTCTGATATGATCGCCGTACTTTGGGTAAGCATTATGTTATATATAGCACAAAAATCAAACAACCATAACTAAATCAGTTAAATTCTCCCTATCCATTTAGTACTCTTTGGGCATCGCTAAAAAAAATTGAAATTAGTTATGAAATTCATATTAGTTCGCTAAATGGTCCATACCTAACAGTAGTTTTTTGACAATTTATCGTTAATTATATGATGGAAGTGGTTGTGTCATGAATATTTTTGTGATATAAAAGACAGTTCGGTGCATTAAGTTTTTGCTATGCGCGGAATCCGGAAAAGAATCGAACCACAAAGATTTTTGATAGGTTAGCATAAAAACTATTTTGGATTTAAGTATTATGCCATGATGGTTTATAATTCTACCATGCTATCCCCGCTTGTGAGAATATATTCAGGGTCAATTTTCAGATTTCACAATCGCACTTGTTCTGAAAGCAATCACTTTTATATTTCTCTCCTTTCTTACGTGGAACTAGTTGCCTTTTCTTTTTCATTTAACTCCTTTTAATAATAGAAACAAATAGGATGGCGAATAAAATGAAGCTGTAGAAACTATTCGTCATTGCACTTGAGAGTTTCGATCATTATCTTATTGTACTTGTACATAAAAGCGGGCATAAAATCAAATGCCACCATAATGGAACTGAGTTCTTTTAAAATCATACAGGTTTAAAGATAAGAATTACAATTGAAAATGAAAATTTAATGTAACGCTTTTTGTACTATGGTTATTGCAGGAAATGATATTTAGAGGGACTGATACAGTAGCAGTATTAATAGAGTGGATATTAGCAAGGATGGTGCTTCATCCTCAAGTTCAATCAAAGGTTCAAACGGAGTTGGACCGGGTTGTGGGTGGATCACGGGCCGTGACAGAGTCCGATGTATCGGAGATGACATATCTACCAGCAGTAATAAAAGAAGTACTCAGGTTACACCCTCCAGGCCCACTACTCTCGTGGGCCCGCCTTGCAATAACAGATACAACGGTGGATGGATATCACGTGCCGGCTGGGACCGCCGCTATAGTCAACATGTGGGCCATCACTAGAGATCCAGATGTTTGGGCGAACCCACTTGAATTCAAGCCCGAAAGGTTCGTTAACGGTGCTGCGCCTCTGGACTTCTCGGTGTTGGGATCTGATCTGAGGCTTGCACCATTTGGGTCCGGAAGGAGAACCTGCCCAGGTAAAAATCTGGGCTTGACTACAGTCACGTTTTGGGTCGCATCGCTTCTACACGAATTCCATTTTGGGCCCATTTACAATAACGACCCTGTTGACTTATCTGAAGTACTGAGGCTCTCTTGCGAAATGGTCAACCCACTCACCGTTAGGGCGAGACCAAGACATGCTCTTCACCAAACACCGATACCCAATAATTGCAATTAAAAATCCGAAAATGAAAAAATAAAAGGGCAACACAACAAAATAGGAGTTTTCTTAACTTCCTTTTCTTTTTCTATTATCTATAAAACCCCACCTCTATAAATATCTAATGTTTTGTTTTATATTTGTATTTGATATTTAGAGAGTTCATTTGACTTTGGATGTACAAATGATATGTTTAAATTAAATATAAGTTTCACATAAGACATCCATTCTATCTACATTTTTGTGTTCGCACCCGGAATTGTTGATTAATCATGAGGATAGCTTAGGATCAATAGTATATTATTTACAATAAAAAATTTCATTATAATATTTTATCCAAGAGTTCTCAGTATTTATAATTGTTCTCATATTTTGGGACCATACTGATAGAATATTTGTGAATATTGCATAATCTTTAATTATCTTTTGTATATGGTAGGTGTATAATTAATTATTTACTACCTTAATTCTAGTCTAGGATCATGCTTGTAAGATGAGTATATTACTAACCTCGTTGGAAGGGAATAGACACGAAATCAAATTCTTTCATGGTATCAGATTCTAGGAAAACTTTCCTCTCCTCCGCATCTTCCGATGTGCCCTAGGTGTTGCTCCGCCGTCCGCCGTCCGCCGTCCTCTCCCTTCCTCTCATCTGTTCCGTCAGCCATGTCTGACTCGAAATCAAATTTTTATCCAACCCTCGCTGTTTCAAACATCAAGTCTCATATCTCCATCACTCTTGAGACAAAGAACGTACATTAAGCGACATAGGCGGAACTCTTCAAAATTCATTGTAGGTCACACCAGGCTATCCATCACATAATTCCACCAAAAAAGGCAAGGAGAAGGTGCCGATAACCGATGATGAAAATGAATTATGGTTGACCCTCGATGCAACGGTTCTCCAGTGAATTTATGCCACAATTTTGAGTGACTTGTAGCATACAATTCTTGACTCCGAATCCACAGTAATAGAGGCTTGGGATCGATTACGTGACATATTCCAGGATAATAAAAATTCCCGCGCCGTCACACTTGAGCAAGAATTCTCTACCACCGACATGACGGATTTTCTCAATCCATCCGCATATTGTCAACGACTCAAGTTTTCTTGGACCAACTCAAGAACGTCGGGGTGCTGGTGACTAACAACCATCTCATTTTACAAATCGTTGCCGATCTCACTGACGTGTATAGTGGCGTTGGTACACCCATCCGCCAAAGCAACTATCTTCTACCCTTTTACCAAGCTCGTTCTATGCTTATACTAGAAGAAGCGGGTTTTGTCAAAAAGACAGCCACCGTGTCAAATTCTGCCATGGTCGCCGCTCCGTATAAGGAGTCCGATGACACTCTTCACCATTTGAAAATACGCCTCCAAAACATAGTCAAAGGGGATGAAATGTCAACAATGGTGGTAAAAATCACGGCAATGGTCGCTGTGGTGGCAAGGGTGGTGGCCACCGGAGTGGTGGAGGTGACGGCGACTAGCAGCAACGCTCCGACCAGGCGTGGTAGTCGTAGGCCCAGTGGGGAGGTGGTCTGCCATAATGGCCTTGGGAGTGGCCTTGGGCTGTCCCATGTGCCCTTTTCCTTCAGCACCTTGGGCCAGGCCCAATATGAGAAATGGGCCACAACAACAGGCCAGCGTACTTGGGCCTCATCCTCAACATCAGTAGACCCATTATGCAATAGCCACACCAACCGACATTGAGGCCGCAATGCACACTCTTGGACTCAATCCGCCCGATGCAAACTGGTACATGGACACTGGAGCAACGTCTCATATGACGTCCTCACAAGGTAATTTCTCATCCTATTTTAGTTTGAGCAATAATCGTGGTATAATCGTCGGAAATGGTCATTCAATTCCAATTCGTGGTTATAGTAATACAAACTCCCCCCCCCTCCCGAACCCACCTTTAGCCTTAAAGAATGTCCTTCATGCTCCTCAATTGATCAAAAACTTAGTTTTAGTTAGAAAATTTATCACTGACAAGTCAGTTTCTGTTGAATTTGATCCTTTTGGGTTTTCCGTGAAGGATTTTCATACGGGGATGCGCGTAATGAGAAGTGATAGTCGAGGTGAGCTATATCTAATCACCACTACCACCACACATATAGCCAAATTACCATCAACTTTTGCAGCTTTAGCACCTTCTTTATGACATGAACGTTTGGATCATCCGGGAGTACCTGTTTTTGCCTCTCTTAAACTAAATAAATTTATTGAGTGTACTAGAACTCGTAGTTCTCATGTTTGTCGCTCATGTCCTCTTGGAAAATATGTTAAATTGCCTTTTGTTGCTTCTAATTCATGCACTGTTATGCCTTTTGATATTATCCATAGTGATATTTGGACATCTCCCGTTTTGAGCTCTTCGGGCCATAAATATTATCTTCTTTTGTTTGATGATTACTCTAATTTTTTTGTGGACATTTCCTTTGTCTAAAAAGTCACAAGTTTTTTCCACATTTCTCTCCTTTAGAGCATTCATCCACACTCAATTTAAACGAGACATTCACAATATTCAATGTGATAATGAGACATTTTGAGATTTTTGCAAAACTAATGATGTATCTTTTCGTCTCTCTTGTTCACATATCTCATCTCAAAATGAAAAAACGGAAAGAAAAATCTGAACCATTAATAACATTGTTAGAACCTTACTTGCCCATGCCTCTCTACCACCATCATTTTGGCACATGGATTACACATGTCAACCTATCTCCTCAACATACTTCCAAGCAAACAATTAGCCTTTCAATCCCCTATCAAAACTGTATATCAAAGGGACCCATCTTACTCTCATCTCCAGGTATTCTGGTGCTTATGCTATCCTATTTTTTATTTTAATACTATCAATAAGCTTCAACCCTGTTCTACTCCGTGTATTTTTTTTTTGGAATATCCATCAAACCATCGTGGTTGCAAATGTTATGATTTATCCTCTAATAAAATCATCGTGAGTCGCCACGTAGTATTTGATGAATCACATTTTCCATTTGCTAAAATGCATTCTTCTTTGCCACATACTTACAAATTTCTTAATAATAGCGTGTCTCCGTATTTGGTCCACCAGTTGGCCTCGCAAACCGCCCCAACATCTCACCCCGGCTTGCCTACCCTTTCGACCAGTCCAATTAATCCCAGTAGTTCGGCCCAAAAAACACGACCTGCTTACCTGAGCCTAGTATCTGCCAGCCCCGCGACACATCTCCCTGGCAGTCCATTGTCGAGAGGCCCAACGCCTGGCAGCCTACTCGTTGGAGGCCCACTCCCAGGCAGTGTCAGCTCACTGGTTGGAAGCCCACTCCCGGGCAGTCCATTCCCCTCTCACTTGACCTTAGGACACATCACGAGTCAGCCCAATACCACCTCTCATGTCCAACCAACTCCAATTCTGGCCCAAAGGCCAATCACTCATAGTCAACATGAGATTTTCAAACCAAATAAAAAATATGGTCTTCACACCTAAGTTACCAAATCACAAATTGGGAAATTGCTATGGATGATGTATATAATGCTCTTATTAATAATAAGATTTGGGATTTGGTGTCTTGTCCTCCTGATGTTAATATTATTCGGTCTATGTGGATTTTTAGTCATAAAGAAAAATCTGATGGTACGTTTGAAAGGTATAAAGCTCGTCTTGTAGGTGATGGAAAGACTCAACAGGTTGGTGTGGACCGCGGTGATACTTTCCATCCGGTGGTCAAACAAGTAACTATCTGCACGGTACTAAGTCTAGCTCTATCTAAGGCATGGCCTCTACATCAGCTTGATGTGAAAAATGCATTCTTGCATAGAAAACTCAAAGAAATGGTGTACATGTATCAGCCCATGGGTTACAGGGACCCCACTTATTTTAATCATGTATGCTTACTGAAGAAATCCTTGTATGGGCTCAAACAAGCTCCTCGGTCCTGGTATAAGAGGTTTGCAGATTATGTTTCTACTATTGGGTTTTCTAACAACAAGTCTAATCATTCTCTCTTCATCTACCGTCACGGTAATGATATGGCTTACATCCTTCTGTATGTGGATGATATTATCTTAATTGCTTCATCTGATACTCTTCGCAAGTATATCATGTCTCTTCTTAGCTCAGAATTTTCTATGAAAGATCTGGGGTCATTGAGTTAATTCTTGGGAATAGTTGTAACACGTCATGCATGTGGTTTATTTTTATCTCAGAAAAAGTATGCAGACGAGATCATTGAATGGGCTAGCATGTCCTATTGTAAGCCGTCTTCCACTCCGGTTGATACTAAACCAAAGTTGAGTGCTACTTTTAGCACGTCATATGCTGATCCATCATATTACCACAGCCTTGTAGGAGCCCTGCAATATCTTCACGAGGCCCGACATATCTTATGTTGTGCAACATATTTGTCTATTCATGCATAACCCGATGGAGGATCACATGCATGCTCTCAAGCGCATTGTGGTCTATATTCGGGGCACTCTCGATCATGGCTTGCATCTATATCCGTCTTCGACAACCACTCTCATTTCTTACATAGATGCAGATTGGGGTAGTTGTCCGGATACCAGACGCTCCACGTCTGGTTATTGTTTCTTTCTTGGTGATAATTTGATCTCTTGGTCCTCCAAGCGGCAAGCTACCTTGTCTAGGTCCAGTGCCGAAGCCGAGTACCGGGGAGTTGCCAATGTGGTTTATGAGTCTTGTTGGCTACGAAACCTTCTTTTGGATCTCCATTGTCCTGTTCCGAAGGCGACATTGGTTTATTGTGATAATTATAGTGCGGTATATCT
This sequence comes from Anisodus acutangulus, assembly GCA_029783415.1. Lineage (NCBI taxonomy): Eukaryota > Viridiplantae > Streptophyta > Magnoliopsida > Solanales > Solanaceae > Anisodus > Anisodus acutangulus. The sequence continues at coordinate 26,944,130 of CM056510.1, read as the reverse complement.
CTCAGAAAATCCGGTTCAATATCAACGCACTAAACATATTGAGATGGATATTCACTTTGTTCGCGAAAAGGTTACTCGTGGACAAGTACGTGTCTTACATGTCCCATCACGTTATCAGATCATTGATATTTTTACAAAAGATCTTCCATTGGTTCTATTTGAAGATTTTCGAGACAGTCTCAGCATCCGACAATATCCCACTTCGACTGTGGGGGTGTGATAGAATATTTGTGAATATTGCATAATTTTTAATTATCTTTTGTATATGATAGATGTATAATTAGTTATTTACTACCTTAATTCTAATCTAGGATCATGCTCGTAAGATGAGTAAATTACTAACCTCTTTGGAAGAGAATAGACATGAAATCAAATTCTTTCACATACAAGCCTATTACATGAAATGCTGTCTTTGACATAAAGAAATATGTAATAACAATGGGACGCTATTGTGTCAAATGACAATAATTTTTATTGATATTGAGAAAAAATAACTTTTCGCAGATGAAATAAAAGTTGGGTTTAAGTAACACGAGAAAATTTATTATCCTTTAGCTCGAGTGGTCATGACTCGTGAAAGAGGATTAAGTGACACATCATTGATTGGTGGTAGTAGAGTCATGAGAACACTTGTTTTTTCTTCTTACATAATTTGGACTTTGGCTTCATGAAAAAACATGTTAGTGTTGAAACACCAAAGAATTGAAACCATTCATCAAAATACTACGTAATTGGTGGTCTCGAGTATGTATTTATAGTCTTAATACAAATATACCATCAATTGTATTGTAAGCATATATGTTAAACTTCGATTGCTAATTGGATGCTTATTAAATTCAGAATATTCATGCCAACTAACAATTTTAATAAGTAGATAATTACTGTATGCAACTGTTACAAGAAGAAGCATAACGCACGCCAAATTTTCTCTTTAATAGTTAACGAGAATCCAAGTATGTATTGTAAAAGAATACTCACATTACAATATTTATTCTACAAAATAAAAACTAATAAATCGTTGCCCTCTGTCCTTTTTATGTCGTTCTAGTTTGGAATAATACAATAATTAGTGGATTTGAAATGTGCATAGTTTAATATGTGTTGAATAAATATGTGGAGTCATTTGTTTTTCGGTTTCCTACTTTGGTCGGACATTCGTTTCGGGGTCTACTTTTAAAAAAAACACTCTTTATAATGATATATTTATTCTTAGCTTGAGTTTGAATTCGGGATCTCGAATAGTCTAATACCTATTTAGTGGGCCAAATTTGGGGTAAGCACTTTCTATCGAAGCCGTCTCTATTTCCACTTTTGCGGTGATGGATTGGAGTAATTTATTTTTGTGTATTTGAGGGAAATTGTTTTTGTATATATATATATATATATATATATATATATAAACAATTTTCCTCAAATACACAAAAATAAATTCAAAAGATACTTTAAAATTTCGTACATAAAATAATAAACTATCAGCTTATATATTCAAAAGATAATTATTAAGTACTCCGATTTTATTCAATATGGAATAATTTTATTGAAAAAATGATACAATTTTGAAGGGTACAAAAATCAATATTAGTGAATCAACACTTCACATTTATTTTACCGGTGCGAAACGTGAAACGGTAAAGGGTCAAGTGAAAGTAGGTATGTCCTAGAGACAATCATTATTAGGGACAAAACATACTTGAATACATTCGTATTATTAATAAGATTAATATATATGATATTTGTAATTATTGAATTACTATTTGATTATTTGTAATTATTCATTAATGTGCATCCCCTGAGCTTACGTTGTCATTAATAGAGTGAGATATTAATGATAGAGCGTAACTCTTAAAAGGCCTCGACTAATGATCATCGAGAATGAAATATCAATGATATATTATAAGTTGGCATGTGGTTTGCATCACATTCTTAGAGAATGTAGTATGTCTCACCTGCTACTAGTAATGGTTACTAGTGATTGACACATGGATGCTTTTGGAAAGTATTGGTATACCCTACTAATAAACTATTTGTTATACATGTCTAAAGTGTTATCAGCGTGTGGGAGATAAAAGTCCCTTGACTTGAGGTCAATACGCAACTTGTTTACAAAGTAATGTACTTTGACCCTGTCCTAAGCTTAAACTCCTTATAGGATAAGACGCGGCTTGTGTTGGGTGCATTATGATGTAAACTAAGGTGGTAGTCGAGCCAAGAATATGATTCATTCCACGATTGGATATTTGAGAGAGCACTTAACTTCTCAGTGATATTAGGTCGATCAAGTCATTGGCCAATGCAAAAGACATATTTAGAATATGGTCTAGTTGTCGACTAATATAGATGAGATAAAGTGATCAAGCCATTTGGATACACATGGCAAATCCTAAGCTTGATCGAGTGTGTCGCGAATGAAAGGAATTTATTATCTCACATAAATGTTATGTTTGCTGGATTCATGTAAATGTACTTCATATATTGAGTTCGTCGTACGACGCAGTGTAGGAGTTCCGTATGAACCTTAATTGGATTAGTGTCGATATATGAAGGCCTATAGGGTCACACTATGTCGATTGCCTCTTCGATCTAAGAGTGTATTGAGAAAGTATTAAATATTTGATTTGAAATAAAGATATTTAAATTGATAATAACTATGGGATAATTTCTATTAGATGAAAATTATTTAATTAAGTCAAAATTGAATTTTGAATTTAATCAAATGTGCTGAATATATATTAACGAAACGGGAACGAAAATGACGTGGCAGCCATGGCCGATCGATGGGCCCACCAGATCGCCCACTGCACCTCGATTTTTGAGCCAGGCTTAGAGCCCAACCCTAATTCGTTTCTGACCTAATTGTAACTATAAATACATCACTAAACCATTGTTATTATATATTAATTCTCATAAGCAAATTCTAGATTTAGAGTCTAGGATAAAACTCTCTCAAACCTCTGTCAAGATTTTCTGGCTTTCTTGACAGAGGAATACACCGTAGCAAGGTTCTTGCAATCGAAGGGTACATTCGCGTGTCCACCCTTTAGTAAAGACTCAAAATATTACAACCTGTAAGTGTTCTTGTTTTATGTTACATGTTTTGATTGTCATATAGCCATACGAAAAGAGATTGTTGGGATAAGTAGAACAAAATTTTAAATTTTCGCTGTGCCTACTTATGTATTTTGAACCCAACAAAACCCTACATCAAGATACCCCAAACATTTTGAAAATGATTTAAAATTTGTCATCGTTTCACTTATTGGATCCCTGTTGTCCTTGGTTAGTTGTCAGGTGAAAAATGCCCCTGCGTAGACTCATATGGTATTGCGGTAGAATTAGCAATTTTTTTCTGACTTTTTTGCTTTTATGTGGTGTTCACTCTTTCGAAATATGAGCTCTTTGTTTTGGTGAGTTTTTTCCAACACCTAGAAGTATGATAATTTTTCAGGTGTTTGTTAGGTCGATATTATTTTGCTGGGTATCGTTAGTTTATTCTGTTCTCCTGGGTAGATTCTTGTTCATTTTCTGCATGCATGTCGGAAGTTTTGTCAGATTTTCTCATCTAAGTGCATGATGTTGGCTACAAGTCTGTTTTGTTTGATGATGAAACTTAATCCTCTTTTTCCTCTTCAATATTGAAGATACATTTTTTTGGTGGCAAAGTGTTTGATGATATGCCGTGACCCAAAAATAATTCTTTCACAATGACTACATCCCATCAAGATGTAATTTTGAGTAAAGGAATAAGGAGATTGTAGAAGTGTCCTGTTCTGAATTTAAGAAATGTCCTTATTGCTATCCACAGGTGACAGGACCTTAAATCCAGATCCAACATCAATGACATAAAGGCGATGTGTTATCTGAAACAAGTGCAAGTGGATGAAAGGGAATTAAAGATAAATTATTAGCGAATATTCTTTGAATATTCTCTGTATATTTTGTAATTATGATAGATGTATATTTAAAGTAATTTAGAATTCTAATTGTATGAGGAATCAACCTTTGTAAGGTAAGTTATGATTCGTACCATATTAGGAATCAACCTTTGTACAACTATATATATTGTGAATAATGAAAGGAATCCTCAAGGGAAATTATTCCATCTATCATGGTATCAAAAACCTAAAATCTAAATTCCTTCTCTTCCTCATTCTCGGCCGAAATTAGCATTTTTTTTCTGATTTCACAGAATTTTTTTTCCTGCTTTCCTCCCTTTCTCGGCCAAACCAGAAAATTCCCTTCCCTCGGCAGGCGGCAACCATGTCTTCCCCCACAAATTCCGGTTCATCCACTGGCACACTTGACAACCCCTCTCAACGTTCAGTATCTTCTTTTCATCCGGCATTCGCCGTTAACAACATCAAGAATTTTATCCCTATAATTCTTGACCAAGAAGACTGTCAATATTCCATGTGGATGGAACTATTCTACATTCATGCATGTGCATACAACGTGCTCGATCATATTGACGAATATGTTCCTCGTCCCATCGATGTTACAGACTCAATCTGGCGTCGTCTTGACGCCATCGTCAAACAATAGATCTACGACACCATCTCCAAAGACCTGTTGTGCACTATCATGAAAATAGGTGCTACGGCATGTGAACTTTGGGTCCGGCTAGAAGAAATCTTTCAGGACAATAAAAATACTCGGGCCGTATATTTGGAAGAGCAATTCAATAATACCCGCCTCGAGAATTTTAACAACATGTCAGAATATTGTAAGCAACTGAAACTCATAACCGATCAACTATCCAACGTCGGGACTTCTGTTTCAGAAACCAAGATGGTGCTTCAACTTATTGCGGGTTTACCAAAAGGTGAATATGACACACTTGCAATAATGATTCAACAAGTCGACCCTCTCCCAAGTTTCAACAAGGCACGTTCACAACTATTGTTGGAAGAAACTAGACGTGCTAAACAAGAGGAACATAATCAAAAGGCGTTAGCCGTTGACGGGATGACAACACCTGCGCCAAAGAAAGAACCACCATCACAACATGTCGGCAGCGAAGCACCACCTGGTTGCGATCCACCAAAGAAGAAGAAGAAAGAAGCAAGAAGAATCGCAAAGAATAATCGCAAAGAATAATCGCAAGAAGAAGAAGCGGCCTGCGGCCCGTCCCCTCGACCGATTTGGGCCAGGCCTACACCACCATGAACCTTCAACAGCCCGACGACAATTGGTACATGGACACCGGAGCCACATCTCAACTCACCCGGTCGTCAGGTAACCTATCTCAACTACGTCGGTTAAAGTGTTCTCAATTTATTATTGTCGGCAATGGTCATCGCATTCCAATTGAAGGTTACGGCAACACACACACCAAACATACACACTCGCCTTTCTCCCTAAATCACGTCCTATACACACCTAACATCATTAAAAACTTAATCTCTGTTAAAAAATTCACTAGCAATAATTCTGTGTCTGTCGAATTTGACCATTTTGGTTTTTCTGTGAAAGAACTCAATACGGGGAAAATTCTTACATACCACAATAGTGTGGGAGACCTCTACCCATTCACTCAATCTTCATTGTCGGACCATAAGCACCTCTATCCCTTGCGGCAATCTCTCCCTCCACTTGGCACAACAGACTCGGACACCCCGGAGACCCATTTTTTACTTTTCTTAGGACTTCTAAGCGTATTCAATGTAATAATGGAAAAATTGCCCAACCTTGTTTTTCTTGTCCACTAGGCAAACATACTCGTCTTCCATTTATGTCATCAAACAGTGTTACTTTTTATCCCTTTGATATTATTCATGCTGATTTGTGGACATCTCCGATTGTTAGCTCTTTGGGTCATAAATTCTATCTAGTATTCTTGGATGATTTTTCACATTTTGTCTGGATTTACCCACTGAAATTCAAATCTGAAGTTTTTACAAAATTCCTCGAGTTTCACAAATTCATTAAAACACAATTTGAAAAATCTATCAAATCATTCCAATGTGATAATGGACGTGAATTTAATAACTCGACATTTCACAATTTCTGTTCTAAACAAGGCATGGTTTTCCATTTTTCTTGTCCCTATACTTCTTCCCAAAACGGAAAGGCTGAAAGAATTATACGTACCATCAATAACATGGTTCGCACACTTCTGTTTCATGCCTGCCTACCACCGCCTTTTTGGGTCTATGCTGTCAAAATGGTAGAATCCCTTCTTGATATTTTACCAACTAGCACACTCCAAAATAAGACCCCTACCGAAATCTTATAACGTAGGCTACCATCATATGATCACCTACGTATTTTTGAATGCTTATGCTACCCCAACATGGCCTCCACTGCACCTCACAAACTTGCACCTCGCACTCTGTCATGTGTCTTCCTTGGTCTATCTCCTAATCATCGGGGCTACTTGTGCTATGACATTGCTACTTGCAAAATCATCGTCTCCCGTCACGTCACCTTTGATGAGACAACCTTTCCTTTTTCAAATCTTCGGAAATTTCAGACCACCGATTACATCTTTCTCGATGAACCAAGTCTATCCCCGATCATCCAAAATCTATACCAACAAGAGCTCCACTCGTTCGACAGCCTCGCCACCGTCCAAGACCACCCCAACAGCCTCCTCGCCACCCCTACAAATTCTGGCCCGAGTCACCGTAAACCCCCCAATCACGCCCACCGGTCCGTAACTCTGACCAAAGAACCTCCCAGCCCCGACCCACCGCTACTACCGTCTCATTGTATGGAGACTCGTGCACAACACGGGATCTTCAAACCCAAGGTTCACTTCAATCTCTCCACACAAACCTTATCACCCATTCCAAAAAATCCAAAACTAGCAAAACTGGACCCAAATTGGAATGCGACCATGTGCGAGGAATTTAACGCTTTAACCAAGCAGAACACTTGGGATTTGGTACCTAGACCCGAAGGTGTGAATGTTATCCGGTGTATGTGGCTATTTCGGCACAAGTTCAGAGACAATGGTGACTTAGAGAGGTATAAGGCAAGAGTAGTCGCCAATGACACTAATCAGCAGGAGGGTATTGATTATGGTGAGACATTCAGTCCGGTTGTTAAACCGGCCACTATTCGGACTGTTCTCAGTATTGCTATGGGCATGCATTGGTCGATTCATCAGCTTGATGTCAATAATGCATTCCTTCATAGGGATTTGAAAGAGACTGTGTACATGCATCAGCCTCCTGGCTTTGTTCATCCGGCAGCTCCGCAGTTTGTGTGTCGTCTCAGAAAGTCATTGTATGGACTGAAACAGGCACCCCGCGCTTGGTATGATCATTTTGCCAGGTATCTTTTGCAGATTGGTTTTGTATGTAGCAGGTGTGATAACTCTCTCTTCACTTTTCACCGAGGTAGCAGCACTGCATATTTGCTATTATATGTCGATGACATTGTTCTTACTGCCTCATCTGACGGTTTGAAGAATGAAATTATTATTGCTCTACTCAAAACTGAATTTGCTATGACTGACTTGGGCAAGCTAAGTTATTTTTTGGGTATATCGGTAACCAGATCTGCAGCCACTATGTTCTTATGTCAGCGTAAGTATGCAGAAGAGATAGTGTACAGGGCCAAGATGGAAAATTGTAAAATTATGCCAACTCCGGTGGACTCCAAATCCAAGCTTAGTGCCAATGACGGTGCGCCAGTTTCTGATCCCACTCTATATCGGAGTCTAGCAGGTGCTCTTCAGTATCTTACATTCACTAGGCCTGATATTACATAAGCCGTTCAGCAGGTGTGTCTGTTCATGCACGACCCCCAAGAGTCCCATTTTGCCGCCCTCAAACGTATTATCAGATACGTTAAGGGCACACTAGACTTTAGATTACACTTATACCCCTCTGCCCCAACCAAGTTACTTGCCTACACGGATGTCGACACGTCGCTCCACCTCAGGGTACTGTGTATTTCTTGGGGATAATCTTATCTCATGGTCCGCCAAGAGGCAGGCCACACTATCCCGTTCGAGTGCTGAAGCAGAATATCGCGGTGTTGCTAATGTAGTTGCTGAGATCTGTTGGCTCCGAAATCTTCTTTTAGAGCTCCAGTGTCCACTCCGCAAGGCGTCTATAGTCTATTGTGACAACATATCTGCCATCTATATGTCTCATAATCCGGTCCAACATCAGCGGACTAAGCATATTGAGATGGATATCCACTTTGTGCGAGAGAAGGTTGCCCGTGGTCAGGTCAAAATTTTACACGTGCCTTCCTCTTATCAGTATGCAGACATCTTCACAAAGGGACTACCGCGACAGCTCTTCACCGACTTCCGATCCAGCCTTAGCGTTCGGCCTCCTCCCGCTCCGTCTGAGGGGGAGTATTAGCGAATATTCTCTGTATATTTTGTAATTATGATAGATGTATATTTAAGGTAACTTAGGATTCTAATTGTTATTAGGAATCAACCTTTGTAAGGTAAGTTAGGATTTGTACCATATTAGGAATCAACCTTTGTACAACTATATATATTGTGAATAATAAAAGGAATCCCCAAGGAAAATTATTTCATCTATCATAAATGATTAGGGAAAAAACTAATTAATAAAAGCTCCAGTTTAATAAGAGAAACCACGAGGAAGGAAGACTTGAATGTTCAATTTAAGTTGATCAATCAATAAAATATAAAATTGTGTTTAGTACATTTAAGGTCACTATTAAAATTAGGGCTGGCGGTGGGCGGGACGGCCGAAACCAAACCCGAGCCCGTCCGGTCCATACGACCAGCCAAAAAAAAAAAATAATTTACGGGGGCGGGACTCGAACTCGGGACGGGACGATGTCTCGTCCCGCGAGACCCGAGCCCACCCCAGGCCCGCGAGACCCGAGCCCGCCCCGACCCCGACCCCGACCCCGCCCTTTGCAAAAATGACCGTTGCACCAACGGCCATAATCTAAAATGGCCGTTGGCCAACGGCCATTTTAGCCCCCCCCTCCCCCAACCACCTACCCCGTAATATTTATTTTTAACCCATAAGTTATTATATTTACACTTTAACCCAATTTTTCAACTATAAATAACTCATTTTCTCTTCATCTTTCTCACAAATCTTCCTACAATCTCTCTAATTTCTCAATATATCTCTCTACAAGTCTACATTGTTTGCTAAATATTCAATTTTAATTATTCATTTGGGAATTGGTAGTGAAGTTGGCAACTAGCTTGAGGATCTTCCATCGAGCAAAGTTTCAATTTTCAACCTCTCGATTACACGTCGACGTTACGTCGACGTTTGGTACATTCGTTCCTTCATTAAATTATTATTGTCTGTTTATTTAGTTTATATCACTTAATTTTATTGTCTTTAATTATTTATTTATTTATGTATTATCATAATTAAAATGGAAGGATTAAAAGGTATGTTTAAGGGTAAGGTTAAGGGTGCTTCTACTAGTAGGGGCAACCAGGGCAATGGTACTTCTTCTAGTCATCTTATTCCTACACAGGATGATTTTGTTGATACTCAACATTTTCCTACAATACCATTAGATTTAGACCAGGAGCTATTTTCTGGAACTCAAGAAGACTTTAATTTAGACGATGATCTAGATGATATACCCATTAATGTTGATGACAACACACCCACTAGTGCACCTTCAACTGAAATACCTCCTATTCCCCCTAGTATGAGACGAGGTCCAAAGAAAGCGACCATTAAAATCAGATGCATGGACATTTTTGATAGGGACGTAGAGAATCAAGTAGCCATATGTAAAATTTGTAAAAATGTTTTAAAATTTAAAAGCTGAAAAGGTCACGGTGGGACGGGGGGTTTAATTAGACACGTAGTAAGTGCTCATCCAGCTAGGTATGCCCAATACCAGGCTTCAAAACCGGGTGCGCAAACGCCCGCTCCATCGGGACAAGGTTCACATACTGATATTGTTCCGGACCAAGTACAGGGTCAAATTAACCCTATGACGGGGGGAATTGTAGGCTCTAAATACAATAAACATAGAGATAGGGAAGCAATATCAAAATTAGTTGCTGTGGAGGGTTTGCCTTTTTCATTTCCTTCATCTCCCGGTTTTATTCATTACATTAGAGATATATATAATCATGCTTTTAACGGTTTTCCTAGATCAACTGTTAAGAGAGATGTATTTAAATTCGCGCATGAATATCAACAATATTTACGTTTTTCATTATATCATTTTAATGGCAATGTATCCATCACGTCTGATATAGGTCGTAGTACTAACGACCATGATTATTTAACTGTAACTTGTCATTGGATAGATTATAAATGGTCTATGCAAAAACGTATTTTAGCGTATAGATATATAGATGATAGGCACACTGATACTTTTATTGCAGAAAATATTTATCAAGTGTGCGATTATTACGGAATTACCGATAAAATTATGACTATTACATTAGATAACGCTTCTAATAACAATTACGCAATTACAAGTTTAAAAATAGTTTAACTCAGTCTTTTCCAGGACCATTTTCATATAAAATGTGCGTGCCATATATATAACTTAATTGTAAAGGATGACGTATCTCTTTTTGAAGACATTCTTAGTAAAATACAATTTGCTATAAACTTTATTTTTAAAAGTAATAAAGTACAACGTAGAAAAGAATATAAAAAATTTGTCATGATTGTGAACTACCTTTTAAAAATTCCACAAGAAGTATCCACTAGGTGGAATTCTTTATACGAGCAACTACTTGTTGCTTATGACTATAAATTACCTATAACTTTATTTTTAACTCTCATAATAAAAAGCCGTGATATGATTTTAGATAGTGATTGGGAAAAAATTTCCGAACTTATTGTATTTTTAGAGAAATTTTTCAAGCAACAAAAGAATTTTCCTGGTATATATTATCCTACTATTTCAACTATGTTATATTATATAACTCTAGTATTTTTATTACTTAGTGAATATAATGAAAAACCAACTTATAAGGCAGCTATATTAAAAATGTTTCTCAAAATAAAAAAATATTTTATTCCTATTCCCTCTATTTATATTATTGGTTCTGTATTAAATCCTACTATTAAAATAGACGGTACTAAATCACTAATTGAAACTATTTACGATTGTATAGAAGTACTACCACCTCCAAGTCCCAAAAATCTAAATCACCCACCACCTATTGAACAAACTAAAGAAGAAGTATTGTCTAGCGTAGAACACCAATGCAAAAATATATATAGATTTTATCAACAAGAAAATGCTAGTAACTTACCGACTTCCATACCATCTTCTTCATCTTCAATACAACCTCACAAAGGACATCTTTGTTTCTGGCTAGTATTGAAAGCCTCAGAAATAGAATGTGCGGTCGTACCTCTACTACTAACCAAATTAGCGAGTTGGATATTTTTGTTTTGCAGGGGTTACATGACCGTATCAAGAAGTTATCAATGAAGATGGACATGAAGACTTGCTTTGAAATCTTGGAGGAATGAGAAGACCTTTCCGACACTTTCATTGATGGCTCGAGATGTTTTGAACATTCAAGCGTCGTCAAGCTGCGTCTGAAGCGCTTTTTCGCAGCAGATATCAAATAGGAGACCACAGACACTCATTAGCCGGAGACTTTGGAAATTGCGGTATTATTCAGAGATTGGATACGAGCGAGCGGAGAATGTGCGGTCAACCGGAGATCAACGAAGAAGATGATGAAAACTACAACGAAATATTAACCGAAGGTAGTGGAAGCGACATGGATCAATTTGACCAACAAATACCAATTCCAACCGAAGAACCACATGAAATCATCAAGCAATTAGAACAAGTTTTTGAGAATGTAATTTTTAATTGTAATTTTATTATGTAATTTGTAACTTTTGGACAACACCACAAAGTTGCAATTTAGATTTTAGACAATTGTATTTGTATTACAAAAAAATCATATGTCTATTAAATAATATAAGAGGCACAAAAACAGCCTTGGGATGTTTTTATTACACTATCTTATTTTGTTTATTGAGTTTTTTTTATACATATGTTATTTTAAAAAAAAAAAAATGAAAACCCGCCGTATCCCGACCCGAGCCCGCCCCGACCGAGCCCGCCCGCCCGAGCCCCGACCCAGGCCCGACCCCTTCTCCCGTCCGCCCGACCCGACCCCTTCTCCCGTCCGCCCGACCCGACCCGACCCGCTGACCGGCCCGCCAGATTGAGCCCGGCCCACTGGCCACCCTTAATTAAAATCACAACAATTCACTTCAAGTTAAGATAACTTAAGGGAAGGACAAGAATACTGTACTGATAAGCATAGAATGGTACTATTCTATCGATGGAAATTCAAGTAAAACGTAAGGCGAAGAATGTTGGGATCTAACTTGATTCGTCTATTTGACTAATCTTTTCGAAAATACATTAGGAAGTATTATAATTCTTGCATATTATTCTTTCTTCTATTACCAGATCTTTTAATCACGTAAATTTCTTCTATAACTAGATTTTAAGCTATTATCAAGTGTACAATATCAATATGCCAACTTATAGTCGGAAATATTGTTCTTTTGCGAGTTTTCACTCACTATTACTTAATGTGTAAGAGGGGTAGAGAAAATACTTGCATCATGTATCATACCTCTGGATAATAATGACTGTAGATCTTCTGAATAGTGGAATCCAGAAGGAGATACCTCGCTCCCGTTGAAAATTTTGAAATTTCATCTCGGCATTCACTTGCTATTAACGGTAAGATTGAAATAATTTCCATCAGGGATTTATTTCATTAATCACAATATATATACAATATATATAGTTATACAGAGGTTGATTCATAATACAATAAGAATCCTAACTTACCTTAATTGGTTAATTCCTAATACAATAAGTATCCTAAGGTACCTTAAATATACATCTATCATAATTACAAAATATACTGTAAATATTCGCTAATACTCCCCCTCAGTCGGAGCGGGAGGAGGCCGAACGCTAAGGCTGGATCGGAAGTCGGTGAAGAGCTGTCTCGGTAGTCCCTTTGTGAAAATATCTGCATACTGATAGGAGGAAGGCACATGTAATATTTTGACCTGACCAAGGGCAACCTTCTCTCGCACAAAGTGAATATCCATCTCAATATGCTTAGTCCGCTGATGTTGGATCGGATTATGAGACATATAGATGACAGATATGTTGTCACAATATACGCCTTTCGTAGTGGACATTGGAGCTCCAAAAGAAGATTTCGGAGCCAACAGATCTCAGCAACTACATTAGCAACTCCGCGATATTCCGCTTCAGCACTCGAACGGGATAGCGTGGCCTGCCGCTTGACGGACCATGAGATAAGATTATCCTCAAGAAATACACAGTAGCCTGAGGTGGAGCGACGTGTGTCGGAGCATCCTGCCCAATCTGTATCCGTGTAGGAGAGTAACTTCGTTGGGGCAGAGGGGTAGAGATGTAGTCCAAAGTCCAGTGTGCCCTTAACGTATCTGATAATACGTTTGAGGGCGGCAAAATGGGACTCTCGGGGGTCGTGCATAAACATACACACTTGCTGAACGGCATATGTAATATCAGGCCTAGTGAATGTGAGATACTGAAGGGCACCTGCAAGACTCCGATATAGAGTGGGATCAGAAACTGGCGCACCGTCATTGGCATTGAGCTTGGATTTCGAGTCAACCGGAGCTGGCATAATTTTACAATTGTCCATCTTCGCCCTATATACTATCTCTTCTGCATACTTACGCTGACACAAAAACATAGTAGCTGCAGATCTGGTCACTGATATACCCAAAAAATAACTCAGCTTGCCAAAGTCAGTCATAGCAAATTCAGTTTTGAGTAGAGCAATGATTTCATTCTTCAAACCGTCGGATGATGCAGTAAGAACAATGTCATCCACATATAATAGCAAATAAGCAGTACTGCTACCTCGATGAAAAGTGAAGAGAGAGTTATCACACCTGCTACATATAAAATTGATCTGCATAAGATACTTGGCAAAGCGATCATACCAAGCGCGGTGTGCCTGTTTCAAGCCATACAATGACTTCTTGAGACGACATATAAACTGCGGAACTGTCGGATGAACAAAGTCAGGGGGCTGATGCATGTACACAGTTTCTTTCAAATCCCATGAAGAAATGCATTCTTGACATCAAGCTGATGAATCGGCCAATGCATGCCCTTAGCAATACTGAGAACAATTCGAATAGTGGCCAGTTTAACAACCGGACTGAATGTCTCACCACAATCAATACCCTCCTACTGATTAGTGTCATTGGCAACTAGTCTTGCCTTATACCGCTCAAGAGCCTAAACCTAAACCCTAATCTTCTCCTTTCTTTTTCTCTCGATCGAAACCACCAACCTTCCCTTCCTCTCGGCCGGCGGCTACACGGTTGCCACCATGTCTTCTCCCACTAATTCCGGTTCATCCACTGGCACACTTGACAACCCCTCTCAACTTTCATCGTCTTCTTTTCATCCGGCATTCGCCTTTAACAACATCAAGAATTTTATTTCTATAATTCTTGACTAAGAAGACTGCCAATATTCCATGTGGATGGAACTATTCTATATTCATGCATGTGCATACAATGTGCTCGACCATATTAATGAGTCTGTTCCTCGTCCCACCGATGTTGCAGACTTAACCTGGCGTCGCCTTGACGCCATCGTCAAACAATGGATCTACGACACCGTCTCTAAAGACTTGTTGTGCACTATCATGAAAACAGGTACTACGACACATAAACTTTGGGTCCGGCTAGAAGAAATTTTTCAGGATAATAAAAATACTTGGGCCGTGTATTTGGAAGAACAATTCAACAATACACGTCTCGAGAATTTTAACAACATGTCCGAATATTGTAAGCAACTGAAACTCATAACCGACCAACTGTCCAACGTAGGGACTTCTGTTTCAGAAACCAAGATGGTGCTTCAACTAGTTGCTGGTTTACCGAAAGGTGAATATGATACACTCGCAACGATGATTCAACAAGCCGACCCTCTCCCAAGATTCAACAAAGCACGTTCCCAACTTTTGTTAGAAGAAACACATCGTGCTAAACAAGACGAGCACAATCACAAGGTGTTAGCCGTTGACGACATGACTCCACCGGCGGCCAACACCACCCAGCCACCACCGCAAGACCACTAACATCAGCAGTCCTGCGGTGGAGGGCGTGGCGATAGAGGTCGAGGTAACAACAATAAAGGAAAGGGCCACGGCAAAGGCAACTGCAACCAGCAGCCAGGCCCAACTAATACCTATTTCCCGTGGCCTGGACAGCAGCCAATAGGGCCCAATCAGTGCATGCCCATACACAACTGCAGGGCCCCAGTTCCAGCAGCCTACTTGGTCGCCTGGCCTATTGGGCTCTGCCCCAGCCAACAGGACCACCAGCAGCAACAACAGGCCCACATGGTCTCGGTCCAGCAGCAACCGCAAAGCAGCAGCCTGGCCCCCACTGATTTGGGCCAGGCCTATAGCACCGTCAACCTTCAACAACCCGACAAAAATTGATACATGAACACCGGAGCCACATCTCACCTCACCCGGTCGTCAGGTAACTTATCTCAACTACTTCGGTTAAAGTGTCCTCAATTTATTACTATCGGCAATGATCATCACATTCCAATTGAAGGTTACGGTAACACACACACCAAACATCCCTACCCGTCTTTCTCCCTAAACCACGTCCTCTACACCCCTAACATCATTAAAAACTTAATCTCTATTAGAAAATTCACTCACAATAATTTTGTGTCTGTCGAATTTGACCCTTTTGGTTTTTCTGTGAAGGAACTCAATACGGAGAAAATTCTTACGCGCTGCAATAGTGTGGGAGACCTCTACCCCTTCACTCAATCTTCCGCTGTCAGACTGCAAACACCTCTATCCCTTGCGACTATCTCTCCCTCAACTTGGCACAACAGACTCGGACACCCCGGAGACCCTGTTTTTACTTTTCTTAGGACTACTAAGCTTATTCAATGTAATAATGGGAAACTTGCCCAACACTGTTTTTCTTTTCCGCTCGGCAAACATACTCGTCTTCCATTTATGTCATCCAACAGTGTTACGTATTCTCCTTTTGATATAGTTCATGCTGATTTGTGGACATCTCCGATTGTTAGCTCTTTGAGTCACAAATTTTATCTAGTATTTTTAGATGATTTTTTACATTTTGTCTGGATTTACCCATTGAAATTCAAATCTGAAGTGTTTTCCAAATTCCTTGAATTTCAAAAATTCATTAAAACATAGTTTGAAAAATCTATCAAATCTTTCCAATGTGATAATGGACGTGAATTTAATAACTCGGCATTTCACAATTTCTGCTCTAAGCAAGGCATGGTTTTTCATTTTTCCTGTCCATATACTTTCTCCCAAAATGAAAAGGCTGAACGAATTATACGTATCATCAATAACATGATTCGGACCCTACTGTTTCATGCATGTCTTCCACCACCTTTTTGGGTCTATGCTGTTAAAATGGTAGAATCCCTCCTTAATATTTTACCAACTAGCACTCTCCAAAACAAGACCCCTATCGAAATCTTATACCGTAGGTTCCCATCCTATGACCATCTCCGTATTTTCGGCTACTTATGCTACCCCAATATAGCCTCCACTGCACCTCACAAACTTGCCCCTCACACCCTTCCTTATGTCTTCATTGGCCTCTCTCCTACTCATCGGGGCTACCTGTGCTATGACATTTCCACTCGCAAAATCATCGTCTCCCATCACGTCACCTTTGACGAGACGACCTTTCCTTTTTAAAACCTACAAAAATTTCAGACCACCGATTACACTTTCCTCGATGAACCGAGTCTGTCCCTGGCTATCCAATCTCTATACCGACAGCAGCCCACTGTTCCGACAGAACATGCAGTCCCGTCCCCGCCACTATCTGGCACCAACCAAACACATCCCTTCTCTCGGTCGAACACCTCACCAACACCCTTGCTGCCTCCAGCCGTGTCTCCTGCCCCCCTCAGCAACACTGCTGCCCCCAGTCCAGCACCCGAAAGTTTGCAGCCTCCTAGTCCGGCAGCACTACTTCTTACCAGTCCAGAACCTGTGAGCATGCGTTATACCAGTCCCGACCTCCCACTGCTGCCTACCCATTGCATGGAGAGTCGTGAACAACACGGAATTTTCAAACCCAAGGCTCACTTCAACCTCTCCACACAAACCTTATCACCCATTCCAAAAAATCCAAAACTAGCAAAATTGGACCCTAATTGGAATGTGTCCATGTGCGAGGAGTTTAACGCTTTAACCAAGCAGAACACTTGGGATTTGGTACCTAGACCAGACAATGTGAATGTTATCCGGTGTATATGGATTTTCATCACAAGTTCAGAGACAGTGGAGACTTGGAACGGTATAAGGCAAGACTAGTTGCCAATGACACTAATCAACAGGAGGGTATTGATTGTGGTGAGACATTCAGTCCGGTTGTTAAACCGGCCACTATTCGGACTATTCTCAGTATTTCTATGGGCATGCATTGGCTGATTCATCAGCTTGATGTCAAGATTGTATTTCTTCATGAGGATTTGAAAGAAACTGTGTACATTCATCAACCCCCTGGCTTTGTTCATCCGGCAGTTTCGCAGTTTGTATGGCATCTCAAGAAGTCATTGTATGGCTTGAAATAGGCACCACGCGCTTAGTATGATCACTTTGCCAGGTATCTTATGCAGATCGGTTTTATATGTAGCAGGTGTGATAACTCTCTCTTCACTTTTCATCGAGGTAGAAGTACTGCTTATTTGCTATTATATGTGGATGACATTGTTCTTACTGCCTCATCCAACGATTTGAAGAATGAAATCACTGCTCTACTCAAAACTGAATTTGCTATGACTGACTTAGGCAAGCTGAGTTATTTTTTGGGTATATCAGTGACCAGTTCTGCAACTACTATGTTTTTGTGTCAGCGTAAATATGCAGAAGAGATAGTATATAGGGATAAGATGGACAATTGTAAAATTATGCCAACTCCGATTGACTCGAAATCCAAGCTCAATGCCAATGACGGTACGTCAGTTTCTGATCCCATTCTCTATCGGAGTCTTGCAGGTGCCCTTCAGTATCTCACATTCACTAGGCTTGATATTGCATATGCCGTTCAGCAAGTGTGTATGTTTATGCACGACCCCGAGAATCCCATTTTGCCTCCCTCAAACGTATTATCAGATACGTTAAGGGCACACTGGACTTTGGACTACATCTCTACCCCTCTGCCCCAACCAAGTTACTCTCCTACACGGATGCAGATTGGGCAGGATGCCCCGACACACGTCGCTCCACCTCAGGCTACTGTGTATTTCTTGGGGATAATCTTATCTCATGGTCCGCCAAGCTGCAGGCCGCGCTATCCCGTTCGAGTGCTGAAGCGGAATATCGCGGAGTTGCTAATGTAGTTGCTGAGATCTGTTGGCTTCGAAATCTTCTTTTGGAGCTCCAGTGTCCACTACGAAAGGCGTTAGTCTATTATGACAACATATCTGTCATCTATATGTCTCATAATCCGGTCCAACATCAGGGATTTATTTAATTAATCACAAGTGTTCATCAATACACAATATATATAGTTGTATAGAGGTTGATTCATAATACAGTAAGAATCCTAACTTACCTTAATTGGTTGATTCCTAATACAATAAGAATCTTAAGTTACCTTAAATATACATCTATCATAATTACAAAATATACTGTAAATATTCGAAGAATATTCGCTAATATCAACAATAGAATTCTAGGAAGTGTGATATCCCATAAAACTGACTGTTTGATATTCTGTTGGAAGTATTGACATTACCGGCTCATATCTTCAAATAAGTTTGTTCTATTACAATGCTTCTGACTTTTCACGAGTACACAAACAAAGGGAATTGCACATTCATCCAAAATACTACTCCCTCCATATCAATTTATGTGATATAGTTTGATTCGACACGGTTTTTAAAAAATAAAGGAAGATTTTTTAATCTTGTAATCTAAAACAAGTCAAAGATATTTGTGTGGTTATAGATTATCTCGTTAAACGTATAAGGTGAAGGTTAAAGCTAAATTGATGCAAAATAAGAAAATATATCATTCTTTTTTTGATATACTAAAAAGGAAAATGTATCACTGAGGGAGTATTATGATTTTGTATGGAGGCTATTTCTTGTTAAATTACTTCTTGTCAATGGGTAGTCCTATGAAAAGTTTTTGATGTTATATGTTGACGATTTGGTACAGTTTCTGGCAGATTTTTTAAGACAAAGCAGTCTGATATTGGGGAAATCTAAACACATGTAGGTAGATATGAATCATCAGAGGTGAAAATTTTATGTTCACACAATTATTTAGGTAATCTTATCTCTCCCTGGTGATAAGCTCGAATATGAAAAACACATACACAGATATAATCAATTTACACACCAATAAAAGTATTTTTTCACTTATCCAAAGTCTTAAACTACGGTTCATATTTAAGTTGCTGGTAAACGTACACGAACTTTCAGAGATAAGGTAGGTACTGAAGAAGCATAATTTATTAGTTTCCATCAACATAAGAAAGGAAAAAATGTGTCTATGTAGCAATTGCAAATAGGATTTATAGCATACGTGGGAGAAGTCGCTGAGAAGTACATATACCTAGATTTTCTGGTGCATTGCCTGGCCAAGTAAGAACGTCTGGAGACTTGCTGACAGTGATAATTATGTGCTTCTTTGAAAACCTGAAACTGTTTCAAAGTTTGTGCATGCAAGTTAAAGATTCCTTATAGAAGTTTCCGCATCCTCGTGTGTAGTGAGGCCTTGTGCAAACTCATTTGAAAATATGGCCCATAGAGTAGCTTCCGACTATACTTTGTCCAAAGTCTCTTATTATAACTTGATTAGTTTTCAAAACACTTCTTAAACTCCTCATCTTGGTTCCATTACGTTCCCATCGTACGGATCAAACCTTAGCCCGAAGGTACAAGGTGTTATAATATCTCCCCCTTGGGATCATCCGTCCTCGAATGATGGATCATGATTAGGAGTATGACTAACTCTGAAATTTTATAAAAAATTCAGCAGGGTTTCCTCTGTAAATAGGACTATCACAACATCTCTCAAACACGTGACAACTAACCAGAGTATCAACACAAGCCTTACAACGAATCTTAATACACATGACATGACATAACATGGTAATTGAAACATCGGCGTGACTAACATGAATACTGAGCAGGCATGAACACATGGATATTGAACTGAATGAATACACGAATACTTTACGTGAGATTTGAAAAAAAAATAGTCGTAGGCACGAATGACATGGGTACTGTATCATAAGCACGAACATGACATGATTACATAGTCGTGAGGAGCATGACATGGGATATGAATACATGAAGACTGACAGACATGGATACACGAGTGCTAAATTGACACGAGATATGAATACGTGTAAACATGAGTATAATATCATGATATTTGATTGACGAAAAGATGAATGTTACAACATGAGATCTGAATGCTGAGCGGAGATAGGACCTAAACACCGAACTGGCATGAGGTCTGAATACTTGAGGTAGTTAACTTGCGAACTTGACGATCTTTCATAGGATCCCGTATGGTCTAATATATTTGGGACTAACTTCTCTTTCTCCTCAAATCACGTAGCGCCTTTCATAGGCAAATTTTTTTAGAAACACCAAATCGTTAACATTAAACTCTGAATCTCTGCGTCGCACATTCGCATAGGACTCTCGCGACTCTTAGCCATTTTCAAACGCTTCTGAATTAATTTAACTTTTTCAACAGCCTAATGAACCAAGTCTGGCTCTAGCAATTTTGTTTTGCCAACTTCATACCAACTAATAGGTGATCTACACCTTCGCCCATACAAGATTTCAAACGGTGCCATCTTGATACTAGCATGATATCTATATTTAGAAACAACTCAACGAGAGGCAAATGACCATCTCAATTACCTTTAAAGTATTGGACACATGTGCTCAATATATCTTCGAGTGTCTCGATAGTGACCTCTGCCTGACATCAGTTTGAGGGTGAAAAATGGTAATGAGATAGTATCTAATCCCTTCTAAAAAGACTTCGAAAAAAATATTTCGCTTTGAACTGGACACCCCGAGTTGATCCAATGGAATCTAGAACTTTTCTGAATATATAACTTTTGCATAATCTTTCGCTGAATCGGCTTTCGCTTGCTACCAATTTGGAAACTTAGCCACCAAATTTACTACATTCTTCTTCATGACATTCCTCCAATAAACCTTCTCAAGGTCATGACATATTTTTGTGGAGCTTCGGTAGGTAGAATATCTAAAATTTCTGCCTCTGCCATAATCCTCTGTTTGCGTCTATCTACATCCGGAACGTAAAATTTTCCTTCGTATCATCATCTCCCCCTTGTTTTGAAGCCATGGATTTATGTTTGCGAATCTCTTTCTTTAGCTGCACTAGATAGTGATTATGAAATTATTCTCCTACTTTACTCAACTACTAAGAAGGATTTAGTTCGGTTTCGTACAATAACTCTATCATCTTCCGGGTCTAAAAGTTGAACTCTTAGGTTTGCTAAACAATGAACTTCTCCCATCATGATTCTCTTGTCTGCCTCAACATGAGATAAACTACATATACTTGATATCTTTCTGAGATGCTTCTTGAAATACTCTTACTACTGATGTACGCTAAGTATTTGATCAACACCCTAAAAATGGAGTCTCATGCGATGGCACTACCTTTGGAGATTATCTCATTATGCCCTTATTACTGAATTGAGGTTCTTCATATGTCATGCTATCCCTTCGGTTTTTTAATATTCAACTGCACTCATTGATAATTTACACATCTCTCTCTTAGACCAAAGGTTAAGATTTTATACTTGGAGATCCTTCTCTCTCATTGGGATCCAACTAACTTTTCTTATCTTCTGCAATTTTTTGCACTTTATGTCACTGATGGCTCATCTTTTGACTCACTTATGAGGGATCTGCCCCTTACTAGGGAAAATTGAATTACTGCATAATCTGTCTTAACAACTTAACTTCGCTCACACTGCTAGTCTTATGGAGACCCTACTCTAAAAGACCATTCTTCTGTAATTTCCTCTTTTATTGCCTAGCTGATTTCCTTCTCCCACTGGCACTATACTTCATACTTATCTTAAACTCTTCAGGTTCTAACACGCATTCGATGTATTCAAACTGCTACTCACTCACTAGTGTCAACCTGATGAAGGAAATTAAATCTTACATCTACTGGCTCTGCTGAAATTGCTAATTCACTATATCTACTCAAAACTTACTTACTATTCTCTATTAAACACCTGCTAGAAACATGTTCCCTGGTTCTGTCCTGAATACTAAAGTGAAACGTAAATTATTTCTAACTTCCCTCATCATCCGACCCTATTCTGTGGTCGTATAATATTTATTTTGTACTATAGACATGGATCATACTTAGGGGAAAATTTCATCAGTCTTAAATAAAAAATTGAAATATCTAACCCCGAACTTTCTATAAACTTTAAAATCATATCATACTATACACATTCGGAGGTAAACACTTAATCACATAACCTTAGAGGGAACTGTTACATATTATCTTCTCATAGTAATATCTATTTCTTATTGTAACTTACTAATGTCATACTCTCTGGTTCTGAATGAACTTAAATAATTTAAAACTATTCCCAAAAATTCAATATCGTTTGCTCATGGTTCTCATGTAGTATACAATCTCTTCTTAGTCGTGTGCATGGGTTATATAGAAACACATTCTGTAATATCACGTCATTTTGCCTCCTAGGTATTTTGCCCTTAGGCTCTTTTCTACTCAAAATCACCGCGAGTCGTTTATGCCCATTGCGGCTAACTTCTTATCATGTTACCCTGTAGGGTCTTAAATCTGAGCTATCATCCTCACACTTATAGCTCTATGGTCCAAAATTCAAAATAAACTTATTTTGTAAGGTATATAACATATGTATACTATCATGCAGAAACTTGTCCTTAGAATCATATTATCACCTGATAAATACATCATGCGACATTTGACGAGTCTTGGGTCTTAACTTGGACTCAACACATGCGAAGATCCCGCTATAGTCATTGTTAGTTACACTTTCTTTTAGCACTCATAGGCATCACTGCATACTCACAAGTAAAGTCATATGAATCTGGATACACTGAAAATTGAAAATGTTATAACTATATAACCGAATACTGTTGTACTAAATAACCATGATCCTGTTAACCGAAACACTATATAACTGGTAACTGAGGTTAAATGATAACCATAAATCATAATAACTACTTTTTTACATTTTCTGATAAGAGTTATGCTCTAGTCTGTAATAACTACGAATTTTGTTCCACTTTCAATATTATCTCAATGCTCATATGTTACCAACATGCACTTTCCGATTATACCGCCAATGGGTAGTCATCCTTACTTGGACCTTGAATTTTCTTCTCGTCACTTGCGCACTAGATACTTTCAGAATTCGATGGAGAGAGAATGTTACTTACTGATCTAGGCTTCATGGCACGAGTTAGAAGAATTCCCAAAAGTACTGCTATAATTACACGATCTAGAGTATGAAAGAAGTGATACAATCTTAGATGTCTTGGTGGTAAACTATTTACATGTGTGGGTGCCTCAGACATATAAAAGTGACCCCATTGAACACGATTTTATAGACTCACTAAGACACATGAACCTAGGCTCTGATACCAAGCTTTGTAACGCCACGAACCATGACATGGACGAAACACGACACTCGGTGCTTGACTGCATGTGACCGAACGAATCACACGGGATGCTGAATCAATATGGGCATCGAAAGCATGAAATAATGATGATAGTAACTTATGTAAAATATGATACTGAAAATATAGTCTGAAAAATATATTATGGAAATATCTTTAAATACAATAATTTTGAGTATAATGCTGACATGCTAAACTAGTCTACTCTATGAAACCTCTGACACATGAGGCTGACTGCAAAATTATTTACCAGGACAAGGCCATGGCATACCTCTATCATAAAGTATATATAATCATGAAATAGCAGACTGACACCCTGAAGAAAATGGGGCTCACCAAATAGCTGATACGGTCAAGTCCTAACGTGTAGCTTTGTCGTCCTGACACTCAACACATGTATCGCGAAGTGAAGGCCCCATATAAAGGGACGTTAGTACATTTTGAAATGTACTATATATAAAGCCACTGAAGGAATAAGCAGACACATGAAATAATAGAACATGAAACTGAAACTAAACATGAGCATTTGCAGGCAGAAGGAAATAGAAAACGAGCGAAACGAAGTGGAGCAAGGGGGATGGAGGATCTATTTGGAATTGACTGTCAGTGAATCCCAAGTATGACATAGATAGAGGAGAATATGATTTGACATGAGTATAGAACATGTATAAAATTTGTATATCTGTAAACTTGTAAACTTGTATATTTGTATATCTGTAGGGAGAGCAACAATCAAACCGATATGAACCAACACGTGTGAACGTGGAGTCTGATCTATATACGATCAGCTAAGTCATATCGTACTTTATCAGATTACGAAATATGAACATGAACATGATGGACCAATAATCCCACAAGGGGTAATGAGAAGGTATCATCCTCTAGTGGAGCGACCCTTATCCTATGGTGGCATACGTAATTTCAGGATATCTAAGCCTTCTCGGTAATCTGTACAACTCCCAAAACATGTACTTGAAAATAGTTGGCTTGAAAGCCCATGAATTTCATGAAATAACTTGTAATAATAACTTGTAATTCCATAACTTTAACATGTAAAGAAATACATAATATAACTTGTATAAATCATGAAAACATAAATGACTTCGCGGAACTGAGTAAATATGATTATAACTTGTATTTAAGAACTCATAAGAAGTAAGGTGTGTGTTCATGAATTACGGATAGGTTCATGACAATCACAAGTGATATATCATGAATATAATAACGACAACATGATATTTATATACATAATTGAACATAGATATGGTCATTATGAACTTGAGAAAAACCCTAGTTTTGAAAAATTCTTGTTCCATGGAATACATGTGTCATGGGGAAGAATAATGATGTCCCTACGTGGATAGAAGCTCTACATACCTCTAATCGCTCCTAGTAAATGAACTATGTTGATTTCCGGCGAAGAACGCTCCAAACCCTAGTTTGAATCACTTGCGAAGGATTTCGTTGTTAATTTTATATTTTAGTTAGAGAACTATATTACTAATCATGATTAATGCTAGAATTACTAAGGAATCATTAAGAGCGAACTTACCTTGTTATGGGAGGTTAAGATGAGAGAAAAACGCTCTTGAGAGGGTTTTCTACGAGGTTGTATGAGTTGGTGAATGATTTTTCACACTAAATGTTATATTTAAAGGATTGACATTTGAGACCCCCAGTCTCGCTGGGCAAGGTCTATAGCGAGGTAATGTCACGCACTGGGCTTCGCCGAGCGAGCTCCCTCATCCACTTTACACTTAGATGTATTTTTGACAAATGGCATTTTGGATGTACCACTTCGCTGGGAGAGGTCTATAGCGAGGTGATATGTCTCACCCTGGGCTTCGTCGGGGGAGCTCCGTTGTCTATTTTACACTTAGACGATTTTTTCATATTTTTCGACTGTACTGACAGTGTCTCAAAAAAATAGATATAACTCCTAGAAAAAATCTCTGTTGGAGCTCCACCGTAATTGGATGGAAAAGTATTTCAAAGGGCTACAACTTTCATGAAGGAAGTTTTCCCATATTCCTAATAGAAGTCTCCGAATACTCGCTTGAAGTGAGGCCTTATGCAAACTCAATTGAAAACAGCCTGTAGAGTAGCTTACAATTGTATTTTGCTCAAAGTCTCTTATTATAACTTGATTAGTTTTCAAAACACTTCTTAAACTCCTCATATTGGTTCCATTACGTTCACATTGTACGGGTCAAATCTTAGCCCAAAGGTACAAGGTGTTACATCACCTCCACCCAGTTCTTCTTTGGCATGCCTCTACCCCTTCTAACTCATGTTATCGCCAACCTATCACACCTCATTACCGGTGCATCCACGCACCTCCACTTCACATGCCCAAACCATCTCAGTCTCGCTTCTCTCTTCTTATCCGGCACGAGCGCCACTTCCACCTTGCCCCGTATAACTTCATTCCTCATCATATCCCTCCTAGTATGCCCACACATCCTCTAAGCATCCTCACCTTCTCTCCATTCATCTTCTGAATGCGAGCATTCTAGACTGGCCAACACTCTGCCCCATACATCAATGTCGGTCGAACCACCACTTTGTAGAACTTACATTTAAGCCTCGGCGACACCTTCTTATCGCGGAGCACCCCGGATGTGAGCCTCCATTTTATCCACCCTACCCCCAATACGATGTGCGACATCCTCATCAATCTCTACGTCTTCTTGAGTTATGGACCAAGATACTTGAAACTTCCTTTTTTGAGTATGACTTGATCATCGATCTTCACTTCCACTTCCACTTCTGCCTTTTGTGCCATGTTACTGAAACACATGACAATTGACCTCAATGGTCAAGTATCAATTTTAACATAGAGAACCAAAATAAAATATTCCAAATTGGCATATCGATTTTACTTATTAATCAGAGTCATGGTCAAGTATCTCCAAAAACTAAGTACAATATAACCTCGATAAATGAATACCCTCATGACCAAAAAAACATATTCGCTTAGTGAGGTTATTTATTTATCGATAAATGAATAATATATTCATTTATCGATAAAATAAATATTTATTCATTTAAATAGTATTTTTTATATATTTTTTTTTCTTATGATTAGTATTTTTACATTTAATGTACAAATGTACCAAGAGGGTAATGGTAAAAAAATCTCATGAAAAACCTAATTACATTCATTTTCTTTAGACTCTAGATTAGGAATACATGCACTATACGTGTGGACTAAGTACAATGTACTAACATTCATGTACTAATAAGATTGTATAGAATACTTAGAGTCTAAGAAAATATACTTAACCTACACTACAAACTATATATAGTTCTAAAATTTTAGTTTGATAAAGAATCCATACTACTATATATTTCTTAATCTTCAGTTTAATGACTTCCAATCATCAGTCAAAATCAATAACAAAAACAACTTTAACCGACCAGATAAGGAGGGTCATATGTGAACCAGATGATAGTAGCGTCATACCAAATGTGTCATCAAAAGAGGCCTTTCAAGCAGTAGTCACCATACAAAATTACTTGCTACAACACAAGGAAAATATTTCAGAAGTTGTGCATGCATTACAAAAAATTAAGGATGGGATGCATTTTGGTGGAAGGAAAAAACAAACAACTTTAGATGCATTTTTTGAGAAAAAATGACTTCTTATATAAACATTGTTGATTGGATGAAATATTTTTGCTTATTATATATACATATTTTTAATGAAATTTAGTGATTATTTATTTATGTTTACATGGGCCTTTAAGGGCACAATTTTTTTTATCCGTTAATGCATTTAGCGAGGTTATTCATTTAGCCCTTTGCCCAAGTCGGGACCGGAGAAAATTATTTATTTGGCGATATTATTCATTTATTGATGTTATACTGTATTGATGGAATTTTGCATTCTATTAGCCCCTGACACACGGGCGCGTATACAAATCTCCACCTTGTCCTTAATTTTTCTTAATGTAGTATATTTGCTTCATCTTCTTCAAATGTTTCTCAATAGGCTATACTTGCTGTACCTATCTTCTCCATTGAGGTTAATTGTCATGTTTTGAAGTTAGTACACATCACGCTTCTCAACATAAGAATTTGTTATCATAATCATGACGTTACAAGAAATGAATTCAATAATCAAAGGCGAATTCAAATTTAAAATTTATGAGTTCTTATAGCGGTTTTAAGTTAATATATAATAATAATTGAGTTTATAATCGAATATTTATAAATATTAAGTGAAGTTCTTAATACATATATACAAGGATCACATGAACCCACATGTTATTGGATCCGTCCCAGCTGCCAACAATCAAGCCTGTACTAGTTTATTATGATTGGAATCTTGGGTGATGTTCGAAAAGAAAATAAATCTTGGTGATGTGTAGAATTTGACGAAGCAAGCCTTAAATAATAACTCCAACAAAAGAATATTTTCTCTATCTCAATTTATGTGTTATCGTTTGAATTTCGAAAGTCAATAATTTAATTTTAATTTTGAATTCGGACATGAAATCTTTATTTTTTTAAAAAATAAAATTTACATATTTGAAAATACGTAAAAAAAAATACTACAAGTCATAATAAATAAGAATTCAAAATATTTAAAAAATATATGAAAAAATAACGATCAAAGAAAGACTGGTTTAAATCTTTAAATCCTAAAAGTGTCATATAAATGGAAAGGAAGGATATTACTGAAAGAGAAATAAAGATCTAATGTGATTCAGTCATTAGATCGACATTCACGGAGAGATATGAGTCATTCCCTGATATGGTAGATTGCATTCTTTTTTCAAGAAAAAGAAGAGTCAAATACGGAAACCATAATTGAGACCACCAATTAACAAATTGGGTTATCCATATATTTTTTGGGTACATTTCTTGAAAAAGTAATATATATGAAAAAGTTTAAGCATATGTCACTTGAATAAAACTATTTGATTAACATTATTGTGGTTGAAAATTATACTCCTACTATATGAATATCAAACTGATTTTCGAGGCAAAGAATCAAATGACGACTAAGCAAAGACTGAGGAATCTTAAAGTTGATTGAGGATCGGATTTGTGAATACTTTTCTACAGTTAACTATAAACTTAATGACATCACTGAAAACCTCAAGCGTGCAACAAATGACAAATTGTCGTGTCAACTTGGCATATACAAACAGATTGACACTGTCAGGAATTAGCTGTTAATTGGCTGGTGACGAGTTCAAAAAGGTTATTTGTTGGTGACGATACTGCTAAGCTAAAATTAAGTTTAATTAATGGGATTTAGTATATGTATAATGCAACTTGTCCAATATATTTGGTTGTCTGTACATTGCTTTAATTCGTTTATTTCTTTCCCAGGAAAGGAAATTTGGACTTTTCTTTTGTCCTAGGACAAGTCCACCACTTGCACAAAATCATAGTAGTAAGCTACTAATAATGCTCTTTAGCCTGATTGGAAAGATCATTAGAAAACACTAGTGTCTTAACAATGACCATGACTTGGCTAGTTTTTAATGTTTGCTCGATATTTGTTACTTAAATCATAGTACTGTAAATATAGTTTCTGGTTGATGTATTCCAGGATGTTGTGTTTGGAAATTAATTTATGTTGCCATCATCTCAGACTAATGAGAATAATGTGTAAAGGAACGTCACACTCTATCTTAAACCTGTGCCATGATAAAAAGCAAAGATTAGGAATGTAAGCCCCAAGATCCCAAGTTGCAGTTCTTTGCAATTAGTTGAAGATGTACGTCACACACATGGGCCCAGTGGTGAATGTAACTAACAAATTATGGGTTCACATGAACCTAGTATTTTTAACACAAAAATTAGATATACAAAGCAAAAACCATCAAAATTTGAATTCATAATTCTAAACGTGTAATGAATATATTGGTAAAATCATAATGATTGAATCCATCAAGTTACAATCCTGAATTCGTCTTTTACTTGTGACAATCGTATGTACATCGACTAGTCATGATCATTTGAAAGTTGAAACTGGACCTATACATCATTAATTTTGCACTGTGAAACATGTTTAGAATTACAATCTTTTATGTCGAATTGTTGTTTTGATAAAAAACCAAGAAAGTATCAATCATATAGAAACAAAAGAAACAAATGGAGCAAACAGCATTACTGCTGAAGTGCTCATATGCTGTATGATCACGATTTAATGTCCACATTAACTTTGCTTGTGCTACCATTTGATGCCATTCGATTGAAGGGCTTCGGTCATTTTGGCTCTTTTTATTTTACTTTTATTTGACAACACAGAATAAAAACACTTTAAAAATCAGCATGGATGGAGCCCTGAAATTTTCTAGTGCCTATGAAGCATCCTAGCCTTCTCTTTGATGAGCTGAAAACGACCTTCTACCTATGCAGGGCAGAGGTAGAATGCTGGATACGAGTTCGGTCATACATACTCAGTAGCTTTTGTTCAAACAGTATATTTTTGAAAAATCATTAAATATGTATTCATATTAAATTTAGAAACTAATTATTAGCATTTAAAGTCGTCGTTCTAAATTGTAGAACTCAAAAAGTTAAAATTATGGCTTCACCTTTGCACCTATATTGCGAAATTCTACTTCATATTTCATTGATCTAAGGAGGGGAATGGTGTTATGTTATGGACATTATATTGATGGAGACATCCAAAATGAAATCAAATACACTAATCAACAAATTAGCATACGATTTTCCAATGTTTGGATAAGGAAGAAGCTGTAATATCGAGTCAGATGTATACATTCACGGTCTCTTTGGATGAATGCAATGTTTTAACTACAATATACAAAACAAATGAAGCTTTAGGTTCCTATAGGGCCAATTTTGTACTATGAATTAGCATTTCTAAGGCAGCACCATTCAAATTAACTTAAAGAACAACTTGCTTTATGATGTGAATAATAAACTAGGACTAGTTGTAGTTCCTAGTCGTTGTTGCTTTCTTTCCAAAACTTAGAGAGGATTCTATCACTTCTCATTTATTTTATTTTGAAAATTTTATTACTAATAGGACTTAGTACGTACCACTTGTCACAAATGCAATATTTAATGTCAATTCCCAAAATATAAAATTTTGTAAGTTTCCCATGTACATTCCAATTGTCTCAAGAAACATATTTTTATGGCATGACTGATGACTAAACGAAGTCCAACGTCGTTATACATGTTAATTAAGGAAAAGGATATTCCTAGTACCCGTAAATCATGCTTGTTTTGGATTACAAAAATTGAACTCTTTGTGTTTGGTTGGAGTTTTTGTAGTAGTTTATTTTCAACAAGGCAATGGGTAATATATAATTATAGTTGGGGATTTTTTCAGTGAATTCATTTATTCTTAGTAACAAAATCTGTCACATTGATTTGATTATTATACAGCAGTGTATAACAATTAGTGGCTCTTCAACTGTGTTAGAAAGAACAAACAAGTTAGTTAAGAAGTTAGGTTATTAGTCAAGAAGTTAGTTAAGTAGTTAAAGAAGTTAGTTATAGTAGTTAATGTCTAACTAACTTAAAGAGAAAGTACAATCCACGTAAGTATATAAATACACATTGATAGTCATTGTAAAATACATTTTTTTAATGAAGAATAACAACAAAATCTCCTCTCTACAATTCTCCCCTCTTGTTCTACATTGATACATCTTCAATTCATTTACGGTTGAAATGAGAATTTCATCATGGTATCAGAGCACTGATCCAATGCTCGATGATTGCTTTTCTTCCGCAACATTATTAAAGACAATCGACTGATTTTGGTTCAATTTTCTCATTTATGTACTTATGTTCTTGATCTTATCATATTCTGTTCCTTCTGGTTTCTTCTGCTCTTAAATTTTCTGTTCAACTTCTTGGTTATGATTTTGATTCTGGAAATAGAAATCACCCTCTGAAAAGTTCTGATTTCTGTATCTAGACAGAATACATCACATAAAATTCTGGTTCTGCTGGTGATTTAAACACAGTTCAGAACCCATATCTGAATACTATCTTGTGTCTACAACCTTAGAATCATATCTTGAAAATTATTGGCAACTATTTGTCATACAATGGACAATAATCCACAAGCAACTGAGAACAATCAAAACAATACAAATGCAATGTATTTTACTTACCACGGTTCAAATTCAATTTAATGTCTGTGTCCCAACTCACCAGAGAATTACAGTGTGCAACCACCTTCTACCTTGATTTCTATTTATTTCAGGATCTTTATAATGGGAGGGTGAAGGAGATCAATAGGCTGCAAGATGGTTTATACATGTTAGTGAATCAGCCAACATCAAAACATCTAAATGAATAATTGAAGTTAGGACTAAATGTGAGAAAGGCTAAGGAACCTACTAAAGAACATGATGCAATGCCTGAGGAAGAAATAGAATTGTGGCACAGAAGATTTGAACATACTTCTAGTAATGTTTTAAGTAAATTGATTAGAGCACATTATGATGTTATAGCTAGTACTATAAAGAATTGTAACGTGAGTCCATGTGCTAAACAATGTAGACCTCCTTCAACTAGTAATAACAAAAGTACTTCCAGCTTTGATCTTGTTCATATGGATGTTTGGGGGCCTTATAAAGTCCAAACTCATAATGGCAACAAATATTTCCTAATAATAGGAGATGACTTTACAAGAATGACTTGGATGTATTTACTTAAACTCAAATCAGATGTATGTGTTGTAATTCAGCAATTTCTTACATTTGTGTATATTCAGTTCAATAAACCAGTAAAATTAATTAGAATTGATAATGGAACATAATTTGTAAATGATATATGTAATAGCCTATTCTTAAAACTAGGAATTATACATCAAAGATCTTGTGCTTATACACCTCAATAAAATGGTGTGATTGAAAGAAAACATAGACAGATACTGAAACTAATTAGAGCAGTAAGGTTTCAAACCAACATTCCATTAAAATTCTGGGGCTTATGTGTACAAGCTGTTGTATACTTGATAAATAGATTACCCTCTTCTATTATTGGTATAACACCTTATGAGAAACTCTACAAGAAAAAACCTTCAATTAGTCACTTAAAGTATTTGGATGTTTGTGCTATGCAAAAGATTTGACAGTATCTGATAAACTACAGTCCAAAGTGAAAACTTGTGTCATGATGGGATATTCTGAAATACAAAAGGGATATATTTTATATGACATGAAAAACAAAATATTCTTTGTCAATAGAGATGTTACTTTCAGGGAAACTGAGTTTCCTTTCAAAGTAGAAACATCAGAAAGACAAATTTTTCTGCATAATCAAACTAGTAAGCCTGATGATGACTATTCTACTACAAATATATATATATATATATATATATATATATATATATATATATACATGCACATGATTATCAGGCTACTATACAAGAAGATTCAGATCAAAGGCATCATGCATCAGAGAATGTTCAAAACATCTATCTACCCTCCTTAATTGAAAGTATAACAACAGATACAAACTAAAATGATACAATGCAAATACAACATCCTATTCCCCCCATGACTCATACTCAGAATCAGCCCCCTAA
The DNA here is from genome assembly GCA_029783415.1 of Anisodus acutangulus. Taxonomy (NCBI): domain Eukaryota; kingdom Viridiplantae; phylum Streptophyta; class Magnoliopsida; order Solanales; family Solanaceae; genus Anisodus; species Anisodus acutangulus. The sequence continues at coordinate 26,910,876 of CM056510.1, read as the reverse complement.
TACAATCTCTACCAGGAAATCTACCAGATCAAAACAACCTCCAATTTGGCTTAAAGACTTCATCACCAATAAACCTGATTCAAATACTCCATAATCTATAGCTAATTATATATCTTATGAAACACTCTCACCAAAATATAGAGTTTTCCACTTTTCCTCACTACCTTCTCAGAAATAACTAAACCAAAGAACTACACTAAGGCATCCAAGGATCCAAGATGGGTGGATGCAATGAAAGCAGAAATCACAGCACTACAAGACAATCACAAATGGGATTCCCTACCTGAAGGCAAATCTCCAATAGGGTGTAAATGAATCTACAAGATCAAGAACAAAGAAACATGAGAGATTGAAAGGCTAAAAGCTAGACTGGTGGAAAAATGATACAGTCAAAGAGAAGGTATTGATTACCAAGAAACCTTATCTCCAGTATTAAAAATGGTTATTGTGATATCTATTCTATCCATAGCAGCATCTAGACAATGGCACATACATCAAATAGATGTGTATAATGCTTTCCTACAAGGAGATCTACATGATGAAATCTATATGAAACTACCTCAAGGATTTATCAGTCAGGGGGACAAATAAGTATGCAGACTGATTAAATCCTTGTATGGACTTAAACGGGCTCTAAGACAATGGAACTTTAACTCACAGAGGCACTACTTCAAATGAAGTTCAAACAGTCACAATATGATTATTCCTTGTTCATAAGGAAAACTGACAAAGGGATACCTTTAGTATTGGTCTATGTGGATGATATGCTAATAACTGGAGATCACATGGAACAAATGGAAGAAACAAAACAAACTTTACAACAAGCTTTCAAAATTAAAGATCTAGGAGAACTGAAGTATTTTCTGGGCATAGAATTTGCAAGATCAGAAAAAAGAATTCTAATGCATCAAAAGAAATGTGCTTTAGAACTTATTTATGAGCTTGGTCTGGCTGCTTCTAAACCTATTAACACTCCTATTGATTGCAGTGTGAAGTTAACTACTGAGTATGATAATCATATCCAAAAGTGTCAAGAAACAGGAAGAGAGTAAACCAAGACAGAAGATGAATTACTGAAGGACATCAGTTCATATCAAAGGCCGATAGGGAAACTGCTTTATCTCACAGTCACAAGACTAGATATAGCCTACAGTGTTCAAACACCTAGTCAATTCCTACAACAACCAAAGAAATCACACTTTGATGTTGCACTTAGAATAGCCAGATACATCAAAAACCAGCCTGGACAAGGTATATTAATGTCCAGCAAAGCACAAGAGACAGTAACAACATATTGTGATGCTGACTGGGCTGCTTGCCCTCATACAAGGAAGTCAGTTACTGGATACATTGTCAAATTTGGGGACTCACTTATGTCATGGAAATAAAAAAAATAGTCTACAATATCCAGAAGTTCAGCTGAATCAGAATACAGAAGCCTAGCAGAAACAATTGCTGAACTAACTTGGATACTTGACATATTGAAAGAGATTGAGATCAATATTGACTTACCAGTGACAATATTTACTGACAGCAAATCAGCAATCCAAATAGCAGCAAATCATGTGTTCAATGAAAGGACTAAACATATAGAAATAGACCTACATTTTATAAGAGAAAAGATTCAAAAGGGAATGGTGAAAACGGAATACATCAACACTGCCAACCAACCTGCTGATCTTCTTAACAAAGGATTGAATAGACTACAACATCAGTATCTGTGTTCCAATCTTGGATTACTGAATATCTTCACAATATCCAGCTTGAGGAGAACTGTTGAAAGAACAAATAACAGTTGAAGTTAGTTAGAAGTTAGGTTATTAGTCAAGAAATTAGTTAAGTAGTTAAAGAAGTTAGTTGTAGTAATTAATATCTAACTAACTTAAAGAGAAAGTATAATCCATGTAAGTGTATAAATACACATTGATAGTCATAGTAAAATCCCATTTTTTAACGAAGAATAACAACAAAATCTTGATGAAAATTTCATCAAACTGTTTTAAAGACATGTGTGATCTTATTCATAGTACAAACACTCCACGACATAATCACACCATGTTGATAATACTGTGTACTTCCTGTATTTAATTTGTTCTTATTCTTAAATGATTTTTCGCTGAAATTGCTAGGTCCCTTATTCTTTCAAGAAACAATATAATGCACCACATGTTCATTGTTTTTTTTTCATCAGAATTATTGATGAGAAAGGAAATATCATTCGAACGACTAACATTTTTTTTATTACATCAGCAGAAGGGGAGGGAGAGGGGAAGAGGATATACGGTATTTATCATTTATGGAATTTGAATCATCCATCTCAATTGTAGAAAGCAGATAACTTACCAAGTGAGCTAGCCCTCAACCCGGAATCAGCCAATTCCATGAGAAACTATGTATACCTTTTGAAAATTCAAAATTTTGATTTTGGTTTAGTTTTTGAAATAAATTAAGTTTTTTCAAAACTATATCAGGAGAAAACTTGTGATTTGAATTGTAAAAAATGTGTTTTTTAATTAATTCGTGAAGACAAAAATCAGAAAAAGATTCTAAAAGGACAGGTTGATAGATTTTACCTGATTCAGGGTGAAATCAATTCATTTCAAGTTACTGTTTACTTGTATGTCGGTGTTTTATCTTTTTTCACAAAGGGTGATGTTGATAGCACATCTGCCATAGACACTTTGGGACTATGAATAATGACGACACACCTTTTATGGGCCTTTCTCTGTACTTTTGTTTTGACTGAAAGAGACTCTCTAATTCTCAAGTGTGCAATTATTTACCTTAACTTTACCATTTACATACTTTTTGAATGTTTCTACACTAATGACCACTTTATGAATCTTCTAACACCCCCTCTCCTTAACGGGAATTCTTTTCCGTGAACAAAATCTCACATTGGAAGTTACTTCCTCCTACTAAAGTTATGTGATGTTATTTAAATGAGTAAATGAGTACGGAGTTTAAAAAATAAAGATTTTTGAATCTTGTGAATCTAAAATAAGTAAAAAATATTTGTATGGTTATAGATATCTAATTAAGCGTAAAATGTAAAGTTTAAAGTTAAACTATTATCAAATAAGAAAATGTGTCATTTTTTTTAGACTGACTAAAAAGAAAATGTCATATAAATTGGAGCAGAAGAAATAATAAAAACAGGGTAAATGGCTAAATTTTGTTTCTAAACTATACAAAATGGAACGAATTTGTTTGAACTATTAGCAGAGAACACATTCCTTTTTGTTCATTCAATTATAAAAATCCATCATATGTTAGGTTTATGATGTAACTGAGGACAAATTTGTTCATTTTTGCTCAGTTCGTGAACAACTTTGACCCTCTTGATGATTTGAAACTTTTCACTTAGATGACACTTGAAATGAATTTTTATAATTGTATGAACAAAAGAGAATTACAATATTAACAAAAAAAAAACCTCTTTCTATTCAATATCTATAAGGGGTAAAAGCAACAGAGTCAATCCCAACTTCGATCAGCCTCGGTAGCTAACAAAAATTACTTTGCTCCCCACCTCATTTAAGTCAATTGATGCCCTGGGGCATCCCCTTCTTTATGAAAAGCAACAAGCTAGAAGCTATCCCCCAGGTCGAAGCACTAAAAGAAAAGGAGCTTCTCGCAGCGGCATAGGAACCACTAGACCCCCTACTAGTAAAGGGAATGGAAGTGTGCTCATGCTCACCAGGCACCAGCTGAAAAGGCAGCAAGACTTTTTGGAAAATAAAATCATGCAATTTTAACTTCAAATGGACAATATTGCACCATGTTGACTTTAACATAGAAGTGTACCCTGACCTGAGCGAACTAGCCAGGACTCAGGAGAATTGTAGTATAAAGTCTTAATAATGAGAATAGGCAAGTGATACCAATCATGTAAGAACCAATTGCCTATTCCACCATCCATTCGTCTTTCACCATAAAACTCTTATTCTAACATCCACTAACAGACAACATTACCACCAGTGACATCCAACAGAGCTAACAACATTTTGATATCTCAGTATCCCAGTAGGGACATCCAACAAAGGTAGCAAATACACATAAGCTGAATTAAGGGCACTAATCTTTAAGACTATAACACAACATATGAAATGACAAGTTGCACAGGAGAAGGTCGTATCGTACACCCTCGCAGCTTGAAACATGACAGTTACGTTGATCTATTCTTTCTGGTAAAGGGAACGCAAGGCAAATGCTGCTCCCAATATCAACAAAGGTAACAGGAATTGCAATATCTTCCATAAATTTCCAGAACCCTGCTGGTTTCCAGCGGATGGTACTGTTGGGGTTGGCGGGGTATATTTACGTTCCGCAGGAAGGGTGGAACTTTCAATCTCACCAATGTAGTATTTCTTCATCATCTCTCTTGCATCATCACTGTGACCGACATCTTCAAAATCATCTGTTGCATCCTTCCCTATATCACACACGTTTACACGTATTATATCCAAGTTAGTATATCAGTTGACGAGAAGCGATCTAATATCCAAGTTTTTATTCTTACCTGTTGCAGTTAGCAAGACATCATCACCTCCAGGATGATCATCCAAAAATGAGGTTACATCATAAACCTAACATATAGTTGTCAAACATGGAATTAAATGATATCAACAGTAAGCAATTATTAGAACAACACGGCTAAAATAATGCCTCAAGGTTTTGATTTAGCCTGATGAGAACAATATTTATCACCAAAGAGAGTATATCAAACACCAAATTTGATGAGAAACTATGTATTATTACAGATTCAGGTGCTCATGTATTTGTTGTCTAGAATGTTTACTTCATTCAACATCTAGAAATCTTAGAGAGCTCAAACTATTCTACAATGCATCATGGTCAGTTAACAGTTAACACTAATACTTGGAATAAAATTGAAACCACAGCAACACAGTTCCAAGCTATAACATTCAGGTCAAGCACTTTATGCTAGTGGCCAGGCACTGACAGAGACCGTGTACAGTATAGAATCACATTACAAGACTGAGCAGGAGAGAGACGAAACAACATGGTCCTGCCTACAAGATGAAAAACTTCTCTCCATGTACTTTGGGTATAAACAGTGTACCGATTACATGGAAATTATGCAATGTACTTGTAATTCAGATTTGATTAAAGGTAATAGTTACAAACTTAAGAGAAAGTTGCAACTAAGGGAACACTGGTGGCGAAATGAAATGAAAAACAGATAACGGAAAAATTGTTCTAGCTGGAAACCGATGGTGATTTAGAAGTGATTGATTACAATGGATAATTGGGTAATAGTAAGATCAAAGAGTAGGTCAAGAGCTTGTCCAATGCAAGAGCACATACACAAGCCTTCGACCATTTACCTGTGATGTCATATAAGGCTAGAGGTAAAGAATATCAATAAAAGAGCACTATTTCCTGATATTGCCGTGTGTCCAATTGGTAGAGCATTGTATGCTGGTGCATAGTTGTTCTTCTAGGAACAAGTGTAGAAGTCATACATTTCTTAGCACTCCCAAATATCACAGGAGAAATAAAACCGAATTGCGTTACCTTCCCCTAACTGAATTTATCTCAATTAAATTGCTGAAAACCCAATCTGATATATTTGTCATATTTCATCTCTTCAAACATAGTTTTACAGGAGTTTCGCGAACTGTTTTTTTCTGTTGGATAATTCCCAGAAAAACATGTAGTGTAAAAATTTGTAACATTCTCACTTCCAAAACTTCGGTAGTTTCTTACATTTTTCTAACCTCCTTCCCCAATGTACTACAATAATACCCCAACAACTCGAGCTACCACTTATCCCAATTTATCCCCAGAAAACATTCTTTTTTATCTTTGATTCTTTTATGCCCGGGCTTTGCTTTGTCTCCTTCACTTTTAAGTTCTCCTTTTATTTATTTTTAATAAGGTAAAGGTAAACTTTTAAGTTCATTGTCACTTTGATATTTAAATGCTACAAAGCTTCCAAAATTTAAGAACTATACTTAACACAGTAGATTATTCTCCCCCTTTGCTTCTTTCGTTTCTTCTTCTTTTTCGTTTTTCAGATATGTCCTTGGTGTTCTAATTCTATTCAATTCACCTTATTTCAGTATATTTCATATTTTCTCCTTTTAATTCTAATCCTATGAGCCGGCAAGTCATGCAATGGATGGAGGAGGAAAAAGGTCTCTTAGTTATTCTGATGGCTAACCAAGAAAAATGACTAGATTTTATTGGTGCTGTTACTTCATTTCCTTTAATTATTATTTTCAGAGTTGTATGCACCGTTCAATGCACTACACCCCCTTTGCTTTTCACTCTCCCTTTAGCTTTTCACCCTTCTCTGTCTTCTTTAGTCTATTCCTTTCTCCCTTCTGATATTGCTTTTGCCTTATCCCTAACTGATACTTGTCATTCTTCCTTGAAAAAGAAATACTAATTAAGGGACAAAAGGATTTCTTTCTTTTATATTTGCCTGTCAAACGCCCTTTTTTATATACCGGCAAAGGTGGCCGAGTTGGTTGAGTAGGTAATCTCCCAAATGGAGGGTCTCAGGTTCGAAACCCCCATCATGCTTTCTCGGTCGAGCTTGTGGCACTGGGCTTGTCTAGTGCGATTTACCTCTCCTGTGTGTTTTGCGAGCTATTACACTGGAGCGGGGTTTACCTTATGCGCATCCAAAGGGTAGCAGCTGAGGATTCCCTTGTCAACAAAATAAAAAGCCCTTTTTTATATGTTTTTTTGGTAAATTATGAGTAGAGATTTGGGGAGAGTGGATAGGACAGAGTGGTGGATGACGTAAAGGAAAGGAAGTCACATCCCCTGCTTTTGAGCGATTCTCCCCCAAAAGGAAGATATTTTCCTTTCTGTACCTAGAGTAGGGACTTAGTTGGCCAAGGTACTTGAGCTCCTTTTTGAGGCTTTTAGGCCTCCGGTCAGTCAGAGGTTGACATGAGACCGGATTTTTTGGGGAGAGACTTTCTAAAAAACTAACATTAGCATAAGAAAAGGAAGCATGCATTCACAAACTATTCAACATACGATGGACATAGCTGATTGATGTCATAATCAATCTTCCTGGTCCAAGAGCAGCCTGAAACCGGAAGTTAAGTTGAATGACCATAAACATGTTAAAAAAATAAAAGTATTTTGGTTTATAGTCTATAGCCTAAAAATGTACAGGCAGATTCAAGTGAACAAAGCCTTACTTAGAAAAGGTCTGATGCATCTTTCTTACTTACATGTCTTAGTTTTATTTCTTATTTCTGCTTTTTCCTATTTCTATTTACTCTATTTGTTAAATTTTAGATTTCTCAATTCACCACATAGGGCTCCCAACTCTATATAATGAAAATTGGAGCTTATATTATTGGATATAAACCATATTTCTTCTGAGAAGTCTTCAGACGAGCAATCCAATTACTGAATTGTCAAATTTTTTTTTTATGAAGGTAAACATCACTCAGCATCCAGAAGATGCAAAGGATTACAAAAACAATAAAAGCTCTTGTACATTGCCTGATAATTCCTAGCAAACATTCAAGAGCTTATAAAATCCAAAAAATTTCACAACTATTTACATTACAGAGCCTACACCAAGCAAAAAGATTCATCAACACTCTAGCCTTCGGGAAGTGATTAGGTGTTGAAATCCCTCCAAAACTGTGCAGTTTTCTTCTTTCAAAATGCACCAGATGATCACTGCTGGAACCATCTTGCACATGTTTATGATGGACTTTCAGATTCTCAATTCTTTTGATCACGAAAATAACGAGTTTCAAGAATTATTTTGTATTTCTAGAGAAGAGATAATATTTATAAATAAATACTTGACTAACGGGTGTTGAAATCCCTCCAAAACTGTGCAGTTTTCTTCTTTCAAAATGCACCAGATGATCACTGCTGGAACCATCTTGACTTTCCGATTCTCAATTCTTTTGATCACGAAAAATAACGAGTTTCAAGAATTATTTTGTATTTCTAGAGAAGAGATAATATTTATAAATAAATACTTGAGTAATGGCAAAGTGAACGATATTCTACAAAATATTTCTTTACTAGACATATGTATATTAAGTTCATGCGTAATTAAGTCCTAGATTTTCTTAAATTACATATATTTGGTGGGCCTTTCATTTTTATAATCTAGAAATCCCGTTATTTCTAGTCTCGGAACTCAATTTGTAATGGACTTGCCCCTTTACCCTTTTCCACTTACATATACATACTTGATCTAACGGTTGCCATTCGAACTCATGACATACTACACGCCACCAACTCACGACATACGCCTAACACATGCCACCCCTTATACTAACCAAATCCCTGGGAGCCACGAATTTTGGGGGGCACTTATTTGCATCCAATAATGTTTTCTCAACTATACAACATTTTGTCCTAAAGATGGACTATTACGACTTGAATGGTTTAAAATCTTTCTAGCTCCATCTTCTTCCCACTTCTCGCAAACAACTTCAATGTTTTCCTCACGTCAGGGAGATCGAGGAGTAGGAATAGAGTAGGCATTTTAGTCGACAGGGATCTAAGCGGCCAAGTAGGGGAGGTTAGAAGGGTGAATGATAGGATGATGACTATTAAGTTGGTATTGGGAGGGATAACTTTTAACATCGTTAGTGCTTATGCGCCGCATGCGGGTTTGGACGAGGAAGAGAAAAAGCATTTTTGGGAGGAGTTGGACAAGGTTGTGAGAGGTATCCCGCAGACTAAGAAACTTTTGCTAGGAGGAGATTTTAATGGTCATATAGGGTTCGCATCGAATGGGTATGATGATGTTCATGGCGGTTTCAACTTTGGGGATAGGAATGAAGGAGGAGTCTCGATTTTAGACTTCGCGAATGCTTTTGAGTCGGTCATAGCTAACTCAAGCTTCCAAAAGAGGGAGGAACATTTGGTGACCTTCCGTAGTGCGGTGGCTAAGACGCAGATAGATTACTTGCTCCTTAGGAAGGGTGACAGAGATTTGTGTAGGGACTGGAAGGTCATCTCGAATGAGAATTTTACAATCCAAAATAAGCTTGTGGTTATGGATTTGGAGGCCAATAGGAAGAAGAAGAGGATTGCCTATGATCAGCCAAGGATTAAATAGGGAGGCCTAACTGGGGCCAAAGCCCAAGAAATTGGGAAGAAGTTGGTGGATATGGGGGCTTGGGGGAGTAGTGGAGGCGCAGATAGTGTTACGGGAAAGCCTAGGTGAGGAGGACAAGAGGAATCTGGAGAGATATAAGACGGTGAAGAAGGAAGCAAAGCTAGCAGTCATGACGGCCAAATAACAGCTTTTGAGCGCAGGTATGAAGAGCTCGAGTGTAAAGGCGGGGATAGAAAGTTGTATCGGCTTGCCAAGGCGAGAGAGGAGGGCCCGTGACCTGGATCAAGTGAAGTGCATCAAGGACGAGAGTGGCAAAGTGTTGGTAGAAAAGGCATACATTAGACGGAGATTGCAAGAGTACTTCCATAAGCTCTTTAATGAAGAAGGGGACAAAAATATTGTGTTAGGGGAGTTAGAGCAGTCTGAAATGTGTAGAGATTTCGGGTATTGTAGGTGCATCAAAGATGCAGAGGTTTTAGGGGTTATTCGAAAGATGAGGAAGGAAAGAGCGACCGGGCCAGATAAGATCCTAGTAGACTATTGGAAGACCACAGGAGAGGCAGCTGTGAAGTGGCTGACTGGATTGTTTAATGTCATATTTAGGACGGCCAAAATGCCGGAGGGGTAGAGGTGGAGTACTATGGTGCCGTTGTACAAGAACAAGGGTGATATTCAGAATTGCAATAACTACATGGGTATTAAACTACTAAGCCACACGATGAAAAGTTGGGAGGGTGATTTAGTTAAGGATGAGGAAGAATGTGTCTATTTCTGAGAACCAATTCGGGTTCATGTCGGGGCGTTGCATCCATCTTGTAAGGAGATTATTAGAGCAATATAGGGACTTGCACATTGTGTTCATTGATATAGAAAAGGCATATGATAAAGTTCCTAGGGAGGTCCTTTGGAGATATTTGGAGTCTAGTTGTGTACCTGTAGCTTATATTAGGGCTATCCAAGACATGTATGATGGAGCCAAAACTCAGGTTAAGACAGCGGGAGGTGACTGGAAGCACTTTTCAGTTTAGATGGGGTTGCACCAGAGATCAACTCTTAGTTCGTTCCTATTAGCCTTAGTGATTAGGGGTGGACGTATATCGGTTCGGTTCGGTTTTGTATTCGAAAAATATGAACCGAATAAAAATTGATTTTTTTTAAAAAAAAGGCGAATACAACTTTTTAAAAAAAAAACCGATATGTTCGGTTTATATGCCGAACGTATTGGATTATATTTTTCTAGTGGGCCGGGTCGGGGAATTTTTAATTTTTTTTTAAAATTGAATTTCCAAAACTGAAATTGACATACACACCTATACTATCATGAAATTTCGACGTTGAAATCTATTGTGTATCGGGAGATGTTTACTAAAGAAAAAGGAAAACTAGAAATCGATTTGGGGGAAAACACAAATTGATTGAAAAAACGGACGTTTCTTTTTCTAAAAATTGGTTGTGCCAAACCGCCTTATGGCCGTTTGACCGGCCCCGTCTCGAAAAAATACGCAAAATAAAAAAAATCGGGTAAAACGGACATCCGAGCGCAGAGTTATGACCATTTAAAGTTTTATCAATTTACAACTACTTTTTCTCCCTACATTTTATGTCAATGCTTCCGTGATATGTTAATCAAGTTCATGATGCATGCGACTTCCATAAAAGCTTCATAGATTAGCTTCAATGGCTATGATTCAAGAGATAGTAGTAGCCTAAAATAAAAAATAAAAAATAAAATACATTTAATTCGGTTTTTCAAAAAATCGGTTTTAAAAAAAAAACGAACCGAATTTCGGTTCGGGTCGGTTTTTTCAGTTCTTCGGGTTTTTTGCCCACCCCTATTAGTGATGGATAAATTGACTCAATATATTTAAGGAGAGATGTTGTGGTGTATGTTATTCGCCGATGACATAGTATTGATTGACGAGACGCATAGTGGTATTAATGATAGACTGAAAGTGTGGAGAGAGGCCTTCGAGTCAAAAGGTTTTAAGTTAAGCAAGACTAAGACAGAGTACCTATAGTGCAAGTTTAGTGATGTGGCGTATGAGCCGAAGGTGGAAGTGAAGATTAGGGCACTAGTCATATCTAAGAGGGACAACTTCAAGTATCTTGAGTTCATAATTCAAGGAGATGAGGAAATTGATATTGATGTCGCATACCGTATTGGGGCGGGGTGGGCAAAATGGAGGCTCGCCTCTGAGTACTGTACGATAAAAAAGTGTCGTCTAGGCTTAAAGGTAAATTCTACATAGTGATGATTAGACTAGCACTATTGTGTGGGGCAGAGTGTTGGTCAGAGCACCAATGAGGAGGTGTGAGAGGCTAGTGCAGGAGTGAGGAGAGGCAAAGGTAGGCCGAAGAAGAGAGGATTAGGGTAGATGGTTAGTAGGTAACATAGGGTTATCGTACTTGTAGTCATATGATTTAGATAGTTGCGTAGTTTCTTTTTTGCCGATGTGTATTGATATCTTTACTATATTTGTTTTGCACATTTGTTAATTTATTGTCTCTTCTTCTTTCCTATATTCATGCATCGGTACATTTCTTTTGAGCTGAGGGTTTATCAGAAATAATCTCTCTATCCTGTAAAGGTAAAAGTAAAGGTAGAGGTAAGATCTGCGTACATCCTACCCTCTCCGGACCCTACATGTAGGATTATACTAGATATGTTATTGTATTTTGCCAAATTCCTTCAATAGTCTTTGGAATGATTAATACCACTTTCCTGGGATTAAATGGTCCTTTATATTAAGATAGAAAAGGTTCTTAGGATAACTCATCAAACATCTTTTTTGTACCCAAAGACATGATAGGACGAGATGATGCATCCCCATCCCTCCTCCTGCGCCAAACCAAATACAATCTAAAGACTGCAGGCTTTGTTTAGTAATCATTTAGATTGACTACTAAACAATTCCAGATACATAAGCCATCGAGAGTAAAAGGACTAAAAAGATCGACAACACATGTTATAAATTGTGACACCGTGGGATAGATAAAAAAATTAAGAGACGACGACGATCATTGCCAGAATAAGAAAAGTTGTAGAAGAGAATTGGTGATAGACTACCTCGTTAAGATTTAAGACTGGTAAGCGGAAATAAGACAATCAAAAGCATTAACGCTTTGAAAGGGTTTTCACATTACCAACAAATCTTTATAGGAAGAGATCTGAATGGACTCATTCGTAGATATAGTGATGATTTCTGACAGACTAAATGGCGATATAATTATGGTTCAAGAAATGAATAAGGGAATGCTATGAAGAAAAATTGTTTCAAAAGACCTTTTAGTCTCTAAGAATCAAGGTGGATTTGGCTAACAACAAATTAAAACACAATGAACACAACACATCTATACAGGCAAACTAATTAGTTGCGACTGATACTTTAGCAATTGTTGTTATACTCAGGACGATATTTGTTAGGAGTCTTTTAAGTTTGGACCAAGTCTTGTATAGTGATAAATGTGAGATTTAGGGTGTGTTCTGTGTGGAGGAAAACACTTTCCGTTTTTCAATTTTCTAGTGTTCGTTTGGTCAAAAAATTTGGAAAATATTTTCTTTAGGAAGACAGTTCATTAACAATATACCCAGTATAATCCCACAAGTGGGGTCGGGGGAGGGTAGAGTGTACGCAGACCTTACCCCTACCTTAAAGGCTTAATGCATATAGAGACACTTAAAGTTGGCAAAATTTTCCATTTAGACACTCATACTAAGAATTGTACCTATTGAACGATACTAAAAGTGTGTTATTGGACACATTTTTGACAATCTGCCACAATATTTAAACGCATGAACTTTACGCATTTGACATGAAAATGTTAGTCAATGAGAAATAGACATCTGGAAACAAAAATGAGGTGTCAAAAAGAGCCTTTCCACCCCATCCTTTCTGTCTCATTCCATCTCCGGGAGAGGTGGGGTGTGGGGTGTGTGGTGGGGTGAGGTTGGGGTTGGGTGGATATTTTTCGGAAAATATTTTTCACTAACCAACAGAACATGAAAAAATGAGTAAGAAATTCACTTATTTTCCAAGCAGGAAAACATTTTTCTCCATACCAACACACCCTTAGAGAAACATTCATTTTACACGAACCATAATTTACTCTAGCAAGGAGTGGATATAGATAGATTCATATATCCAACCCAAAATACTTTGAAATTAAAACCTAGTTGTAATTTATTGATTTATTTATGAACATCAATTCCCAAAACATGACCCAAGAAGGCTAAAAACTAGAAGTTGCAACCTTCTAAGCTATATGGAGTGCAAATTGGGAAGCTATAGAAACTTTAGTAAGCCCCAACAAAAAAGAGTTAAATTTATCTAAATCCAACAAACGAATCTATCAGAGAAGCAGTAAATCAAGAACATAATTATAATCTAAGAAGCTTACCTTTCCAGAGATGACAACCCAGCAATCATCTTTCTTGTTGTGCTCCGACACCTCATTAAAAGCATGAACTTTAGTCATCTTCACCGATCACCGAATACAATCTATAAAATGGGAAGACGAAAAATAAACAAAAAAAATTGTAAGTAATTAAAGGGCAGAAACACAAAAAAGGATCAAACCAGAATGCAGAAATTTAGGTTGCCTCTGGAACTTCCGCCACTGCCTAACGCTAGTAGTCAAACTTGGGTAATGTGTTTGTGTTAGAATTTAATTTTCTTCTTAAATTTTGTGTCGGCCAAATACCATCTAATAAGTTTGGACAACTAATGTTTAATTATACCTTATGAAGTACTAAATAATGGCGGATCTGCAAGCAATAATATAAAATTGGATGTAGTGGAGTGTAAAACATTAGAAGTTTTTAAATATTCAACATTTATGAGTTTATATTTGTCTACTTTCAAAATATTAATATCAAAAGCACAACTATTGGAGCTGGCAGTGTTTTAACTTTTAAGAGGTGGGGGCGTGAGGCGAGCCATTTTATGCATCAGGGGGTGAGGCGTAAGGTCCGAGACGGACATAAGTCTTATGGATCTACGGGATGTATATCTTTAATTTTATAATTTTATTACTCAAAAATAAGAAAAGTTAAATTTTTTATTAAAATTCTATAAATAATTCAAATACATCACCAATAATATAAAAAAATATTATAATTATTATTTGAAAAAGGTAACAACACAAAAATAATAATATCCTGGATAATTTTTAGAATGAAATCTTCATTCGCTTCATCATCAATCTCCACATCTATTAATTATTCTCACTCTCAATTAATATTTGTATTGATTTTTATTTATTTATTTCAAAGAAAGAGAAGGAAAAAAAAAGTATACAAGCAATGACAGAAAATGGATAAAATTACTTCGGGAGCATAATGATATGAAATCTCTATCCTATCAATTTCAGACATAATCATCTAAAACAACTATTTATTGCAGTGTTATTGTCTACGAGAGTTGCTTTCTTCATTCATTTATTTTAGAAAAAATCACTACAACATAAAAACATGGTAATATAAAGTATAAATATCATTACACCAATACTAAAAATTATAATATATAACAAAAATACATTTAAAAAAATAAAAAATAAATTTTAACATTGGGGCGTACACTTTTACGTCCAGGGCTTATGTTTTTGCGTCCGGGACTTACGCCCCAAATACTAGAACGTACGTCCTATGGATCTATGCCTTTCATTTGCGCCCCAGAGTATTTTTTATATGCCCCGCCCCGGAACTCGCCCCGAAAACGCCTTTTGAAAACACTGGTTGGCACATTACCAAGGCACCAGTCCATTACATGGCTGACGATTCAGAAGAGGTTGACAACTGTGGATAGACTTGAAAAATGAGGTATCAATATATCTAAGGAGTGTTTGTTGTGTAATTCAGGAAAGATTAAAACACTAGACCACCTATGATTTGAATGTTGTTATACTAAACATATATGGGGGACCTGTTAAAATGGGTAGGAGTAGCAAGGATAGTTATAACATGGGACATGGAAATTCAATGGTTGTTGAAGCTGTTAATAGGGGTGGACGTATATCGGTTTATATAGGTTTTGTATCCGAAAAATATGAATCGAATAAAAATTATTTAAAAAAAAAACCGAATCCAACTTTAAAAAAAAACCGATATGTTCGGTTTATATCGCCGAATGTTTCGGATTATATCGGTTTTTTCTACTGGGCCGGGTCAGGACGGGTCGAGGAATTTTTTATTTTTTTAAAAAAAAAAATTTCAAAACTGAAATTGCCATTCACCCCTACATTAACACGAAATTTCGACGTTAAAATGTATTGTATATCGTGAGATCTTGACTAAAGAAAAAGAAAATTAGAAATCGATTTGGGGGAAAACACAAATTGATTGGGAACACTGACGTTTTTCTAAAAATTGGTTGCGCTCGGTTTGACCGGCCCCGTCTCGAAAAAATACGCAAAATAAAAAAAATCGGGTAAAACGGACATCCGAGCGCAGAGTTATGACCGTTTAAATTTTCACCAATTTAAAACTATTTTCTCTCCCTACATTTTATGGCAATGCTTTCGTGATATGTTAATCAAGTTCTTGCCGCATTCGACTTCCATAAAAGTTTCATAGATTGGCTTCAATGGCTATGATTCAAGAGATAGTAGTAGCTTAAAATAAAAAATAAGAATAATTATATATTTAATTCGGTTTTTTTTATTCGGTTCATATCCAAAATTAAAAAACCGAACCGAATCACTAAATCCTGATTCGGTTCGATTTTTCAAAAAATTGGTTTTTTTAAAAAAACGAGAAAAAACCGAACCGAATCGAAATTCGGTTCGATTTTTTCGATTCTCCAGATTTTTTGCCCACCCTAGCTGTTAATTTCTAGAATCTGAGCTAAGTTTAGATTGCATGGAAGTAGTTTGAGCAATTGCACACGAAACTATGCAATTGAAGATGCAGAAATAATGAACAGAATCGAAAGTAGAATATGATATTTGTTGAAGCTTTTCTCTTATTTTCTCTGACTCTTACAATGAAGAAAGACCTTATATTTATAGTTACAAAGTAGAATGAAAATCACACATAGTTAATAACTAACTCTAACCATCCTAACAACCTTCTAACTAACTTTTACACCCCTCACACAATTTGTGAGTGTGTGAGTTGGTGCTACTGCTCTGTGTGCTCCTTCATATTGTTGTTGTGTGTTGCATGTAGGTGTTCTGTGCAGCTGCTTCTACTCTCAACACCCCCTCAAGCTAGGTACTGAGAACAAGTTTTTCAGATTTAACTTGAATAACAAATATGCATGATGTCTCTGAGTTAACCCTTTGGTTAACACATCTGCTGGCTGATCGGAGGTAGGTATGTAAAAGGTGGAAACCAACCCTTGTTGAACATTTTTTCTGATGAAATGACAAGTAATATCAATGTGTTTTGTTCTTTCATGGAACACTTGATTGGCTGCAGTCTGGATAGCAGATTTGCTATCATAATATAGAGGAACATGCATGTCCAACTTCACATCCAGTTCAGCAAATAGACCAGAAATCCATACTACTTCTGCTACAACAGAAGCCAAACTCCTATATTCTGCCTCTGCAGAACTCTTGGAAATGCATCAATTCAGTTACATCAGCTGAGTTGAAAGCAGGACTCTGACACATGAGACTGGGACATATACAAATGAGTGTTTTCATGAAGCTAAATGGTTTTGGTGATAAGTGTAGTTTTACAATACAACATTGTGAAGTTTGTCTTATGTCAATACAAACTAGGATACCATTTTCTGTTAGCAGTAGCAAAAATGATGTTGCTTTTCAGCTGTTACATCTTAATGTATGGGGACCATATATGACCCCTACCTATACTAATATGAGGTATTTTCTTACTGTTGTTGATGATTACACAAGGTGGACTTGGATTTTTTTGTTGCATGTAAAGTATGATATGGCTATTGTTCTTAAGAACCTATATACAATGATCAAAACACAATTTAATATGGATGTTAAATGTGTTAGATCAGATAATGGTTCAAAAATTTTTAATAGCTCATGTAATGAATTGTTTACACAGCTTGGGATAATACATCAGAGCTCATGTCCATATACTCCACAACAAAATGGAGTAGTGGAAATGAGGCACATACACATCTTGGAGATTGCTAGAGCCATCAAGTTTCAAAGTCACTTACCAACAAGGTTTGGGGGAGATTGTGTAGAAACAGTTGTACATGTTACTAACAGGATTCCTTCTGTGGTGATAGGGAATGTTTCACCTTATGAAAGGTTATTCAAAAGAGCACCTAATCTATCTCATATGAAGGTTATTGGGTGTTTATGTTATGCTACTAATTTGACAAAAGGGGACAAATTTGAAGTTAGAGCCATCAAGTCAGTATTGCTTGGCTATGCCACTAGGCAAAATGGATACAAATTGTTGAATTTAACTAACAGGATTGTCTTTGTAAGCAGGGATGTGTCCTTTTATGAGAAAATGTTTCCTTTTGGACAATGCAGGAGAAGTGATATTGAGTCACATGTCTCTTCTGCTTATAAGGAGAGTGCTGATAATGTGATGGATGAGAGCATGATTGACCATATGATAGGAAATGAACCCACTAAAACAAATAGCACACATGTAAAAATTAATGATGCAGCCATCAAGATGCAAGGGAGGCACTTCATGATGAAAATGTTGAAGAAACAACTGATGATACAAATCTTCATCAGTCTGAGATAATTGTGTCCCCACAAGACATGCCAAGCAATCAAACATCGCTTTTGGATGTGAGGAAGTTTGTTAGAACCAGAAGACCTCCTACATGGATGAAAGACTTCATTCAGCCCACTACAGAATCAAAGAGTGGGCAGACCTGCTTATATCAATTGTCTGATACTGTTAGCTATGTTGGTCTTTCAGTGTCTTATTAGAGTTTCATAGCCAAAATTACAAAAGAATATGAATCACAATCATATTTTGAAGCAGGAAAGGACAAGAGGTAGATAGAAGCCATGAAGCCTGAAATTCAAGCTTTGGAGAAAAACAACACTTGAGAGATAGTTGACTTACCCAGTCATAAGAAGGCAATAGGGTGTAAGTGGGTATACAAGATCAAATATAAGGCAACTGGTGAAGTTGAAAGATTCAAAGCAAGACTGGTGGCAAAAGGATACAATCAAAGGGAACACATTGATTATCAAGACATATTTTCACCTGTGGTGAAAATGGTGACAGTGAGATCAGTAATTTCAGTTGCTGCAGTAAAATGATGGGTTGTACATCAGATGGATGTGTTTAATTTTTTTCTGCAGGGAGATCTTAATGAAGAGGTCTATATGAGCTTGCCTCAGGGTTTTGCACATGAGCAAGGAAAGGTGTGTAGGTTGTTAAAGTCACTATATGGGCTCAAGCAGGCTTCAAGACAGTAGAATATTAAGTTAACCATTGCTTTGATATCTTCTGGTTTTGTGCAAAGTCATTTGGATTATTCTCTTCTTACAAAGAAGGACAATGACAGAATGGTTGTAGTTCTCATTTATGTAGATGATCTACTCATCACATGAAATAATAAGAGTATCATCAAAGAAACCAAAGCTATATTACAACATCATTTCAAAATCAATGATCTGGGAGAGTTGAAATATTTCTTGGGTTTTGAATTTTTCAGAAATGGGAGTGGCATTGTAATGCATCAGAGGAAATATGCCCTTGAACTGATTACTGACATGGGATTATCAGGAGCTAAGCTAGTTGGATCACCAATGGAACTGAATACCAAACTGACTTCTGTTGCTAGTGGATTGGGGAATGTGATCAATAATCCCTTGCTAGATGATTATGCTAGCTATCAAAGGCTAATTGGGAGGCTTTTGTATTTAGCCACCAAACTAGATATTGCTTTTAATGTTCAATGTCTAAGCCAGTTCATGCAAGCACCTAAGGTGTCTCATATGGTGGCAGCTAATCGAGTGGTTAGATATGTCAAGCAGGCACCAGGATTGGGTATTTTCATGTCTGCTGATGAGTCTAAATGTTTGTTTGCATAATGTGATGCTGATTGGGCATCATGGCTCAACACCGGGAAGTCTGTCATTGGGTATTTTGTGGTTTTCGGTTCTTCTCTCATTTTCTGGAAGTCCAAGAAACAATCAACCATTTCTAAGAGTTCTACAGAGGCAGAATATAAGAGTTTGGTTTTTGTTGTAGCAGAAGTAGTATGAATTTCTGGTCTATTTGTTGAACTGGATGTGAAGTTGGACATGCATGTTCCTCCATATTGTGATAGCAAATCTGCTATCCAGATTGCATCCAATCCAGTGTTCCGTGAGAGAACAAAACTAATTGATATTGATTGTCATTTCATCAGGAAAAAGGTTCAACAAGGGTTGATTTCCACCTTCTACATGCCTACCTCTGATCAGGCAACAGATGTGTTAACCAAAGGGTTAACTCAGGGATATCATGCATATTTGTTATTCGAGCTAGGTCTGAAAAAACTTAATTTCCAGAATCTGAGCAAGTTTAGATTGCATGCAAGTAGTTTAAGCAATTGCACATGGAACTGTGCAATTGAAGATGCAGAAATAGTGAACAGAATCGAAAGTAGAGTATGATATTTGTGGAAGTTTTTCTCTTATTTTCTGACTCTTACAATGAAGAAAGACCCTATATTTATAGTTACAAAGTAGAATGAAAACCACACATAGTTAATAACTAACTCTAACCATCCTAACAACCTTCTAACTAACTTCTACACCCCTCACACAATTTGTGAGTGTGCGAGCTGGTGCTACTGCTCTGTGTGCTCCTTCATATTGTTGTTGTGTGCTGCATAGGTGCTCTGTGCATCTGCTGATGGTGTTGCTCTGTGCTGCTGCTTCTACTCTCAACAGAAGCAAATGATCAACAATAGAGCCAGAGCTAAAGTATTAAAGTTCATGTTCTCATCACTGATATATCATGTGTGAAACGAGCGGAACAACAGGAGATTTCAAGGGATTCACCAAGAGAGTACAACAAGATTGAAAGAAATTGCTATCCAGCTGCATGTTCGGGAAAATCATGAGAAGAAGTGGAAGCCTATCCTAGATAATTTAAACTATTATCCTACTTAGAAACTTTGAGTTGTATGTTTAAGCTTAATTGAGTTCAGTAGGAACAGAGAGTTGGAAAATTTGAGGTCTTAGTTTTTAGAATCCAAAACAGAACCAGCAGTTTCCTACATATTCACTTTTGGTTTGAAATAAAAGTTTATTTTTCAACCAAAAAAAATATCTTTCCTCGTAATGAAATGATATGACACGTAACATTAACTTCCTATCTTGAAAATTGAAATAGACGTTGCTAAAACATTTATATAGATAAAATATAATATATGTTTTATGTCTCATGGAGTCCATTGTTTTATCGTCTTAAATTTTGAATTTTAACGTTGCAACCATTGCTTGAAAAGTCGATAAGATATTAAACTACTCCATCCGTTCATTTTTAGTTTTTCTTCTATATTAAAAATAGATTTTCACTTTTACTTGTCCACTTTAACACATTAAGGGAAAAACTCTTTTCTTAATTTATCCTTAGCATTAGTTACTCATTTCAAATCATTTTTCAAGTCCATAATAATAGTACTAATTAATATAAATATCATAAAAAATATGCACCTCATTTATTGTTTCTTAAAGGGTGTGCAAAATCCACTATCAACAAGTAAATAATTGAACGGAATGAGTATTAAATTAGAGTAAAACTATTCATAAAGTACATTACAAAAACTTGTAGTTGCTTAAATTAACAAAATATTGTATACCAGATCAAGAAAGAAGCTTTAGTTTTAAATTAACAAAACATTGTATACCAGATCAAGAAAGCCCAAGTTTTCTTGGCCCAAATCGTCACGCAACAATCAACCTGACATAAATCTACAACCACTTGGATTTAATCTCAACCAAGCAAAGCAGATGGGGAAGAAACATATCTTTTTCTTTAATAACAATGTTTGATGATCCATCAAATGCATTTTTCCATCCCACTCGTATAGCACCATTGTCACTCTCCATCACTCGAAAAATTACGGAACTTGAATTTGATTCAACCAAACAAAAGAGATGGTGAAAGATACATAAATATTTTCTTTAATGTTGGGTTAATATAGTCTCTATGAACTTCTCCTTCTCTTGTTTCATTTCTTAGTCCATGCAAACATGATTCACCTAACCAACCTAAATTTAGGCGGGCTGGACCCATTCAATTCAGTTCATCTAAAAGATCGGTTAATATATGTAGCCCAAAAAATTGAACCATGACATACCTTGTCAAAATGTTAATTTTTTTTATTTAATGTGTTATATGTAGTCATAATAAAGAAAACAAATTACTCCGTATTATTCCTTTTGGTAACTAGATAAATGGCTTAATTACATTTTATATTAAATTAAGGGTAACAATGCTATCAAAGTTGAGCCACCTTTTTAAATCTTACAGAAAATGACCCAGTCTCCCCCCCCTCTCTCTCTCGCTATCTCTCTACCTCGCCTCTCCCCCACCACTGCGCATCCGTCGTCGTCGCCGGAGAAATCCTCCTCCTCTCTCGCTTTCTCTCCTCTGCCATACTGCTACCGAAACCCTAGATCTAGTTCGCAACAGTAGCCAAAAACGCTAAGCAAAACCATAGATCTAGTTCGCCTCCTCTCTCTCGCTCTCTTTCTCCTTCGCCTCCTACTGCTACCGAAATTCTAGATCTGGTTTGCCGACGGTAACCAAAGACGCCGTTGACTCAGATTTCGATTTCTGATTTACTGTAACTGGAGCTTTTCACGATCTGAATTTTGCTCAAAAAAGTTAAAATTTCCCCTTTTTATTCAAAACTAGTCCATGTCTATGTTTATACCCACTTATAATATTGTATAATTGCGTATAAATGTGTATATATAAGTGTATATTTTCTTATATAATATTGTATAATTATATTTTTAGTGTATATACCTACACATTATACACTTTTATATACCTATATACATAATATATTGTCTTTGTATATAACTATATAGTAACATTGTATAAAAGTGTTTTGGGGTTATATTTTTACAATGTAAGTCATGGTTAATTTTTGCAATGTAAGTCAACAATAAGAAATTAAAATTTGATAAATAATAAGAAAACAAACAAAAAAATTAAAATTTGATAAAAGTTGGATGGGTTAAGCTATAATCCATTGTTTAGTCCATCTTAACCCAATACATCTCATCCAAGTGACCTTATAACCCGTTCATTTATTAACTTAGCCTATTTTAATTCTCATAAATTCAATATAACTTGCGAATTTGACATCTCTATTCTTATTCTAGATTCCCTTAAATACAAAAAAAGTTCTTTGTTTGGTAAAAAGAGAACTTTTTGATCTTTTACGTACTAATATTTAGCTAATTATGTGATTTTTATTTTTTTTTCCTTAAAATTTGTGTCTGTCATCACATATCGTCAAATGAATTAGACAACAATAAGTTGTATGTTAAATGAAGTTTCATGGGATAATACTCCCTTGCCTAGTTAGCTATTGAGTACTAGGAGTAATAATTATATGCTCAATTAAATAGGTCCACGTATTAAGTCCACGTAAATAATTATAATACGGAAGGAATATATAATAACAATCTTGTTATTGTTATCTTTAGAATAAATATTAGGGCTAATAACTTTGGGATCAAGTCTATTTTCTTCTATAAATAAATATGTTCCCTCATTGTATTTCATCCCTCAAGATAAATAAATAACTCTTCTCCCTTTTTCCACAATATTTTTGTTCTAGTTTTATTATTTTATAACACGTTATCAGCACGAGTCTCTAATTTATTGAGTGGAGTCCAATTCTCTTGGTTACAAGATCAAAACACTGTGGATGCACGATAGTTCCAATTAATGAATAAGATAAAAATCAGCACATACATCAAGTGCTTTGGTCAATCCTAAGAGTCGAGATCTGAACGTGGTTAAGGTTCTTTATCTCTAATCCTTTGCTACTTTGATTTCTTATGCATAAATACATCTGCATATATACCTAGTTATTCCACTTACTTGAACATGATCTCTTTTGGGGTATAAGGATATTAATATATTATGTGAAGGATTCTTAATAATGATCCAGTACTAAAAGGCCATCTAATACAATGTAAGTTATTTGATATTAGCAATTTATGTATTGTCAATTGCCGTAACTAAATTATTTCCATTATTATGGCACTAACTTCATGGTTCGCTTGAACTCCAGTAGAGTTCATAATAATTGTACAACCATCAGAATTGGTTTTATATTCATGTTTTCATGAATCATTAGAAGTGGTAATATTTTGATAGACATATTGTGAGTACAACTGAAAATGTGCTAAAGAAAATTCTCTATATCATATATATGTCTTGATTTACTCTTGAAGTAGCAATATCTTAAAAGAGTTTTTAAGCTATCACGATTTGATATGTTTAAGGCACGTTGAGATATGTTCCGTTCCTGAAGAATGAGAACGTTTGATGAATGTTATAAATACAAATCCATTCTCTGAAGTGAATGTAACAATATGAAGTAAAGCTTATATATACGGGCGTGAGTTTGGTTGTGACGTTATCACGACTCACCTCTAAAAGAAGTAGAATAGTTGAGAAAAATATTCTAAATATTTTATGCTTTACTTCTGAAGTAGTAGAACTTGGAACTTTACTTCAAAGTAATAGAACTCTGAACTCTACTCCCAAAGTAGTAGAATATTGCACTCTGCTCTCGAAGTAGAGAAATTTTAAGTTTACTCCTGAAATAGTAAGACCTTGAAATCTACTCCTTGAGTAGTAAGACCCTAAAATTCACTCTTGAAGTAGTAACTCTGAAGTTTACTCTCGAAGTAGTAAATATGAAATTTACTCCCAAAGTGGTAAAACTTTGAACTTTACTCTTGAATAACTTTGTAGCTTTGTAGGTTACAACAATGATTTGGTTGGTTATCAAAATCTGACATGCTTACTTTTACTTTTTTCATTCAGAGGCAATCGTGTATACCAAGTCAAAAGATTATGCTACTGCTATAACTTGATGCATATGAAATAGTCACAGGATCTGTGCTCAAAAGAATGACTAGTCACATAACATCAATTTTTAATGAAATCATTTAAGATGTTTTAGCAGATATTATTATGTCTACGATATATTTATGTTGAGTAATTATTACCTCAATTTGATAAACACCATATCTGTTCAAAGTGAAGTTATAATATTTTAAGATGCATGTCGTACTGCTAAGTGATAAAGTACCGACTAATTATCATCTATGATGTGATAACATATTTGTGGAAATAATATACTTCTTAGTGGATTAAAATAATTGAACAGTTGATAATGATTATGACAATTGATTACAACTACAACAACCCTTTTGACAATAATTATTAGTTTGAGACCTTTTTTTTGTTTTTCAGATATAAGGAGATATTTATGGATAGCCATTGAAATATATTACTAAATTATTATATTGATCATATAAGTAAATTATTGTATCCTAATAGGACTTATCATGATGTGTCAAAATTTCTTTTAGATGGATACAGAGAGTTGTTATATTTTAATAGAGCTTGTCCAAATTTATCAGTTTTAAATATATGACGCAGTTTATTATATATTTAGTCTTCACTTTATATTTTCTGACAATCTACTTATTTTATTTTGTGCATGCCACTTCATTTGAATATATGGATAGGATATGAATAACTTTCAAAGCAAGTTTGGATTAGAATTAAATTATTCATTTATTATTTCTAAATATTCATTCGTTTACCGTTTCCTTTCATGACATCAGAAATGTCTAATTAAATTTTCTTCATGACACCAACAGTGGCTAAGAAATATTTGATAGTACAAAATCAATTAAGGGCTCTAAAAGAGCTAACTATTTATCAAGAAGATCATGTCATTAGTAGTGTCCAAGCAATATGTGATTATGGAGAATAAATTAAATGCTCCTGAAGAGCTTATATACTATTATGTCATTCGTTTTAGATTGTAATATACAAAGTTGTTATGATCGAAGCACAAGTTATAGTAAACCCGAAGTTTACTAAAGTAAATGGCTATCATATTGGAGCTATAAATGATTGAATGACTAAATATCTACAAAATCATAGTGGGTAAGATATGTATTTGAAATGTTACCCTCTTTATTCTCCAAATTGTATTGCACAAATATAAGCATGATGAAATCACATGTTACAATAAACCAGAAGTTTATTGTACAAAATAGAATTCATGTTATAGTAAACCAGAAGTTTACTAAAACAAATAGCACATGACATGGTAAACCTGAAGTTTACTAGTACAAGTAATTTTATCAATTGACGTGACAATTTTTATTGTCCTGATTTAAATCAGATGTGCTAAGTTTGTATTCGGAATATATTGAAGAACTAGAAGATTCTTCAAGAGTTAATTTGCTTGTTCTCCTGATAAGTTGATTATACTGACTAATGTTGGGATTGAATTTCCTAAATTTTAAAAAATATAAAAGGTGAATAAGGGCCCGTTTACCTGTTATGTGATGTCTTAAATAGATGCATCGATAAGACGGTCACATGTGTGTTTATTGTCAACCCGCAGTTTGACATATGCAAAATTGCTTGCTCAAAATAATTGAGTTGAGAGCACAATTTTCAGATTATGTAATCAAGATAATTCATCTTGTTAATGCTGGTTTATATTCAAGCTGGTTTAGTGTTGAATGCCTCCGATAAATAGCTAAACCAGTGCGAATGAGAACAAAGCTTCATATGTTGATATGAAATATGATATATTGCATACAACGACGTTTGTATGCTTCAGACTAATAAATTATGATAAATTCTCCCCTCATAATTGGTTCAAGGTTAGGAACTAAATGTTTTCATCTAATAGTTGGGTTTCCGTGATATACACGGTATACACAAGATAGTATACCGTGTATATTATGGTATATTTCAGGAAAGATCAAGCATAGTGGCAGCTGCTTCTGTCACCCGACTGTTCTTATAATTCTTGTTTTCCATGTCTGGATGAACCTTTCTTTTCAATGCCCTTGTCATCAACTACGTACACACATGTTGTAGTTAAATCAAATGGAAATGCCAATTAGTGATAAGTTAAAATTGAGTAACAGCAAGCAGTCAATTAATTACTAGTAAATTGTTGGCTCACTTTTTGTAGTTTTTGGATGGGACGTGAATCCTCCCGGACTCGAGGAATAAGCTTCATAGCTAAAGAAACTCCAATTTTGATTTGGGCTTTTAACGCTTTCTTATTAGTCACATGCAAATCTGGCAACTGCACTTTCTTCTTATCAGGAAAATCAGCTGAGAACAAGTCTGCCAATGTGATCCTTTCCTTCTTGCTGCTCTTGTCTGACTCATCATCAGTTGATCTTCTAGCAAGAGTGTTTCCATCAGTATAATCCATGATCACATTTGCCTTTGGTGTCTCATGACTTAGTTGTTCATGTCCATTTGCATACATCAATGGGTTCTGATCTTCATGATCACTAACTGTAATTTCACATTCTTGAATATCATCTTCGTCTTTAATGTCGTCATCAAGGCGGACTTTGATCTTTTATTAGTGGATCGAATCCGAATGTGCCCATTGTGAGGATTCCTCCTTTCCAACTGTCCAACATATGCACCATAGAGGCATCTTTAAGGAGAATTTGTGTGTCTCCAATATCCGCATTGCTAATTTTCACCTCATCTTTCTGTTGGTATTCTATGGTACTTTATAGAGCAGTACGGAAAATAATAACTATTACAAATGTTCGAAAGGATAAATAAATGGTCAATCTTCAAAACTGCCGCATGTGTGTTGTGTCTTGAATCTTGATCACCTTGCAAAACCAATGTTGAGAACTGCCGCAAGTTTGTTGTGTCTTGAATGTTGATATCCTGAAATCAAGAAACAACTAAATCTGGATGGTTATAACGTTGTGTGTTGAGTCGAGGATAGCCCTCTATCCTTAAGACAAGATTGCCCCGTACATATGCTTTTACGTTAGCGGGCAATAGTCTCCCAAGATAAAACAACACTTTAATCTCAACACTACAAAGCCAATAGGTTGAGCCTGTCGAAGAAAACAAATATGACTCGACTTGCTGAAGATATGGAATAGGAAAGAAGATTTTCTCTCTACTCTTCTCTTTTGTTTCTGTGTATATAGTGTGTCTCTGTAGTGTATATCTTGTGTATACGTGAGGGTTTGGTCACAGTTTTTTCAGTCAAAAATTGCACTGATTTTCGCTGAATTTCACTGACTGTTTTGTGCTATTTTGTGGCTGTTTTTCGAGCCTGTTACGTGCTGTTTTTCGTCTCTGTTTGCTGCCTGTTTCTCACTGTATTTTCGTCTATTTTCTGCCACTGAATTGAGCCAAATGAACTCAATATATAGCAAGGAGAAGGGGATGTCTAACTGCCAAAACATGGCTGTTAATGGCCATTAGGAGGGCATTAAAACAGCCAAGTAATGATTGTTAATGGCCATTGAAAGGCTGCCCAACTGCCCAAGTAATGGAGGAGTTAATCAGCCAAGTAATGGCTGATTAATGCCTCAAAAAAATAGTCCCAACGGTAGGCTTTCTGCCTTCCGTCACCTTCCCAGAAACTTTGGGGACCAAACTGTAAATATTGAAACTTTAGGGACCAAACTGTACATATGAAAGAATTCTGGTCCAAACTGTACATATGAAACTTCAGGGATCAAACTGTACATCTGGCAGAGTTTTCTGGTCCAAAAAGACAATATCAGACAGCCCACGACCCGTGACCCGTGACCCGTGACCCGAGCCCGAGACTGGACCGGACGGGCGGGCGGCGGCGGCGCGCGTGTGGGCTTAGCCTTGAACCCAAGCACATCTAGGTCTTCCCTCCTTTAAACACATGGGATACCCCTTGGGGATCCAAACCCTTTACCACATTAGAGACTTATATAGAGAGTAATTCTTCCTATTCCCACCGATGTGGTAGATTTGTCCCACACCACATTTTCATGCCTCAAACACCTTACTTCGTAAACCAATATCTCTTTCATTTCTCAACGAAATTTGACGATTCTTGGCCCTACGGTCATCTACTCACTTCGTAGATCATGCATGTGCGAAGAGACAAGGTCTCCAACATGCGTAACACTAGTGTTTAATTCATCAAAGATGGGTGGACGCATCTCCCCGCCAAAGGCAAATTTCCAACAATCCCCTCTATGAAAGAGAGATTATGGCACACGCGCAAGGTGCCTACATTTCAGCAATCTTTCAGCGAAAAGATATTGCATCAGGAGTGGTAGCTTTCGCTTTGAACCTTCCCTAGTTGAAACCATCGAACTTACTTACTGCGCGGTGAACGTGATGTCTAGAACCGTCAGTGTTTAGTGTAAGCCAAGACAATGATATCAACACAATAACTCTTCTTATTCATTTTCCTTCTTACGTTTCTGTCCGTTGTGGCCATGGACACACTTGGATTCTTAAGTGCGTTCATTTGAGGCGGCCATCCTCGCACTTAAATAGGTGATCTCCTACAAGGTATCCTGCTATACCCCACTTCTCAAGTGTTAGGAATCATTAAAAGTTTCCCCAACCTTAACCTCAACCATTTGAGGATCTTTTAAAAGGTTTGGAAGCTTAACCTTTACCCACCATGCAGGTAGCACTTTAATGTCTATCGCGGAGCGACTTTGGATTCATGTTTCCGTACAGAAATCATCATCCGAAGTGCTTCTTGCTTCCACCGAAGCGCTCAACTGAGCCTTTTGCCGCTTAGTTTTCCCATTGAACCAAATTCTTAGGATCTCCAATCAGTATGGTTGGGTTTCCATCGCAAAGGTTCGTATTGTCTGGGTTTTAAGCCAATTCCCCTAGACAGGCAGAATACTTGATCTTCGGGTAGTCCCTTAGTTA
The DNA here is from genome assembly GCA_029783415.1 of Anisodus acutangulus. Taxonomy (NCBI): domain Eukaryota; kingdom Viridiplantae; phylum Streptophyta; class Magnoliopsida; order Solanales; family Solanaceae; genus Anisodus; species Anisodus acutangulus. Next base: position 26,881,900 of record CM056510.1, on the reverse strand, counting down.
GTACACAAGGATGTGACACCCGTGATGATCAACTGCCATACGGTCTTATGTCTCCGACAGATCCTGAAGGATATGTCCAGACGCCGTCATCCGTGTCCTTCCTGAAGCCGACCGACTAGCCACGCGGTGTATAAGCTGCCAAGACACGGGTTTCTCCTAATAAGGGACGTCCTCTAAGGAGCCGTGAAGTTACTCAACTTCTTTCATACTTTGTATAAAGCGATAAACTCTGATACCATCATGAATCGGTCGATGCAAGTTTGCTTAGAGGATTTTCCATGACCCACCATACACATTTACTTGTGGCTTTGGTGTTCTTCAGATCTGATGTCCAGTTTGCATCACTGTGTTCTCCCAGAACTGCTGGACATCCAAAATACTATAATCTGTAGATAAACATTAATTCAGATATCGTCATATCAGATTTAACACCTTCTACCGATCATGTATTAAAATCATCAGTGAACCTTAGTTCAACTGATCTGTTCGTAGGACGATACCAGGTCGGTTGTAGTGTGTACAATACATTGAACTACACATGACCTGTGCATATCGCTCCTTGTCTATGGGTGCACCATAATTCCAATCAGTTCTATGATTCATATCCATTGGTGGCTTCAACGAGACTGTCAACTCTCGACCAGTCCGTTAGATGTCTTAGAAATCCAATTCCTAAGATGCCATCTGTGATACCCATATCTTTCATATAGAGACTTTGTTTCAATATGACTTTTACTTTCAGACTGTTGATTCTCCAACTGTTGGCTTTCTAATTTCAGAGTCAATATTTCTGTGGTCAGATTCATTGTTTCTGTTTTATCTAAAACTTTTAGGACCAAAATGTAAACATTTCAAGGACCAAGATGAAAGTTCAGGAAGAAGCCCAACAGTCCAGAAAACCAACTCTGATTCTCTTCTTCCAACTCTTCGATTGGGAAGGCTAATTCAACATTCATGTCACGCAAGACTGCAATGGCCCTGGATGTGAAGTTACTCACAGGGGAGCACATCTTACAACCCAAAGGTTCTTTTCCCGGAGGAAGATCAACCATTACGCAAGTATGGTTCTATATGATCCTATAGATACAGAACGTCTAGTTCCGGACAGTCAGGCCCTCGCGGGTTCTTGTTAACCTTGAGCAATTACTCATTTTTCCTTTTTCAAGAAAAGTTATCTCCAAAGAATTCAACATTCTTTGATGCCAAGAGGCGATCAACACTACTGTTATTTGCAGATCCTGACAGATATGCAATCTACAGTCTTAGGTACAACTTGACCTGTTTCAGTATTCCAAGTTTTACCAAGCCACCCCACATAATTTGGGCGTACGAGCTTTGCGCTTGGCTAACACCGTTGGACTGAGGTGAGAAATGAACAGTCGTTTAATGAACGATGCTTCACTTTCTCCCCCTCTATCACTACGAATTTCTTAATCTGTAGGCTTAGTTGATTTTCAACTTCTGCTTTGTAGCGCTTATCCGCTTCAACAACTTCATCTTTGCTTTTTAACAAATAAAGGATTCCATACGTTGTACCATCATCAATGAAGATCACAACGTACTTGTCTCCCCCCTCTATTTTGTATAAACTTCAAATCACCCAAGTAGGTGTGACTAAGTTCTAGAGGAGCGGTGCTTCTTTCGCTATTCCCTTTGACGGAATTTGGAAAGGTGATTTTGCCTATTCGTCTACGTCACATTCATTTTGAGGGTTTATGTCGACAGAAGGCAACAATCTCAACATCGTTAGCTTTTGAATGACTTGCTATTTAACGTGTCTTAATCTATGATGGCATAGATGCACGAATTACAAATATATCATTCATTTGGCTACAGACGTACTGTACCATTCTTAGTTATTACAGACCTGTTGGACTAGTCTCAAACCAGCTTGACCAACAGTGTCCCTTAAACTAAGTTAGGAACATGTATCACCTCAGCTTAGAGTGATCCCATTCCCTGAAGTCCTATTGAGGACAACCTCTTCAACCCATTCTACTTTAGAGGTGGCGTTGCTTCACATGAACAACATCTTGCCCGTGGTTAGGGCGTAACCGGATCATATGTGATCTGGATACTCTGGCCCACTGCAGTTGCTTTGCAGACTGAGTGTCCAACTTCTTTTCTGCCTTTCTCTAGGCCTTCAGATCATTTCAGACCTGGAAACTCTGACCCACCTTACTAGGTGTCCATTACTTTTTCTATGAAATGAATTCTGGCCCCACTCTAGTCACCCGGAGGCTTTATATGACTGAGTGTCCAAGATCATCATATCAAAGGAATTTTGGCCCACTCCAGTCGCCCAGAGGCTTTATATGACTGAGTGTCCAAAATTATCCTATGAAGGATCTTCTGCCAAATAGTATGACAAGCTCACCGTCTTTAACATTTAGACTTCTTCCGTTATGATTGGTGCCCAGATAATTCTTGGCGCTTACTTAAGAGTGATAACTGTTTTCGCACACTCAATGGATCTTACTCCCTCGTATGTGCGAACATACTTTACTCACTTTTAATAATTACACTTAAAAGAACGGATCTTTTTAAGTTGCTTTACAATCCAATCTTTAAACGGAAAAGAAGATGAGATTAAACTTCTGATTTTTAAAGCGTAAGGAATATAGATTATTTTCATATTCCTCCTTACTTTAATCAATTTTTAATCAGACCTCATTTAATCTTTATTCTTGACAAGTAAGAAAAACTACTTATCCCAATTTCGGATTCTGGCTCACTTCAGTCACTTCATCAGACTGAGTGTCCAGTTCCTTCTTACCATTATTCGGATCTTTTGTGTGGGACATATACAAGCCTTCTGCTGCAAGATAGAAGTACATCTTCAGTCTTCTCCTCTTGTCCCAGTTGACATCCTCAGGCTCTCGAGAGCGCTTGTTCCCACCAGTCTTGGTAGCGGTGACACCATGAACATGTTCATCATCATCACTCTCTTCTACCAGAAAACCATTACCATATCCAAATTTGGTCACACAACTTTTGACCGACATCTTTCAAACACTAATAGTATTACAATACAATCTTGTCTTAAATTGTTGGTATTCTATGGTACTTTATAGAGTAGTACGGGAAGTAATAACTATTACAAATGTTCGAAAGGATAAATAAATGGTCAATCTTCAAAACTGCCGCATGTGTGTTGTGTCTTGAATCTTGATCACCTTGCAAAGCCAATGTTGAGAATTGCTGCAAGTTTGTTGTGTCTTGAATGTTGATATCCTGAAATCAAGAAACAACTAAATCTGGATGGTTATAACGCTGTGTGTTGAGTCGAGGATAGCCCTCTATCCTTAAGACAAGATTGCCCCGTATATATGCTTTTACGTTAGCGGGCAATAGTCTCCCAAGAGAAAACAACACTTTAATCTCAACACTACAAAGCCAATAGGTTGAGCCTGTCGAAGAAAACAAATATGACTCGACTTGCTGAAGATATGGAATAGGAAGGAAGATTTTCTCTCTACTCTTCTCTTTTGTCTTTGTGTATATAGTGTGTCTGTGTAGTGTATATCTTGTGTATATGTGAGGGTTTGGTCACTATTTTTCAGTCGAAAATTGCACTGATTTTCGCTGAATTTCACTGACTGTTTTGTGCTATTTTGTGGCTATTTTTCGGGCCTGTTACTTGCTATTTTTCGTCTCTGTTTGCTGCCTGTTTCTCACTGTATTTTCATCTATTTTCTGCCACTGAATTGAGCCAAATGAAGCTCAATATATAGCAAGGAGAAGGGGCTGTCTAACTGCCAAAACATGGCTGTTAATGGCCATTAGGAGGGCATTAAAACAGCCAAGTAATGATTGTTAATGGCCATTGAAAGGCTGCCCAACTGCCAAAGTAATGGAGGAGTTAATCAGCCAAGTAATGGCTGATTAATGCCTCAAAAAAAAGTCCCAACGGTAGGCTTTCTGCCTTCCGTCACCTTCCCAGAAACTTTGGGGACCAAACTGTAAATATTGAAACTTTAGGGACCAAACTGTACATATGAAAGAATTCTGGTCCAAACTGTACATATGAAACTTCAGGGATCAAACTGTACATCTGGCATAGTTTTTGGTCCAAAAAGATAACAGCCCGCGACCCGTGACCGGACCGGACCGGCGGGCGTGTGGGCTTAGCCAAGCACATCTAGGTCTTCCCTCCTTTAAACACATGGATACCCCTTGGGGATCCAAACCCTTTACCACATTAGAGACTTATATAGAGAGCAATTCTTCTTATTCCCACCGATGTGGTAGATTTGTCCCACACCACATTTCCATGCCTCAAACACCTTACTTCGTAGACCAATATCTCTTTCATTTCGCAAAGAAATTTGACGATTCTTGGCCCTACGGTCATCTACTCACTTTGTAGATCATGCATGTGCGAAGAAACAAGGTTTCCAACATGCGGAACACTAGTGTTTAATTCATCAAAGATGGGTGGACGCATCTCCCCGCCAAAGGCAAATTTCCAACACTTTCTTCACATTCCGAGTAGATAATCCATCTGCCAAATATAAAATCTTGAGAAAAACATAGTATTAATTTTTTTTTAAAATATATAAAGCCAGAATATAAAAGAAAGGTAGCTTCACCTTTCTGATTAAGTTTACGGTGTACCCAACTGAAGATCTACGCCCCACCTCAAAAAAAAAAGAGTTAACAACTTTCCAATACAATTGAAAGACTGAAAAACACCGGTGAGCTAAAGATAATGATTGATAAATTAAATTACATTGTACCTTCATTTGTTGTTGCTGTTTTTAGGATTTGTCAATGAAGTTGGCAAAAGGAAATTGATTAAAGTTGAAATGTGTGGCACGGTGGTTAAGCAGTGGACTATTATAATGGGCTGATAAATCACGAAGTGCCGCCGTGGATTGAGGGGAGAGGGGGGGGGGGTCAATCAGGTTCAACTTCTTGACAAATTTATAAGACTAAATATAGAGGGCCCTCGGTTTTTAAGATTATATTGCATGGCAAATATTGCATGTTTCTGTAGAAAAACTGCGTTCCATCTCTATGGCTTCTTCCATGCAGCCCATATACTGACAGATGACCTTTGTGGTGAAATGGATGAGATATCACTCCACCTTTAATTAGAAGGCTTATTTCAAGTTTTAGGAATAGAGAATTTGTTTTTGGTTCGAAACACTTTCACCTTTAATTGACCTTATTCAGTACGAAATAAGATTAGTCAGGTCAGTGAGTTCTGAATAGCGAAAGGTGACTATGAAAATATAGGTCCATGTATCCATCTAAATTCCAGTAAATAAAGGCCAAATATTGCATGTTTTTGTAGAAAAACTATGTTCCATCTCTATGGCTTCTTCGATGCAGCCCATATACCGACATATTACGTATATGGTGAAATGGATGAGATATTCATCCGCCTTTAATTAGAAGTCTTGTTTAAGTTTTAGGAATAGAGTAAAAATTTTGATTTGAAACACTTTCTCCTTTAATTGACCTTCAGTGCTCGAACGAGAGCGCATAATTAATGTCATCAACTTTGAACCTTCAAAGTGCAAGCAGCGGTGAAATAAGAGAAACTTGTATCCAGCACAAAATATGATTAATCGGGCCAATGAATTCTGAATATCAGATGCTTAAAAAAAATAATTTCATGTATCCATCCGAAATTTCAAGTAAAGAATACGCCAATATGGGAAGAATCTTGCGTATCAGACTTAACATACAGAAGGGCTTTCGAGATTGGTGTGTGTCATTGCTCGAATGGGAGCTCATAATGTCATTAACCTTGAACCTTCAAAGTATCAAGCAATGGTGAAATATGAAAAAAATGTATCCCTCCAATTGATTCAATTGTCATGTCATTTGGTGCAATAGTAAGGAATTTTCATCTGATAAACCCGACAATTATATGAGGATACACCTTTAGGCAGGGGGCAGGTACTAATCTAAGAATGCCGTGAGAATATCATTTACCCGCCATGTGCGCTTTTGGTCATATCCTTTTTTCAGAAAAAAAACAAAGCACAAGATGTACCATGTTTCAATGATGTAAATAATTCTTGCACTTTATGTTGATATTTGGAAAGATATTAGATATACACACTAGAAAGCTAGTATTAATTATTTTTGTTGGTTTACGAACTAATTAATCGCCAATTAGTTGCCTTTTGCATTATTGCAAAATTTGTAAGACAGAGCATGAACAGACTTCGAATTTGGAATCTTTACGTCCTTAACTTGATATTTTTTTCTTTTCCTTTCATCAAACACAATAATACGTAATGGATTTAACCTATGATGATCGTAGTAAAAAAAGTTATGGCTTAATTTATATCAGGTCAATATGATAGTGCAAGAAATCTAGAGGGCATGCATAAAGAGCAGACAATGAACTATGATAATCCGTCTAGCTAAGTTAGAAAAAATTATTGTTAAATGTACGTACATCGTTAGTACGTACACGGCACTACCATAGATACTGCTATAATTTTGACGGGTTGTGGCATGTCTGATTGCAAGCCATTGCCCACCTTAGCTAGCTTATTCTCATTTGCCAGTATGTGATGAGTAAGTTTAGCTTAGGATTCTCTGAGAACATAATGAAGGTCTTTCAAGATATTTGCATTTGTTTCTCTAGACGTGGGTCTACTTTTGGTCCCTCTCCTTCCTCTTTTTATCCTTTTCGACAAAGGTATGTAGATATTATTGTAAACGTGTAAATATAGGAAACAATATATTCCCTACTCATAATTAGAATATTTTTATATATTGTGTAAATATAATTATGGTAAGACTATGATTCCTCTTTTGTATAGGCTTAGGATTCCTATTGTATAAGGGATGAATATTGTACTCTATATATACCTTGATATTAATGAAAGACTCCCCAAGGGAGATTAATATCATCTAACATGGTATCAAGAGCCAAATAAACAAAACCCTAAAAAAACCTTTCTCTTCCACAGCCGCCGGCTGCCTCTCCTACGCCGCGGCCCTCCCGGATTTTCTTCTTGTTTTTCGGGTTTTGTTCTTCCTTTCTTCTCTTCTCTAAATGGCTATCCCTGATTCTTCCACACTTCCTGACGCCTTTACCTCCACAAATCCCACCACAAAGTCATCACCCCCGTTTCACCCCGCCCTTACTGTTTCCAACATCAAGAACCATATTCCCATTATTCTTGATCAAGAAAACAATCAGTATTCTCCCTGGGTTGAACTTTTTCGCAATCATGCATGTCTCTATAACGTGCTTGACCATATTGATGACACTATTCCGCGCCCTACGGAGGTTGATGATTCTATCTGGCATCGTCTCGACGCCGGCGTCAAACAATGGATATATGGTAGTATCTCTCAGGATTTGCTCCTTACTATCATGAAATCTGACTCCACAGCCCTTGACTTTTGGAATCGTTTGGAGGAAATTTTTCAGGACAACAAGCACACTCGTGCCGTGTATTTGGAAGAACAGTTCAACAAAACAGGTCTTGAAAACTTCTCCAATGTCTCTGAGTACTGCAAGCAACTTAAACTTCTAGCGGATCAACTCTCCAACATCGGCACGCTCACATCGACGATATAAAATAGTGCTACAAATGATTTCTGGCCTTACTAAGGGCGAATATGATACTTTGGCCACCATAATTCAACAGGCAGATCCCCTACCGAGTTTTAACAAAGCTCGCTCACAATTGTTGCTCGAAGAAACCCGTCGTGCTAAGCAGGATGAGCACGCCCAGCAGGTGTTAGCTGTCAACACGCAACCCCAAGATCAGACGCCACCAGACAACTCCCAACAGCGGCAGGGCCGCGGCGGTAAGGGTGGAAAAGGCCGCGGCGGTAGATGAGGCCGTGGTTGTGGCAAGGGTCGCGGTCAACAGAACCAACAGCAGCAACAGCAACAGAGATCGCAAAACAATTGGGCCGCGGCCTCGAAGCTGGTTTACGGCCATGCAGGCTTCAAGATCAGAATCATGCGGTTCTGGCCAGAGCCGTGGCACCAAGTCCATTCCAGTACCAGCAGCCATACAATCCGTATTCTTACCCTAGTTTGTTAGGCCCCGCTCCAGCCCCACAACAGGCCCACTTCATGCAAGGTCAGGTCCCGCAGCCCTCCTCTGGCATAACACCCACTGAGTTGGGTCAGGCGTTCAGCACCCTCTCTATGCAACAGCCTGACAATACTTGGTACATGGACTCATGCGCCACATCTCACGTCACCCAGTCTGCAGGTACTATTCCTAAACTGTTTAGTTTAAAGCATCCTCAATATGTTACAGTTGGTAGTGGACAACGCATTCCAGTTAAGGGTTATGGTACCTCATACACACAACCTCCTCATCCACCATTCTCCCTAAAAAACACCCTATATGCCCCACACATGATTAAGAACCTCATATATGTCCGCCAATTTACTCCTAATAATTCTGTCTCTGTGGATTTTGACCCTTTTGGTTTTACTGTGAAGGATCTTCATACGGGGTCACCTCTTACGAGATGCAATAGCACGGGGATCTCTATCCATTCACTTCCACCTCCACGCCAAATCTTGCTCTCCGTCACTCTAGCTACTGCTTTTCTTCAACTTGGCATAATAGGCTTGGTCATCCAGGAGTCCCAGTTTTTAATTTTCTTAGAGGCAACAATTTCATTGCTTGTAATGGGAAACTTGCCCAAAATTGTGTTTCTTGCTCTTTAGGCAAACATATTCGTCTTCCGTTTAAATCATCTACTAGTGTTACATTTGCTCCTTTTGATATCATACATGCCGATTTATAGACATCTCCTATCTCTAGTTCTCTCGGTCATAAATACTATCTTGTGTTGCTTGATGAATTTTCACACTACGTTTGGTTATACCCTCTTAAATTTAAATCGGAAGTGTTTGTCAAATTTCTTGAGTTTCGCAATTTCATTCAAACACAATTTGGAAAAGGCATAAAATCATTTCAGTGCGATAATAGTCGTGAATTCAACAACAATATGTTTCACCGCTTTTGTACCACTAATGGCATGGTCTTTCGCTTCTCCTGCCCTCACACCTCACCACAAAACGGTAAAGCTGAAAGAATCATCCGCACCATTAACAATATGATTCGCACCCTATTGATTCATGCCTCCCTCCCTCCACCCTTCTGGGTCTATGCTGCTAAAATGTCAGAATACACTCTAAATATTCTCCCTACTAGCACTCTTCACGATATGACCCCTACCAAAATCCTCTACCATAGAATCCCCTCTTATGATCATCTACGGATTTTTGGTTGTCTATGCTATCCCAACTTTAGCTCCACTGCCCCTCACAAGCTCGCTTCTAGGTCCACTCTATGTGTCTTTCTAGAATTCCCGCTGAACCATATGGGCTATCTATGCTATGACTTGTCGACTCGTCAGATCCACATATCTCGTCACGTCACATTCGACGAGACCACATTTCCATTTTCGAATCTTCCAAAATTCCAAAAACAGGACTACTCATTTCTTGACGAGTCTGCCATCTCTCCCCTCATAATCGAACAACTCACATCCTTTGTTCCATCGTCAGAGCCGCGGTGCCCAAACTTCAGAGAAGTCTGTCAACCTTCTAGCGCCGCGACTCTCGATCCAGGAGTAGCGGCGCCTCCGACGGCTTCGCCCCCACCTTCTCCTTATCTGACTTTACCCCCTGTCTCAGACACCACTCCGCCATCCACTGTCCCTACCCATCCAATGGAAACTCGTTCAAAGCATGGAATCTTCAAACCCAACGTCCATTTCAATTTGTCTGCCCAAACCATCTCTCCACTTCCAAAGAACCCAAAATTGGACAAACAAGACCCTAATTGGAATGCGGCTATGTATGAGGAATTCAATGCTTTAACTAAACAGTACACGCATGATCTAGTACCTAGACCTGAGGGGGTGAATGTCATTCGTTGTATGTGGCTATTTCGTCACAAGTTCAGAGACAATGGGGATCTTGAGAGGTATAAGGCATGTCTTGTGGCTAATGACACAAATTAGCAGGAGGGCATTGATTGTGGTGAGACCTTCAGCCCGGTTGTCAAACCAGCTACCATCCGCACAGTTTTGAGCATTGCCATGGGCAAACACTGGCCGATCCATCAGCTTGATATGAAGAATGCATTCTTACATGGGGATCTGAGAGAGACAGTCTACATGCATCAGCCACCAGGGTTCACCTATCCAGCAGTTCCTCACTATGTGTGCAGTCTCCGTAAGTCACTATATGGCCTGAAGCAGGCCCCCCGTGCGTGGTATGATCGTTTTGCGAGGTATATCTTGCAGATTGGGTTTGTATGCAGCAAGAGTGATACATCACTTTTCATTTTTCATCAAGGTAGTAGCACTGCTTACTTATTACTTTACGTGGATGATATTGTTCTTACTGCCTCCTATGACGGATTGAAAAATGAGATTATTGTCTTGCTCAAGTTCGAATTTGCAATGATTGATTTGGGGAAGCTGAGTTACTTTTTGGGGATATCAGTGACCAGGTCTGCCAATCATATGTTCTTGTGTCAGCGTATGTATGCAGAAGAGATTGTGTACAGGGCTAAGATATCGAACTGCAAAGAGGTGCCTACTCCAGTTGATTCCAAATCTAAGCTTAGTGATATGGATGGTGCTCCAGTCTCTGATCCTACTCTGTATAGGAGCCTTGCAGGTGCACTTCAGTATCTCACATTCACCAGGCCAGACATAGCTTATCTTTGCTCCAGGTGTGTGCTTATTCATGCATGCCCCCATGGAGTCTCATTTCGCTGCTCTTAAGCGTATCATTCGATACATTAAGGGCACTCTTGATTATGGTTTGCACCTATACCCCTCTGCACCAGACAGGTTGCTTTCATATACGAATGCAGATTGGGCAGGGTGTCCGGACACGCGACGCTCCACCTCCGGCTTTTGTGTTTTCTTAGGGGATAATCTGATTTCTTGGTCTGCCAAGCGACAGGCTACCCTATCTCGCTCCAGTGTCGAGGCTGAGTACAGAGGCGTTGCAAATGTAGTAGCTGAGATTTGTTGGCTCAGAAATTTACTGTTAGAACTTCAGTGTCCTTTGCGTCAGGCATCTATTGTGTATTGTGATAACATCTCTGCCATCTATCTTTCTCATAATCCGGTTCAACATCAGCAAACCAAGCATATTGAGATAGACATACACTTCGTTCGTGAGAAAGTTGCGTTAGGTCATGTCAGGGCGTTACATGTTACATCATCCTATCAGTATGCAGACATATTTACCAAAGGACTTCCCAGACAGTTATTTCTTGACTTCAGATCCAATCTCAGCGTCCGACCTCATCCCGCTCCGACTGAGGGGGTGTGTAAACGTGTAAATATAGGAAACAATATATTCTCTACCCATAATTAGAATATTTCCATATATTGTGTAAATATAATTATGGTAAGACTAGGATTTCTCTTTTGTATAGGCTTAGGATTCCTATTGTATAAGGGATGAATATTGTACTCTATATATATCTTGATATTAATGAAAGACTCCCCAAGGGAGATTAATATCATCTAACAATTATATTAGTGCATCAAACAAACAAATTGAGCAAAAGGTGCCCATTATAATATCTCATACAACCCAACTAAACAAGATGTGCTCGAAATATATTTGTTAATAGTCCCACGTCGAAAATAGAATGGGAACATGGACTCCTTATATGAATTTAGACAATCCTCACCCTACAAGTTAGCTTTTGGGTTGAGTTAGGCCTAAGATCCATTCTTTCATGGTATCAGAGTCAGATCCATTCTAATTTTTTGTTCACCGATGTTGGCCCCCAAATTATATTATTCACGCTTCAGTTAACAAGGTCTGGGCGTGCGGGGAGTGTTAAGAGTCCCACATCGGATATGGAATGGGAACATGGATTCCTTATATGAACTTGGACAATCCTCACCCTATAATATAGTTTTTGGGGTTGAGTTAGGCCCAAGATCCATTCATTTACATTCTTAAGAGTCTCACATCAGAAATGGAATGGGAACATGAACTCCTTATATGGAATGAGAATATGGACTCTTAACACTCCCCCGCACGCCCATACCTCGTTAACTGGAGCGTGGACAATATAATCTGGGAACCCAACATCGGTGAACATAGAATTAGAAAGGAAATAATTCTATTGCTCAGATAAAGAAAAGAAAACTCACTTTTCTGAAGAATAAAAATTGTTTTATAAACAAAACAACTTCTTGTTTATATCTCATGTGACACACCCTTTGGGAAGGGTTGTGTCTCTTCTCTTTTTTTTTTTTAATTTTTTTATTTCCTTTTAGGTTGACCCACATGGTGTCCTAATCTATTTCCAACAGGTTTCAACACACATAAATAACTGGAGTACATATTTACGTCGAGCAGAAGGAAATGAGCTACAATACTAATGCATATATAAACCTTGCATCAGACCATTATTGGACGACTCCACGTAAGAGAAATTAAGTAGATTGATGAATTAGCTAGCTTGCTTTCAGTCATTCCATTTTTCTGTTATCACAAGTTTTTAAAAGTTCACTCACTGTTAAATATACAATATACACCCAATATACATGTGTATATTGTCTCGGATTTGACACCATAAATGGCTCTCGGTTTTAGCTGTTTTAGGTAATATAATTTATGGTAAATATTTAGTATCCTAGTTTAGGTAATGTTGTAATATAATTAGTAGTGTATTACCATAAATGTATAGAATAAGGTTTTTAGGAATAGGATTCTCCTATTTTGTAACTTGTATATATAGCCTTTCAAGTAATGAAAATAATCAAGGAGATTATTTCTTTCATGGTATCAAAAGTCTAGGTCACACAAAATTTTGTGGTTCCTCTCGACCGAGACCCCCCCCCCCCTCGGGTTTACCAAATTTTTTCTTCCGCTCTCAAAATCTCTCTTACAAATCCCTCTTTCACCTCTTGTTCTTTCGTTATGTCCACGTCAAAGAACACGTTTCACCCTGCCCTTGTTGTTTCTAACATCAAGAATCATATCTCGTTAATTCTTGAAATAGAAAATGTCCAATAGGCGATGTGGGCCGAGTTGTTCAAAATTCACGCTCGTTCGCATCAAGTCATTCATCACATCATCCCCGCGGCTCTTGATGATACAGAGGTGCCTAAACGCGAGGATGATCCTAAATTATGGACAACGCTTGATGCCACCGTCCTTCAGTGGATATATTCTACTATCTCCACCGACCTATTGCAGACGATTATCGAGCCAGACGCTACGGCAATGGCCGCATGGGATAGACTGCGCGACATATTCCAGGATAATCAAAATTTCAGAGCTGTTACTCTTGAACATGATTTTTCCCACGTCAACATGGAAAATTTTCCGAATGTTTCAGCATATTGCAAAAGGTTGAAGGAATTGGCGGACCAACTCCGCAACGTTGGTGCGCCAGTTAGTGAAGATCGTCTGGTTTTACAAATGGTTGTTGGCCTATCCGAGGCTTATAGTGGTGTTGGAACTCTCATTCGTCAAAGTAATCCTCTTCCAAGGTTCTATCAAGTCCGATCCATGCTTACCTTGGAAGAAGCCGATTTGGCTAAAAAGGCGGCTACTAATGCTAGTCCTGTGGTCATGATGACTTCCTCCCCTAGTCCTCAACATTTTGGTAACAATTCGAACCAAAACCGATCACACGGGGGCAACAAGCATGGCCGGAAAAATAATGGAAAAAATCGCGGGGGCAAACGCGGGGCTCCGACGGCAGTCACAGTGGCCAAAGCAGTGGCAGTGGACCCCATCCAAGTTACAGTGGGCCACCGACCCACTGGTCTCAGCCTTGAGCCTCTGGGCCGTGGGCTTGGACCAGTGGACAGTGGCCCTACGTCCCACCTCCACAGCAAGTTCCAAAGAATCGGCGGTGGGCTTTCCAGCGACTAACGGCCATCGGTCACCGGCCCAAGACGCCCGACTCCAGGCGATTATGGCCCAGTTCAGCCCAGGTCTGGAATTCTTGGGCCTCGGCCTCCGCAAGCTCACCATGCAGCAGGCCCCACTCAGACCGATATCGAGGCTGCGATGCACACATTGAGTTTGACTCAACCAGACCCAAATTGGTATATGGACACATGTGTCACTACCCACATGACATCCGATTCAGGTACTCTCTCATCTTATTCCAATTTGAGCAACCCTCGCGGTATAATTGTTGGTAATGGTAATTCTGTTCCAATTCGGGGTTATGATCATAAAACATTATCTCCCCCTCATCCCCCTCTTATCTTGAAAAATACCCTACACGCCCCCAAATTGATTAAAAACTTGGTCTCCTGGTCTGCGAAGCGTCAGACGACTCTATCCCGCTCAAGTGCCGAGGCTGAATATCGAGGGGTAGCCAATGTGGTCTCAGAATCATATTAGTTACGTAATTTGCTTTTAGAGCTTCATTGTCCAATTCAAAAGGCAACCTTGGTTTATTGCGATAATATTAGTGTCATTTACCTTTCTGGTAATCCGGTTCAGCACCAACGCACTAAACATATCGAGATGGACATTCACTTTGTCCGTGAAAAGGTTGCTCGGGGTCAAGTACGCGTCTGTTATGTCCCGTCGAGATATCAGATTGCAGACATCTTTACAAAGGGTCTTCCCTCGGTCCTTTTTGAAGATTTTAGGGACAGCCTCAGCGTTCGAAGACCGCCCGCTATGACTGCGGGGGTGTGTTAAATATACAATATACACACAATATACATGTGTATATTGTGTGTATATTGTCTCAGATTTGACACCATAAATGGCTCTCGATTTTAGTTGTTTTAGGTAATATAATTTATGATAAATATTTAGTATCCTAGTTTAGGTAATGTTGTAATATAATTAGTAGTGTATTACCATAAATGTATAGAATAAGATTTTAGGAATAGGATTCTCCTATTTTGTAACTTATATATTATCCTTTCAAGTAATAAAAATAATCAAGGGGATTATTTCTTTCATTCACAAAACTATGGATCGTGATTTTAGAACATGCTCATTAAAGATGTGATACTAGAAGACATTAGTTCAAGGCTTGGCTAGACTGCTTCGTAGTACTAAATTATTCAACAACTTGAAAGGAAATTCATAAATTTAATGCCGATAACAGATTACATTAAAGGTATGGACTACAACTCAAACATGGAGAATCAGAATTCATGCCCTCATCACTTTTATTTATCAATCAGAACAAAATCCCTCAACACATCATATATATATATTGAATATTATTACCTCCTCCATACACATATAAGTCATATATGAACTGAACTCCAAACGCTTGCATGTTTCCAACCAAACATGAAAAAGCCGGATCTTGTATCTCTAATTAGCAACGCATAGTGCTTTTAATCCGTTGAGAAGAAGATATGAAAACCAGGATCATGGTGAGTCAGACTCGAATCGTCTAAAATGGAGTTGTTTATTCCTTGTACATTACTGTTTATGAACAGTGTAGACTCTTCCATCTCCATTGTATTCATGTCACTTTGATCTTCCTTCATCTTCTTCGACCCCTTTTCTCCTTCAACGGTATTGCCTTCTTCTTTCTTGCCAACAGTTTGAGACTTACCTCCAAAGACATTAGTATAAGATTTCTTGGTGAAATTTGGGTTCAACACCATTATCGCCCCTTTGTTTTCACCAATCAGCGTTACCAATCTCCTTGGTAATATTTCCAATTTAGTAACTTTCTTGTTATCTATAGCAGTAGATTTCTCATTCATCTTAGAATTTCCAGCGGTTTCTTGCCCCAGCATTAGCTTCTTCTCTTCTTGTGGGGCTGCCCGTGCTTGAGCGGGTGGGCGAAACAAAGGCTTTGTTTCGGGGTACTTTGGTGGAGATTCGTTCAAAGGCTTGATCATTCTTGAAGATAAAGTTGTGGTGGTGGGAGCAGGGGAAGCAGGTGGAGGTGCAGTTTTAGGTGGTGATGCTGCTGGTTTAGGGAATGGAGAATAAGGGGTTGGCTTATTGGTTTCAGGACTCCTTAATGTAAAAGAAGAGAATGTGATTGGGAGAAATGTGGAAGTTCCTGTAGGTGATGAAGAAGGATTTTCCTTGGTGATTGGAGAAGCAGGGATAGATGTAGTAGTTATTGATTTGGATGGAGAGGGAGGGGCAGTGGATGGTGTTGGAGATCTTGGTGCAGTAGGAGAAGTAATGCCAGGGAAAAATGCTCTAGTGGGTGGAGGAGGAGGAGATGTGACAGCAGGTGGTCGAGTGGCTGCCCGAGGCTGAGGGGCAGGAGAGCTAAATGGTTGTGGAACAGGAGCTCGAAATGCTGTTGGCTGAGGGGTTGGTGGTGGAGCTGGAGCTCGAGTTGGTTGCACTTGGCGGCCAAAAGGAGCCAACCGGAACCATGAAAATGGTCTTGGTTGGTTAGACATTGTAATACAACTTTAGGAACTCACTACACTAATTTACTTAATTGGATTTTAGGTAACTTCAATGAGTTGGCTATTCAATTCTTATGCACACTTTCATTTATACAAGTCTAGACTTAGCATTCTTGAGGAATTCACCGTGAAAAACGGGGAAACAAAGTTACCAAAATTAACAAATTAAAAGGTGAAAAAGAGAGTAAGAAAAGCATCAGGTTCATTTTCAGGTTTGGTATCAAATCTTTGGTATCAAATCTTTGGTGTCTGCATTCATCAAGAATACATCACATCTTTTTTATTAGTGGAATGAAGTTCACTTTGATTGGCTTCTCAAAGACTCAGTGACAATGACAACTAATAAGAACTTACAGCAGAAACAACCAAAGTAGTGGGGTAACAGAATTTTCACACAGCTTTGAGTCCTTGACAAGCCGTTACCAGAACAGATAGCGACTGCATAGGAAAATGCTCAAATTCCCTGAAGCATCTGTACCAGATATCACGTGTATATATGAACTAAATGTGCGGATTGCGGCTTCTACACTTATACAGTACTGTTGATCATGCAGACATTGCGCAAACCATCTATCATAATACGTAGACAGCACATATATGGTCCTTTTAGCTGGAATCCTCTTTGCCTTCTTTATCATTGCCTCGAGATTCATTTTGGTTACAAGAAGACAGACATCGAAAGCAAAAAGGGAAAAACAATGAACAATGACGAATAACATGTTACTGTATATTGGACTTCAATAAGATTCTTGAATTTGAAGTTCAACAAAAAGAGGTATTTTAATTTGGGGTGTCATTCACTTCAACTGTATTTGCCTTGGCTTTGCTTGCTGATTATATGATGCTGTCTCCCCTTTCAAGAGGCTTCAACAAGGTCCTAAGTTAAATCAGGTTCTTTTCATCCGTCCTTTCTGACTTTTTGTGTATCTAACACTTATTTGTTTACCTAGTACTTTGATCTACTTGAAGAAATTAGCCAATGAAAATTCATAATCATAAAAACGAATGTCAGATGCAAAGCCCGATTCCTTATATATGCTTCTGAAATATGATGCTCACTCCTTTCAAAGGCTTCAAGCAGGTTATAAGTTCTAGCACAGGAGGTTCTTTTCAACCGTCTACTCTTATCATTTGTGTATTAAACACTTGATTATTGTCTTCCTGGTACGTTGAATCATTAAAGTATTAGCTTAATGTATTCCTTTAACTCTATAGGAGTCCTCATGCTGCTTATCAAGGGGCCGTTTGGTTGGCATGTAGGGAGAATTAGTCATAGTACTACAAAACTCAGCTTTGTTTTATACAAGTTTGGTTGATTTGTGGAGGGAATTAATCATTGTATAAAATCCAGCGATGGTAATTTGCATTCGTATCTCTAACATGATCAAACGATGCTCCAGCTTTGAGTTGATTACAGAAAATATGGCAATTCAACGTCATTTAGAGTTAGAGACTAAAGATATAACGCTGAAATCAACAGATGGATGGTTTGTTCATAGGGCTGAAGGGATCTTGAATTGCAGCTGGGTTCTCTGTAATAACAATTGTTTCAAAGTACTCTAATACCAGAACAGAACAAAATGGATACAAAAGATCAATATAGTCAGCCCCAACTAGTTTTGACCTGTCATTCTTATTTTTCTTTTGTTTTCTAGAGAAATCCTTGAAAGGGCCATTAAACATAGTGTAAAACCACTGTGCAATACTACCACACTAAGCAGGATCTCTTCTATTATGAATGCTTACACAAGAATGCAGACAACTAGACCTTTCAAACTCCGAACAATTCAAGGCCACTTGGTAAATTCGAATACTTTGAAGACTGTGTCAATTCCAGTGGGGATTTGCCAAATGAAGAGGATAACATTTAATGCGTTCAAAGCTATGTGCAGATTTCTAGCTGTTTCGTTTCCCTTTTGCATTGCTGGTACAAGGGCTGCTGCTGCTGCCCACAGAACTGTAATCCCTGTTTCATGAAAGTTAAAATAAATCAAGTTACGGTAGAGCTACCAGTCAATGAACCAACAATTAGTAATAATCTAGTTAAGGATGCATAAGATCAAACCAACCAATCATCATGAAATAAAAGGATGTCTATCTAATAGACATTGAACACATAAAAAATTATTCCAGTTTGTATGCATTGGCAGCAAGTTACCACCAACATTATGTTCTAGAACATAACCCCTTGGAACTTGAGTACTGAAAAGGTATACATGCTTTTAAAGCCTTGTAAGACATGGTTATTCTCGTATTAAAATTACGGAACAGCTCATTAATGCAGGACCAGATCACCTCAAAAAACCATGGGCTACTTGATTAAACTAACTGATAACAGATGGAGAACATGATATATTCAAAATTTAAGGAACTCCATAAACAGGAATCCTTAGGAGATTCAGGTCCTCTAATAATTTTTAAATTTTGCAGTAGTAATAACTGTCAAGTCCCACTGATAGTAGATCTATTGATCCCACTTCTAATTAAAAAAGCGTGTGTAGGCAGCAACTACAAGTTCTCCTATTCAGAGATTGTTGCTAACACTGTCTTGATTCTTGACCATATTCCTGCTTTATTCAATACTTTTCCATCAACTGAAGTGATAAGAGCATGAATAAGGGGGGGAATAGAAAAAGACCTATCTTGACCCAAGGAAAGGAACCCCTTCTATTAACTTCTTTGAACAAGGGTTCTTCTACAAGTTAAAGAGCGATTGTCCTTTTTCCTTTCTGTTAATAAGGCCCAATTTAAATCCTCATATTAGTCTCCTTCTCAGATATCAAAGTACCCAATGAATTCTATATACTTGAGACATAAAAAAACGAACACCACTAGATAGAGAAGAACAAAGATGTTTGTACAAACTTTGTCCTATTTTTAGAAGTCTATATTACCTTTATTGTCACACTAATGAAAGATGATATAATCATTCTAGTACTCACAAATAAGGTAAAAAGTAAAATAGGCTGAAACATGTGACACATTTATAAGTATAGACTAGGGACTTGAGAGAATTGCACAATTCATTTAATCTTGTTCTTGCTTTTCTTTAATGGCAATGTAAGATTGTATTAATCTCCCTTGGGGAAGCTTTCTCATTAATACAAATATATATTGTACAATGTGTAGAACCCTAGTACAATAAGAAATCATAAGAAATCTTCTACTTACCATAATTCTATATCACTAAATATATACACAATATATGTGATATATTCTAATTATGGTGGTGGGATTGAATTGGGATTCTATGACAAGTTGTACACGTTAATACACCCCCTCAGTCTGAGCGGGAGGAGGCCGGACGCTGAGACTAGATCTGAAGTCGAGGAATAGCTGTCGAGGAAGACCTTTCGTGAAGATATCCGTGTACTGATATGAGAAAGGAACATGCAACACCTTAACATGGCCAAGAGCAACCTTCTCACGAACAAAGTGTATATCCATCTCAATATGCTTGGTCCGCTGATGCTGAACCGGATCATGAGATAAATATATAGCGGATATGTTATCACAGTAAACCACAGACGCCTTACGCAAGGGACATTGAAGCTCCAAAAGAAGGTTTCGGAGCCAACAGATCTCAACAACAACATTTGCAACTCCTCTATACTCTACTTCTGCACTCGAACGGGATAACGTGGCTTGCCTCTTCGCAGACTAAGAAATGAGATTATCCCCTAAAAACACACAGTAGCCTGAGGTGGAGCGTCACGTGTCCAGACAGCCTGCCCAATCAGCATCCGTATATGCTAACAACCTGGTCGGTGCTGAGGGGTATAGATGTAATCCATAATCAAGGGTGCCCTTAACATATCAAATGATGCGTTTAAGGACAGTAAAATGAGGCTTCCTGGGGGGCATGCATAAATAAGCATACTTGCTGAACAGCATAAGCAATGTCAGGCCTGGTGAAAGTAAGATATTGGAGTGCACCTGCAAGACTCCTTTTAAGAGTGGGATCGGACACTAGTTACCATTAACAACACTAAGCTTTGATTTAGAGTCAACCGGAGTGGACATGATCTTGCAGTTTGTCATTTTAGCCATGTACACTATCTCCTCTGCATACTTGCGTTGACATAGAAACATAGAATCTGCAGAATGAGTCACTAATATTCCCAAAAAATATCTCAACTTCCTCAAGTCAGTCATAGCAAATTCGGTCTTAAGTAGTGCAATAATCTCATTATTTAACACATCAGAGGAGACAGTAAGCACAATATCATCCACATATAGCAACAAATAAGCAATGCTACTACCTCGATGGAAAATAAAAAGAGAATTATCGCACTTGCTGCAGACGAACCCAATCCGCATAATGTATTGTGCAAAACGATAATACCACGCTCAAGGGGCCTATTTCAAACCATAAAGTGACTTACGAAGACGGCATACATACTAAGGGGTTGTTGGATGGACAAAACCAGGCGGCTGGTGCATATAAACAGTTTCTTTCAGATCACCATGTACAAATGCATTTTTTACATCGAGCTGATGAATAGGCCAATGCTTACCCATAGCAATACTCAGAACTGTGCGAATAGTGGTCGATTTCACAACCGGACTGAACCTCTCACCACAATCAATACCCTCCTGCTGATTAGTGCCATTAGCCACAAGTCTAGCCTTATACCTTTTTAAATCACCATTGTCTCTGTATTTGTGACGGAAAAACCACATGCATCGGATCACATTCACCCCTCCGATCGCGAGACCAAATCCCAAGTATGATGTTTCGTTAAAATATTAAACTCCTCACACATGGCCGCATTCCAATTTGGGTCTAGTTTGGCTAATTTTGGATTTTTGGGAATTGGGGATATGGTTTGTGCGGAAAGGTTAAATTGGACTTTAGGTTTGAAAATCCCGTGTTGGGCACGGGTTTCAATGCGGTGATGTGGGCCATTTTGGGTATTTGTGCTGGGTATCGGGTCTGGCTGTTGGTGTGGCAGTGGGTCTGGGTTAGAGTTTTGTTACTCGGGTTGGTGACTGGGTATGGTTGCTGGTGGTGCAAGTGACGGGTTTGACGAAGGGAGGTGGGATGGCACCAATCTGGGTAGATCGATAGAGGATGTAGGGTAAGGAGTCGGTGGAGGGTTGTGAGTGTGACTGTAGGGTAGGGTAGGGTCGGTGTTCCGGTGGTGGTACGGGGTTGATTTTCGGTGGTTTGGGGGGTTGCGGGAATGCCTTGGGATTGTGTCGACAACACCGTGACTGGGACAGTGACTGGTGGTGAAAC
Source organism: Anisodus acutangulus (assembly GCA_029783415.1). Classification (NCBI taxonomy): domain Eukaryota; kingdom Viridiplantae; phylum Streptophyta; class Magnoliopsida; order Solanales; family Solanaceae; genus Anisodus; species Anisodus acutangulus. The sequence goes on along the minus strand of CM056510.1, from coordinate 26,860,290 downwards.
CGAGATGGTGGGCAGATTTCCGATAGTGGCAGTCGGCGCGAGTGGTGTCGGAAAACATGGAGGTGACTGCAACATAGGGAGACTGTCGGCGGTGGTGGCTGGAGGTGACAGAACCACAGACAGCCGGTCGCGGCGTCAGCAGTAGGTGGTGTTTGAGCGGTGGACTGACACAGTTCGCTGAGAATGACGGGGGAGATGTCGGACTCGTCAAGAAAGGTATAGTCTGTTTTTCGAAACTTGTGAATATCCGAAAAATGAAAGGTGGCCTCGTCAAACGTGACATGACGAGAGACGTGAATTTGACGAGTAGACATGTCATTGCAGAGATAGTCCCTATGATTAGACGGGAAACCTACGAAGACACATAGTGTGGCTCGAGGTGCTAATTTGTGAGGGGCGGTGGAGGTAAGATTGGGAAAAACACAGGCAACCGAATATCCGAAGATGGTCGTATGAAGGAATCCGACGGTACAGAATTTCGATTGGGGTCATATTATGAAGGGTGTTGGTAGGTAAAATATTTAGGATGTATTCTACCATTTTGACGGCATAGACCCAGAAGGACGGAGGAAGGGAGGCATGAAACAGTAAAGTACAAACCATGTTATTTATAGTGCGGATGATTCATTCCGCTTTACCATTTTGAGGCGATGTGTGGGGACATGAGAAACGAAAAACCATGTCATTGTTACGACAGAATCGGTGAAATATGGAATTATTAAATTCACGACCATTAACACACTAAAAAGATTTAATGCATTTTTTAAACTTTGTTTTGATGAAGGTACAAAACTCAAGAAATTTGGCAGACACTTCGGATTTAAATTTGAGCGGGTAAATCCAAATATAATGAGAAAAATCATCTAATAAGACAAGATAATATTTATGACCCAATGAACTAGAGATAAGAGATGTCCACAAATCAGCATGAATAATATCAAACGGAGAAAACGTAACACTAGTAGATGATTTAAAAGGAAGACGAACATGTTTGTCTAAAGAACAAGAAACACCGTGTTGGGCAAGTTTCCCATTATTACATGTAATAAAATTATTGCCTCTAAGAAAATTAAAAACTAGGGCACCTAGGTCTATTATGCCAAGTTGACGGAGAGATAGCGGCTAGAGATACAGGAGAGTAAGAGCTGGCAGCGGAGGTGGATGACAATGGATAGAGATCCCCGTGCTATTGCATCTCGTAAGAGGTGTCCCCGTACGAAGATCCTTCACAATAAAACCAAAAGGGGCAGAGACGAAATTATTACAAGTAAATTTGCGGACAGAAATTAAGTTCTTAATGATGTTCGGGGCATACATGACATTGTTAAGGGAAAAGGGTGGGTGAGGCAGTGGTGTGTAGGCGGTACCATAGCCCTGAATTGGAATGCGATGACCATTTTCAACAGTAATGTATTGAGGATGCTTTAAATGAAACAGTTTTGGAATTTTACCTGCAGAGCGGGTGAGGTGAGATGTGGCGCCCGAGTTCATGTACCAATTTCGTTGGGCTGCTGCATGTTCAAACTGCTAAAAGCCTGACTCAATTCGGAGAGGGCCAGATTACTGGGCTGCTACTGCGAGATGTGGGCCTGGGCGAGATGAGCCTGAGGCTGCTGGAACTGGGTTGGCCGATAAGCTGAACTTGGGCCCAAAATCCCTGGATTCTGAAATTGGAACTGGGCTGGCCTGCTGGAAATACAGCCCAGTTCCCGTGATGGTAAGCACCTTCTGGGCCGACCCACGACGCTGAATGACGGGGATGTTATTGTTGTTGGCTGGCCTGTTGTCCCCTGCCGCCTTTGCCGTGACCCTTCCCGTTACATCCACCGCCGCAACCTCTGCCGCCCTGCCGCCGCGGTTGACTGTTTTCCGACAGTGGCGGCTGGCCGGCGGCGGTATTATTTTGTGTGGACGTGTCAACTGCTAATGCCTTTTGGTTGTGCTCGTCTTGCTTCGCACATCGTGTCTCCTTCAACATTAGTTGCGAACGAGCTTTGTTAAAACTGGGTAGGAGATCAGCATGTTGTATCATTATGGCTAACGTGTCGTATTCACCCTTTGGGAGGTCTACAACCAGCTGTAACACCATCTTCGTTTCGGAAACAGGCGTGCCGACGTTGGACAATTGGTCAACCACCAGTTTTAACTGTTTGCAATACTCTGACATATTGGGAAAGTTTTCAAGACGGGTGTTGTTGAACTGTTCTTCCAAGTACATTGCGCGAGTGTTCTTGTTATCTTGAAAATTTTCTTCCAAACGTGTCCATAGATCACGGGCGGAGGCACCCGTTTTCATGATAGTGTAGAGTAAATCCTTGGATATAGTGTCATATATCCATTGTTTGACCACGGCATCGAGGCGACGCCATCTGATGTCGTCCATATCAGGAGGACGAGGGAAAGAGTCGTCTATATGGTCAAGCACATGATATACACATGCATGGATTCGAAACAGTTCCACCCATGACCAATATTGGTCATCTTCCTGATCAAGAATTATAGGTATAAAATTCTTGATGTTAGTAACGGCGAGTGCCAGATGGAAAGACGGTGAGGATAGGGTTGTGGGTGGTTGGATGAAGACTGGGATAGAAGCGGAAGCATCGGAAGATGTGGGAGTAGCCAAATTCTCCATTAGAGTGGTGGGGATTGGGAAGAAAAATTACAAGTGCCGTCGGCCGGGGGGGGGGGGCAAGAAGGATTATTTTTCTAGGTTAGGGTTTTGGCTCTTGATACCATGTAAGATTGTATTAATCTCCCTTGGGGGAGGCTTTCTCATTAATACAAATATATATAGTGTACAATGTGTAAACCCTAGTACAATAAGAAATCATAAGAAATCCTCTCCTTACCATAATACTGTATCACTAAATATATACACAATATATGAGATATATTCTAATTATGGTGGTGAGATTGAATTGGGATTCTATGACAAGTTGTACACGTTAATAGGCAATTTCTGGATATTTCTTTCATATTGTTTAAATGCTCATCAGGATCAGAATGACTGAGAACACAAGTACACAACAGATCATAACCCTGACAATTGATGACGCAAAGCAGAATCTATCTACTTGGATAAAGTTGTTCTTTTTCCTTTTGATCAACAATTTGTTCAGATTGATAGGAGATGTGAACATTACCTGCCCCTGCAAATAAATGAGGCCCTGGAAATAACCTTCCTGTCCTAAGCCAGGTATTCAAACCTCCAAAAATTGACTCAAACACCCCAAATCCAAGCAATATTGAACCTGCATTGAAGTGTTTCTCCTTGTATGAACCTTTAATCAACTCCTTCCGTTCCTGAAGTTCAAAAGCAGCAAAAGAACAGATTCAGAACTCTAAGTGGATAAAACATGAACACCAGTTTTAGTAGTACATTTGCAAGTGATTACATTGGGAGCTCAAACAAAAAGGAATACAACATTACAACTATTCCATCAACACATTGTGAAATATCTCTTCATTTGTTGGGACGTGCAATATTTGCAACGGAATGTTTATTCAAATTAGGGCATTAGGATAGCAAAAAGGCAGAACTACCAAAGAATTTCTACTAGTAGGGTAGGAAATTCTAGCAGTTGGTCATATTAGATTATATAGAGACGAATCCAGGGTTTAAACTTAATGGTTCAACCTTTCAATTTTTTAGAACTGAACTCATTGTACGATTAAAATTTTTATTCAAATCTAATATTTATTGAAAATTTAGTAGTTTTTTACATATATATCTATATTTTATAGTCCCCATTGAAAATTATGGGTTTAGATGAACCCATAGCCAAAAGGCCAACTCTCCCTCTGAGATTATATATCTGAAAGATTGTGAATTTTCCCGAAGCAATATTCTGCACTCTAATATAAATCCCAGTATGTCACAATGTAATAATTCCTAGTGGAACTAAATAAAAAAAGATACTCCTATCAATTTAAAGCTGAAATTTCATAGCAAAAAGACATCCACAAAATGTGTTCTATACTTTGCAAAAGCTTGGCGACAAAGGAACAATTGTGCATTCTTCCTCCACAACACACATAGTTCCACACTGCAGCTAGCCCCACAACCCCTCTAAACACAAACTAAAGGGTACAAAGAACAAAAAGTACTCATATAAAATACAGAAAACAAAATAAAAGTATTACATGAAAAAAGAAAAAGATTGGACCTCAGTGAGTTGCTGAATTTTGGCTTCAACAGGGGATGGCTTGGGGGGTTCAACAGGGATACCCTCAGGGGTCACAGGGACAGGTTTAACTTCTTTCTTCAGCTCATTAATCTCATTTTGTATAGTCCTAACTCTCCTCCATTGCCATCCAAGATAACCAGAATATAATGTGTAAACAAACAAACCACTCATCACAATGGGATGAATCAGAGCAAAACTCCTTCCTTCAAAAATCCCAAACTCTCCACCTGCTGCAAGTGCATCCTGTACATAACCCAAGATTCAAAATAGTCAATATGCTCAGTATAACTAATCAAAATTTAATTTCTGAATAATAACAAGAAAACATGCCTTGGCATCGAGAAAGAAAGGAAATGTGAGTGCTGTAAGAGGAATAGAAGCTGATCTGAGCTTGTCAAAGCTGTCATGGATGATGAGCTTTTGTGGGTTGTAAGAATCTTGACATTGTTGTGGCAGAAGAGTTGTAACTGAATACTTGCTGGGAATTGATAACTTGGGTTTGGGTTCGTGCTGTTTTTTTGAGGACAAGATTGGAAGTTTGAGGAGGCTGAGTGTGGCAGACATGGTCTGGTCTGTGCTTAGATTTGTCTGACAGACACGTTTGCTGTTTGATGGAATGGAGTGGAAACTTCAAGAAAACAAAAGGGAATGGACAGGAGGAGAATAAGATAAGGAAATTTTTTCAACCATCTATCTTCCCCTTTATAACTTTCGTGTTACATACGGATACCGTAGAGTTTAAGTCACATGCAGGATACACGTCAGTTTATTTTTAAATGTTATATCAAGTGAGATATTTTATTTTTTAAAATTTTAAATTTCAAGAGTGACATATTTTATTTTTTAAGTCACATAAAGACATTTTTTTGAATGACATGGTAGTGTAAACAAACGCTCTATGAAAAAGTAATTTAGATTTAATTGTTGAATTGTTAATAGTAATGTCTTTTACATAAAAATATCTTCATCAAAAAGAAATATAATACCCATTACTGAAGGGTGGACATTATGTTTGTTTATGAATATCTTAAGTTTCGTACTGTTAGAACTATGTCAATCTTTAATCGCACTCAAATATCATATTTTAATAGGTTTATTATTGTCTATGTTTAATGATCTATATATTTTATAATTATTATTCTAGTATAATTATGTAAAGTATAAATCTTTTTTCCAATTAGGTTTGTAAATTGTAAACACCTATAAATATTACATTAATGAGAAGCCTCAAACCAAGGAGAATTACACTATTCTACATGATATCAAGAGTCAAACCCTACCCCCCAAAACCCTAAACTCCCCCCCCCCCCCTCTTCCTCCTTCCGCCATCGAAAAACTCTAAAATTCTGGTGCCTCTCTTCTCTTTTTCTACACGCCGTCGACAGCCATTGTCATGGATTCTCCCGCTTATTCCTCCTCCACCCATGACACACATCCTAATCCCTCCACCCCCCTCCTACCACCTTTCATCCGGCCTTCGCCGTGACGAACATAAAAAACTTCATCTCTTTAATTCTTGATCAAGAGGATGGTCAATACTCGTTGTGGGTTGAACTATTTCACATTCATGAATGTGCATACAATGTGCTTGATCACATTGATACCACATACACACGTCCACCGGACGTTGACACCTCGACGTGGAAAAGGCTCAACGTAATCGTCAAACAATGGATATATGGCACCATATCTAAAGACTTACTTCATACTATTATGAAGACAGGTGCTTCGGCTCATGAACTATGGACAATGCTAGAGGAAATCTTTCAGATAATAAACATACACGTGCCGTGTATCTGGAGGAGCAATTCAACAACACCCATCTTGAAAATTTTGCTAACATGTCAGACTATTGTAAACAACTTAAATTAGTGGTCGATCAATTGTCTAATGTTGGCAATCCGATTTCCGAAATAAAGATGGTTTTGCAACTCATCAATGGTTTACCGAAAGGTGAGTATCATACACTTGCCACGATGATCCAACAAGCCGATCCCCTCCCTAGTTTCAACAAGACCCGGTCGCAATTGCTATTGGAGGAGACTAGACGAGCCAAATAAAACGAGCATAATCAACATGCTTTGGCGGTCGACGCACCGCCGACCACCACTCCGCCCGCTGGACCACCATTATACACGGACCACCCACCCCACCATGGTGGCCGAGGTGGAAGCAAGGGACGTGGCCGCGGCAACGGACGTGGCGGAAGAGGAAAGGGATGTAGAGGACGATCCACTTTCACCGACCTAATGCAGCAGGCCTTATACCCAGCACCTTGGGCCGGCCCACTGCCATGGGCGAATTACGGAAACTAGGCCGCTCCCTACTGCCTATATCCAACGCAGTAGGCTCAGCACGCAGGACAGTGGCAATAGCACAGCCTACTAGGCACTCGCCCAGGTACCCGTCAGACAGGCCACACAGAGCAGGCCTATCTCGCATTGGCCCAACAACAACAGAAAAATTCCAACCTCCTCACACCTATCGAATTAACCTAGGCCTACAACACTATGAATCTTCAGCAGCCCGACAATTCCTGGTACATGGACACGGGCGCCACATTCCACCTCACCCGCACCTCTGGTAATATTTCTCAACTATTTAATTTGCAAAATCCTCAATATATTTTAGTCAAAAATGGTAATCGCATTCCAATTCAAGGTTATGGCACCATTCATACACCTCCACCTCACCCTCATTTTTCCCTAAAAAAAAGTCATATATGCTCCTAAGATCATTAAAAATTTAATATATGTTAGGAAATTTGCTAGTGACAATTCTGTATCTATTGAGTTTGACCCTTTTAGTTTTTCTGTGAATGACCTACATACAGGGACACCTCTTACGAGATGCAATAGTGTGGGAGACATCTATCATTTCTCATCAATTCCGCTGCACGTGTCACTCTATATACCTCTCTAACTGCAATCTCTCCATCAATCTGGCACAATAGACTTGGACACCCGGGAGCACTAGTTTTTAGTTTTCTTAAAAATCACAATTTCATTCAATGTAATAATGGAAAATTTACCCAAAATTGTCATTCTTGTCCTTTAGGGAAGCATGTTCGACTTTCGTTTAAATCATATTTGAATGTTACCTTTTCTCCTTTTGATATTATTCATGCGGATTTATGGACATCTCCCATTACTAGCAACCTGGGTAACAAATATTATTTGGTATTTTTGGATGATTTATCTCACTTTCTTTAGGTTTATCCTCTAAAATATATGTCCCAAGTTTACTCAATTTTCCCTAAATTTTTAACTTCTGTTAAGACCCAATTTGAGAATACCATTAAAACATTTCAATGTGATAACGACCGTGAATTTAATGCCTCTCATACCTCGCCTCAAAATGATAAAGCCGAAAGAATCCTCCGCACCATTAACAATATGATTTGTACCATGCTCTTTCATGCATCTATTCCCCCTCCCTTTTGGGTATATTCACGTCACATGGTCGCCTACCTCCTTAATATATTACCTACATGTACACTTCAAAATAAAACTCCCATCGAAATTCTATTCCGTCGGATCCCTTTTTATGATCACCTTTGAATTTTTGGGTGTATATGTTACCCTAATCTCACATCCACGGCTCCTCACAAATTAGCACCTAGGACTACTTCGTGTATCTTCTTGGGTTTTCCGTCAAATCATAGGGGGTACTTATGCTATGAGTTGTCCACAAATAAAGTCTTTGTCCCTCGTCATGTCACATTTAAGGAGAACGTTTTCCCTTTTGCCACCGTCCAAAAATTCCAAGTCACCGACTATAGATTTCTTGACGATTCGAACACCTCCTCTCTCATTAGAAACACAATGCATCCCATCCCGTCAATGTCCCTGCCCAGTCGACTGCCACACCCACCCCGTCGTCCAACATCTGACCCACTGCCTCCGTCTCGGCCTCGTCATTCCCGTCACCGTCGACACTGCCCCAACCCTGGCCCCGTAATGGTAAATCCCATGACCTCATTGCCCCAACCCTAGTCCACAGTTCCCGATACAGAATCCCAACCCATGGTAAATTCTGTGACCCCACTGCCCCACCCACAGTCCATAATTTCTGAGACGAAAACCTAACCCACCCCACTGCCCGTGACCCAACTTGTCCCACTTCCGACCCACCGTATGGAAACCCGTGCTCAACATGAGATTTCAAACCGAAAGACTACTTTAACCTATCCACTCAGACTATCTCACCAATACCTAAAAATCCAAAACTAGCCAAGCTTGACCTGAATTGGAATGCGGTCATGCGTGAGGAATTTAATGCGCTCACTACACAACGCATTTGGGATCTTATCTCGAGACTAGAGGGGGTAAATGTGATTCGTTGCATGTGGCTACATCGTCACAAATTCAGAGATAGTGGTGAGCTTAAACGCCATAAGGCGAGACTTGTGGCTAATGGCACGGGGCAACAAGAGGGAGTTGATTGTGGTGAGACATTCCGTCCAATAGTTAAAACAGCCACCATTCACACTATTTTGAGCATAGCTATGGGAAAGAACTAGTTGATTCATCAATTTGATGTGAAAAATGCGTTCTTATATGGGGATTTGAAAAAAACCGTATATATGCATCAATTGTCTGGATTTGTGCATCCAGAGGCTCTTCAGTATATCTATCGTCTTCAAAAGACACTCTATGACTTGAAATAAGCCCTCAGGGCTTGGTATGAGCGTTTTACCTCTTACATCATGCAGATCGGGTTCGTGTGCAGCAAAAGTGATACCTTACTTTTTTATTTTTCATCGAGGTAATGACATTGCATACCTTTTGCTCTATGTGAATGATATTGTTCTGACTGCCTCATCTGATGTGCTGAAACTCGAGATCATTACCTTGCTTAAATCTGAATTTGCTATGATAGACTTGAGTAAGTTGAGTTATTTTTTGGGGATTTCAGTGACCAGAACAGCAAATACAATGTTCATGTGTCAGCGTAAGTATGCCGAAGAAATTGTATACAAGGCCAAAATGGCAAACTGCAAGATCATGCCCACTCTAGTCGACTCAAAGTCGAAACTCAGTGTTGATGATAGGGATCTGGTGGCCTATCCTTCTCTTTATAGGAGCCTTGTTGGAGCACTTCAGTATCTTACCTTCACTAGGCCTGATATTTTCTATGTTGTCCAGCCGGTGTACTTGTTCATGCATGCTCCCAGGGAGCCTCACGTTACCGCTCTTAAGGGTGTCATTCAGTATGTTAAGGTTACTCTTGACTATGGACTACATTTCTATCCATCTGCACCGACCATGCTGATATCATATACAGACGTTGATTGGAGCGGCTGTCCGAACACACGCCGATCCACTTCCGGTTATTGTGTATTTTTGGGTGATAATCTCATCTTATGGTCAGCCAAACGACAAGACACACTTTTTCGTTCGAGTACAGAAGCAGAATATATAGGCATTGCGAACGTTGTTGCCGAAATTTGTTGGCTCAGAAACCTCATTCTAGAGCTTCATTGCCCTTACGTAAGGCATCTCTTGTCTACTGTGATAACATATTTGATGTTTACTTGTCTCATAACCCGGTTCAGCATCAACGAACCAAACATATTGAGATGTATATTCATTTTGCTCCAGATAAGGTTGTCATGGGTCATGTTCGGGTGTTACATGTTCCTTCTTCCTATCAGTACGCAGATATATTTACTAAGGGACTCCCTCGGCAGCTGTTCCTTGACTTAAGATCCAGTCTCAGCGTCCGGCCTCCTCCCGCTCCGACTGAGGGGGTGTGATAGAGAATCTATTAATATTCTACATATATTTTGTAATTGTTATTATAGTGTAATTATGTAAAGTAGAGATATTTCTTCAATTAGGTTTGTAAATTGTAAACACTTATAAATATTACAGTAATGAGAAGCCTCCGACCAAGGAGAAGTACAATATTCTACATTTAGTACTATGATATTAATTTACAGGCATTCAAATTTTCACCAATATAATAAATAAATTATATATATATCAAAATATACCAATAAGTACATCTTTAAAATTAAGTGGGACCCAACAAGGGTAAAATAAAGATGGTGACATTAAGTAGTTGTCGATCAAATAAGAAAAAATGACATTCATTTTGGGACGGACTAAAAAAGAAATGGTGTCACATAAATAAATTGGGACGGAGGGAGAGCAATTAATTAATGTTATAGTCTATCTTTCAGATTTACGTTCATTATTATATAACACATATTTTTATATCAACTTATAGAAAAATAGCCTAAAACAATTTTTTGACTTAAAATATTTTTCACGAAAAAGAAACATTTTCCTCCTACACAAACATTTCAACAGAAGCAAACCCATTGAAGATTGTTAAAACAAATCACTGTAATATTATGGAATTGAGGTTTCGTATAAAGTGCCAGCAAAATTGAATCTAGTGATCTTCAAAATGACTTTGGGATTCTTCTTGTGTAATTTTCTCTCTTTCCCAAAATATGTAACATGAATATGTTACTATAAACTATAGTCCATCCTAATAAACTAGACATAATTTATCTAACATGATTTTTAGACTTAATTTCTCAAATGATTACTCAGATTAGTAAGATTTTGTAATAAAATCATTTATCTAACTTTTATATTAATAAAATCACTCACTTTAAACCTTTATTTCCTATAAAAACAACTTCAAACAAAAAAGTTACTTTCCGGCACCGAAAATAAGACATAAAGGGGCTGCATGAAGTGAAAAAATGTCTGATATTTTTTTTATGTATCCAAGCATGTCCCTAACAAGTGGCAGTCTTTGGATTTTCATGTTGTAGTAATTAGAGATTCAACACAAATTGTATGACCCCTAAGAATGAGTTCATGAGAGGAAAAAGAGGCTAGAAGAGAAAGAATTTGTAAACAGAATATTTTCATTTCATATATATTCAATCGTATAATACATGTGTGATGTAAGAATGTAAGAATATATAGGCAAGATTAATCCTTTCAAAATTTAGCTAATCATCTTAGCTACTAGCCGTTAGGATCACTAATTAACTAACTAATCCTAACTATAATTTGAACACGTATAATTATCAAAATACCCTTCCTTCTGTTTTCTTCTTTTTCTGCATACTTCTACACTTCCCCTCAAGCTAGGTATGGGGTACCTCAAAAATGTTTAGCAGATCTAGCTTGGAACTAAGGTAATTGTGTTGAGCTTTTGTCAATCCCTTTGTCAAGATGTCAGCTGGTTGTTCATGAGTTGAAATGTAGTTTCTAGTGTCCATGCCTTGCATAATCTTATCTATGATGAAATGACAATCAGTTTCTATATGTTTAGTCCTCTCATGATATACAAGATTTGCATTAATCTGTATAGCTGCTTTGCTATCACTAAAAATGGACACTGGACTGTCAATCTTACTTCTTATTCTTTTAATAATCCCAGTATCCAAATAACTTTTGAAAGAGCAGTTGCTATGCTCATATACTCTGATTCTGAGAACTTTTTGAAATTGTGGTCTATTTGTTTGACTTCCAAGTAACCATAGAATCACCCAACTTAATCAAGTATCCAGTTACAGAATTTCTGGAGATAGGACAAGATGCCCAATCAGCATCACAATATATTGTCATTACATTGTTGCTTTTGCTTGACAAAAGCACTCATTGACCAGGTTTATTCTTAAGGTATCTTACTATTCTTAGAGTTGCCTCCATGTGTGATTATTTTAATTGTTGTAAGAATTGACTCAGTATTTGAACATTGTAAGATACATCTAGCCTTGTCATGGTCAAATACAATAGTTTTTCAATTAGTCTTTGATAAGAAGCTTGGTCTCCATGTGGATCATACACTGTCTTTGCTTGTTCTTCAATATGCTCATCATATTCTCTTGTGGTTAATTTTACATTTATATCTATGAGATTAGGAGCAGGTTTAGCTGCTGATATCCCAGCCTCTGAAATGAGTTCCAAATTAAACTTTCTCTGGTGCATTAAGAATCATTCTTTTGATCTAGCAAATTCAATACCAAGAAAAAACTAAAGCTCCCACAGGTCTTTCGTCATGCTTGCTGCAATGTTTCTTTAGTGTTCTTGATCAGTTTCATACTACTTCCTGTTATGAGCATGTCATCTACATTCACAAGTACTATGATCATGCCTTCTGTAGTATTTTTAATAAACAAAGATTGATCATATTGGCTTTGATGAAATTGAGCTCTAGTCAATGCCTCAGTTAGCTTTGCATTCCATTGCCTTAGGGCTTGTTTTAGCCCATACAAAGATTTAATGAGTCTACACACCTTGTTCTCCCCCTGATTTTTAAATCCTTGTGGCATTTTTATATATATTTCATCATGTAGGTCACCTTGTAAGAAAGCATTGTACACATCCATTTGATGTACATGCAATTGATTCACTGTTGTTATACTCAACATTGTTCTTACTATTTTCATCTTCACAACAGGAGAAAATGTCTCTTGATAATCAATGCCTTATTTTTGGCTATAACTCTCTGCAACTAATCTGGTCTTGAATCTTTCAACCTCGCCAAATGTTTTGTACTTTATTTTAAAGATCCACTTGCACCCTATTGGTATTTTTCCCTCAAGTAGAGTGATTGTTTCCCAAGTGTGATTATTTTCTAATGCTTCTATCTCAGCCTTCGTAGCCTCAACATAGGTTGTAGGTTCTACAGAAGTTGAAGAAGCCGCAATGTAGGCTTTATACTTTAGTGATATCTTGTTATAGTTGATGTAGTTTGATATATCATAAGGGTTGGTCTTGTGGGCAATATATGAGATAAAATCCTTCATCCATATAGGAGGATGTTTCCCAATTTCTAACCTTCTCTCAGGCTGCTGAACTGACATATTTTGAACTTGGGTTTAACTTATATCAATAAGGAACTGAGATGATTGACCAATCTCATGATCGGTTAAAGTATCACTATTTTGCTCCTGAATTTGACTTGTGCTACGCTGTTGTTCAGAGGAATCTAAATCTGTGTATGGTGTAATATGTGTAGCACCAACATTTCTAAGAACAGAATTTGAAAACCAATTATTTAGACAAGACTCTGAACTGATATTAGGAAATAGTTATTGATCTGTGGTCATATTCATATTTTGGAAGGGAAATGTATCTTCCTTAAACTGTACATCTCTGCTAACAAACAATACCTTGTTGTGTAGATCATATAGGACATAGTCTTTTTGTGTGACTAAATATCCCATATGCACAACCATTCTTGACCTAGATTTTATCTTGTCATGTTCTTGTAGACTTTTGGCATAACACAAATAACCTATAACTCTTAAATGTGTAATGAGAGGTTGTATGTTTTATAATTTTTCATAAACAGATTTGTTTTGAAAAATGGTACTAGATATCCTATTAATTAGATACACAGTTGTCTACACACATATGTCCCAAAATCTGATAGGTATTTTTCTTCCAATATGATGGCCTTAGTTACTTCAAGTATATGCATGTGCTTCCTCTCAGTTATATCATTTTGCTGAAGGGTATAAGCACAGCTGATTTGGTGAATTATACCCAAAGACATGAACAAACTGTCACACATTGAGTTTATAAACTCAGTTCCATTATCAGACCTTATTACTTGAACTGTTTTTCCAAATTGAGTCACTACATATGCAATGAACTGTTTAATAACCACACACACATCAGACTTCATTTTAAGTAAAAAAATCCAAGTTATTATTGTAAAATCATTAACTACAGTTAGAAATATTTATTTTCATCAAATGTAGCATGTTTATAAGGACCCCATATGTCCATGTGCACAAGTTCAAAAGCAATAGTAATTTTAATAGTACTAATAGAAAAAAAAACTTCTAGTCCGCAACTGTACATTTATTGAGCTTATTAGTTATGTTATCAAGACTAGCATGCAAGATCTTATTAAGGGTTGTTGATGAAGCATGCCCAACTCTCATATGCCACAACTGAATTTCATCTTCTATAATGATGCACACTTTAGTGTTATTGTTCACTTCCTCTATAGTCAAAGCAATCCTTCTATTTTTGTTGAATGCTTAATTGACCAGAATTACTGACCAATTTCCTTCTTACCAATCTCCCTCACCTTCCCAGTGAAGAGATCCTGAAACAAACAGAAATCATGAAAGAAATTTACAGAACACTTTAGTTCTCTGGTGATCTTAGAAACTGACATAAGGTTATACTGAAATTGTGGTATGAAAAAACACACTTTGGATGGTACTTCTATCAGATAACACACTGGATCCAATATGAGTAACTTCTGTTATTCCTCCATTTGGTAAATATATTTTTTTAGGATTGCTAGGTTGAGACATTGTTTGTTTATCCAATAGTTCTTTATTAGCTATCATATGATTAGTAGCACCAATGTCAATAATCCATTCTTGAATTTTCTTAGAGGCTAATAATGCACTACTAATTTCATCCGCAGTAGGAACTAATAATGAATTACTAGTACCTGCTGCTAAGAAAGCATTGCCATTGTTATTCTTCAACATATCCACAATTTGTTGATACTGTTTTTTTGGAAAAGCATATGGCCCCATCTGAGTGTTTTGATTGTAGCTTGGATCTATAATGACATTTGATCCACTGGTAGTACCTTGATACTCTTGCCTAGAACCCTAGTTTTGATTCTGAGTTGACATATTATCACATTTGTAGTTGGTGTTTCTTGAACCATTTCATTTCCATCATACACTGCACTGTTTGCAGATGAGTTCATAGACTGATTATAGTGTATGTACCTGTTGTTGTTCTCAAACTTGTTACTGTTATTGTCCTCATTGTTGTATGACCTCTTCTTTGTTCTTTGATCTGAGGACTAAGGATATCCATTTATTCTATAACAATTCCTAGTAACATGATTTCTCATTTTACACACCTCACAATACATATTACCACTATAGTTCTTCTTGAATCTTTGAGATGTACTGCTATTATTCGTGGTGTACATTGCCATATCCACATTTCCACCAGTACCTGGATTAGACCCCAAAACACCAGCATTAGCCACGATTGACTTATGTCCCTCATCACTCAAGATCATAACATATGCTTGATTAATAAGTAGACATAGTTTACATTAACAATATTTGGCTTCTTGTCTAATTATATGACTTGTTCAATTTCATCAAAAATTGGAATAACTTCAACTTTTGCATATGCATACAACTAGGAGTTAGAATCAAGGCCTCAAATTCTACCCATAAATCTTTAAGCTTAGAGAAATATGCACATGTTGAGGAAGTACCTTGAGTAAGTGTGGATATTTCTTTGTGGACATTAAAGATTCTTTAACCATCTATCTTATTGAACCTTTCATACATATCCTCCCACACTGCATGTACACTAGATGCATACATGATACCTTTTAATAGACCTTTCACAACATAATTCATGATCCATGAAAGTACGATTGCATTAACTCTCTCCCAATGATTTCCTATAGATTCAGAAAGTTGATCTTTAGTGCATGTTCCATCAACTTATCCCATTTTATTTGTACCTAATAGAGCAATTTTCATCGATCGATACCAAATTGAAAAAATCTCGATACATGTTAACTGAAACGAAATGATTTGTATACTACTTTGATCTGCTGATGACAGAAATAGTGGATGATTATAATCAATTTTTTCTCCTTGACTCGATCCAATGCTTTGTGATGCATTCTGAGTAGAATTGAAGGTTACACCATTGTTGAGAACATTTTCTTCAATCGCCATTGATGTACTTTGATCGAATTGATTTCTTATGAATGCGGAATTGTTCCAGAATCATTTTACACACTAGATTAACTAATTGTGCTCTGATACCATGTAGTAATTACATATTCAATACAAATTGTATGAACCCTAAGAATGAGTTCATGAGAGGAAGAAGAGGCTAGAAGAGAGAATTTGTAGAGAGAATATTTTCATTTCATATATTCATTCAATTGTATAATACATGTCTAATGTTAGAATATATAGGCAAGATTAATCCTTCCAAGATTTATCTAATCATCTTAGCTACTAGCCGGTAGGATCACTAATTAACTAACTAATCATAACTATAATTTGAACACAAGTAATTACCAAAATATCCTTCCTTCCATTTTCTTCATTTTTTGCCTACTTCTACACATGTGAGCGTGGATTCATAAGAGTCTATTGATTTAACCATGTTTTAATTGTGTCCTTGTGTTTGCCACGTTCCTTCTACACCAAGTCACCAACAACCTCTCAAGATCCATAAAATTGTCTAGTCTAACGCTATTGGTAGGTTGTAGATAATGTACATAGTATTTTCTTTAATGTCAAATAGAAATAAGACATTTAGGTGCTTAGCTTGTGGAGGATAAACCGGGAGAGAATGACTTCAATCCTTCTGTTTACTAGGTGATGCAAGATTCTTGAAATTACTTTATAATAGTCTTAGATTGTGTTCGGATTGGCTAATATAAATGCTTTTTGGCTTTTAAACTCCTTTCTATTTTTTGAGGTGTTTGGGAAAGATTAAAAAGTGTTATTAAGCACTTACTTTTAGGCGAAAAAAGTACAAAAATAAACTAAAAGTCAAAAGTTGGGTATTCCCAACTTATGACTTTTAGCTTATAAGCTACTCCTTTCGTCCCAATTTAAGTGTCTTGCTTTCATTTTTGGTCTGTCCAAAAAAGAGTGTCTCTTTCTATATTTAGTATTTTTTCCAATTTCAAGACAAGTTTAAGACCACGAGATTTAAAAGACTCCACACATCTTTAATTTAAAATCACAAGATTCAAAAGTCTATCTTTATTTTTTAAAATTCAGTGTCAAGTCAAACAAAGACACTTAAATTGGGACGGAGGGAGTATTTCTGAAAAGTCAATCCAAACCATTGTTTTAAAAGGCAGTTTCAGGATTCGTCCCAGGGCGGGCCATTGGCAAAACGCCCTGGGGCTCATGTGTGGGGCTTAGTTCCTGTGAGGCTTACGCCCTGAGCGCCCGACTGTACGCCCTAAACACTCCTAACACCCAACGCTTGGGGCTCGCCTAACAGTTCTTACACAAATTATATGTTAAATTCTTTAATTAAAATTGTTGGTCCTCATAATTCATTAACTTATGAATAATACTTAATAGTTTTTTATCTATAGAAATAAGAAGATTGGGTTTAACTCAATAAGAAGGCGTAGTATTGCATATTTACTATTTGAGAAAATCGTGAGGGTGAATATCACTTAATATTTCTTTTAAAAATACATAGTCGAATTGTACATTTTGACTTGTCATTGATCTTCTGTCCTATGTATCAAAATGAATAGTATGATTGTAATATTGTTTTAAGAAACTATGATTTTTTCATTGTTTGAAAGTTAATATGTTAGAGTTGATTTGCATTTCATAATAGCTTTTATTTCATTGTATTGTTTATATTTGTAAAATTATGTTATATCTAATTATAAGTTGTAAAAGGCGTATAATAAATTGTTTTGATTAGTGTTTTGTGAGGATCAAGCACATATATATATAATTTTATTTTTATATAATTTTACCTATTTAAAAATATTTATTATAATTATATTATTTTATAAAATATTAGAAATTAAATACTTATGGGGCTTACACTCCGTGCCTCGGGGCTTACGCATCGCCGAGGTATATGTAAAATGTCTCGCCTTATGCCTCCGCCTTCTAAAACACTGATCCAAACTCCCTCTTAGGCATTTGATGGGTTAAAAAAGTTATTGCTCAACAATTTGTGTGATATGGCCTAAAGGCAGGTATGAAAACCGTGAATCTGTAAGAAAATGATAGGTGTGGTAAGTGATTCTTTGCTAATTGAGTAGGGTGTATGAGTAAGGCAAAAAAGGGTGGAGCCTGGAAGGTAGAAGGATGGCTAAAGGCTCACAAGTTCATTTTTTGAAATTTCTATTTTTCAGTTAACGGGAACTGAAAAATCAAAATTATAAAAAATTTAAACCATAAATTGAACGAATAAACTATGGGTGGCCAGTGGGCCAGGTTCGGGGCGGGTCCCGGAGGGACGGGACCCGACGGGACTAGGAAAGGGTCGGGACCGGCGGGCTGGGACTGGCAGGACATGTCGATGTCCCGTCACGTCCCTCATCCAGCCGGAAAAGGGGATCGGTGTTGGCGGGGCGGGGCGGGGTCAGGTCGGGTTTCGGGATTCCTTTATTATTATATTTTTAGACACTTAATTTCAAAAACGTTGTGAATATAAACACTTAAATAATTGAACAAGATAGTGTAATAAAATTATCCTAAGGTTGTTTTTGTGCCTCTTATATTATTTAATAAAAATATTATTTTTTTGTAATACAATTTCAAAATTGCAACTTTGTGGTGTTGTTCAAAAGTTGCAAATCACATAGTAAAATTACAATTAAAAAAATTACATAGTTATAAACACCTTTTCTAATTTCTTCACAATGTCTTGTGGTTTTTCGGTTGGAATTGGAATCTGTTGGTCAAATTGATTGACGTCGCTTCCAGTTCCCTCAGACAAGATTTCGTTGTAGTTTAAATCGCCTTCTTCGTTGATCTCTAGTTGATCGCACCTTCTACACTCCGCTCGTATCCAATCTTTAAATAAAACTGTAATCTCCTAGCTGTCTCTCGCTAATGAGTGTATGTGCTCTCCTATTTGAAATCTTCCGGCGGAAAAAGTGTCTTCAGATGCTGTTGATGATGCTTGAATATTCAACACATCTCGGGCCATCTTTGCTAGTATCGGAAATGTCTTCTCATTTTCCCTTCAGTATTTAAGCAAGTCTTCACGTCCTTCATTGATAACTGCTTGGTACGGTACAACACCCTACAAAACAAAAACATCAAACTCTCTAACTTGATTAGCAGTGGAACCACTAAACATTCTATTTCTAAGGCTTTCAATAATAGTCACAGAAACATCATGTCTTTTATAAGGTTGTATTGAAGAAGAAGAAGAAGGATGAGGAGGAGGAGGAGGAGGAGGAGGTGGAAGAAGAATGTGGTATAGAAGTCGGTTGGTTGCTAGCACTTTCTTGTTGGTAATGCATATATACTTTTTTGCATTCATCGTGTATGCTAGACAAAATTTCTTCTTTAGTTGGTTCATTATGTGGTTGTTCATTTGGATTTTTTGGAGTTGGAGGTGGAAGTACTGCTATACAATCATAAATAGTTTCAATAAGTGCTTTACAACCGTCTATTTTAATAATCGAATTTAATACAACACCAATAATATAAATAGTGGGAATAGAAAAAAAATAATTCCCCCCGTCGTCGGATTAATTTGACTTTGTACTTGGTCCGGGATACTATGTGAACCTTGTCCCGACTAAGAGCACATTAGCGCACCCAACTTTGTAGCCTCATATTCATCTCACCTAGCTTTGTGAAAGCCTTGTACATGTCTCAATAAACCTCCCGTCCCACCCTGACCTTTTCCCACTTTAAATTTATTAACATTTTTACAAATTTTACATCTAACTACTTGATTCTCTTGGTCCCTATCATAAAAACCTCATGCAACTGATTTTAATTTTCGTTGTGTGGGGTCTCGTCTCATACTAGGAGGAATAGGAGGCGTTCCAGTTTCAGTTTGAGGCTGAAACTCAGTCTGAGGTTGGGGTTGTTGAGGTGCACTAGTGGGTGTGTCATCTAGATTATCGTCTAAATTAAAGTCTGATTCAGTTGCAGAATATATCTTATCATCTAATGGTATATCATTAAAAAATCAATTTCATCTATATGCGTGTAATCAATCAAATCATCATGTCTAGGAATATGATGACTAGAAGAAGTACCCTTGCCTTTGTTAACCCTACCAGAAGAAGCACCCTTACCCTTACTCATAATCATACGTCTAAATCCTTCCATTTTAATTATGCAAATAAATAATTAAAGATAGTAAAATTAAGTGCGATAATTAAAATAAAGTAACAATAATAATTTAAAGAAGGAACGAAGGTACCAAACGCCGACGTAACGTCGACGTGTAATCGAGGTTGAAATTTTGTTCGATGGATGATCCTCAAGCTAGTTGCCAACTTCAGTCCTAATTTTTAAACTTTGATACAATTATGCAATTGAGCAAATAAAATAAAATATTTAGTAGGCAATGTAAACCTGTAGAGAGATAGATTGAGAGATTGTAGGAAGATTTGTTAGATAAAATGAGGTATTTATAGTTGGAAAATTGAGGTAAAGTGTAAATATACTAACTTGGGGGTTAAAAATAAAATTAAGGGGGTAGGGGGATTTATGGGACGGGGAAGCCAAAAATGGCCGTTGAAAACGTTGCACAACGGGCAAAATCTAAATTTAGTCGTTGTTGCAACGGTTAGTTTTGCAAAGAAGGAAGGGGTGATCGGGATCGGGACATGGTCGGGTAGGGGCGGGATGAGCTCAGGTCCCATCCCGGTTTCGAATCCCAACACCGTCAATTTTTTTTAGGGGGATGTGGGCTGGTCGGATCAGGGATCGGGTCGACCCGGCCCACTGACCACCCTTAGAATAAACTAAAAAAATTTAAATCGTTAAATTAAAATTTTTGATTTAGTTAATTTCTTTTTTTTCCTTTCAACTTTATGCCATCCCAGCACGAGTGGCTCCAATGTTTCGCGAGAATAGGTAAGAGCCAAAGGTTTCATTTGTGAGGCATAAATAGGGTCATTCGCGCGCAAACCCGTATTTTGGGGTAGGGGTGG
Organism: Anisodus acutangulus; assembly: GCA_029783415.1. Lineage (NCBI taxonomy): Eukaryota > Viridiplantae > Streptophyta > Magnoliopsida > Solanales > Solanaceae > Anisodus > Anisodus acutangulus. The sequence goes on along the minus strand of CM056510.1, from coordinate 26,839,429 downwards.
GCATATATCGATTTATATCGGTTTTGTATCCGAAAAATATGAACCGAATAAAAATCTTTAAAAAAAAAAGAATACAACTTTAAAAAAAAATCATATGTTCGGTTTGTATCGCCGAACGTATCGGATTATATCGGTTTTTTTCTAGTGGGTCGGGTCGGGTCGGGGATTATTTTTTAAAAAAATTGAATTTCCAAAACTGAAATTGGCATTCACACCTACACTATCATGAAATTTCGACGTTGAAATCTATTGTGTAACGTGAGATGTTTACTAAAGAAAAAGGGAAATTATAAATTGATTTAGGGGAAAACACAAATTGATTGGGAAAACGGATGTTTTCTAAAAATTGACTGCGCTCGGTTTGACCGGTTCCGTCTCGAGAAAATACGCAAAATAAAAAAAATCGGGTAAAACGGACATCCGAGCGCAGAGTTATGACCATTTAAAGTTTTACCAATTTACAACTACTTTCTCTCCCTACATTTTATGTCAACGCTTCCGTGATATGTTAATCAAGCTCATGCCACATGCGACTTCCATAAAAGCTTCATAGATTGGTTTCAATGACTATGAGTCAAGAGATAGTAGTAGCCTAAAATAATAATAAAAAAATTATATATTTAATTCGGTTTTCCGATTCGGTTCGTATCCAAAATAAAAAAAACCGAACCGAATTCGGTTTTTTTTTGTTCTCCGGGTTTTTTGCCCACCCCTATTTTGGGGTGGTCTTTAATTTTTGCCCCTCAAATTTTTGATATTTAATTTATGCCCTTCAGTATTTTTAACACGACATTAATTAAATTTTGGCGGAGTTAGCATTTAGCTTCAGTATATGTATCATAACGTCTCACAAGTTATATCTGACAATGAAAAACGTTTAACATTCAACATAATCTGAAAAAATGTACTCCCTCCATATCAATTTATGTGATATAGTTTGACTCGACAAGGAGTTTAAGAAATAAAGGAAGACTTTTAAATCTTGTGGTCTAAACAAATCACAGATATTTGTGTGGTTATAGATCATCTCGTTAAGCGTAAAATATAAATGTTAAAATTAAATTATTGCAAAATAAGGAAATGTATCATTTTTTGGGACGGACTAAAAAGGAAAGCATATCACATAAATTGGGACATAAGGGAGTGTATAAGTTTAGATTTCGCTTGACACAGTTAGCATTTAGCTTCGACTTATGTATCATCACATCCACAACTACATTTTGGCTTTTCCCTCCATGAGATGAGCCCAGTGCATTGGACCGATGGATAAGAGAACTGAGCTGGCCTAAAAAGCGCTTGGGCGAGGGAGTAGTATAAGTTTAGATTTCGCTTGACAGAGTTAGCATTTAGCTTCGACATATGTATCATCACATCCACACAAGTTATGCCGGAAAAGACAAACTTTCAACACTCAACATAATTTGAAAATACTACACAACGTATGCCGCATAATTTTTACATCTACAAAACTTATGCCAAGCGAGGCAAAAGTTTAATTTTTGAAGATAAAATGTTACAGAACTTTTGCTAAACAAAACATATCAAAATATTTTCATTAAATAAGTAGCATAAATAAAATTTAAAGAACACGGATATAAAGGGCAAAATAAAAGATAGTACGTTTGAAGATCAATCCGTGCAAAATTTTGCATAGTATACTCGAGAGAATTTTTAAGGGACAATCATGCTCATTAGCCCACGAACAACTTATAAGATTGGATCATTTGCATTGGGAAAGGACATAAATGGCCAGGTGAAACTATTTACATTCAGTAGCCCAATTATCTTAAATTCATTTTTTGAACAACTTATAAGATTGGATCATTTGCATTGGGAAAGGACAGAAATGGCCAGGTGAAACTATTTACATTCAGTAACCCAATTATCTTAAAGTCATTTTTTAACCTTTTCAAAATAATTTCATTTTTAGCCATTTTTAACTAATTTCAGCATATTATAGTATATCATTTTTGTAGAGAATATGTATTACTATTGTATATGTATAAAAAATATATCATACATATAAAAAATGTATCATACTGTATATGTATAGAAAAAATGAATCACACGTATAAAAAATGTATCATACGTATAGAAATCGCATTATTGTTATATAGAATATGTATCACAACTGTATATGTATAGAAAATATATCATACGTATAGAAACTGTATCATTATTATATAATATGTGTTTACTAAATGTATAATTAACGTATAATTTATGTTAATAAATATATAATTAATGTACACTTAAAATTTAGTTTAAACCTATCATCAAATACAGGGGATCATTTTTGTCATTTTTCTCAGGAAAAATTACTCCATAAAAGGAAAGAAAGGTTATTTCCACAGACTCCTTGAAGTTTTAGTTCAGTGTCACTCAACACCAAAGAAAATTATACAAAGTACTTCTCTGCTATCTGACCATTGACCAACTATACTATAGCAAACAATATCATATACCGTTTTGTAATCCCAAAGCTCGATCTTTATAAATTTCTTTAATCAATGATTTTGCCAAAAAAAAAAAAAAAGAAGATAAATCTGGGAGCTCGCATGGCCATTTAATGTAGTACTAGACTACTAGTGTAAAATTCATATATTTCACCCAACAGGGAAGTCTAACCTCAAAACTTAAAAAGGCCCAACAGGGAATTCTAAAGCTGGGCCAGCTAGCGCCTGGCATTATTTTGGGCCGGCCGGCCAGCTCGGGGTATCATGCCTATTTTGGGGCTTTTTTGGACTTTTTGTGTTGGTGGTCACACCACGTCCTTTTCTCATTTGCATTTTGCTCCATTTAGGCAGGTCTTTAATTTTTATCCCTCGATGTAAATAATTTTTTTTTGGGGCATAAATTTATATTTACGTTATAATATCCCATAATTTTTTTATCTTTAAATAAGTCATGCCCAATTAGGCATAAATTTAGTTTCGACGGACAAAAATTACAGACCAACCCATTTGAAGTGAAAATTTCTCGGGGCACCTTATTTTGGTCGCCCCATTTAAATAGTAGTTGTCTTGAGTTTTTTTCACGAATATTCAATATTGGGTAATCTCCAGGCGAAAGTACATGCTTTTTTTTCCCGCTTCTTCTGCTTCTACATGCAGACACATAATCGAAAATTTAGTAAATTTTGACCTGTGTTTCAGTTATGTATGAAAACATAGGTATACATGAAAGAATTAAATGCGTGCTAAATGAGTTTGTTAGATTTATTATTATTTTGAAAAATTGATGATTAAAGTTTGTTATTTATGAGATATAGAACTTACGTTTCAAATTTAAGCTTATTTAAAGTTTATTTGGGTATTGAATATTGTGTTAGATGGTTGAAATTCGAGGAACGGTTTTATTTTTTTTGCAAGAAAATTTCAGACATACCTGACTGAAAGTTTAGCCATTTTTTACATGCACTTCAATCATGTACGACTGAAATTCAGATATACATGAAAAATTCAAACACACATGACTCACACAAAAATGCCTGATTTTTTGGCCTTCACAAGGCCGCACTTCATACGCGAATATATGAAGCTGGGTCCGAAGCGGAAAAACCCGCAACAATAATTCAGCTTCGAGTAAAGCTTAAAAGGCGATACAAAAAGCGGATATTTGTTCACTTCGGCCCTATTTGAAGGAGAAAAATTAAAGACCAGCCCATTTGAAGGAAAAACAGTGCAATGCTCATTAGCCCATGAACTACTTATCCCGAAAGCTTGACCCGTGATTCTATAACCCAACTAATTTAGCAGGCCCATGTTTCTCTATCTTTAAGCATGAAACCTTTCTTAACAACTCATCTCAATATGAAATGATAAATCTCAATAAAGAAATTTACTAATTTCAACATTTCTAGGAAAAGAGATGAAAACCTAACCTTAAAAACAAATGTTTTGGTTTCGTGCAATGCCCTCGCAGTAGGAAGAAGCAGTTGTCATTTGAAAGTAAAGGCTCTTCTCCTGTTTTACGAATCCTACAATTCTCTTTACTGAGCGAGACTCCATCCATATCCCTACGTTTGGTTTTTCTTTCATTCAATCATCACTTGAACATTATTAACAAATAGTTACTTGATAAATTTTAGCTCTAATATGAATAATCTTAAAGGAACTTTTTCAGAACTTACCAGCTATTAAGCACTTGAAATATTATTCCTCGCACATGAATTAATTCAATACGACAATTTTCGAGTTACATAATGTGAAAAAATATTGGTTCTTTGAGATATGAGATGTTATTTGACTAAATAAGCATGCATGGGCTGGGTAGTGGGTATTATATGTAGATCCATATCCTATTAAATTGACCAAAATTAGCCCGGACTTGAACATTGGCCCGTCTCACTGAGGCCTAAATGTTCCAAGTCTTTATAGTTGTTACTGGCCCTTAAATGATTGATGGTGTTGATTGTATTGATAGTTGTTGTGTTAATGGTGTTTGATGGTGATGATTGTACATTGTGGCAAGTAGTGGTGATAACTAACTGTGGTGATTGACGACAGTGATAGTTATGATGATGATAGTTGATAATGGTGGTGAAATTGATGTAGTGGTAAATGTCATCTTTGAATGAAAAGCATAATAATGATATCAATACTTTAATACAGATCTTAATCATTTTAGATGTATCAAATCCAATAAGTGATAATAAGAAAATAAATACATAATGATTGATATCTAATCGATTAAGATTAAAATCTAAAAAATAAATACACACTTAATAACATAGATCAAAATTGTTAAGATACAGATTTAAAAAATAAACACACTTAATAATTGAGAATTGAATGCTTTAATTTCTTATAATAGTAGTAAATTAACATCAAGTAACAAGAGTTGCAATTAAAACATTTGGCGTACACTGGACAGAGGATCAATGTGAACTCTTATATAGTAGTAACATTATTTTTTCAAATACGAGCTACTTAAGCATTTTTCATTTGAAAATAGAAGAAAAAAAAAAGAACAAGACAATACATCACATATATTAATTAGTCATGTGGTCTGCAATTAATACAAAAAGACATGTACACATGTGTTTTCGATATACTTTTAGAATATTCATCACACGTATGCTATACTTGCATTGACTAAAAAAATTGTGCATTTCTTGCAAGGAAGTTTCTCAAATTCTTGGCCTTCCTCAAATTATACGATTCTACACATATATCTTATCTATAATATGAGTATCTGTTTACTATACATACGTGCAAAACAACCAAGTGGAATTTTCATTCTTTTAGTTTCGCCGATCAATAATTATATATTTTTTTCCAGTTAGCCAAATCTGGAATATAATTGGCGGTGAAAGATTCCTGGTGGATCAGGCTAGCTCTAGCGAAGCTGTTCTTTTTCTTTTTCTTTTTCTTTTCACCTCTTTCTTTTTTGATCTTTTTCTTTTTGTTCTGCAATTTTATCTACTTTATTTACAAGTTCTGACATACTGAAAATGTCAACTCTCCTATTTTGTTATTTTTAATGCCTGATAAAGTAAATATCAAAATGAGACAATTATACATATTGAATAAGTCTAATTTTTAAAAAACAAGTTACCTAGTTGATTTTTACCTTAATTGAAAAAGAGATGGTATAAACTTAAAGCCATGTTTGTTGATGGTGATGGGGTGGGCAAAGTCATCTGAGCTGAAGAGATCCAATATTGGTGATCCAACCCCAAATCGTACAAGAATTCTCAAACAGAAAATAGAAACGGGTAGGTAACAAAATAAGATATTTCTTTTGCAACTAGCCTGTAATGGTATTGCTATTAATATTACTTTCTTGTTATGTTCCTATGGATAAAGAAAACTGTTAATGTTGGATTTGATGTTGTGACATTTGACCCAACATATCTCCTGAATTATTGATTTGAATGTATAAGAATGCTGGGACAAATGTTGCACAACATTCGGATCAACATTTTCAGAACTGATTATGCATTACTTCACGTAATGATTACTGTGGTAAATATGACTTGGCAATGTAAAAAGGAGTTGGTAACACACGTGTGAAGAACGAGTCAAGGCTGCTGCTTTTCGTGAGGAACACATCAAAGTTGTAAGAGATTTTTGTTCCTTGATCGTCTCCAACAAATCCTACCAGCTGCCCACCTTTCCCTCAACTTTCACAACCAATCGATGATCTTTTCCAGGAAGACTCTCTACTATAAATAGAGAGGCTACTACAGTGAATCGATATCCAGAATCAGAAAGTAAAAATACCAAGAGATCTCTCGAAATTTCATCTCAGAAATCTGGATCACCGGTGTTGCCTGAGTGTGTTGACAACATTCTGTCCAACATTACAATTGCTGTTTAGATTCTAGATTAGTTTTGTATGGAGCGATTGTAATGAGAGGTTGTCTATGTCTACTTAGTTAGATTTTTCAGGCAGAAGTCATCTGCGACTTCAACTTTTAATTCCTTTCCGTTTTATCCTGCAAATCTGTAAAGAAAAGAATTTGTATTTTTGTATATAATATATATACAATACATTTGGTCATTGACCATCATAAGTTATATAATATATATAACTTATGAAATTTTAAACCATTGTGTTCTATAAATTTCGCTGCATTCTCTTTAAAGTTATTGTTATGCTAACTGTTGTTACTGGTGTCGGATGACATAATTGCCGACATTCGGAAATAGAATTGGCATTCGATTTATTTCATCTCTTATTTTTATTTCCCATAGTATTTGACACCCCTTCAAGTGGTATAAGAGCCGACACTTAACACAATAAGTGTTTGGTCATTTTGTCATAAGTTATGGATCCTGCAAATCCAACTATTGGTAGACTTTCTATTTTAGATGGATCAAATTTTGCCTATTGAAAGATTCGTCTACGTTCTCATATCAAATCAATTGATATTAGAGCATGGAGATCTATAACCAATGGGTATGTTGTTCCAATGTTGCCACCGGATAAGGAAAGTGACATTCTTGTTAAACCTGAATTCGAATGGACTACAGAAGAAACCAATAATGCTAGTTTTAACGAAAAAGCCTTAAATGTAATTTTTGGATGGGTTGATATGTATATGTTCAAACTCATTCAAAACTGCCAACGGCTAAGGATGCATGGGATACTTTACAAATTCATTGTGAAGGTAGCTCAAGTGTTCGTCGAACAAAGCTATGCATACTCATGAGTAAATATGAACGTTTAAGGATGGAAGAAGTGGATGATATTAAATCTTATTTTGAAAAGTTGATTGACATCTCAAACGAATGTCAAGTGCTTGGAAAACCATTAACCAACACTCAACTTGTTGAAAAGGCTCTCCGTTCTCTTCCTGAAAAGTTCAATTTAAAGATTTGTGCTATTGAAGAAGCTCACAATCTTTCCACTATGAACCTTCATACCTTGATGAGTCTCAAAACTTATGAGATGAACATTGAGAATCAAAAGGAATTGTATAAAAGCAAGAATGTGGCACTTCAAGTTCAATCCTCGGAGAGTCAAATCGAAGAAGATGACGAGAATCTTGAAGAAATTGGTGATGGTGCAAATGTTGCCTTACTCACTTGAAAATTCAATTTGATGGTGAGGAAGTTCAACAATGAAAGAAATCAATCTAAACCTAAAGAGCACCAAAACCAAGTCTTTAATCAAAAGTCCACTAGATTCCTTCCAAATGTATAAAAAGGAAATCAACTAAGAAGAACCAACTCAGATCGTACCAAATTTGATCCCAAACAACTTGAGTCCGTGTAGTGTCATGCATGCTCTAGTTGGGATCACTATGCTAATAAATGTGCAAACACTATTCGAACAGTCTATATCGGATAATGAAGATGTCGTATACAATGTTGTCTCAGATGTCACGACATTTGCTCCAACATCAGCAACGACATCAACATCCTCAGCGACATCCGAAATGTATGAATTCTTTAACTACTCTGATATTAATTGCTTTAGTAATTCTATTTCTGTTAGTGAGGCTGATTATATGGATCAAGTTGAATGCAAAGATGATATGATTAATGAATTACAAAGTATTTGTAAAGCCTTAATCATAGAATCCAAGCAACTTGACAAAAAGGTAAATTTTTTAACTCATGACAATTTAGTATTAAAAGGCACTATAACCCGACTTGAGGTTGTAATTACCAAAAAGGATATTGAATTTGGTAAGATCTGTGCAAAATTGAATTTAGCCGAAGCACCCTTCCGTAAGCTCAACACAGAGACTTCCAAATTGAATGAGATAATCAACTTTAGTAAACCTTCACATGCAGGAATTTGGTACGAAAACTCTCTTAAAACCATATGATCTAATATCTTTGATAAAAATGAGAAAATATGCTTTAAAAGAAAAAAAGATGAATAATAGGTTCTCATATATGCCAAAGAATATGAAGTTTGTGTGTCATTACTGTAACTCCCCTAGACACTTAAAACCATATTGTTTCAAACTTCAAGATTCTGTGAGCAAAATGTTGCCTAAAATGTTGTCCAACATTTCGGATAACAATCGAAGCAACATTTCTAAGCCAAAAGTTAAAAAATATTTTAAGAGAGTTTGGGTTCCTAGAAAGGATGTAACATGTAAGGTTGCTGTAACATGTAAGGTTGCTATAACTGCATTAAGAACTAACATTTCAGGTTCTTGGTACATTGATAGTGGATATTCTCACCACATAACATGTACAAAAGGTTTTCTAAAGAACTATGAGTCATTCAATGGAGAAAACGTGACTTATATATGTGGCAGTAAAAGTAAAATAATTAAAAAAGGGATCTTGGATGTTCCTATATTTCCATCTTTAAGAAATGTCTTACACGTTGAGGGCTTAATTGCTAATTTTATTAGTATTAATCAACTGTGTGATGACGATCTTGAGGTAAAATTTAATTAAAATGCATGTAAAGTAACGAATGAAGCAAATAAATGTGTCATGACAGGTACAAGAACATGTGACAATTAATATCTTGTTGTAAGACAAGAAACATGCAATAATGCTAAGATCGATGACACAACACTATGGCATCAAAATTTGAGGCATGTCAACTACCGCAATTTAGAAAAATTGGTCTCATATAAAGCGATTAGAGGCATACCCAAACTTAGTCATAAATGTAAAACTGTCTGTGAAGATTGTTTGAAAGATAAGCAAACCCGTGTCTCTCATAATGTTGCCCAACAAGACGGATAACATTCAGGTACGTCTCTCTGTTTTCATTGGCTACATATATATTTAATGGATCCAATTGAAGTGGACAGTCTAGGAGGCATGAGGTATTTCTTTGTGATAGTAGATATTTTTGGATATATTTTTTGAAAGAAAAATCACAAATGTTTGACATGTTTAAAATCTTGCATTCTAGAATTAGAAATTTATTCTATTATCCTATTTTTAGGATTAGATCCGACCATGGAAAAGAATTTAAAAATAGTTCATTCATAATTTTTTCTGAGAAAAAGAGAATTTTCATGAGTTTTCTACCTCCAAAACTCCTCAACATAATTGGGTTGCAGAACGGAAGAATATGACATTGCAAGAAATGGCTAGAGTGATGCTTAGTTCTAAATATTTGTCAAAACATTTGTGGAGAGAAGCCTTGAATACTGCTAATCACATAGCTAATAGAGTCTATTTGAGGCCAGGAACAAAGATGACACCCTATGAGATTATAAATGGAAAAAACCAAACTTGCGTTACTTTCATATTTTTGGGTATATTTGTTATATTTTAAATGACATGGATCATTTGGCAAAATTTGACTCTAAGAGTGATAAAATAATTTTTGTTAGCTATTCACAAAATAATCATGCTTATTGAGTATACAATCTGAGATCCAGAACTGTACAAGAGTCTGTAAATGTTATCTTTGATGATCTTTCTGATGTTTTAGGAAAAACTATTGGAAATAACATTATAGATACAGTGGAAAGTCCATAGATTGAAAAAGAATCGGATGTTGCCACAAATGTTGCCACACCTGAAGCAACATCCGAAACAACAATAGAGTCCACAGATGAGGAGTCAAGTGCTGAATTGTTAGACCAAGTTCGTAGGGACCCCTCATCAAGGATTAGGAAGAATCATCCAACGGGCCAAGTGATAGGGGAGTTTTTGAAGGAATTAGAACAAGAGGCAAAGAATCACTCAACTATAGAGAAATGGTAAGGTATGTGTGTATGTCAACCATATACCAAGAGGTTAGTATTTCTTGTTTTATATCTACATTAGAATCAAAGAATGTTATAGAAGCACTTAAAGATAATTTTTGGATACAAGCAATGCAAGAAGACCTTGAACAATTTTCTCAAAATGAAGTCTGGACTTAGTTCCACGTTCAAATAATACAAATGTAATTGGAACTAAGTGGATTTTTAAAAATAAATTAGACGAATCGGGAACAGTTGTTAGAAATAAAGCACATCTAGTTGCACAAGGTTATACTCGGGTTAAAGGAATTGATTTTGATGAAACATCCGCACCTATAACTAGAATCGAGTTGATTACACTTTTACTTGTTATTGCTGTCTGAAAATTACTTTATATCAAATGGATGTAAAAGGTGCCTTCTTAAATGGTTATCTAGACAAAGAGGTATATGTTGAGCAATCAAAAGGATTTAAAGATCCTTATCATTCACACTATATGTATAAGCTTAAAATGGCTTTGCATGGGTTGAAACAAGCCCCTCGTGCATGGTATGGTCGTTTAACTAACTTTCTTCTTGAATTTGAATTTAACCGTGGTGAAGCTGATCATACTTTGTTTATTAAACGACACGTTGTAGATATTATAATTGCTCAAATCTACGTGGATGACATAGTCTTTGGATCGACTTCACAGTCGTACCTAAATTCATTTGTTGAAGCTATGTCATCGACATTTGAAATGAGCATGATTGGGGAATTAACTTTTTTCTTAGGCTTGCGATAAAGCAAAGTGAAGATGGAATTTTCATCTCACAGAGTAAATATGCCAAGAATCTAGTCAATAGATTTAGTTTGGAGAACGCTAAACAGATGAAAACGCCAATGTGTTCATCGCAGAAGGTATGCAAGGATAATGTTGGTGAAAATGTTGACCCAACATTATATTGATCTATGATAGGTAGCCTTCTTTATCTTATTGCTAGTCGCCCAGATATTATGTTTAGTGTTTGTGTTTGTGCACGTTTTCAAGTCTGTCCCAAAATGTCACACTTAAATGTCGTGAAACATATTATTCGATATGTTGCTGTCACATGTGAGTTGAGAATTTGGTACTCCAAATACACTAATCCTAACTTAATAGAATTTAGTGACTCGGATTGAGCTGAAGATGTGGATGATAGAAAAAGTACAAGTGGGTGATGTTTTTATCTTGGCAATAACTTTGTTTCATAGTATAGTCGTAAACAAAACTGTCTCACTTTCAACTGATGAATCTGAATATGTAGCAGCTGAAAGTTGTTGCTCTCAATTAATATGGCTACGACACATGTTACATGACTATGAATTTACTAACAACATTTTGATTTTGTACTGTGATAATTTGAGTGCTATAAATATTTCCAAAAATCCAGTTCAGCACTCACGTTACAAAATATATTGATATTATACATCACTTTTTAAGAGATTTAGTTGAAAAACAACTAGTTCAAATTGAACATGTTGACACTCTTCATCAACTAGCTGATATTTTTACAAAAGCTTTGAACCATGAGAGATTTTCCAGTTTAAAAAATCTCTTGCTCTTTATAATCTCTAGAAATGCATTTTTGGTAAATGTTGGCTGAAATATTGTCTAACATTTCGGGTGACATTTACCTATGTAATATAACTGACTGATTATTATTGTTGTATGGCGCATAAATTTAGGTCACACAAGCATGATCCTTCAATAAGAATATGTTATCAAATATATATATATATATATATCATAAAAAGGGAGTATCAAATAAGGCAAAGCCTTTTCAAATATTTGACAACTGAGAAAAATGGGCAAAGCCCTTGAAAAGATATCGTTCATATTCTATAGGAGTATCGAGTGCTTCGAAAGAGATTTGAGAATACCATAAAAATATTCTTATTTTTTACACGAAAAATTCTTTTGTATGTGTTATATGATTAGATCAAGGACACGATGAGAAAATGTTACATTGGTCCAGTGGTCAAACTCATAAAGTGCATATAAAACGTGTCTTGGTTTGTTTCCAAATATGAAAATTATTGTGAGGTCAAAATACTTGTGTCGTCCAAAATGTTGCTAACATTGTTGTTGACATTTTCAGAATGTGATATGTGTTGGGATGTTGTTCTTATCTGATTTTTGAAATATCAGATTTTACTCCCTATTATATGTCTTGTTTAATGAAATTTCAGAATTTAAAATGATAAGATTAAATTTTATTCCTACCGTGATGTTTATCCCAACATTTTAGGTGTAAGTTATTGTGTAAAATTGAAACACCTAAAAATAAGGGATTCTTGTTGCTAAGAAAAGGTTTGTCATGTATATAAATATTCTTCTCATTTGCTATTATTTTGTCATTTTCGATTTTCCCATAAAAATATATATAAAAAAGAGGGAAAATCACATCCGGTATACATCTGCCTACCTAACTGATGGAATCACCAAACCAAACTCCAATCTCTATCAGAAACCCTAACTTCTTAAAATCCTCTCCCAAATTTTCACAAATGGAAACATCACCAATGTCAGAACAAATGTCATCCAACATCCACTCTAACACTCCAACTAGCACAAACCCTCTAATGAATACAGAGGCTTCCGAGCACAATGATCCCCAACAAACAGAACATCCATAATCTTCCTCCAATTTCCCAGAAAATGTCATCGACTTACCCTGGAAGAAGGAAGCTAAAAGTGAAAATGTTGCAAGAAATGTCACCAACATTCTGGATAACACTTGTCCAGGACAGTCTACACTGTCTACAGAATGACTTGTGGATCAAATTGGAAAAATCAACCAACAAATTTCTGAGGTTGATGCTGCAAGAAATGCCCTGATACAAGCTAAAGACTATTTCATTATGCTACTTTATTCACAAAAGGGGGAGATGATGTTGATGCAGGGAGAGGAAGCTAAAGTCGCTATCTACGCAGAGATGAAGGGGAGAGATCTTTGGAAAGTGAAGTCATTATGTAGGGGTAGAAAGGCTGCTTTGGAAGTGAAATTTGATTATCTTGGGGGTAGAAAGTTCTTTGGAAAATTTGAAGGTATTATGCGGGAGTAGAAAGCTGATGTTGTATGATGAGCAAGGAGAAAGCTGAATGATGTTGTTGAACCTAAGCTATAATGTTTGTTAAATATTTTGATGGATTGATGTGGATATTTGTTGACAATGGTTTATTTTTATTTGTGTTTTGTATATATTGGATGATATATGTATACATGTGCTCTTATTTCTTCTTAATCCTATGAATTGATATACACATGTTTGCTTGTATGCCATCACAGGTTAAGGGGGAGCACGACCTTGAAGTTGTTGATCACATATGTTGGACAACATTTGTGACAACACCACAAGTCAACTTTACATTTTAACGAGTTTTGTGAAGAAAGACAAAAAGGGGAAAATTGTTAATGTTGGATTTGATGTTGTGACATTTGACCCAACATATCTCCTGAATTATTGATTTGAATGGATAAAAATATTGGGACAAATGTTGCACAACATTCAGACCAACATTTTCAGAACTAATTTTGCATTACTTCACGTAATGATTACTGTGGTAAATATGACTTGGCAAGGTAAAAAGTAGTTGGTAACACACGTATGAAGAACGAGTCAAGGCTGCTTCTTTTCGTGAGGAACACGTCAAAGTTGTTAGAGATTTTTGTTCCTTGATCGTCTCCAACAAATCCTACCAGCTGCCCACTTTCCATCAACCTTCACAACCAATCGATGATCTTTTCAAGGAAGACTCTCTACTATAAATAGAGAGGCTACTATAGTGAATCGATATCCAGAATCAGAAAGTAAAAATACCAAGAGAGCTCTCGGAATTTCATCTCAGAAATCTGGATCACCAGTGTTGCATGAGTGTGTTGACAACATTCTGTCCACCATTACAATTATTGTTTAGATTCTAGATTAGTTTTGTATGGAGCGATTGTAATGAGAGGTTGTCTATGTCTACTTAGTTAGATTTTTCAGGCAGAAGTCATCTGCGACTTCAACTTTTAATTCCTTTCCGTTTTATCTTGTAAATCTGTAAAGAAATGAATTTGTATTTTTATATATAATATATATACAATATATTTGGTCATTGACCATCACAAATTATATAATATATATAATTATGAAAATTTAAATATTTGTGTTCTATAAATTCTACTGTATTTACTCTTTAAAATTACTGTTTTGCTAACTGTTGTTACTGATGTTGGATGACATAATTGCCGACATTCAGAAACAAAATTGGCGTTCGATTTATTCCATCTCTTGTTTTTATTTTCCATACCATTTGACACCCCTTCAAAAACATTGAATTTTCTGAAAGGGTGATGCGTGATTCTTTAATCTATTTTTTACGAAATAGCTAGGCGGAATCATAGATTTAAGACAATTACTCGAATAGTGAAATGCCATTTTTACCTTATGATAGTCGAGATAATGAGGGGGAAATAAAAAAAGAACTAAGCTAAAATGAAACAGTCATATATGTGGTAGTTCGGTGTTATTGAACTACACTATGTAGCTTACACGTTTAGTACACGTATACTTTCTTATGCCAAGACAACAAATGCATTAATTAAAATAAAAAGACTGGAGATAACAAAGCCAATTAATTGAAATCGTGGCATAATGATCAAAATATCATGAAGTTGACGTTTCTCTTGAATTATATTATATGTCGTGGGGAATATGCTTAGTTGTATAATTCTCTATCTATTGGGAGCATAAGAATATAGGAATCAACAATTTTCTGAAAGATGATTCGTATATTATCGTTACAACTTTTTATTTTATTTTATTTTTATTTTCTTATGACAAGTTTCTTTCAACAATTTCTGAACCCTCATCCTTATTTTTTAGGAAAATAAATATTATATTAACTCTAAAGATATTGAAAATGAATGAGTAGGCCAGCAATATCGGCGCGGGGCCATTTTATAATGATGTGATACCCTAACTGGCTAATATATTGTTGGACCACATTCATTTACTTAAAAAAATTGTACTATCAATTCTTTATGCGCCTCAAATTAACGTGCTACAATTTTCAGCCATACAATTAAAACTTCAACTCCAATTTCTTTTTCTTTTATCATTTATATACAATTTTAATCCCTGAACATTTGTACTACAGTTTTCTTACTCAATATAGAAACAAATTTTGACTGGCGTGCTCGTTATTTACTGCCCTTTTACAATGTTAAACAAAATAATCATGACTTTTTTCATTTAAATATTCAATTTATAAAGGTATATAGTTGTGGCAAATAAAAGGGGCGAACCAGAGAAAGTAGTAAAAAGACATAACTTTTTTTAATTCGCTCAGCTAGGTCCAAATTGGTACTACTAAAGTTACGTCTTGAATCACTGAGGAATAACAAAAGGGAATTGAGTGTAGTTTTAACAGTAAAACTACTATGTACATATCCTGAAGGTGGATTTGCAAGTTGCAACTACCTTGAATGTATAAAGCTAGATTATTCATGACAGGAATAGCATCTGCCCTTTTTATTTTTATTTTTTATATTCAACTTCCTGGCTTACAGACTATTACCGCAGAATAGTAGTTCCGATCCCTCAGCAATACTACTAGTAAATCGATATATGTGTCTGAATGACCAGGGTTTGAGTACAGAGCAACTGATATCACCTACAAGGTCCTATCCCAGAAAAAAATAAATTGTTATCACCAAGATTCGAAACCACGGTGCAGGCCTTCAGCTGAATTTTAAGTTTTTCTCCTTTGTCATCCAGCTATGCCCGGAGACTTCTCTTTCTAAGATTATTCATGGCATGAATAACAGTCCTTTTAGGTAAAAATAACATATCTTTAGCTCCCAAAATAAGTGTGTTGTAAGAATTCATTCCAGAAAGCAAGTTTCAGCGTGAATCTATATTAATTAGACTTTAAATTAGGTGTCAAACAACGAGAGAAATACCAAAAAAGTTATAGAAAGCAAGTGTTCATGTTGTTTTCAGGTTGTACACACACGATCCCATAAATTTAAATCATGGATCCTTTGCTAAAAATTGCACGACTGACTAAAGTTCAAACTTGCATTACTGACCATTTCTAGTTTACTCCTATGAAATGCAAATTTGAAAAAAGGAAAAGATAAAATTAAGGATACCAATCTTTTTTTAACCGACTTTAGCTACAATAATGTTCATATCTTGGGATAAAAAGGATCTTGAAATCGTTCAAGTTGGACTTTTCCCATTTATGCACTTGTTGTGTGCATCTGTAGACAAGTTGTGCTAGGATTAAGGAAGGTATCGATTAATCGACCAAAATGAGGAGATTACAAAAGCATGTACAAAGATAATTTAGAAACCTACCCACATTAATGAAAATGAATACACTACTTCATCTAAAATAGGTTAAGCGTTAAATAAAGGTGTCACCTCAAATTAAACGGTGTTTGTATATTTTCTTTGGGTTACAACTATGGAAAAAGAAAAATATTCATCATATGGAATGTTGATTTTGTAATGCTTTAATTCTAATTCCCCTGTTATCGTTTTCTTTTGGTTTTCACTAAGCGAACATTGAACTATAAAAAAATGTTTTAATTTCGTTTTTACTAAACAAACATAGGATATACAAAAACTTTTACACGGAAATTTGAGGAAGACATGATTTTTTTGCCCTTTACAAACATTGTTTAATTTTATGACTCTTCTAGAAGAGATTTTTATTTTTTACATATAAGAGATTTGAAAAAAACACATAAGAGATCTGAAAAAGTCATTTTTTTAATTCAAATTGTAAGAGTTTAAGAGATCTTATTTTCTCAAAATTTGACTAATGAAAAAAATATTAATACCCCCTTTGTCCTATTTTAAGTGTCTTAATTTGATTTGACACGGAGTTTAAGAAATAAATTGATAATTTTAAATCTTGTGGTCTTAAGCTTGTCATGTATGATATTTTAATATAAAAATTTACTAAATATAAAAAGAGACATTCTTTTGGAGACGAATAAAAAAAATATAAGACATTTAAATTGAAATGGATGGAATACGTTTTTTTTTTAAGGAGACGAAGAAGAGGCGCGGGTAGACCTTTTTAGCGAACAAAGCTGTCTTTTGGCTGGGCCAAAAAGGGAACAAACTGGGCCCGAGGGTTTAGCTAATCCAGCTTGTCGTTTTTTGAATTAATAGGAGTATTAATTAATTCTCATCAGAAATTGGATTTTGGATTAAATCAGGGGTTACTTGCCCGTTTAATCTTTGAAGAGTTCTTATTTCAAAAAGATAATCTTTAGTGATTAGTCATAAATATAAAAGGAAGCGAGTCATTTTCAATTGTAAATGGATTAGTTGGTCAGTCATGAACGTTCAAAGCTAATTGAGTTAAATGTCACTTGTCAAATTGTTTTGAGTCTCAAATATTAGATTAGACCTTGGTTGCCCACAAGAATTAATTTTGAGTGAGTGTGAAAGTTTTTTCCTTAGACGAATCGGAGCGACAAAAGAAGTATAAAAAATTAAAATTAAGGTAACAATTTTCTCATGAAAAAAAGAATGCAAGAAAATCAAAATGTGAAAAACTGAATTAGGTTGACAATTGCGTCTAAATGAGGAAATAATAGACTCAACATGTTGAAAATTGTGCTTAGAGCAAAGTTAGTGGCTTGGTGAATTGAATTGAGTATAAAAAGGCTTGGAATGATGACTTTCATACAAGTATGAACTAGAATGGAAATAGACAAGTGTCAAAATACGTTTTGAATATGATATCATGTGAAGAAAAAAAAGGAGTGCTGGATTCAAACATTTAAGGTAACAAATTCAGATATCCACGTTTTCTATGAATGCTCTGGATACGCTTATATATGTACGAATATATCATTCTAACTCAAGAGATTGACTCAATACATCTGACAGCCGTTTAAATTTTTGAGTAAATTTTAATTAGATATTCAAAGTATGAATAAAGTAAATGGTACATCATAAAGGGTTTTTATTAGGTACTTCCTATTCAAATTCTGTAAAAACTTTTTCGTGTGTATTTAATTGCTCATTACGTAAATAAATTAATCACATAAAATATATCACTTCTCTTAATTATACACATTGACATCAATTGAAACAAATATGAGATTATACGACTTATTGACGCTAATGCTTATAATTGAATGAGGTGATACTTAATTGATTAACTATCAACGTAAATAGGCGTTTGAGAACACCCAAAAGTTTTTAAAAATTTTGAGTTGAAAATATTTAATAGAATTTTTTTATCAAGGGTTTATATGCTAAATTAAAATAAACTGTAATTTGAGTGTCTAAATAAAATTTACTTATCAATTTTATTGGCTATGACCGTATCCGCCAAAGAAATTTATGACATTTTCTAATAGCAGCAGCAAGTTGGCATTCATTCCATTTTTCTAGTATGTGGATCTAAAAAATTTGTACTTCTGGGGGAAAAAAATTGTCTTGCTGTATTTAGGTTAGTGCTTATTCTTGAATCTACCAATATGAAAATGTATTTAACAATTGCCTTGAAAGCACAGCATGCCATTTTTGAAACTTCAACGGTGCTTAGTAATTAAAAAGGAATATAACTTATCATATCAAATTGTTACTCCCTCCATTCCACAATAATCACTTGTTTAGACCTTTTAATTTTTTCTAAAATAAGTGTTCCGAATTTCAAAATTATTTTGGGGATGTTCTTTCAAAATTGTTCTCATTTAAATAATCAATAATCATTAACTACAATTTATTTTTCTATGTATTGATTATGAGTAAATTAGTAAAAGCATTTCTAATTTTTTTAGGAATGAACAATTTTTTTAAGAGGTGTGCATAGACCTGTCCAAAGGTCGGGTCAGGTGGCTATTTTTTTTCTGTTTGCCCGACCCTGACCCAATATTTTTTTTAAAATTCCGACCGTGGCCCCGACCCTTCGGGGACCCTACGGGTCACGGGTCGGCCCTGACCCGTTGAAATTTTTTGGCGGGCCAGGGTCGGTCGGACCGGGTAGAAAACTTTTTTTAAAAAAAATAATAAATTTTCAAAACTGAAATTGGCATTCACCCCTACATTACCATGAAATTTCGACGTTGAAATGTATTGTATATCGTGAGATCTTGACTAAAGAAAAAAAAATTAGAAATTGATTTGGGAAAAAACACAAATTGATTGGAAAAACAGACGTTTTTTTAAAAAATTGGCTGCACCAATTTGACCGGCCCTGTCTCGAAAAAATAGGCAAAATCAAAATTTTTTTTTGGGTAAAACGGACATCCGAGCGCAGAGTTATAACCATTTAAAGTTTCACCAATTTACAACTACTTTCTCTCCCTACATTATACTTCCGTGATATTAACAAAATGGCTAATAATATAAATATATAATTAATAATCAGCTACCGTTTTTATCTTATTTTTTATCGAGCTCAATGTAGATTAGAGCAATACATATATTATAAAAACATGCATTATATCACTTATTAATGACAAAAATATTTATAAGTACAAAACAAATATTAATGAAGGAAAAATAATATAAATTATATTTTAAAAATATGTGGGTCGGGGTCGGGGCCGGACCGGGTCAGCTGGGTAACATTTTCTGACCCTGGCCCAACCCTGACCCTGATCGGGTCCCCGCCTTTTCGGGTCGAGTGGCTCGCGGGTCAGCTATAAGCTGACCCTGACCCTGATTTTTTTGGGTCGGGTCGAGTTCCAATCCGATGGACAGATCTAGGTGTGCATAACTTAAAAGAATCACTTATCGTGGAACGGAGAAGTAGAAATTAAGGCAATAGGGCAACTCATTTAAGTGCCCGTAGAGTCGTACTATGGAAGAAACCATAAACATGTTGTATAGGTGTACCTACCCATTCATTTAATTCCTCGATTACATAAAGTTATACCAATTCCACAAGAAAGCGAAAAAAAAAATTGTCTTGATCTTCGTGCTCAATGAATTAAAATTATTGAGGAGAGTATGGTCTGGTTAGCTCACATACAAATTTTGCATTTTATTCATTATAGAATGCCAGAAATGGGTGGAAAAGGTATGATTCCAAGTCGTACTCATAGTTATAGAATGAAAAATGAAAATTTTAATTTATAGTTTGACGTAACCAACGGTTTGTCTCGATTGGAAGAATGGTCACAAATGCACCCGTATCACTTGGACTTAGACGTGAGGTTCTAATATCTCATCAAACTTCAGTGGCTCAAACGTTTTCTCATAACGAGTGTCATACTATGTATATTTTTTCGAAGATACAATGTTTATATACTCCCTCGTCCCAATAGGCGTTCTGCGCACGAAATTTAAAAGAAAAAGAAAGATTTATACAATTTATATAGCTATAAATTATTTCATTCATTTTATAATTAAAAAAATAAAAAAATAAATGGCAGTCCGATGCACAAAACATCTCACATTAGCAAGATTCGGGGAGGAGCAACACCCTAAAGGGTGTGATGTAGACAACCTAACTAATGAAAGCATTAGTGACTACTTTCATGGCTCAAATCTGTGACCAATAGGTTACACAGAAATATTTTTATCGTTGCTTCAAGACTCTCATCCGAATAAAAAAATCACATAAATTGTGATGAATAAGGCATAATTTGTTGATTCCGTTTAAGTAATTAGTTATAATTTGAGACAAAAAATAAATATTAAAATTAAAACTATAATATAATTTGATTACAACATAACTTAAAAGCATGATTATATGTTTCTCGAATGTAATGAATAAAATCAGAAGAGGAAGGAAATGAAAAAGGCAAACCCTCCACCGCTATTAATTTTGCCATATTTTCCCTATCTTTATTTTTATCATATTTATGACCAAAAATTTCTCATGTCGTATGATTAATTTGACCATGTACTAGATCGGGGACAATATGGGAACCTTGTCCCGACTCAGATGAAATTGGCACACCCGATTTTTTAGCCATGAATTGATTCCACCTAGCTGTGTGCTCGTCTTGTCCATGTCTCAACATTCATTAAGTACAATTTCTTTTTTTATGTATTGATTATGAGTAAATTAGTAAAAATACTTTTAATTTTTGTTAGAAGTGAGCACTTTTTAAAGAAGTGTGCATAAGTTAAAAGAATCATTTATTATGGAATGGAGAGGTAGAAATTAAGGCAATAGGGCAACTCATTTAAGTGCCCGTAGAGTCGTACTATGGAAGAAACCATAAACATGTTGTATAGGTGAACCTACCCATTCATTTAATTCCTCGATTACATAAAGTTATACCAATTCCACAAGAAAGAGGAAAAAAAATTGTCTTGATCTTCGTGCTCAGTGAATTAAAATTATTGAAGAGAGTATGGTCTGGTTAGCTCACATACAAATTTTGCATTTTATTCATTATAGAATGCCAGAAATGGGTGGAAAAGGTATGATTCCAAGTCGTACTCATAAATTGTTAGTACAATTTTTGTTATAGAATGACAAATGACAAATGAAAATTTTAATTTATAGTTTGACGTAACCAACGGTTTGTCTCGATTGGAAGAATGGTCACAAATGTACCCGTATCACTTGGACTTAGATGTCCCATCAAACTTCAGTGGCACAAACGTTTTCTCATAACGAGTGTCATACTATGTATATTTTTTCGAAGATACAATGTTTATATACTATTATACTATCTTGTCCCAATAGGCGTTCTGCGCACGAAATTTACGAGAAAAAAAAGATTTATAAAATTTATGTAGCTATAAATTATCTCAATTTATTTTATAATAAAAAAAATGACAGTTCGGTGTACAAAACATCCCGCATTAGCAAGATTCGGGGAGGAGTAACACTCTAAATGGTGTGATGTAGACAACCTAACTTAATGAATGTGACCAATAGGTTACACATAAATAATTTTATTGTTGCTTCAAGACTCTCATCCGAATAAAAAATCACATAAATTGCGATGAATAAGGCATAATTTGTTGATTCCGTTAAAGTAATTAGTAATAATTTGAGATGAAAAATAAATATTAAAATTATAATATAATTTTATTACAACATAACTTAAAAGCAGGATTATATGTTTCTCGAATGTAATGAATAAAATCAGGAGAGGAATGAAATGAAAAAGGCAAACCCTCCACCGCTATTAATTTTGTCATATTTTTCCTATCTTTGTTTTTATCATATTTAGGATAAAAAATTTCTCCCGTCGTCGGGTTAATTTGACCCTGTACTAGATCGGGGACACTATGGGAACCTTGTCCCGACTCAGATGGCATTGACACACCCGATTTTTTAGCCAGGTATTGATTCAACCTAGTTGTGTGCTCGCCTTGTACATGTCTCAATAAACCTTCTGTCCCACCTTGACCTTTTCCGATTTTAAATTTGTAGACATTTTTACAAATTTTACATCTAGCTAGTTGATTCTCTTCGTCCCTATAAAAAATGTCATGCATCTGATTTTAATTTTAATTTTGTGGGGCCTCGATTCATACTAGGGGGAATAAGAAGCATTCCAGTTTCAGTTTCAGGCTGAGACTCAGTCTGAGCCTGAGGCTGAGGTGCACTAGTGTGTGTCATCTATATTATCGTCTAAATTAAATTCGGATTCATCTACTTCATCATCTACTGGTATATCATTAAAAAATCAGTTTTATCAATATGACTAAAATCAATCAAATCATCGGGACTAGAAATAGAATTACTAGAAGAAGTACGCTTACCCTTATTACCCATACAAGAAGAAACACCCTTACCCGTAATCATACGTTTCAATCCTTCTATTTTAATTATACAAATAAATAATTAAAGTAAATGAAATTAAGTGCCACAATTAAAATTAAGTAACAATAATAATTTAAAGAAGGAACGAATGTATCAAACGCCGACGTAACGTCGACGTGTAATCGAGGTTGATAATTAAAACTTTACTCGATGGATGAACCTCAAACTTCACTGCCAACTTTTTAACTTTGATATAATATTTAATAGTAAGAAGATTTGTAGAATTGTGGAAAGATAAATTGAGAGATTAAAAAGATGGTAGGAAGATTTGTGAGAAAAATGAAGAGGAAATGAGTTATTTATAGTTGAGAAATAGGATTAAAGTGTAAATATAATACCTTAGGGGTTAAAAATAAATATAAGGGGATAGGGAGTTTATGGAGTTGGGGGCAAAAATGGCTGTTATAACCGTTGCACAACGGCCAAAATCGAAATTTGATCGTTGTTGCAACCATTATTTTTGCAAAGCGGGTCGGGTCGGGATCAGGACGGGACGGGGCCGGAATGGTCCCGACGGATCGGGTCGGGACTCGGACAGGGCTGGTAGCGGGCCGGACTGGAGCGGATAAGGATCGGGCCGACCCGACCCACTGAACAACATTAGGTTAAACTTACTCCAATTTCATTTTTTTGAAAAAAGAAAAGAAAATTAAAATAAAAAATAAGAAAAGAAAAAGATTTTTCAATTCGATGGGACGGGGAAAAATAGTCTCAACTGTCCAGCTAGGCCTTTAATAAGTGTCTTGGCTGGAAAGTTTATAGCCAAGACTCAAGAGTAACCATCTCACACCAAACAAGCACACAGTGTTTTTATTAAACTACATAAACCTCCTTCCTCTAACTTTCTTCTTTGATAAACTTCTTCACCCTCTTCATCAGATATTTATACATAATCACTAAACCCTCTTCTCCACCGATTACAATATGATCTTCTTTTATTAATATTCCGTCGAAAAATTCCATCTTTTTTGCACCATGTGGATTGTAAATATACTTTTGATTCTATTCTTGGCACCTTGCTTTTTGTTTCTTGTTAGATTTATCTTATACAAAACAGCTTTAATTTTTGTTTTGCGGAAATGGGCAAACTGGGCCGACGACAGGATTCATGTTCATCAATACCTTAAAATCGCAGAACTCAACGAAAACGGCCAAGACAATCAGTTTTACCATAAAGTCTTCTGTTATATCAATTCTTTACCATCACTCGAAGATTCAAATTTCACCACTTTATTCTCAGGTAAGAAATCCACTGATATCATCCTATCTTTAGATGATAATCAGGTCATTCAAGACGAATTTCTCGGAGCAAGGGTATCTTGGGTAAACAAAGTTGAAAGGCTCGTTAATGGAGGACGTTGTAACCGGAGTTTTTTACTGCGGATTAAGAAGAAAGATAAACGTAGGATTCTACGACCTTATCTTCAACATATTCATACTATATCCGATGATATTGATCAACGTAGAAGAGAATTAAAATTGTTTATAAACAATGGACCATCAGAAAATCCAATAAATGGACGGTGGAGATCTGTTCAGTTTACTCATCCTGCTACCCTAGACACCATAGCTATGGACGTGGATCTCAAAAATAAGGTAAAATCCGATCTTGAAAATTTTATTAAATCCCAAAATTATTATCACAAATTAGGCCGTGCTTGGAAGCGTAATTACCTTCTTTATGGTCCTTCTGGTACCGGAAAATCAAGCTTTATTGGAGCCATGGCGAATTATTTAAACTACGATGTTTACGATATTGATTTATCAAGAGTGTCAGATGATTCAGATTTGAAACTCCTTTTACTACAAACCACAAGCAAATCCTTAATTGTTATCGAAGATGTTGATCGTTTGATCAACGAGAAATTAACCACAACGACGTTGTCGGGGTTGCTTAATTTTATGGATGGTATTGTTAATTCATGTTGTGGGGATGAGAAGATAATGGTGTTTACTATGAATAGTAAAGAGTTTATGGATCCAGTTATGTTAAGGCCAGGGAGAATTGATGTACACATACACTTTCCTATGTGTGATTTTAATTCGTTTAAGTGTTTAGCGAATAGTTATTTGGGTGTTAAGGAACATAAGTTGTTTCCACAAGTGGAAGAGATTTTTCATAGTGGCGCAACCATGAGTCCGGCGGCGATCGGTGAGTTGATGATGGTTAATCGGAGCTCACCAAGTAGGGCTTTGAAGTCTGTTATCACGGCGTTACAATCTAACGGAATGGAAGGAAAGATTGTTGGGAAGGGAAAACGGTTGAGTGACAGTGCGTCATCGTCGCCACTACCGCCGGTAGCGCCGCCGCAAGCGGAGGAGATAGGTGGTGGAAATTGGAAGGACTCTGTCCCTGTGGCGAAGGAGTTTCGGAAGTTGTTCTTGAGGTTGAAAAGTTGTAAGAGTCCTAGTTCGTTCGATCACGACTCCGAGATGATCGAACGGTGACAAATGATTCTGTTATTTTATGTTATTCTTTTCACCTTATTTTTCTAATTACAAAGTCTTAGTCTGGTAGGTATCCTTCGAAAGATAAATATGTGGTTCAGCTCGAATTAGCGTTGCGCAAATTGTAAATGATGATGATTATGATATTCTGTTTAGATGAAAGTTGTAGATAAATACAAAAAAGTTTTCCTGCTTGCCAATCTTTATTGTGTGATTACTACCTTTTTTTTTTTTGGATTACTCTAACCTTGTGGTAAATTATGTCATTTGGGATTCCATTAACAAAGAAAAAACAGGTTAAATAGTGAAAGACTTGTTTTATTCTTTTTAAAGTAGGCCTTTATCATGAACGTGTGATCTCGTTTTCAGATATATAAAAAAGTAGAAAAGTGTATCTCCTAATTTTATGTACATAGAAAGTAGTCATGAGAGGGTTGTAAGTTGATTCGAATTATTTTGCTGGTAGAAAAGCTACCAAATCAAAAGAACCAAAATATGCTAAGTTACTCTTATAAATGTCGTAACAAAAGAGTACTTTATATCACGGTATGGGATTCGACGTCTATTTTTATTTTTTTGGTCAAATCCATCATGATGATTCGTCTAAAAGATGCAACCAAGTCTTTGAAAATAAATATAACAAGTCCAAGTAATGCCTCTGCTCGAGTGAATTTGAATTTAGTTTTGGATCAATTTTGTAGTTTTTGAAAGATTATTGAGCTTGCAATCTTAAAAAGAAAAATGACTTTCTTTCAAGATTAAGCTCAAACAAATGAAGTATTTCATTTGAAAAAAGATCAAAAATCGAATTTGCAACCTAAAAAATTCCTCCACTTGACACAAACCAAGAAAAGAAAAGAAATCTAGAGGGGTCAGCTTGCTGGCAGGGAGTCAACTTTACGACCTTAGGATCGCAAGTTCGATTCTCTCCTCCGAATATCGTTCTCCGGGGCATATACATGTGGTAAAGTCTGGGCGCTAAAAGCCGCGCGGGCATGTTGCAGTGAGCCTTGTGGATGGGGCTTGTGGGGGGGTCAACCTTGTAGCATTGATCCGTTGGACGCAAGCAGACACTGACCATGTGTGCACATCCCGCGATTTACCTGGTGGTGGGGTGCTGAAGGACCGGTCCCATCATCTCCAGGACGTCTGGGTAATACCAGTGAAGTAGTCATGCGCAAGCCTGGAAATCTAGATAATCAAAAAAAAAAAAGAAAAAAAAAAGGCAAAACTTAAATGTAACATGTCCATCCTTGCCCCTTGGTGTACTGCAAAACATATTGACCAAATATATAGACAGTTCATTTTTTGTACCAATTAAGCACTTCAAACATTCACCAAACTTTTCGTGGCTGTCCTCCTTTAACCAAATCATCAACTCACACAACCCCTTAAACATAGATTTAGAGCCACCTAACATCATTTATTTACTATTTGATAAAAAAAAAAGTTGAAACTATATACTAATAATATAGAAGTCAAGTCATCTAAAAATAATTTGAGATAACGCTAAAAAGTGATTAATAACTTGAGAAAGAAGACAAATTATACAATACAACAAATGGAAATATAAGTAATAGTTAATTGTCAAATTCTTTTACCTTATCAATATACATATAAATTACTCCAGATCTTTTTAAAAAAGCAAGGTTCCTACTCGTCATGTTACTCCAATTCCTACTCATTATTGCAACAACCTTGATAAGGATTATTCACACCTGTGTATATGACAACTCATCTGCCATTTCCTTAAAAGCATCATTAAGTTAAAGCATGGTCTTCACTCTTCACTCTTCACTCTTCACTCTTCACTCTTCATCAACTGATCAAATCCAAGCAGCACCCTTAATAAATGTTTTTTTTTAATTATAGAAAGAACTGCAATACACTTCTCTTTCAAAAATTTTAAAGATCATACCTTCAAGATATACAAGAAATTGGCAAGCCAACTTCAATTTCTTCAAAATTAATTCACCCAAGAAGACAGTAACACATTACACATGGAGGCAGATTGTAGTATTATGGAGATAATTGAAAAGGAGTTACTGAGCTTTTGAAGTCAACCCTTAAAATAGGAAAACTCTAATACTCCCTCCGTTAATTTTTACTTGTCTCCCATACTAAAAATATTTTTTCACGTTTACTTGTCCACTTTAGCATACTAAGAGAAAGACAAATTTTTCAAGTCTATTAAGGTAAGGCTGTGATTCTTGCTCAAAAAACAGACCGAACGCCTTCGAGTTATTGGCTTGTCCAAACCGGCAGCATTCATGAGTCGCTAGTGCATCTAGTAGGAATTGAACCTACGAATTCGCCAATTATGAGTTTGGCGTTTTAACCATTCAACCATTGATGCTTAGCGGGGATCCTCGTACATGGTGAATAACCAACTTCCAATTGAAATGATATCTTTAGGATAAATCAATGCAATTTAGGAGGAATCAATGAGAGGACATCAATTCAAATCCTGGATTTTTGAATTATATACACTAATTAATATATGTATTATGGTAAAATATATATTTATTTATTAATTCTTAAAAGGTGTGCAAAGTCAATAGTGAACAAGTAAAAGTATTACTTAAGTAGGGGTGAACACGAAAATCGAAAAAACGATAACCAAACCAAACCAAACCAAAAAAAACCCCGACATTTATTTGGTTTGATTTGATTTTTAATTTTAAAAACCGACTACATTAGGTTTGGTTTTAATTTCAAGTCGAAAAAATCCGACCAAATCGATTGTTTATATATATATATGTGTGTGTGTGTGTGTATTTATATATTTTTAATGAAATATTTCAATTTATATTATGTTATTGTATTCTTGGGCCATGCTTTTGAGTTAAACTTCGGTCAAAATAATTTGATGGAGCACGTATTAAAAATTGGCTCTTTTAGGGGCTTTATGTTTCAACTTTCACTCATCCACAATCCACATATGACACATAAACATAATTTGGCAAAATAGAAAAATAGTTAGCCTGAGCCTGATATTAACTTCTTGACAAAGCCTCCGTGACTAGTATAAAAACTCAAAGATTATTGTTTATATTTAGTAGCGACTATGGAGTCGTAACAACAACGACGGTAACTGAATGTTTTTTGTGGTGACGCAAGGGAGTCGTCGCAAAAGAAAACATTTGTGGCGACTTTAGTTGCTACAAAGGTGAACAGATTCGCCACAAAATAGGGTTCCACAAAGTTGATATTTCACACGTCGCCGCTAAAGGAAGACCTTCACATGTGACTTTGGTCGCCACAAATAGTGTTATACATTCAGTAGCAACTTTTGTCGCGTAATAACCCAAGCTTTAGTGGCGACATTGACGGCAACTAAAGCATTTGTTTTTGTGACAAACTTGTATCACCACTAAAACTTATTTTTTCAACAAATGCAATATTCAGAATTTTAATAGATTTCCTGTGGCTACCTAATGTTTTAATATTAATATACATGTACATTTCTGTCTAATTCTACCAATATTAAAAGCATCAAATATTATTCAATAAACAAAAAATCATTCTCAACCTGAATATTATAAATACTTTCATGACTATAAAATCGACTAAATGTACTACACAATACTTCATTGTACACATATACATATGACAAAAAATAACATTAAGCGCCTTTAAGCTCGTCCTTCGGCAACGACATTTGTGATTGTTTTAGAATTTATCCTTATAATTAAGGGTAAAAGAACGTTATTACTTTGACAATTTTCATTATCTAATGCCAAAAATAAAAGAGATCACCACAGTAACATCGGAGTAGAAAATTCAAAACGCATTTAAGAAAGCAAAGCGGCAATATGACCGAGCAAAGTTGTACAAAATAGTTTGATCCTAGCATACTAAGGTCAGATCTTAATAAATGTCAAAAGTGCCCAAGAGGGTCAAAGTGGAGCAACTAAACAATCAAAGCCAAACATTACAAGCATCAAGCATCAAGCATGAGAACTTAAAGAAAACTCAATTCAGTTTTTGGTATTTAAGCATCAAGATTCATATCAACGACACAAATAGAAAGTGAAAATTATACATTGTTTGAAACACAGAAGCCAAAATTTTCCATCAAAGAATGATGCCCAAGACCATTTACTGACCAGACTTCGAATTAGTAAGGATTTGTGATTTATTAAATTGAGTAACCGTTTATGCAAATTAACGACTTCGGGCAGGTCATGATGAGTTAGGAATTGAAAATTACCTTGAGGTACCTCCAAATTAAGTGATTTAAATCAAGTCAGGGAAAAAAGTGCTATATAAACTTATCTAACTTGGGTTCTAAAGACAAGGTTAAAACTATTAAAATAAAGATCAAAGCCTATAATACTAAATGATTAACACTAGTAAAGGACTAAGAACATAATTTTAGCTTATGTTGATAGTAGCACAACCTAAAGGCTGACCAAACTATTAAAGGACTACGAACATAATCTTTAGGCAAGAGTTTGCATAGAGTATGGAGAATGGAACCCACTTTGAGAATATAATCGTAAATGTTGATTTTAATTCCATTGTAGCTACGCGCAAGCATAATTGTCAAGTTAATATCTTCCCTAGAGCAAATCCACCCAAACATTGTTGACTCAACATTGATTTCGTGCTTGAGTTGGAGGGCTCTCCCTCCATCCATCGAGTCAAGTAATTCTATAAGAAAATCAAGTAGCTCATATTTTTTCCATTTGCTGCTTCAATTGCTGATATACCACTGATTCTGTTTGGGCCTGAAACACATTATTTATACATCATTTGTTGATATTTCAACTCACAAAACAAAACAAATCAAGTACCATAAAAACATAGCCTTCTCTTGAGGCTGAGAGGATAGCATATGGTGAATCTATAAGAGCACAATTACTAAATGGCAACTGAGATGCACCCAGTAAAGTGAATTTAAAATAGTATACATACAGTATATTTAAACACACCCCCACCCCCCCACCCAATCCCAACAAAAAAACACAAAATTTACCCTAACGACTACAGTGAGTAAGAAGTAGAGGAAAACCAGTCGATGAAAGCGAAGATTCCCAATAATCGTCACCCAAACCCATTTGCTCAGACCCATTGCATCAACGACTGTAGACCTTGAGGAAAAGAGCAGAAAATTGTGTTCTTTTCAGGTGGTTCTGCTGCGGCAGTTGGAGTACTGCCAGCATTTTTGGACACGAACTCAGAGAAAAACTGCATCAGGTGGTCCAACTGTCCACTCATTGCGGCGTTCTGTGTCCTGAGGTTTTGTATGGCTTCCTCGGGCTTCTCGGCGCTGGGAACGTCCTCCACGTGGGTCTGTCCGCCTAAGGTGGCTCCACTTGCACCCATCGGATCCTCTAGTACCTGAACTTCTATCGGTAGGCCATCTGGTCCGATTGGGGGATTGTTAGGGTATCCCCGGTGTTGCGGTTGCCTCCGAGTTCTTCTACTCCTGTCATCTGTTTGTTCTGAACAATAAACAAGACTCAAAGAAAAGATTAGATTAGTAAATTGTGTTGTAATAACTTGCATATGATAATTTACAATGAAAAAATGTGTCTTATTTACACATGAGTCTCACGGATACACACCCCACGATATATGCCCTTATTAATACAAGAGAATGAATGTGGTAATAATTGGATAATTAGTGTCTCCATAAATGTCATTAATGCTCCGTTGAAAGATGCGAGGTTGGACTAGTAATGACCGTCAGTTGGAATTCAAACCGTTCACCTGATCTCCATCAGCACCGGTACCTTGCTTCCTTACGATGTCCCCGGTTATGCTCATGCTCTACCGGTAGCGTCATAGGCTGACATGGACCTGACTCATCATTACCTGCCGCGTGTCACGACATAATTCGCCCAACTATATTATACGAATTTTGCCCTATACAACTTTGAAAAAAATCATATATATGACTAATAATCCATCTGACATGCGACTGGTAATTTCGTTAAAAAGCATGAAATAAAATTATTTCTAATTATTTTAAGAATGGACTCTTTATTAAATTATCAATTTATATAAGCACCAACCATGCGTTTCACAGTTTTGCTTAGCTTCTAGTTTACACAAGATTTGATGCTGTGAAATTCGATCCTATTCATTTTGACATTAGTATCGGCTAGGAGTTCCATATCTTTGAAGACGTAGCCCAAGCTCTTGCTCAGAACAAATAGTAACAATCAAAGAGTTGAGTTATTCATTTCTCAAGTAGAGCTAGCTAGGTGTAGTTCCTCAATAGAAGGTGGTTTACTTCTTAACTTCTAAGCGTTGAGCTCTACTACAAAGGTACCTTTCGTTTTCTTATTAGTTGATTCACTGCGCCTACCTATCTTCAATCACCCAGAAATGTTCACTCCGTGTTGTTATTATGGGGTCCTGAAGCACAAGAAAATATGAAATCCGTAAATAAAACAGTTTATCTGCTAGACTGCTACAATAGTTAAATGTGATCTCATGGTGCAAAAAATCCTTATAAAGACGCCAAACAGTGTATTATAATAACTTAAGCTCTTCCTTTATATTTTTGTTGTATATTTTTTCTTGTTATGATACTTTGAGAAAATCATGTACATATCAATACGCATATTAAGTTCATTACAAAATCAATTGCATACAAAAATATTGATCCAAAACCACTCCACATTCTCAAAATAATCTAATCACTAGCTATATATAAAGCCACGAAGGAGCAATAATCTTCTTGACAAGCTTCCCACATAAGCACATTTTTGACACACCTATCACATTTATCTCTTCCGTAGTTTCATTTTGTTTAAATATATTTAGCAAGAGCAAGAAGATAATTCTTCATCTCACTAACTTCAAAATCAGGACCAGAAATAACATCAATTTTCAATCCTTTAAGCAACCCATTATTGGTCTCTTTGATGTGATTTCCATTAGCACCAGAACCCACCAGCAAAGTCTTCTTGATACCATATTGAATATTTTTTCCAATAGTTTCAAGAATGCTGACTCCACATTGTGGCCCCAGAGCCGTCCTGGGGAGGTCGAGGCGGCGGCGCCGCACAGGGACCCGGCCGGCGGGGCCTCCATCTCAGAATTTTAATTTTTCTTTTATTGGTTTCAAATATTAAAATATGTATTAAAAATGACTCAAATCTTATTAGTGAAAGTGGTAACCTTGTGGTTGAGGCCCTCTTTAAAAGTCATTTCTTTGTGAGAGGTCGCGTGTTTGAATCTAATGAGCAGCAAAAGATGTTTTTTAGCAAAAAATCAGATTTGGCCCCAAGTCCCCACCATTGAAGTTGTTGAAATCTTGTTTGAGATCAACTTTTTTTTTTAACAAAAAATCGTATTTGGCCCCAAGTCCCAACCATTGAAGTTGTTGAAATCTTGTTTGAGATCAACCATGACGCAGGCAAGATTGAATGCATTATCTTTGATTTGAATTGAAAGTGAATTTCTAGACATTTATTGTTTGATGACTTTGAGATAAAATGCAAGGAGATCAATTTTCTATGCCTAATGGAATGATAAATTTTTTTGTAGCATTATTGTATTGAATTGAAAACAATGAATCGAATATAGTGTTTACTATATATTTATTTGATGTTTTGATCAATAATTTTTTTTTAATATTGATTAATTAATTAATTTTAATTTTTCATGTGAATAAAAAAGAGTCTCTTTTTATTTCTCGCACCGAACTCTTAAAGGTATAGGAACGCCCCGGTGGCCACTAAGAGCTGATGTCTCGGAGAAAAACAATCCCTGCCTCTCTGCAAATTCGACGGCGTCTTCAGTTGGAACCGCACTCGAGTCGACTAAATCGGCTTTGTTACCGATCAACATGATCACAATGGAGCTATCGGCATGAGCCCTGAATTCCTCAACCCATCTAGCTACATGCGAAGGTCTGTCTCTTGTTATGTCGTATACTAACATGGCTCCTAGTGCTCCTCTGTAGTATGCACTAGTCACTGCTCTGTACCTGTTCAATACCGGGACCGACGTACATTATAAAGACGTATTGACTTTAGCTTGAACTATATATTCAGTTGAAGATTTTCAAAAGAAATAATAGCCTTGTACTAAGTTCACATTTATTGTCACAAGAAGTATGATGCTACGGGGGCGAATTTAGGTGCAAAAATTGGATCACGTGAATCAATGGTCAGCCGACTAAATTCGATATATTACGTGTATAATTCGTAAAATATATCTAATATTATCTGAAGGAACCATGGTAAAAAAAGACTGAGTGGTACACTTGTTAAGGTGTTGGGTTTACTTCTTGAAGATTGAGGGATCGAACCCAACTTGGTGCACTATAACTTTTTCTATCCCATCTTAAAAGCAATGTGCACCCATCCTCTTGAAATCTTGAATTCGTCTGGTGCTGCTACCTATCTTGCATTCTGTTTCTTTTATTTTTGCACCCTCGTCTTTCTAAATATTGTACTGTAACTAGTTAATCACGATACCCTAATGTTGTTTCGAAAGAATTTGGATGTTGGAAGCATTCATCTAGATTACTATGTTGACATTCAACTTAAATTTGATCCACATGGGCTTATTGAATATAGTTTATAGTATAGAATGTTTAAGATATTTCATTTAAGAAACTAGAATTTGTTGATACAACCACAATGGGAAAGCAACCTGTACAATGTTTGTGTTGAATTTGGTATCCTAGGCTTCATTAATGTAGTAGTTGTTAGAGAGGGTGAAATTGGCATGTGGTAGCTGGAATAACGTTGTCATAGTATGAACTAAGTGTGTCCAACGGGGCAGGTTCGGGGCGGGGCGGGTCCCGGCGGGACGGGACCCGACGGGACGGGGGAAAGGTCGGGACCGGTCCTCCGGCGGGCCGGAACTGATGGGACAAGCCGATGTCCCGTCGGAAAAGGGGACCGATCTTAGCGGGCAAGGGCGGGGTCGGGATTTCCGTTTTTTTTTTGCACTTAATTTAAATAAGTAATATATATAAACACTTCAATAATTGAACAAGATAGTGTAATAAAAACATCCCAAAATTATTTTTGTGCCTCTTATATTATTTAATAGAAATATAATTTTTTGTAATACAATTTCAAAATTGCAACTTTGTGGTGTTGAAAGTTGTAAATAACATAGTAAAATTTTAATTAAAAAAATTACATATTTATAAATACATTTTCTAGTTTCTTCACAATGTCTTGTGGTTCTTTGATTGAAATTGGAATTTGTTGGTCAAATTGGTTGACGTCGCTTCCAGTTCCGTCGGACAAGATTTTGTTGTAGTTTAAATCGTCTTCTTCGTTGATCTCTAGTTAACCGCACCTTCTATGTTCCGCTCGTATCCAACCTCTGAATAAAACTGCAATCTCCAAGCTATCTTCCGCTAATGAGTGTTTGTGCTCTCCTATTTGAAATCTTCCGGCAGAAAAAGTGCTTTCAGACGTTGTTGATGATGCTTGAATGTTCAACACATCTCGGACCATCTTTGCTAGTATCGGAAATGTCTTCTCATTTTTTCTCCAGTATTTAAGCAAGTCTTCACGTCCTTCTTCATTGAGAACTGCTTGGTACGGTACAACACCCTGCAAAATAAAAACATCAAACTGGCTAACGTGATTAGCAGTGGAACCACTAAACATTCTATTTCTAAGGCTTTCAATACTGGCCATAGAAATATCATGTCTTTTATAAGGTTGTATTGAAGAAGAAGATGGTATAGAAGTCGGTTGGTTGCTAGCACTTTCTTGTTGGTAATGCGTATATACTTTTTTGCATTCATCGTGTATGCTAGACAAAACTTCTTCTTTAGTCGGTTCCTTAGGTGGTTGTTCATTTGGATTTTTTAGAGTTGGAGGTGGAAGTAATGTTATACAATCATAAATAGTTTCAATAAGTTCTTTACAACCGTCTGTTTTAATAGTCGGATCTAATACAACACCAATAATATAAATAGCGGGAATAGAAAAAATATATTTTTTAAATTTGATAAACATTTTTTAATAGGTGCCTTATAAGATGTTTTTCCATATATTCATTAAGTAACAAAAATATTAGATCTATATAAAATAACACAGTTGAAATAGTAGGATACTATATACCAGAAAATTCTTTAGTTGCTTGAAAAAATTTCTCTAAAAATCCAATAAGTTCTGAAATTTTTTCCCAATCATTATCTATAAGCATATCAGTTGGATTTCGATTATGGGCGTTAAAAATAAAGTTATAGGTCTTCTATAATCGTAAGCAACAAGTAGTTGTTCATATAGAGAATTTCACCTAGTCGCTACTTCTTCAGTAATTTTTCTAAAGGGCACTCCACAATCGTGATAATTTTTTTATATTATTTTTTTCTTTGTATTCTATTACTTCTAAAAATAAAGTTTATAACAAATTATACTTTATTAAGAATGTCTTCAAAAAGTGATAGACCATCCTTTACAACTAAGTTATAAATATGACACACACATTTTATATGAAAATGATTAGGAAAAGATAGAGTTAATAGATCTTTTAAAAGTCTCACAACATAATTATTAGAAGAAGCATTATCCAACGTAGCAATCATTATTTTATCAGTTATATCATAATAATCGCAAACTTGATGAATATTTTCTGCAACAAAATTTCCAGTGTGACTATCATCAATATATCTATATGCTAAAATACGTTTTTGCATAAACCAATTATAATCTATCGAATGACATGTTACAGTTAAATAATCATTGTCGTTAGTACTACGACTTATAAGAAGTGATAGATACTTTGCCAGAAAAATGATATAATGAATAACGTAAATATTGTTGATATTCATGTGCAAATTTAAAAACGTCTCTCCTAACAGTTGATCTAGAAAAACCGTTAAAAGCAGGATTATACATATCTCTTATGTAATGAATAAAACCAGGGGAGGGACAAAATGAAAAAGGCAAACCCTCATCGCAACTAATTTTGCTATTGCTTCCCTATCTCTATGTTTATCGTGTTTAGGACCTATAGTTCCCCGTCGTCGGGTTAATTTGATCTTGTACTTGGTCCGAGACACTATGTGAACCTTGTCCCGACTGAGAGCGCATTGGCGCACCCGAATTTGTAGCCTCGTATTCATCCCACCTAGAAGAAGCACCCCTGCCCTTGTTACCCCTACTAGAAGATGCACCTACCCTAAAAATAGTTAAATTAACTCTAAAAAGCGAAGCATGCCACCTAATATGGAACGGAGTGAGTACCACTTATACGTAAATAAGTAGCTTCTTTTTCTTTTCAACTATCAATATGAAATATCGTTTGCACGCCCAACAACTAAGTGGAAGGAAAACTAAACTGACATTTATGTGGACATGAATGAATTAATTAACACAAAGGAGAAGAACAGAGAAAAGAAAGAGAGAGGCAAACCTTTCTTGGCCAGCAGTGTCCCGGATCTGGGCTTTAATCACTTTGGACTGAATAGAGACGGTCCTAGTCTGAAATTCAACACCAATAGTGGACTTTGGATAAAGAATGAATCTTCCATATAAGGAGTCCATGTTCACATTCCATATTCGATGTGAGATTCTTAATACTCCCCGCACGCACAGACCTTATTAACTGAAGCGTGGATAATATAATTTGGGGGCCCAATATCAACGAACAAGAATTGAAATGAGTCTGATTCTGATACCATGTAAAAAATGGATCTTGGACCTAACTCGACCCAAAAAGCTAGCTTGTAGTGTGAGGCTTGTCCAAGTCCATATAACGAGTCCATGTTACCATTTCATATTCGATGTGGGACTCTTAACACTTTGAGTCAAAACAGAACTCATTCTTAGCAAACCTGGAAAGCACCTGAGTTTTACCAACAGCAGAGTCGCCTATCACCACGACCTTAAACACATAATCTATTTTATCCTCGTGATTACGAATCCCATTCACACGATTCACTTGGTCTTGCTGCTGCTGCTTCTGATCTTCGCCACTCATTTCTTGGTTCATCGTTATGTTAAATTTTATTTGTACCAAATGATATATCTGTTGGAGTCAGAAAAAAAAAAAAGAGCTTAATAAACACCTTTACTTTACTGGTCTGCCAAGGCTAGCTGATGCATTTGTATATGGTGACACTGGACAGTAACTTGACATGACTCTTTTTCAATTCGACCATTGAGTAAATGCGTGTGTGTCTGTTTTAAAGCTTCAATTATGGTTACGTCGTACTAGCAATGTCCATTTATGTAAGACTGGTACGTTGTTTAATTTCTAATGAGGAATAGTGGGGTCTTAATTTGAGGCGAAATGCCCGGGAAAATGTGGTGTATTTAGCTTTCAAGAAAGCAACTTATGATTATGGAGGGACCGTAAAGCTTAATGTGCCTTATAATTACAACAAGCTTGTTCCAATTATTAAAGTTTAACCAAAAGCTAAAGTTAATTGGTTTGGTGTGTAGACCTACATTTGGCAACCAGATGGGGCCCTTAGCCGAACTAAAATGACAACCTCATGGATCCTCATTATCTCCGTAATGTCAGAATAATATTTGCATCAATTTGAAATTATACACTATCCTATTCACAGCGAGCTATAAATGCACCGAGCTGAGGAGTATGACAAAAACAGTTCTTTATTTTTAAGAGTCTGTTTCGCGCAGTGTTTTAATTATATACCTGAGAAGTTCTCTCGATTCATTTCTCCAATTTGTACCTTTAGAATAGTCTCAACTTTATGAATAATGGTTCAACAACAAAGAGTGCAAACTGCAAAATAAGGGCTCAACGGTGACATAAAAGTTGATTCATTCGCTATTTCATATAATGAGGGTAAATGGAAATAGATGTATGGTGAGTTCAATTGGCTTGAAAAGATTTTCTTAAGGTGCGAATCATCAGATTGGGTGAAATGAATCGAAGAAACTTTGTTAAATAGTTTCTATCGTTTAAATGGTCTATTATGTACTTCAAGAGAGCCAATATCGTTAAACATAACTAATAAGGATCAAAATTCTCAAATTTGATATTATTTCCTTCTCCAAGCTGCATTATCAATCTTTTTTTCTCGCCTTCCCCTCTATTGAAAAAAAAGAACTAAAAGAAAAATATAATGGGAGAGGGGGACTTAGTAATGCACTGTTTCAGTAAATTCACGTAACGACAGAAGTTATTAAAGAATATTCTCCGAATATTCATAATATATTTTGTAATTATGATAGTTGTATATTTAAGGTAACTTAAGATTCTTACTGTATAAGGAATCAACCTCTGTGCAACTATATCTATTGTGATTAATGAAAGGAATCCCTAAGGAAGTTTATTCCAATCTTACATGATATCAGAAGCCAAATTCTAAACCCAATTCTTTTCTCTTCCACCAAGCCGCCGCCGATCCCCACCACCTAACTCGGCCGTCGGCACCATCTTTTTCTTCTCTTTCAATTTGTGACCACCATGTCTCTTCCAACCTCCCCTAAAACTATCGGTTCCTCCACCATTGTTTTCGACAACCACCCTCCCTCCTCTGCATCTTCTTTTCATCTGACATTCGCCGTCAATAACATCAAGAATTTTATACCTATAATTCTTGATAAAGAAGATTGTCAATATTCAATGTGGGTTGAACTTTTATACATTCATGCATGTGCATATAACATGCTAGACCACATCGATGATTCTATTCCCCACCCATCCGATGTTGCAGACTCGACATGGTGTCGCCTTGACACAATCGTCAAACAGTGGATATACGGCACTATCTCTAAAGATTTGTTGTGTACTATCATGAAAACATGTGCATCGGCGCGTGACCTCTGGGTTCGTTTGGAAGAAATATTTCAGGACAATAAAAATACTCGAGCCGTGTATTTGGAGGAGCAATTCAACAATACGCATCTTGAGAATTTTACCAACATGTTTGAATACTGCAAATAACTGAAACTCATTGCCGACCAACTTTTCAACGTCGGAACACCCGTTTCAGAAACAAAGATGGTCCTACAACTCGTTGTTGGCCTACCAAAAGGCAAATATGATACGCTAGCAATCATGATTCAACAGGCCGACCCACTACCAAGTTTCAACAAGGCACGTTCACAATTACTTTTAGAGGAGACCCGTCGTGCAAAACAAGATGAGCACAATAAAAAAGCCTTAGCGGTTAAGAGCATGACACCACCTGCGGCCCCCACCACTTAACCACCACCGCCGGACCACCAACAGCAGCTGGACAGTCGCGGCGGAAGACGAAGAGGCAGAGGCAGAGGCAGGGGAAATGGCAAGCAAGGCAAAGGACATGGAGGGGAAACGGGGGCCCAACAGGCGAGCCCAGCG
Source organism: Anisodus acutangulus (assembly GCA_029783415.1). Taxonomy (NCBI): domain Eukaryota; kingdom Viridiplantae; phylum Streptophyta; class Magnoliopsida; order Solanales; family Solanaceae; genus Anisodus; species Anisodus acutangulus. The sequence continues at coordinate 26,799,824 of CM056510.1, read as the reverse complement.
TCTGTCCAGCCATTCCAGTGGCGTGGTCCGTCAGGTTGGCCCAATGCAGGAATTTGGGCCTCCCCAACATGTCCATATCCAACATCAGGAGCCCAATTCCAGCAAGCTTGGGCGTCTGGTCTCTTGGGCTCGGGTCCAGCACATCGACAGGCCAAACATGCTCACCTTGTTTCAGCCCAGCAACTGTGCACATGTCACAATATGGCCCCAACAGATTTGGGCCAAGTATTCAATGCTTTGAATCTTCAACAACCCAACGAAAATTGGTACATAGATACTGGAGCCACATTTCATCTCACCCGGTCTTCAGGTAATCTATCTCAATTTCTTAAATTAAAGCATCCCCAATTCATCACCGTCGATAATGATCATTGCATTCCAATTGAAGGTTACGGTAATACCCACACACAACCTCCCCATCCGTCCTTCTCCCTAAACCATGTCCTATATGCTCCTAACATTATTAAAAATTTAATATCCGTTAAAAAATTCACCCGTAATAATTATGTGTCTGTGGAATTTGACCCTTTTGGTTTCTCCGTGAAGGATCTCTATACGGGAAAAATTCTAACGCGCTGCAATAGTGTGGGATACCTCTACCCTTTCACTCCATCTTCCGCTGTCAACACGCAATCTCATACCTCCCTTGATGCAATCTCTCCATCAATTTGTCACGATAGACTTGGTCATCCAGGAGCACATGTTTTTACTTTTCTTAGAAATAATAAGCTTATTAGATGTAATAATGGAAAGCTTGCCCAAAATTGTCTTTTTTGTCCGCTTGGCAAACATAGTCGTCTTCCATTTATGTCATCTTTAAGTATTACTTTTTCACCGTTTGATATTGTACATGATGATTTATGGACTTCTCCTGTTGTTAGCTCCCTAGGTCATAAATTTTATCTTGTCTTATTGGATGACTTCTCACATTTTATCTGGATTTACCCACTAAAATTCAAGTCTGAAGTTTTTTCCAAGTTTCATAACTACATAAAAACTCAATTTGAAAAATCAATAAAATCTTTTCAATGTGATAACGGTCGTGAATTCAATAATTCAGCGTTTCACAATTTTTTGCACCACTCAGGGCATGGTTTTTCATTTTTCATGTCCCCACACATCACCTCAAAACGGTAAAGCTGAACGAATCATTCGTACCATCAATAATATGGTTTGGACTATTCTATTTCATGTCTCCCCCCTTCCTTCTGGGTATATGCTGTTAAAATGGTTGAAAATATAATCAATATTTTACCTACTAGCACTCTTAATAATAAAACCCCCATCGAAATTTTCTACTAAAGGATCCCGTCCTATGACCATCTTCGAATTTTCGGTTGCATGTGCTACCCTAATCTTGCATCTACTGCCTCTCATAAATTAGCTCCACGAACCACCCCGTGTGTCTTTGTTGGCTTTCCGTCTAATCATAGGGGCTATTTGTGCTATGACTTGTCCACTCGTAAAATCATTGTGTCTTGTTACGTTTGACGAGACATGCTTCCCATTCTCCAATCTCCAAAAATTTCAAAACACGGACTACACGTTTCTCGATGAGTCAGCCATTTCACCAATCTTTCGATCCCTCCACTACCGTGACCACCCTGATCTGTCACAGACTGCTTCGTCTCCGGTCTTCGACACCACATCACTGTCTCATTCATCATCACCCATCACTGCATCTCGCACTCCCAGGCCAGCACCTCCAACTTCCGTTTCAGGACAACCAACACACCATCATCGGATAAGTCTCAGCCCACCGATAAACAATTATCCTTCTCAAATCAATAACCCAACATCAACACCAGACACCGGCAACCAAACACTGTCACTGAACCACCTCCAGACCCTAACACCGACACCAGACCCCATCAGCTCACCCACCTGGACCCCGTCACCATTGTCACCGACAATCGACGACACCCAACAGAAAAGCCAACACCCAGAATCGGATATCCAGAATACCCACACCCACCATCGTACCGACACAACCTATTTACCCACCCACTTTATGGAAACTCGTGTCCAAAAAGGGATTTTCAAACCCAAGGTTAACTTTAACTTATCCACACACACTATATCCCTAATTCCCCAAAACCCCCAAATTAGCCAAACTGGACCCTAATTGGAATGCGACCATGCGTGAGGAATTTTATGCTTTAACAAACCAACATACTTGGGATTTAGGTCCCAGACCGGATGGGGTGAATGTGATCCGATGTATGTGGCTATTTCATCACAAATTCAGAGACAGTGGTGACTTGGAGAGGTATAAGGCGAGACTTGTTGCCAATGACACTAATCAACATGAGGGAATTGATTGTGGTGAGACTTTCAGTCCGGTTGTTAAACCGGCTACTATTCGTACTGTTCTCAGTATTGCTATGGGCGAGCATTGGCCGATTCATTAGCTTGATGTCAAGAATGCATTTTTTCATGGGAATTTGAAAGAAACCGTGTACATGCATCATCCACTTGGTTTTGTCCATCCTGCAACCCCTCGGTATGTATGTCGCCTCATGAGTCACTCTATGGCTTGAAACAGGCACTCCGAGCTTGGTATGCCCGTTTTACCAGGCATATTTTGCAGATTGGGTTTATATGTAGCAGGTGTGATAACTCTCTTTTTTTTTCATCGCGGTAGCATCACTGCTTATTTGTTATTATATGTAGATGACATTGTTCTCACTACCTCATCTGACGGATTGAAAAATGAAATCACTGTTCTACTCAAAATTGAATTTGCTATGAATGATTTGGGTAAGCTTAGCTATTTCTTGGGTATATCAGTAACCAGATCTGCAGATACTATGTTCCCGAGTCATAGTAAATATGCAGAAAAAATAGTGTACAAGGCTAAGATAGCAAATTGTAAAGTTATGCCAACTCATATCGATTACAAATCCAAGCTTAGTGCTGCTGATGGTGATCCAGTTTCTGATCCTACTCTGTATTGGAATCTTGCAGGTGCTCTTCAGTATGTTACATTCACTTGGCCTGATATTGCATATGTTGTTCAGCAGGTGTGTCTGTTTATGCATGCTCCGATAGAGCCCACTTTGCTACCCTTAAGCGTATTATCAGATACGTTAAGGGCACCCTTGACTATGGATTGCATCTCTACCCCTCTGCACCGAACATGTTGCTATCTTATACGGATGCAGATTGGGCAGGGTGCCCGGACACGCGTCGCTCCACTTCAGGATATTGTGTATTTCTAGGGTATAATCTTATTTTCTGGTCCGCCAAGAGGCAAACCACATTATCCCGTTCGAGTGTTGAAGCAGAGTATCGCGGAGTTGCTAATGTAGTTGTTGAGATATGTTGGCTCCGAAATCTTCTTTTGGAGCTTCAGTGTCCACTGCGCAAAGAGTCTATAGTCTACTGTGATAACATATCTGCCATATATCTGTCTCACAATCCGGTCCAACATCAGCGGACCAAACATATTGAGATGGATATCCACTTTGTGCGTGAGAATGTAGCTCTTGGTCAGGTCAAAGTGTTACATGTGCCTTCCTCCTATCAGTATGCAAATATTTTCACAAAAGGGCTGCCGAGACAGTTATTCATCGACTTCAGATCCAGCCTTAGCGTCCGACCTCCTCCCGCTCCGACTAAGGGGGAGTATTAGCGAATATTCTCCGAATATTCACAGTATATTTTGTAATTATGATAGTTGTATATTTAAGATAACTTAGTATTCTTACTGTATTATGAATCAATCTCTGTGCAACTATATATATTGTGATTAATAAAAAGAATCTCTGAGGGAGTTTATTCCAATCTTACTCTTAATGCAATCTGATAACTCTCCGACAGAACGCTTCGGGGAAAGAAGCTAAGACAGAAAAGATAAAAAGATGACCAAAAAGGCTTAATATTATGGTATCTTTTACCGAATGCAATTTCTATGGATCAAAGTAACATATGGTAACTGTAGATTTCCCAGTGAAGTAATAATTCATGATTGAATGGTCAAAAGAGAAAGCATGGGAGATTCTCATTTACTTTAGAAATATTTGGCCGCACCGACACTATTATTGCCAATTTATTGTCTAAACCAAACACCATATAATAGTACATAGATAGTTACATTTATGTAGGAAATGCCATTGGCAACATATTTACCACGTTCTTACTTCTTTAATGAGATCGGACTTTACTCTGTAGGCCCAAAATATTCTTTAAAAATTATTTTTAAAAAAGAGTTGGTGAAGATGTAATTTTGATTTGTTGGAGTTGAACTACTACTTTGATTACATAAACAATTTATTTAGCATGAATCAAGATGTTGAAGGTCTAATACATGGAATTAAGGCTTCGGCCATTCGAAGTTTTAGCAAAGATGTTAATAACAGACTAGTGCTATCAAATTGGAGAGAAATTGTTGAATACATTTTTAAATTTTGAGAATAAGAGGAAATTCAACAAAAAGATAATATTCACTATTTAGCAATGATGGAATGAAGTGTCTTATAACAATTATCCCTACCCAACTCCTACCTTAGGCCTCAACACGGGCTTTTCACAATTGGCTCAGAAAATCACCAAAATTACTTATGAGGGAAAGTTCGTAAATTGTTAGTGCCAAAGGATGACCACATAAGAAAAAATAACAATGCAAATACAAAAAAAAAACCGTGAACTCCTCTCCTTACATTCAAGTGGCTTTCACTCCTTATAAATAACTTCTTCTATCTGATACTTAATTAAGATATAAATGACTTTAAAATGACCAGAATAATTGAAATTACCAACTTGAGAACAATCCATCATTGATCGTATATTTTAACATCTTTGCACTTTATCAGATGAAAAAGTTATGGACATCATAATATTTCTACAGTTTATTCAGATGGATTGAACAATTCATGTGATTATTTACAGAAGTAATGATTACAAACAACAGATTCAAGAGTTATAATCATTTTTTTTGTTATGGTTACAAACAGTACAATCATCATTTACGATCAAACTTTTAATGGTTCAAATTATTCCAAAATACATCTCTTTTTCACAGTCCAAAATCTTCTATCACTTGTCCGTCAAGTGTACAAGCATGTTTGTGTACCAACTAGCAGGTCACAGTCACAACTGGGCTGGCAAAACTTATTGTGGTGCGGGTCCAAATAAACGTTTCGTTGGGCCTTGACGTACACAAGCCCCAAAAAAGCTATAACATGTGCTATATTTTTTTTTTTGATGAATAGAACATGTGCTATATTGGTGGTTCACAAATTGTCCCGTCTCTCACCGCTTCCCCACCACAATTCACCAAGTACCGATTTCTTGTCAAATAAATGCAAAATATGTGTTTCGCATATAAATTTGTATTACTTAATATATATCAATTTGTCTTTAATTTTTGGCTGTTACAATGAAATTATTTGATTCAATGTAATATCTTCGGCTCTATCTACACTCAAACTGACAAGCTATCTTTGGTACTCCCTTAAGCTTTTTCATTTAACTTAGAAAGTATATGTTATTAATTATTTTTATTAATATAAAAGGTATATATACATGTTATACAATATTTCATTATGAAAATTAAATATATTTTTCTAATACAAGATTATTACCATAATTACACATGTACAAGAATTCTACTATGAATATACACGGAATATACGGTATTCACACGTATATTTTTTCACACCCCCGTAGTCATAGCCGACGGTTGTCGTACGCTGAGACTGTTCCTAAAATCTTCAAACAGAACTAAGGAAATACCCTTAGTAAATATGTCAGCAATTTGGTACCTTGAAGGGGCATGCAAGACAAGTACTTGTCCACGAGTTGCCTTTTCGCGAACAAAGTGAATATTCATCTCGATATGTTTAGTGCGCTGATGTTGGACAGGATTCCCAGATAGATATATCGCACTAACATTATCGCAGTACACCAAGGTAGCTTTCTGAATAGAAAAGTGAAGCTCTAATAGGAGATTACGCAGCCAACAAGACTCAGACACCACATTGGTTACCCTTCGATACTCGACCTCCGCACTGAATCACGATAAAGTAACGTGGCGTTTAGCCGACCACGAGACCAAGTTATCACGTAGAAACATACATTAATCAGATGTCGAGCGTCTGGTATATGAAAATCCACCCCAATGAGCATGTGTTCTTTCATACAGAGGATGGATATAAGTGCAAACCATAATCAAGAGTGCCCTGAATTTAACGCACAATGCGTTTGAGAGCGTGCATGTGTTCTTTTCTCGGATGATGCATAAATAAACACATCTGCTACACTGCATAAGTAATCTCGGGCCTCGTGAATGTAAGATACTGAAGAGCCCCCGCAAGACTACGATAATGGGAGGAATCCTCGTAGGGTGTGCTAGAATTAGCACTCAGTTTTGGTTTGGTGTCAACCGGAGTAGGAGATGACTTGCAAGATGACATGACATCCCGCTCAATAATCTCAGTCGCATACTTCCTCTGGGATAAAAATAGACCATCTGCATGACGAGTTACAGCTATACCTAAGAAATAACTCAAAGGCCCCAAATATTTCATAGCAAATTCGGAGTTAAGAAGAGACATGATAGACTTGCGCAGTTTATCAGAAGAGACATTCAATATAATAGCATTCACGTATAAAAGAATATATGCCAGAAAAGTACCACGATCATAGATGAATATAGAATGATCAAACATGTTGTGAGAAAACCCAATAGTAGACATATAATCTGCAAACCTTTTGTACCAGGCCCGATGGACATGTTTTAGCCCATACAAGGACTTCTTCAACAAACAGACATGTTTAGGATGATCGGAGTCCCTAAAACCCAATGGTTGATGCATATATACAGTTTCCTTGAGATCACCGTGTAAGCAAGTATTTTTCACATCCAGATGATGAATGGGTCATGCTTTCGAGAGAGCCAGACTGAGAACAGTGTGAATGATTGTCGGTTTGACCACCGAACTTAATGTATCTCCACAATACACGCCAACCTATGGAGTTTTGCCATCACCTACAAGACGGACCTTATGCCTCTCAAAACAACTATCATATTTTTTCTTATGAGTAAAAATCCACATAGAATGAATCACTTTGACACCAGGCGGCACATGGAACCAATCCCACATCTTATTTTCAATAAGAGCATTATATTCATCATCCATGTCCATTTTCCAACTCGGGTCACGAAGGGCAGACACGAGGTTATGGGGTAGGGGTGATTTAGTGACATTAAAATTGAGATTAAAATGACGTTTTGGTCTAAACATACCATGTTGACTACGAGTAATAGGCCCTTGACTCGGAATAGAAGTGGGTCGGACCTGGGTCGGTGTGGGGACGTCAGAATTGGCTCAGTTTGAGAGGTGCAGGCTCGAGTTGGGAGGTGGGCCAGCAGGCAGTGGGCCTGCTGGCCGAGAAACTGGACCCATGTGTTGGTTATTTGGGCCAGTAGGCAGTAGGTCTGCTGGCAGACTCGAAAGACGTAAGAAGTATGGGCCAACATGCAGTGGGCCTGCATGTAGTGGGCATGCTGGTTGGATTTGAGCACTGGAAGGGACTGGGACAACTGGTGTCTGCTGGTCCAGATCCTGAAATGGAGGATGGACCAAATGGTAGATCACATACAGTGATAGCCCATCATCCAGAAAATTATAAGAATCAGACACGGAATTATGCAACTTAGCAAACGAAAATTGAGTTTCATAAAAAATTATATGGCCACAAATGATGATTTTATGAGAGGATAAATCATAACATTTATAACCACGATGATTAGATGGATAATATAAAAACACACAAGCGGTAAAACGGGCTTGTAGTTTGTTTATTGTAGTGGAGGAAAAAAGAGAATAGCATAAACACCCTAAGATGAGAATATGTCGGATCTTTGTAATAAAGAATTTTGAGTGGAGATTGGTATGCTAATCATTTGCTAGGAAGTATGTTAAGAAGGTAAGTGACCATTTATAGTGCATGATGCCAAAATGAAGGTGGTAATGAAACATGGGCGAGTAATGTTTGAACAATATTATTAATGGTGCATATTTTTCACTCGGCTTTCCCATTTTGTGAGGATGTATGTGTACAAGAAAATCGGGAAGATATACCATTAATGTTACAAAATTCTCTAAATTTCCCATTTTCAAATTCCCTTCCATTACCACATTGCATGTTTTAAATTTTCCGTTCAAATTGGATACAGATGAATGCTCTAAACGATAGGAATGTGGAATAAACTTGAGACTTTTTAGACAACGGAAAAGTTCACAAAAAATTAGAATAATCATTCAAATATAACACATAATAACGGTGGCTCAAAGAGCTCAAAACGGGAGATGTCCACGAATCACTATGAATAATATCAAATGGCAACAAAGTACTAGAATTGGAGGCAACAAACGGTAATTTAACATGTTTCCCAAGCGGACATGAAGGACACATATTAGTATTACACGTACTCTTACGCTCAATAAAATTATTATTTTAAGAGAGGAAAGAACAGATGCTCCCGGATGACCCAAACGCGCATGTCATAAGGACGGTGCTAAAACGGCAAATGTTGACGGCATGTCTTGATTAGTGGTGGTGATGGGATAGAGGTTGTCCTGACAATTACATCTCATTAGAGGTATCCCCGTTGTTAAATCCTTCACAAAAAATCCAAAAGGGTTAAAGTCAACAGAAACTCAGTTATCAGTTGTAAATTTTCGAACATACACCAAATTTTTAATTAATTGAGGAGCATGAAGGACATTTTTAAGGCTAAAAGTGGGTTCGGGAAAGATAAATTTGTGTGACCATAACCACGAATTGAATTGAATTACCATTACCAACAATAATGCCACAATTTCTGCTCAAATTGAAATAAGACGAAAGATTACATGGCGTGGACATCATATGAGAAATGGCACCGGTGTCCATGAACCAATTTGCATTCGGAGGATTTAATCCAAGTGTGTCCATCGCTTCCTCGATATCTGTAGGACTCGGGGCTGCTGCTGGGCCCGCAACAATGAAGGCCTGGTGTGGCCGAGGGCCAAGCAGGCAAGGCTGCTGCCAGGGCCCATTCTGCCGAGCCCCTAGTTGCTGAAATCCACTGGGCCTGACCCAAAAATTTGCTGGAACGCCTGCTGGACCTAGATATGGTGAACTGGGACACTGTCTACTTGCCCAGCCCTACGGCCACTGTGCATTAGCCCAAGGCTACGGCCTAGTCTGCTGGCTACTGCACCCCCCGCCGCCGCGGCTGCCGCCATTGCCACCGCCACAGTTTTTGCCACCATTTTTCCATTTTGGTCCTTTTTGCCACCACCATTGGTACGATTTTGGTTCGAATTTTCCAAAAAGGAGTGAAATTCATCGGTGTCGCGTGACGTGTCCACTATCATGAAGGAATTAGCTCCGATTGCCATATTTTTAGCCAATTTGACTTATTCTAAAGTGAGTATGAAATGTGTTTGGTAGAACGACGGGGGAGGATTGATTTGACGTAAAAGAGTTCCAATGCCATTATACGCCTCGGAAAGGCCTGAAACCATCTGAAGAATCAGACGATCATTAGTGACGGGCGCACCAACGTTCTCGAGTTGATCCAACAACTCCTTGAGCCTTTGTCAATAGGCGGAGACATTCGGAAAATCCTTCATGTTTATGTGGGAGAATTCCTGCTCAAGAGTCACGACACAGAAATTTTTGTTATCTTGGAATATATCACGCAGCCTATTCCAAACTTCCATTGCTGTGGCGTCGGGTTCAATAATAATCTGCAAGAGGTTCGTAGAGATGGTGGAATAAATTCATTGGAGCACCGTAGCATCAAGAGTTGCCCAAAACTCTATTTTATCATTCGTGGTAGGCACTTTCTCCTTGCATTTTGCCGGTGGAACGATGTGATGGAGGACTATATTAGACCGTGCGTGAATTTTAAACAGTTCTGCCCACATCGCGTATTGGACGTTTTCTATCTCAAGAACAATATGGATGTTGTTCTCGATATTTGAGACTGCAAGTGCATGATGAAAGGTGTTCTTTGTGGTAGACATGATGATAGAACAAGAAGAGAATTAGGGTTTGGAAGAAGAAAAAAAATTGAAGGGAGGGAGTAGGGTCGGCTGTCGGCCACCACTGGTTGGGTTAGGGCGCCGGAAGGTGGAAAATTTGGAGAAGGAAAATATTGCCCTAGATTGCTGATACCATGAAAGAGAATAATCCCTTGATTATTTTCATTAATGTAAAAGATATATATACATGATATACAATATTTAATTATGGAAATTAAATCTACATTTTCCTAATACAAGACTACTATCATAATTACACATGTACAAGAATCCTACTATGAATATACACGGGATATACAATATTCACACGTGTATTCTTTCAGTATATACAATGTGCTAGCTGTGAGATATGCAGTGTTGATGATGAGAATGGTGTTAAAAACTTATTCACACCACATGTTTACACCAATTTATATCAAACATATGTCTTGCAAGTATATATCTAACATTTAATCATGGTTAATTGATAAGTATTTTAATTTATTATTTTTTAAATCTTAATTATTTAAGGTTAAACATACGATACGAGTAAATGTTTTACTAAAGAAAAACTGAGATACTATATAAAAAAAGGCAGCTCGATTCACTAAGCTTCCGTTATGCGTGGAGTCCGGAAAAAGGCCGGACCACAAGGGTCTATTGTACACATACTTACCTTTCATTAGTAAAACAGAAAATCTCACCACGCTTCTTACCATAATACGAAAATTAGGATCAACCACTTTCACTATTCTCCAAGACAATTTGTTATGTTGTTAGTAAAGAACACAAAAGACAAACTAACGATTCTGAAGAATCTGATTATGCTAATGTAAATTTTTGTCAAAAGTTTCTAATATTCTTCTAATGTAAAGTAGGTCAAGGTCTTTTAGGATTAAAAAAAAAATTAAACTCATAATGCACAAGATTGAAAGAAAGAGGTGGTTAAGAGTAATTTTGTAAAACAAATAGGGAAGAAATGTAAAAATCAAGAAGTTTGTCTACACAGACAGAACCCCAACATCTAAACATCGTAGTCTCCGAGTTTTGCCCATGTTAATCTCCCCAAAATTTGCCGGCCACCGACGGCGGGTCTTCACCCATTTGTTCTCAACCACCGCCGCCACCGATAACGATGACCCGTTCAAAACCCACCCATCTTACCAACACCTCGCCACCATCAAATCCAAATCAGAACTCCTCCAATCCTACACCATCACCCCACCCATCAAACCCTGGCCCAGATACCTAACCCATAAACAACTCATCTCACTTATTAAATCCCAACACGATGTTAACCTTTCACTCGAAATCTTTCACCATGCTGGCAATTTCCACCCTGGTTTTTTCCATAATTACGAAACATACCACTCCATCATCAACAAGCTGTGCCGTGCACGTGCCTTTGATAAAGTAGAGACCCTTCTAACCGATTTACGAAATTCCACCATTAAATGTGGGGAAGTGTTGTTTATTACTGTGATTAGGAACTATGGGATTGCTAGTAAGCCTAAATTAGCACTTAAGACCTTTCTTCGAATCGAAAAATTTGGAATTCAGAGGACAGTTAGGTCATTTAATGCTTTGTTGAATGCTTTAGTACAGAATAAAGAGTATGATTTAGTTTATGCTTTGTTTAAGAATTGTCAGAAGAAGTTAAATATAATGCCCAGTGTGTTTACTTGTAATATCTTGTTAAATGCTTTGTGTAAGAAAGGCGATATTAATAGTGCTATTAAAGTTCTTGATGAGATGCCTGTGATGGGAATTGTTCCCAATGTGGTGAGCTACACAACCGTTTTGGGTTGTTATGTGTTACTTGGTGATTTGGTGGGTGCGAAGAGGATGTTTGATGATATTGTGGATAGAGGGTGGTTGCCTGATGCGACGACGTATACTATATTGATGCATGGATTTGTTAAGCAAGGGAAGTTTATTGATGCAGTTAAGATAATGGATGAGATGGAGGAGAATGGGGTCGGGCCAAATGAAGTGACATATGGAATTATGATTGAGGCATTTTGCAAGGAAAAGAAGTCTGGTGAAGCAGTTAATTTACTTAATGATATGCTAGATAAGAGATATGTACCAAGCCCAACGCTTTGTTCTAAGGTGATTGATGTTTTGTGTGAAGAGGGAAAGGTTGAAGAGGCGTGTTATTTGTGGAAGAAATTATTGGTAAAGAATTGTACTCCAGATAATGCAATATCAAGCACACTTATTCACTGGCTTTGTAAGAAGGGACAGATTCGGGAAGCAAGGAAACTGTTTGATGAGTTTGAGAAGAGTTCGATTTCTAGTGTTTTGACATATAACATGCTTATTGCTGGGATGTGTGAGAGAGGAGAGCTGCATGAAGCTGGGAGGTTATGGGATGATATGGTAGACAAGGGTTGCATTCCCAATGCTTTTACTTACAACATGTTGATCAAAGGTTTTTGCAAAGTTGGAAATGCAAAGGAAGGAATTAGAGTTCTAGAAGAGATGCTTGACAAAGGATGTCTCCCAAACAAATCTACTTATTCCATCTTAATCAAGGGGCTTCTTGACTCTGAATGCAAAGCAGAAGTTTTAAGGGTGCTTGCACTGGCTACTTCAGGTGATGTCGATCGTGAAACTTGGGGAGTCCTTGTGGCCAAGTTTGTTACTGATATTCATAATGTATGTGCCATTTTGGATACGTTATTTTCGGAGAATGAAATGTAAATGTTTATTCTGACGCTCTTCATACCCAACATCTGATTCTAAAGTGGGAGCAAGTATAGTTCACAAAAGAATTATCCATATATGAGAGTATTGGTGATGGTCTCGGTGCCTGGTTCAAGAAGGTACCAGCTCCCCTATGCAAACATTTTTGAAGTTCAGAAGAACCTTGATATTTTTGGACGGCAATGTTGGAGCCATTTGTGGAAGAAGACTGGAAAATGAACACGTGAAGCATGGGATATACTGTTTGATGACAACATAAAAGAGTCGAAAGAAGTAAGAGGGAATGTTTTATACTATTTATACAGCTGTAGTAGTGTATTACTCTGATATAGATTAGGTTAATTTTTTTCTTGATAAGGAGATTAGGTTAATTAATATTGTTGTAAAGTATGTCGTTTGTCTTATCATGAACTAATCCATGTTTTGTGTAAAGGAAAAGCATACTTGGAGAATCAATCCCCTAGATCTTCATATAACTGTTCACACTACATCATCATGAAATGTCCTCTTCCTTTCTTCACATGACAGTAGAAAGAAAACTATGACCATGACAATTGTGTTATGTTGCTAGTCATTTCTAGCACTACAACATAAGAAACTCCTCTTACACTTGTCCGATTACATTACAGCAAAAAAAGAAAAAAATAGAGATATCAATGGAAGAAAAAAACCAGAAGCCTTGATGAAGTCTACTTAGAGATATGATGCCTATTCCAAGCTAACTTGCAAAAGATTATCTTGCTGCATCTCAAAGTTGTTTCTGAAATCGTTCCAATAGGTGGTCTAAATATAGAGGGGGTTCTCTTTTCCTTTTTGTCCATTTGTTTTCATTTGATCAATGAAATAAATCAGCGCTCTTTATTGGTAGTTTGCAGTAAAAAAAATACTTCACGAGGAGGCTAGCATCCTAACTGGCTAAGATGCCTTTCATCTGCTTCATAGAAGTTGGTAGCACTTTTACCATTTCCTGAACTTCTTTCGTACCTAGTTTTCCTGTCTTGTTTACAAAGACTACTTCTCTAGGCGTCTTATATATTTTGTATATGACATCTAACATCATCCTGGTCCAACTCTGATACGATCCTAATTAGGAAAGTATGGAAACAACAATCAAATACGCGGAAATTAAAAATAAGAGAAATCGATAGATGGGATATAAGAAATTGGGGATGAGATAGAAGAAAGAAAGGATCTAACCAACACAGGACTTGATACCTACACCTATTAATCAACAATCAAAAGATGAATTCAATCCAAGGAAGAAGAGAAACTTGAACTCATACATGGAAATCTAATCCAAGATTATCCAAGAGAGGTTCTAAGCTAAGAGATAAGGAAATCCTCCCACTAATCCTAACATAACCTAACCTCCATAGAAGGAGAAACTATACTCATAAGAGTTTCATCAATCTCCAAACTAAGGAATGAAAATAGGCTAAGGCAAGCTTATATAATTTTGCCTTTACATGCATAACCGCAATTATTTAAGAACTAGTCACTTTTGGCATTTAACTACCTAAACTTGCAAATGTAACCACACATCAAACATTTGGGCTTCTAAGAGGCAAGCTTTGGGCCTTGAACTCTTGGAATCTTGTACACTCTTCCTCCATGCTATCTTCCATAGATTGAAGGCCCTCCAATGGTTGTCTTCAAGGGCTTCCATAGCTTCATTCTCCGTGAACATGGCTTGAAAAACTTGAAAGTCCTTGGCTTAACTTCTAGTACAAGGCCTTGACGAAAGTTGATTACTTGAACCATCTGATATTGTATCAAACTCCAATGTATTTCCATTTGTGGGAGTAGGGTAATCACCGAGTTCTTATACCTAGTAGGATTCCTAGCACATACCTAAAACATAGCTTCCTAATTTCTGTATCAAAACTTGGTTTTTCTTCACCTCTATGATGATATTCATATGTATGTTATGAAGATTTGAACTCTAGGGATTTGTTTCTTGGGAAATTGCTTTTTTCGTCCCTCGGTAATTGGTAAAATTTGATTTTGGTCCTTGTGATTCCCAATTTTGCACATTTAACCTTCAAAAACTTTAAATGTTTATTTTAGTCCTTCAGTAACATACTCCCACAACGCCTCGATTGCTTTAGCTGTATGTCTAACTTATCTAGCATATCCGATATTAGCTGAGATTGCTTGGATCTTTTGTATTTTCACAAATACTCGCTGCATGGTTCTTCATGTGATTACTCTTCATGCTTTTCTGTTTGGTTTGTATGGTTGTACATTAAATGAATTTGTCTAATTGATGTCAAAGGAAGTGGTTGTCTAAAATTTTAGGGAAGTCATTCATCTTAGATACTCTTTACATCTTATTACTGTTTGTCAGTGATTGGAAGATGGAGCTTTGAAAAGGTCAGGAATTTGTTCATAAAAATTCTTGCTGAGTTACTTTATCCTGATACATAAAGAGAACCTGGGTATGAGAAGAAAATAAAGCTAGGTAGTTGTATGACAAGGGACAAATGGTACTTCTTGGTTGCAGAAAATTAACTGATGACTCACTGAATTGACCAGACAAATCTTACAAGATAGCTGGTGTTGTTCTTATATAAGATCGAAAACAATTTCGTGGGAGTTAACTGCTCGCATTCTTCTTCATTTTAAGAGGGCTAGCTATTCTGCAACCATGTTGAACTGAAGTGTCTGCTGTAAGTTTTTAGTACTCCTGTGAATTCTGATTGGCTAGAGGGTACTGGCATCTTCTTTTGGTCTCTCACTAAATTTTGTTGTAGGAGCCAGGAGTGAAGCAGTTGGCATTCTTTTTCTAAGAAACATATTCTGGCACCTTAGCATCCTGATGCATCTTTTTGCGCGAACATTCAAGAACACAAAGATGGATACCTTTTGCAGTTAAAGTCTTAAGAGTACCATTTCCAGGTATACGATATCGAGAACTCTCAAGAATCTAGCTCATGATAATCCTTTCGCTCGTTGTATCTCATACGACATGACATCAGCTGATTTCAAAGAGCCTGGTGTGGATTTGCATAAATAAAGGTGTTTTGATTGTTTGTGGCTTAATGCAATCGTTATTTTATGGAAGGCTAAGCTGTTCTGTGTCACTTAAGACTTAAATAGTTCACTTGGATAATATAACTTAATAGTACACTTGGATAATATTTCAATGTTAGGTAAAAGTAATTATCGCAGTACTAAGTGGGCTTGTGTCCATCCCTCTATCTAGTCTCAAGTTAACACCAATTTTGGTCTATCAATCGATTTAGTCTGAAGTTGAGCTGTTGAGATGAGGGAAACATTTACTTGATGCAGAAAAAAAGAGACAGGTGAGGAAAAGCTCTTCTTGCTCCCTTCTCTTAAATTACGGACTCTTGTATTATTAAAGTAATATTAGTTTTTCAAAATATTTTATTTCAATGTGACATTTTATTGAGCAAAGGACTACAAGTTGCATATTCAATTGTGAATCCTTTCTACTGAAGGCCTATAGGAAAACACTCTCTTTCTATGGAATTCTTATTCTCGTGGAATTTGCTATCCCATCTAGTTCGGATGTAAATGAAGAGCCCATTTCATTAGCTCAAGGTTCGTTGGATGTTATCCTATACTAAAAGCTCAAGTTTGTGCTTGTTTCAAATTACTATGTGATATGCCAAATGAAACAAAAGAAAATAAAATACATTGACATGTTTTGGGGGTTTTGGCCAATTAGATGTGATTTTATTACTGGTTCAATCCAATTGATATGTGGACCGATTAAATCAAAGAAAAACAATTTGTTCTAATCACAATTTCTCTTTCTCAACTATAAAATAGAGTTCTCCTTAAGCTCAAAGGATCATAGAAATCACAAGTGAGACGTCTAAAGAATAAATACTTCAAGTATCGTTCGAAGCGTTTTAAGTATTTATGTACATATTTCAAGTTTCCAAAATTAAGAAATAATATGAAGATTTAAAGGAACATTCAAGAGTCGAGGGTCTATTAGAAATAATCTCTCTACTCCGTAAAGGTTTTTTTCTACTCCACAAAGGTACGTGTGGAGTCTGGGTACATCCTCCCCTCCATAGATCTCACTTGTAGAATTACATTGGGTATGTTGTATTTAAAGGAACATTCAAACTTCTGAGTTAAAATCACAAATTTTGTAACAGCAGAATCTGTCATTGTTCGTGATGACTAAATTAATATATTTGTGATGATCATACAAGTTTGCGATCAAGCTTTCAAGTATTTGAATCAAATGAAGTTCATTAAATGAAGGTCAAATTGAAAGGCCTTTGAATCTAGTTACGAAGAGAAGACGCGTAAGTATGTTAAGTTTGTGGACCTGATCGACTGCTGATTAATCGCCTTTTGCGCATGCATAAAGAAGAGTTGAGAACAAAAGTTTGTGGACCTGATCGACTGCTGATTAATCGCCTTTTGCACATGCATAAAGAAGAGTTGAGAATAAAGTGGCGAACGGGTGCGTAACGCGTGGAAATCTGCCGAACAATTCTATCTTCTTTTTATTATCCAACGCTCATGCGTTCCCTTTCTCCCACTCTTTTAAAGCTTTCAATAAAGCCTTCTTTGGAAGCAGCAACCGATGCAGGGTTGCAGGGGGCGGCACCTTGTGATGAACGAAGTAAGGGGCCGAAGGAATCTCTTGAAGCTTATATATACCTGGCAACCCTCATCCTTTCTTCCTTTCCTATGTACATTCAAGATTTTTTTAGGAAATCTTATCCAAATCGTGAAACGCGCTTTTTCCTGCGAATCAAACGCGGTCTTCCGTCTTTATGACACATATGATGCTTTTCTTTTCCTAGTAAAATGTCAACAGTACGAGTCCACTGTCTAAGCAAAGCATTTACAGTGACTTAGCAAACATGAAAAGGTCAAAAGTTTCTGGTAAATAGAATTTTCATAAATCGATATTTAAAAGCAAAAAAAATATGGAAGAAGACCCACGTAGAAACTTGCCAAATCTGAACAATTAATAATGCGAACGAGTCAATGCTAAAATACGCACTTACTACTACTACTCCTACTAAATACGTACTAAAGTGAATACTGTACAACTTGGAATGTTCAATGCAATTTCTCATCTACTTTGTTAAGCTGCTTCTATCCGGCTAATGCTTCTCTTAATTCAAGGCGTTTTAATCTTCTTATTATAACTTGCTGGAATATTCTTGACAACTCCAAAATACCATGTTTCTTGGTGTTGGGTCTCGATTTTTTCCGTTTAGTTTTACAGGTAATTCTTGAGCAC
The DNA here is from genome assembly GCA_029783415.1 of Anisodus acutangulus. Classification (NCBI taxonomy): domain Eukaryota; kingdom Viridiplantae; phylum Streptophyta; class Magnoliopsida; order Solanales; family Solanaceae; genus Anisodus; species Anisodus acutangulus. Next base: position 26,781,857 of record CM056510.1, on the reverse strand, counting down.
AGTCAACAAAGCTTTTGATCCTTTGAGTTGGGCTGTCAAAATTTTCCAATTCTTGCCAAGACTTTATAACCCTTAATCAGGTCAGCTTCTTACTATAATTTTCGTTGACTTAAACAAGTCTCCTTACTGCTGTTTTTCTTCATTTTTGCTTCAAATGAATGTATAAACATAACCCATAATTCCCTTTCTTGATCTTAAGCATTTTGTGTCTCATATTCTTGAAAAAGTGTCACTAGTTAAAATTGAGAAAGTAATCATCTCAATTTCAGCTTTTGTATTCCCAAGCTAAAACCAAAAGAGAATTTTGCCTGTCTTGCTTGAATTCAAAAGACTCAACCTAAAAGCTAGCTTGTAGGGTGAGGATTGTCCAAGTCCATATAAGAAGTCCATGTTCCCATTCCATATCCGATGTGGGACTCTTAACACAAGCATATAAAGCAAGAATATTTCGTGTGTTATTCAACTTTAAGTTGGTGTTCTAATTTGCATACTTGGAAACTATAATGAAGGTTTCTTGAGGCAAGATGAAGCAAAGTGAAGGCTTTTCCTCCAGGGGAATTATTACTTGCTTGATTGACTGTATAGTTTCTAGATTGAATCACATGGGATAGCCTCAACTTGGTCCTTGAGAGTTTTTCCTGGGTGAAAGCATGGTGCCAGATGTGATTGGTGGTCCTTCTTTTGGTCCGTTTGCGGATCTCCTCTCTTCAACTATAGAGGGCCTCATTGAATTAGTACTTACTTCCAAGAATGTCTTTATAGAGAAAAAGAGTTTTGCGGAACTTTCGGCTTATCTGGATCGTATTGTTCCTTTTCTTAAGGAGATCAATAGGAAGAACATTAATGATTCCACACCCTGGGAAAATGTTATAGAAATTCTTAACCAGCAAACGGTGATTGCAAGGCAACTTATCTCGGAATGTAGTAAGAAAAACAAGGTCTATCTCTTAATGAGTTGTCGGTCTATTGCAAAGCGCATAGAAAGTATCACCAGGGAAATCAGCCGTGCATTAAGTTTCATTCCTTTAGCTTCTCTTGACATTTCTTCAGGTATAAAGGAAGAGATTGTCCATCTGATTGACAGTATGCGTACAGCGGAATTTAGATTAGCCATAGCTGAAGAAGAGATTTTGGAGAAGATAGAGTCCGGTATACAACAGAGAAATGTTGATCGCTCATATGCCAACAAGTTGTTAGTTTCAATTGCAGAGGCCATTGGAGTTTCAACTGAAAGCTCAGCTTTAAGGAGAGAATTTGAAGAATTCAAAAATGAAATAGAAAATGCACGGCTAAGGAAAGACCAGGCTGAAGCCTTGCAGATGGACCAAATAATTGCTATGCTAGAAAGGACAGATGCTGCAACATCCGCCCAGGAGAAAGAAAAGAAGTACTTCACAAAGCGGAAATCATTGGGCAGTCAACCTTTGGAACCACTTTTGTCATTCTATTGCCCAATCACCCGTGAGGTTATGACTGATCCTGTTGAGACTCCTTCAGGGCATACGTTTGAAAGGTGTGCAATAGAGAAGTGGTTGGCAGAGGGAAATTTGTGTCCTATGACATCTACACCTTTGAACAATACAATGTTGAGGCCGAATAAAACTCTGCGACAGTCAATTGAGGAATGGAAAGACCGAAATACAATGATCACTATCGCTTCCATGAAATCGAAACTATCGTCCACCGAGGAGGAAGAAGCTCTCAATTTCCTGGAACAGCTAAGGGATATTTGTGAGCAGAGAGAAATACACCGAGAATGGGTTATTATGGAGGACTATATTCCTTTTCTAATCAAGCTACTAGGTTTGAAAAGTAGGGATATCAGGAATCGTGTTCTTGAGGTGCTCTGCGTACTAGCAAAGGATGGTGATGATGCTAAGGTACTTATTCATTTTGAAAAAATTATATGTTTTTCAATGTGATGTTTTTGCTTTGAGAGCCAACTAAGATCACCTTGTCTCTGTTTTCTTATGTAGTGAGATTATTGATCTCTCAAATTGTTATTGGAAGTTAAAAACAGTGCATGTGTTGAAACTTGTCACTAGGTTCAAGTCTTAATTTTGAGCTTTGTGAAAATGGCTGACCAAAGATGTTGACTTTGTTCATATTCATTGACCATGGTTGGGGCACAACAACTTGAGTATCATGGCAAGCGCAAGAGGATACTTACAGTGTAGAGAGCCACATAGGATGTGAGCACCACATTATCCAATTTGGTGCAATGTGGACCTCACACAATTATATTATATAAAATAATTTAAATGTGATTAGGTATGAGTATGAGATCCACTCTTGCCCAATTCAGTCAGAAATGGCATTTCGTCGTGCCATATGAAAAACTGCTGTTAGTTCAAGTTAACTGCAGTTCTAGTGCAATGAGGATCTCTCACGGTTAATCGCTGGTGTGAGACATATTGTGCCAAAATGCATTTTATAATCTATACAAGGTATTTGCTTTAGAAAAAGAGAAATTATATTGTATATCATTTTCCTTTAGGTTAAAAGAAATTCATTTTTGAGCTTGTGGAAATTAGCAAGTAGAAATTTGATGGTTCATTCGTTGTAGCTTCCTGTGCTTTTTGTTAGGAATGTGTATGCAGGAAAATCGCATCTACCATATTAAAAGCCTGACGAGTTTGATATGATAATGCAATATTTTGTAGTTCAAACCTCTGCGCAATTAACACCCTTGAGGAGAGTATGTCTCTCCACATGTATGTATTTGTATTTCCCTGACCCGGACCCCTGTTTTTATGTTATTTAGATCTTGTTGCTTTTCTGTATTTTCCTATATATGCTTATGGTTTCAGAGACGTGATGTTGAAATGTCATGCTTCTCGCGGAGACTGGATTTAGATCCAATACAATGTCAACTAAGAGCTCATTTATTTTTTTGATATCCAATAACACCAGTTAGTAAACAGGCATGAAGTCATTTAGTTCCAGATATATATTTTTACTTGCATATGAAATATGATCGAAATCAGTTATTTGTTATCACGCTCAAAGTATAATATCACATACCTGCAAACTTGATAATTTAATGAGTTGGTGAAGGCTCTCACTTGAAATGTATTACAGGAAAGAATTGCTGAAGTTGATAATGCATTGGAATCTATTGTTCACTCACTTGGACGTCGCATTTGCGAAAGAAAGTCAGCAGTAGCATTGTTACTGGAACTGTCAAATTGTAAGTCAGTTCAGGAGTCCATTGGGAAGGTTCAAGGTTGCATACTTCTGTTAGTTACTATGTCAAGCTGTGATGACAACAAATCCGCCAAAGATGCAAGGGACGTTTTGGAGAACATTTCATTTTCTGATGACAATGTTATCCTGATGGCCAAGGCTAACTATTTCAAGTACTTGTTGCAACGTCTTTCTTCAGGTTAGTTTCTTGATCGTATTACCTTCTTTGACCTCCAAGAACACGACACTTTTCTGATGTCAGTTCTTAGTTTTTGGTTAGATAACTTGATGGATATATAGAAACCTGAGAGTGGTTAACTTTGTTGCAGTTGCCGGATCTTTCTCAGTTTGCATGTCATTAATTAAAAAGATTTGGGAGCTTGATGAGAACAGTTTTTTTCTTTTCTTTGTTTAAATTCGGGATCCTTACACATTGTGATAAACTTAATTCGGGATCCTTACACATTGTGATAAACTTAACCAACTTACTGGAGGATGGCGCCAGAAAAATTCCAGCATTAAACCAATAACATTATTGCTTATGTAAATCTTGTGCGCTCCTTTTAAGCAAGCACTGTAGATCTTTGAGATTGTATCGTTTACACCTGATAATATGACAAATAGTTCCTATGGCACAAATTGAGTTTGTAATGCCTCCTAATGTTCTGTCATGGCAATTTTAATTGTAATATTCTCCTGCTTTGAATTCAAATGTATACATATAAGCTGTGCTAGATTGACTCCTTTTTTACTCTTTTTTGGCTAGAATGGTTCCACACTTGTTATTAAACAACGATGAATTCTCTGTTTCTTTGTAATGGTAGTAAAGTATCAGTTATAAATTTTTCAACAGCATATCTGTTTTTCCTCAAAATAATGTTGCCGAAAGTGCCAAATACATTTAGGAATTTTAGAGCTATGTCCATTAATAGGAGTGATGACAAAAGAATTCATGTGGATACTTGGACTCACAATTGAGTACTAGAAGAGAAAAATTAACAGTCAACAGCTTCTTGTATCAGAGTCGCTCTAATATTTTCTTAGTTATGGAGTACTCAAATCATTACCATTACTTATCTTCTTCTCCTTACCTAACAGGATCCAGTGATGTGAAGCTCCGAATGGCAAAAACCTTAGGAGAGATGGAGTTGACAGATCATAATAAGTCATCTCTATTTGAAGAGGGAGTCCTAGATTCCCTTCTTTCCTTGTTGTCACATGGTGAAATTGAAGTGAAACAAGCAGGCGTGAAAGCCCTCCTAAACCTCTCTAGTTTACCAAAGAATGGACAGGAGATGATCAGAAAAGGTGTTGTGCGTCCACTGCTTGATACGTTGTACCGTCACACATCTTCCCAAAGTCTGCGGGAACTTGTAGCAGCCACTATTACAAAACTTTCCTTCTCTGCAAGCAGTGAAATATGCGTGTCACTGCTTGAAGCTGATGAAGACATTTATGAACTTTTTTCCCTAGTTAACTTGACCTGCCCAGCTGTGCAGCAAAGCATTCTCCAGGCTTTCTGTGCCATGTGCAAGTCTCCATCTGCCACTAGTGTCAAGGCCAAGCTAACACAGGTATTCACCTCTTAGGAAGCAAGTGATTTTCTTACCGAGTAATAGCATGTATCTTTATCAAGAAATCTACTTTTTACTCAAATAAGCTCACCCATTTAAGTAAGCAGCACACGTGTGGTAGCCATAAATTGCTTGTGAGAGTTAACTCATTTACTAGCGTTTCCTTCTTGAAACTTGCATATGAGATGTTCCCTGTTTTGAGATGTTGGAGTAAGCAATATCATGAGACAACAATATAGAATTCTTCTGTGGAAGATGACTCAAAACTCATGCTTAGCCGTAAGGACTGACAGACGGTTACAGTTTTATATGATTACGTTATGATTCTTACTACTCATCTAAGTTGCTCGGACTCGTGTGCGGGTATCCGATACGTGTATTCATTCAGCAAATCTAAATTTTAAGATTCGGGGGTGCGTATCCAGGTATGGATACGGGTACGGGGATTCGGCTAAGAAAATTCAAAATTATAAAAAAATAGAGCTATAAAGATATATCGCTGCTACTGTCTACCATCCAAACTCAGAACACGACCGTGAATTCTTTGTTTCTTTGAAACACGAAGCAACAAAAATGAGGCAAAAATACTATAATATTGATGGTATGCCATTTTCCTTATCTTAAATTCGTTTTATCTTTAATTTTGAGAAATCAAATCTCAATTTCCCGCCCAAATTTTCGATGTACTCCGGTCAAAGTATCCGAAGTTGGTTGACCGTATTCGGGACGTATCCCGCACCCGCACCCACACCCGCACCCACACCCGTATCCCCCGGTATCCGGATGGGTACGGCACCTAAAACGGAGAGTCCGCACAACTTAGCTACTCATTTTACTTTTTGATGCTCCTGCTGTCAAGCTCGTTCGATGCTAATGGATTTTTTTGGATATTTCTACACAAATATTTCATGAAATCTATGAAATTTTCCCTTCAAAAGCTTTGAACCTACAAAATGTAAAACCTTTTTCTGTTCTTCCCTTTAGTTTTGTCAGTCAGAATATCAACAATTAGTTCCTACACTCACAAAATTGAACTAGGAAGTCTTGATGACTCCCTTCATTTGAATGGAATGGTGTGGTCTGAAAACTTAATTGTTGCTCTACGTTTTCATACTATTATATAGTCGAACACAACCCACTTATGCACCGCCCAAATGTAAACATTAAAGTGTAAGTTGTGCTCTGCACTTGTCATGTTTCTGCTATCTTTATGCTTCCAACCTAAAATAGTGGTAGCTTTGCTGTTGATGGTGGCTCCTTAAGTATTTTATGTCTAATTTTTTTCCCCTTTCAACGCTGATAATGTCGCATCCACAGTGCTCAGCTGTCCAAGTGCTAGTGCAATTCTGTGAGCATGTCAATTCAAATGTACGTTCAGATGCAGTCAAATTATTCTGTTGCTTGATTGAAAATGGCGATGAAGCTATGATCCAGGAGCACGTGGACCGAAAGTTCATTGAAATACTACTTAAGATCATTAAGACTTCTGAGGACGAAGAAGAGATTGCTTCTGCAATGGGGATTATCTCTAACCTTCCCAAATCTCCTCAAATCTCTGAGTGGCTTTTTGCAGCGGAAGGACTTCCAGTCTTTTCCAGATTTCTTGCTGAAGTAAAGCATAAGTCTTGTAAGCTTCAGTTGGTAGAAAATGCTGTCGGGGCATTATGTCATTTCACAGTCTCAATAAACCAGCAAACACAGAGGATAGCTGGTCTTGCTCCCAAGCTGATACGGCTGCTAGACGTGGGAACAAGCTTGACAAAAAAACGAGCTGCAATTTGTCTTGCACAACTTTCAGAGAATTCACAAACACTGAGTCGTCCAATCGCAAGGCGTCAAGGGTTATGGTGCTTCTCACCTTCACAAGTAGAACTTTGCCCTGTTCACCGAGGGATATGCACACTTGAAACTTCATTTTGTTTGGTAGAGGTTGGCGCAGTGGGACCTCTGGTGAGGGTTCTTGGGGATCCAGATTCTGGAGCCTGTGAAGCTTCTTTAGACGCCTTATTGACTTTAATCAAGGATGAAAAACTTCAAAATGGTGCTAATGTTCTTGCTGAAGAAAATGCCATAGCGTCTATGATAAAACTACTAGATAGTCCTTCCCCAAGACTGCAACAAAAGGTTCTGAATTCATTAGAAAGAATATTTAGGTTGCAGGAATACAAGATTAGGTATGGATCCTCTGCTCAGATGCCTTTAGTTGACTTGACACAACGAGGAACTAGCAACATCAAATCTTTAGCAGCAAAGGTACTTGCTCAGTTGAATGTGCTTCATGATCAGTCCTCTTATTTCTAACTCAGTTAGGAAGGCATGAGTGGAGATTGCAAGGTAGCTGTGTTTTTAGTGAAATGCAAAGCCCTTGCATCTGATATCTTGCGGTGCTTTCTGGCAATCGCTGTGAACATTCAAGAACCGCAGGCAACATAATTTCTTTTTTTAAATTTTTTTTGCATTCATAAGAATAGGGGTTGAGTAACAACCAGATACTTCAGGTTTTGATTCTTTATCTTTGATAGTCAGTGGGAAACAAGCAACTTGCACTGACCTCCCCATGACAGAGTGGTTGCTCATGCCCTTTTTGTAAAATATGTCAGGGAATTCTTTAGTCATTCTAGTCATAGCCAATTGATTCAGCTGTAATATATGCTGAATTCTTTACTGATGAAAGTAATAGCTTATTGATTCTTTTGTTTCTTGTTACACTTGGTTGTCGTGAGCTTAGAGGACAGGACCCTCGATAAACTGGCAGTCTTTTCTGTTTCTATCTTATTATCGTTTCGTTTATCTTTTATCATTTCCATATCATTCTTTAGAAAATTGTTCAGCTAGCATTCCAGCCAATGAATCTCACTATATGTAGTTGTAAAGTCTTTTCCCTCTTCAGACTATTGTTTTTCTGACTAAAGTTGAACAATATTTAGACCATGTGGGTGAACACCAAGGAATGCAACTATGCAAGCTATGCTTCTGTTTCCCTTCTCTGGAATAGCAATTCAATTCCGTTCTGATACAGAGCAACTAATTTAGTGCTCGGAAGGAATCGTAAGAATGAAGATTTTTATTCCTAATAGAAGATGAAATTGTCCATCTGTGTTAGACGTTTTAACAGGATACCCCTTCTACATTAACTCTTGAATAAAAAACTGAAAAAAACCTTGATCGTTATATAAAGTTACCAATAGCTATAAGCACTAAAACTAGTTTTCCTATATCAAATTCAACTGCTCGATTCTGCATTTATGAGCTTGTTTACATTACCGATCCCAATTCTGGATAAAGGATAGGTTTGATGATGGTTGAAATCCACATAAAACTAGTCAATTTATGATTGAATCCTCAAAATACAGATTATGTATGGATCTAAGATGAGATTAAATTGAGCGACCAGTGAGAATTCATATAATCTACACTAGCTTTATATTTGGGAATGAGACGTAGTTATTATCAATCTGAATTGAGACATAGTTATTATAACAATCTCTAGCATGTCCCAACAATAATAATAATTACGTCTTAATCCCAAGCAAGTTAGGATCGACTATATGAATCTTACTTAATATGTTTTTTCATTTAAGCTCTCATCTAACAAAATTAATAAGCGTGCATTTTCAAGGTGTGTCAATGCCACATAGATCAGGCATAATTCAGTAAAAAATTAGTTTGGTCTTAGCGAGTCATGTCCAAGTTTCACTCTATTTTATGAGCGTCAAATCCAAGCATGAAACTGCACTGTTTGGTGATTGGAATCACCAAGTTTGGCCAATATTCACAAATGCCAACTTTTAACACCATTTAAATCTCTTATAAGGTGAATTTTTCATCATTTTAATTATCCATCGAGTTTTGATTCGTGCAATTATTCAAAAAGAATCTCTTATAAGGTAGATATTTGCATGGTGCATAAAACATTTCTTATGAAACCAACTGAAACAAATACACGCCCACACTCTCCGAAATGGCATCGACTTTACCCAATTCGTGATCACCAAGCTCATTGAAATTCCAAACATCCCATACGCCCACAAAGTGTTCGACAATATTACCAAACCAAATGTCTTCCTTTACAACAAGCTCATTCAAGCCTATTCTTCCCATGGCCTTCCAAGACACTGTTTTTCTCTCTACATCCAGATGCGCCGCCAAGGTGCTCCCCGAACCCACACTCCTTCACATTCCTCTTCGCCGCGTGCACTAATCGTTTGAGCTCCATTCAAGGTCAAATGTTCCATGTCCATTTCATCAAATGGGGTTTTGGATTTGATATTTATACATTAACTGCACTTGTTGACATGTATGCTAAAATGGGGTTATTACCTTTTGCGCGAAAGCTCTTCGACGAGATGGAAATGAAGGATGTGCCCACTTGGAATTCTTTGATTGCTGGTTATGCCAAGAATGGAAATGTGGAAGAAGCTTTCAAATTGTTTTCAGTTATGCCTTCAAGTAATGTGATTTCTTGGACTGCTATGATCTCAGCATATTCGCAAAATGGGAAGTATGCGAATGCGCTAGCTGTCTACAAGGAAATGGAGAAAGACAGAGGGGTAAAGCCTAATGAAGTCACAGTTGCTAGTGTTCTTCCAGCTTGTGCAAATCTTGGGGCGATGGAGGTTGGGGAGAAGATTGATTATGCAAGAGCAAATGGATACTTTAAGAAATGTTTGTTTGCAATGCTGTGCTTGAAATGTATACGAAATGTGGTAGAATTGATAGGGCAATGCAACTCTTTCACGAGATTGGTAGGAGGAAGAACTTGTGTTCTAGGAATACCATGATCATGGGGTTAGCTGTCCATGGAAAAGGTGATGAAGCTCTTAAGCTTTTCAACCAAATGCTGGTAAGCCTTTGCTAATATTCTCTTCGTTCTTCCTTGCCGTTGTTGTGCCCATCGAATGACAGCAGCAAGAATGATCTTTTATAGTGGAATTTACATGATTGTCCTACTGTTGACACAGGGAGAAGGAAATGCACCTGATGATGTAACATTTGTAGGAGCAATATTAGCATGCACACATGGAGGCATGGTAGAAAAGGGCTGGGAACTCCTCAATTTGATGGAGCAAAGATTCTCCATATCTCCAAAGTTGGAACACTATGGTTGTATGGTTGATCTCTTAGGCAGGGCTGGGAAACTGCAGGAATCTTATGATCTTATACCTCCAATGAGACCTGATTCTGTTATATGGGGAACTCTGCTTGGATCCTGCAGCTTCCATGGCAATGTTGAATTGGCTGAGAAAGCAGCTGAATTCCTTTCTGTGTTGGAGCCATGGAATCCTGGGAATTATGTTATTCTCTCAAACATAAATGCAAGAGCTGGCAGGTGGGATGGTGTTGCAAGGTTAAGGAAACTGATGAAGTCCTCCCAGATTACAAAAGCAGCAGGGTACAGCTTCATTGAGGGGGGAGGTGATATTCATAAGTTTATAGTAGAGGATAAATCCCATCCAAAATCAAATGAGATATATGCACTGCTTGATTAGTCACGGCTAGATTAAAGTTTGATGTAAGCACCATTGATATTGATTTGGATTCTATTGCTCAATAGAATTTTAGCAAAAAATCTGAATAGTTTTTGGACCTACATTTCTCTCCTTCCTATTCTGTTTAGAGTGGCGTGATTCCTCCTCCATCAACTCGAATTTACACAAGACTAATGTAACTAAAACTTGATTAACAATTCAAGCGATACATGTTTCTGAAAATCAGAGCGTGGTAAGGCTTGAAGTGTCCAACTACCTCCTGGTGTTGAACGCGAATCCCCCCCCCCCATCCCCACCACCAAAAAAAACAAAGAAAACAAAACAACAACAACAATAGCACTGACTGAGGAGATATATAACTTCAAGCACCAAACCAGAAATGGTCGCTAAGTTCACCAAAATCTACTGTAAGATGGCGGAGTCAATAATAAATGAATAATACAAACTAGAATTTGTAATACATGAAAACCCTCCTAGAAAGGATCAGGGGGGAAAACAACAGGTTTTGCTTCAGAAACCTTGAATTTTGTGATAACAAAAAGCCTTCCAAGGCATGTGATCAAAGGGTATATACCTTCCAGAGTTCCTCAACAAATGTCCCCCCCAAAGGATTTTTCATTTCTGAACAATATACATTAATTCACACCTAACTTGCATATCAGCTCAAAGCAAACCTCCTTTAATCAATAAAATTGAGCATATCCTAGAAGAATACATTATGCAGCTTTTAGTTTAGTTCTCCTCCTCCTCCTCCTCCTCCCCACAAATTTGAGGACTTCATCAATAAGAATAACAGGTGCAGAGAGCAAGATGACTAGAAGCCATTCATTTAGGCTTAGTGGGACAATACCAAATATATCTGCAAGGAAAGGAACATAGAGTATCAGGCTATGTAGGCCAAACGAGACTGACATTGCAACAAGAAGCCAAGGATTTCTCCAAGGTGGCATTTTGATCAAGCTGTTGTCTTCGGAGAGGGTATTGAGAGAATTAAACATCTCAATTGCCACCAGGACAGAGAGTGACAGTGTCATGGCCTTCACTTTACCAACAGTAAAGTACTCACAAGGGTCAGAAAAGGTAATCAGGCGGTTACCAGCCTTGAATGGATCACGGTGAAAATTCACCCCAGTTGCGAAGTTGTGATAGTTCAACAAGTGTGTGGCCATCACTCACAAGATTAATACCAAGGAAAGAAGCCTGAGTATACCACACTATAAATATGCCGACAGTTGCAATTCACATAAGAACCTATGACCTGAAAAATTATTCACAGAATCAGAATGTGAGATGCAGCTTAGCTTGTCGAGAAGTTCACTTAATATATTGAAGATCAGATGAACATGTGATAAAAAGTTATAGTTGGTTGCTTAGACAACAGAGCATCTCATTCTCTCTTTGGTGCATCTACTTCTTTTATTAGGCAGCTTATGTTACATTTCATTCCAGAAGATAATGCAGGGAAGCGTCTAAATGGTTAAACATATTTTCCTTGATTGCACGTGTTACTTTTAGAGAATTATTATATAAGCTGAACGTCAAGCTGATTTCTTTATAAAGTATAACAGGGGTGGAACCACATGGCCAGGAAAAATGCTGCAGTAAGCACGCCTGTCCCGTTGATACTTCTAGTTAAATGAGGCATTCTCAATCACTAGTACTTTCTGCACGTACTTAGGACTTAGGAGAACAAAGTGAAACAAAAACTTGGGGGAAGAAGGAAAGAAATTATTTCTACCCATTGGAGGATAGTGAAGAAGTAATTAACTGAATTTAGAGGGGGGAAATGGAAAGAAATAGTGATCTAAACTGACCATATAGCGGAAGAAAACCCAGGAGTTTATGAGAGCATCATCGCTCTTCCTAGGTGGTTTCTCCATTATGTCAACATCAGCAGGGTTAAATCCGAGGGCCATCGGTTACCAAATTTACCCAGAGCAACTGCACAGGTATCAAACATTCTGGTATGCCCAAAGCAGCAGTCAAGAAAATGGAGATGACCTCACCAACGTTAGATGATATCATATATCTGCATCAGCAAAGAATGAAGAAATTAAGTAATAAAAAAGAGCATGATTAAATCTAGGAATAATCAAATACTCACTACCAGAATCACAAGACCAACCTGATGAAGGCCTTCATGTTATTGTAGATCGCAGCAGAGACTGTGGTACTGAAATTGTCATCTGCCAGAACCATATCGGAAGCTTCTTTTGCAACCTAAACATATTATTCTCTGATCAGCTAATTAATTAAATGACCAATAAGACATGCAGGGTGCATAATCATGGGTACTTCTGAAGATTAGATGATAAACTTAGTGCCACAGCATGACGAGCAATCCCTCAGAAGACCTCACTACTCTCCTATTCCAAGAGTGTATTTTACGTTGTACACGGTCAAATAATTGGCACCGAGAGCATTAATGTAACAATTCAGAAAATGAGTAGTAACGACCACAGGGGAAAAGTTTATTTCACCTCAGTTCCTGTAATGCCCATGGCTATTCCAACGTCAGTAAGTTTTAGTGCAGGTGCATCATTGACTCCATCTCCGGTCATTGCAACAACTTCACCCATCTCCTTCAGCATCCTTACAATTTCTTGTTTGTGCCTGGGTTCAGAACGAGAAAAGACCTTGCCTCCATCTTCTGACAATATCTCAATTTGATGCTCAGAGGAAAGTGACATGCATTCTTTGCCAGTAAAACTACTACCTCTAAGATTCTCGCCTTCAGAAAATAACTGAATCTCCCTGCAAACCGCCTCAGCAGTGGATTTATCGTCTCCAGTTAAAACCATGATTTTGATCCCAGCCCTTCTGCAGTCATTTACTGCCTTGTGAACTTCCTCACGTGGGGGGTCCTGCATTTAGTCACTTGGTCAAACTACAAGGAAAATGAAAATTTTCTAGATAGTGATTCATTATTCTTGGAAACTTAAACCTACTCACCCTTAGACCAACAACTCCCACAAAAACCAGATCACTCTCTATGGAGCAGGATGGATCAAGCAGCTTCTTGTGGGCAGGATGAGTCTCAGCATAGTATCCCGAAAGCTCACCTAAATCATCTTTATATGCCAAGCCCAAGCATCGCAGACCCTTTGAACACATCTCCAAGAGCCTCAACAACAATAGTTGCCTACAAGACTCGTCAATTGGAACAGTTGATTCGTCTGCAAGTTGAACATATGTACTACGTTCTAGAAAACTCTCAACAGCACCCTAGACAAATCATGTTTTAATCAGACGTCCACAGATTATCAAGCTCAAGTTGTGAACAAGTGACTAAGTTAAACATCATCAGAGAAAAGCTAGGCATTTCCTAAAGTAAATGACATCACTGTGGAACTGAACTCCACAGAAACATTTTTGGTAGAAAGGACAGTAACACTTCAAACTATTGATGCCCATTTTTCATGTTTGGAGACTGAAGAACGTTAAAAACAGTTAAATTTTTACGACATCTTGTAAAGGAACAACATTGAACCTATTCCTATAGATGAAGATAATGCAGACTCAGTTACTTGCCAAATGAAATTTTCTAGGCACATACAGCCTACAGCACGCCAACAAGATTACTACAATAAGACTTAAAATAAGAACTTTTCTGGCCAACTGTATATATCGAAGCCAAAGACAAATAAATAACAATACTTTAATAACTATAGCTAGTGTCTAATGTAGTTCAGAAACCAGTTATACAAAAAAATATGCAATTACACTGACTCCATTACTATTGATGTACCATAAGTGACATGAAACAACTTTGACAAGTAGTCGATTGCTCCCATTTGGTTCCCGCACAATAACACCCATGGATTTGCGAACACTATCAAATTCCAATGTTGCAACCCTTTTTGATCTTTTCATCCACCAATCACAGCACCCTATATTAAAAAAAATATCTCAAGTACTCAGTACAGTGGTTTGAAAATAGTGGCAGATAGATAGATGAGTGAAGTAAAGTTATAGTCACCTAATTTAACTGTGTTGCGATCAATCAAATAGCTCGATACAATCTGTGTGTTGCGGATCTTTCTCCTCGCTTTGCTATCCGGTACTTCCATCATTTCCACCAAAACTTTAAGAGCTGCCTCAGTAGGCAATCCAGTTGCTTTGAACAGACGACCATCACAGAAGACCCCGGCATCATTGCAGATTGCACATATTTCAGCCATGAAGCAAGTTAGCATCCATATTGTAGCAATTCCAGTCCATTATTCCCCCATCCTTAGGATCATAAGTAGTCCGACGCCAAAAATTCGGCAGGTTGTAGTTTTCCCTCCCAATGTGAAGAATTCTGACAGAGACATCTGATTGGTAGTCAAGGTTCCTGTTTTATCTGAACAAATCACAGTTGTGCATCCTAAGGTTTCCACGCTCGGAAGTTTGCGCACTATTGCGTTCTTTTGTGCCATTTTCTTTGTACCCAGAGCTAAGCAAGTAGTAATTACAGCAGGGAGACCTTCAGGAATTGCAGCCACTGCAAGAGCAACAGCTATCTTGAAATAATATGTGCATTTCTCAAATGAGAAAAGGACATTTGAAGGCCATCCATCCACAACCTCCCAAGAAAGGAAATATTTGTAGTTGATCGCCCACACAACTAGGCAAACAATGCCGATGGCAGATGTAAGCCTATTTACCAAATTCATCAAGTTTCTTCTTCAAAAGGGTGTCACTCTCTTCCATTGATGCATCATGGATTTGTTTTTGAATATTACCAATTTCTGTGCACATCCCCGTGTTCACAACAATGCAGATGCAGCTACCGTTCACGACTGTTGTTCCAGCAAAAACCATGTTCTCTTTGGCCTGCAATTCACAGTCATCTATATGAAGGGAATCACTGCTTTTAGTAACTGGCATTGACTCCCCTGTCAAAGAACTTTGCTCAACCCTTAGGGTTGAGGATTTTAAAGCG
This sequence comes from Anisodus acutangulus, assembly GCA_029783415.1. NCBI lineage: Eukaryota > Viridiplantae > Streptophyta > Magnoliopsida > Solanales > Solanaceae > Anisodus > Anisodus acutangulus. The sequence goes on along the minus strand of CM056510.1, from coordinate 26,766,681 downwards.
GCAACTCTCATATCAGCTGGCACTTTGTCACCAACTTGCAGTTCCACAATATCCCCTGGGACAAGCTCCCTTGCTGGTAAATCCGGTACTAAATATCCATCTCTGAATACCTTTGCAGACTCACCTTGCATCTCTTTTAATACTTCAAGTGCTTTCTCAGCATTGCCAAACTCCGACGATTGCATTGAGTACTAAGATCAAGAGGATTACTAAGGGTTCTACATAGGCCTCGAACCCTGACTCTCCAGTCTCATCCTGATGCAGATAAGCTAGAACAAATGAGATGAATGCTGCACCAAGGACGATCTTAACAAGCATATCATCAAACTGCTCCAAAACAAGCCTCCACAAAGGCTTCCCCTTTTCTTTCTCAAGCTCATTCAAACCATATCTTTCTCGCCATTTCTCCACCTCATAAGTGCTTAGACCCTTCTCTAATTTTACTAGATACTCCTTCAGACAGTGATCGACAGACCAGGACCAAGCAGGGAATGGTTTTTCTTCCATTGACAATTGAATTCTCAGTCTAACTTAAATTCCACAGAAGTTTATCCTCAATCATCTCATTCCCTGAAAAAAATACAAGAAAATAACAGTATGAGCAAAGAAGTACTACTGGTAATTTTAGTGTGCAGCCCAGGGAACCATAACATTTAAGCAAAATGATAAACTGAAAAGCTAAATTAACATCACTGAAGCTAGAAAGTAGAAAATAAAATAAAAGCTAACAAGCCCCTATTTATAAGCACTCACTCACTACTCGAAATCAGAAAATAAAAGCTAACAAGCCGACAGCCCACGACCGGACCGGACGGAACGGGCGCGCGGCGGCGGCGCGCGGCGGCTTATCCTCGAACCGAAGCACATGTAGGTTCTCCCTCCTTTAAACACATGGGATACCCTTGGGGTCCCAAACCCCAAGCCAACTTTGAGACTTATAAACTAAACAAATCTTTCTTCCCCCACCGATGAGGGAGGATTGGTCTTTAACACCTTTTTCCATGCTTCAAACACCTCACTTCGTGGACCAATATCTCTTTCATTTTTCAACGAAATTTGACGATCCTTGGCCCTACGGTTATCTACTTACTTAGTAGATTATGCACGTGTGAAGAACCGAAGTTTCCAACATGTAGAACACTAGTGTTTAAGTCATTAAAGATGGTTGGACGCAACTCCCGCCAAAGGCAAATTTCCAACAACAATCAGTAAGAAGAAGAAAAAAAACCTTAATTTTTTATTATCTGACTCCAACATTACTGTTAGTAAGAAAAAAAAAACCTTGATCTTTGATTTAAGGTGGAGTTCCAACTATTACAGTGTCACCCCAATTCTAAAAAGTCTTTCTCGGTTTCTTTTTCTTTTACTCCCACTTTTGCCTTTAATTTAGTTTATTTGACTTTATCTTTATTTTATAAAATAAGTTAAAAATACTGTTACTTTGTATTTACATTGGTTTATTTGACTTTTCAGTTATCTATAGTGTGTAAAAACTGTGACAATTGATACAGCATTGAGATTTCATACTTGAAGAGTACTTCTACTTTTTTCCCAAGAAAGATATAATATAATTAAGCTTATAAATCATTCACATAAACTATTTTTGGCTTTTTCTTTTTTCCCATAATTAAGAGAATGAACAACTCTTGGAGTTGATGCAGATTGTAGTGCTGTCCACGATTCAATGGGAAATTGAATAACTATGGTGGGACAACAACATCACCAAGAATTCTTCAACATTAGAAAAAAAGTTGTTTGGTTAGGAAAATGGCAAAGACCTATAAGAAAACCATTCAACAAGATGACTTTTTGACTCACTTCGTTGTTTGGTTAGGAGAATTATGAGATATTATAAAATGTGTAGGTAGTTAAATGACCTTTTTGTTACAAACAAAGTGTTTAATCCCTTTTTGTGTAACTGAGACAAATTAAATGATTTTTTAAAATAAAAATAGTGTAATAAAATAAAAGTTGAATGATCATATGTAGTTATCCCCAATAATTCATTTATTTATCTATCAATTTTGGAGGGAAATAGGGACAAGGAGTAATTTTTAAATGCATGCCAAGCACACTTTGCTTATTTTTTTAAAAAAGAACAGGGTAAATTAGTTGTTCTAACCAATATTTAATTTGGTGTTAATTGAAGATGAACATATAGTTAAGGATCAAGTCAAATCCACCAAAATATATTGCATATGTACTCATAAAGCTTGATTTTATAATAAAAAATCAAAAGAAATTAGTATTGCGTTTGCTTAATAGTTTCATATATAGTAAACTCAACCGCTTTTATCTCTGAGTATTCTAATTAATAAGGTAACACGTATCATGAAGTTTCCTTAAGAACATGTTTAGTGAAACAGTTATAAATTAAAATCTCCATTGGGTTTGCTTAGTTATTGGATAAGTTTTTGGTGAAGATTTATGAAAGTTTTTTCGTGGATTTATTAAACTGGTTTCAGGTTTTGGAAAAACCAATTCTGTAATCCACAATCTATCTAACAACTAAACTCAATAAACTCGAACGTTTCCATTTAGAGGAAAGATCCAAAACCTTTTTAAACTTGAGTGTGTATAATTGAAGCTAATTAACCCCTTAATTACGTAAACTAGCTAATAACAATCAATTAGAGAGTCAGAATTTTCACTAAGTATTTAAAATATAAAGAAGTAAGTACAAAGAAAAGTCAAGAAAATTCAACATATAGTATCTATACATAAAAAAATTAACTTATCTACAATTCCAATGAAAAAGTGTCAATTGACTCATCTTCGACGAAGATGGTTCTGTCACTGACATCTGTAGGGGGTGGGGAGGTAAGAGATTGCTTTTATAAAAAAGTACTCCAATTCGTATTTTGTATAAATTCACTAAGTATATGACATGTGTCTTTACATGTAATATAATAATTTAACTCTAGTTAATTAATATAATATTTCACCTCACTTTTATACTTAAACATATAATAAATTGATGTGATTTAATTAGTATAAATTTTAAGTGGAATAATTTTTTCCCTCGTGAAAGTATGATAAAGGCATAAAGCTAAAGTTGCAACAATAAGAAACAGAGGGTTGTCGTTTTCAAATACTATTTAAAAGTTGAAGTAGTGTCAACTGAAAGCCTCAGGACTAATGCCTCATATATAGGAGTAAAGTTTTTCCCTCGATGTGATGTTAACTGAGAGCCAATAAGTCAAGGACAAACCTAGCCAATTCTTCTCGCACGAGAAAGCCAAGTGAAAATGATAAACACTTATAATACGACTTTAGTGGTTAGGAAAGAAGATATTGGGGTTAAGAAAAATCACATTTACATGATATAGATTGGATTTTATCCAACTAAGTTACTGTTACGATCCAAACCGTAGGTCCGCGACGGACACCCGGAACCCACCCGCCGGATACCGCTAATCATACGATCAACACCTAATCATAATTAAACACGGACTAAGTCGAAAAAGAATTATGTAAAATCAAATAACCAACTTATATATATACATACTCATACCAAAGCCGAAAAGGTCACACAAGACTACTACACATAAGACAGCTGTCTACAAGCCTCTAAAGAATACATGACATCACAAGGACGGGACAGGACCCCGCCATACCCATATGTGTATGCAAAAACACTGTACCACGACCAGACTGCTACTCTGAAACAAATAGAGTGCTCAATTATCAGCTGAACCAGCAACCTACTAGCGTGAACCGTCACCAACCGTCACCCTCTTTAACTGAACATGCGGGCGTCCCCCGACAAAAGGGACGTCAGTACGACTAATGTACTGAGTATGTTAGACATAAATAATAACATAACAGGGATATAACAATAACTGAAATAGAAACAGCCGACCAGTAGTAAATGCCTCTGAAGGCCCTAATACATATGCCGAAATGTTATGCACAATATATGTTAGTGTTGCGGATCGTGCAACCCGATCCAATATATGTTAGTGTTGCGGAACGTGCAACTATATATATATATAATGCATGAACGACAATGAAACATTCTGGACTTATCGGATGACAATAATATTCTTGCCCCTTTGGCTAACATAGAAAATATTTAACATATACCTTCGGCTAACACTGTGAATATCAACACATTTTTCTGTGTGCCTCAATTAGGACTTATGAACATATTTAGACATGCTTTTAGCATATTAATCAATAACATGAACATTCCTTAACTACTAAGAGTAGAGTAATTTATAGAACAATACCACAGTTATATTTCGTTACATGAAACATGCCAAAAGAAAAAAATAATTTGCCTTAACATACCTCGATTCCGAGCTTAAAAACTAACCACGTTGCTGGGATGGATATTAGATATCTGCTACCACAATTGTTAATCACCACTAACTAAAAAGGACAATCTTTCCCTTCCTTGTTACTGGAACGATAAAGACATTTGGTATGTCTTTTGAAATGTAAAAGTTTTCTAAATGAAATTTCAAGGGCTGTTAAACGTCTCTTTGGTCTCCAAAGAATTCTTAAAGCAAGATATAAACTTTCAATACAAAGTGAATTCCATCATCACGTCTCCCACTAGCCAATTTTTTGGCGGTGGGATATCCCTAATCACGACACATACACACTACATACACTCCAATTAATTAAGTAAGTGACTTGTCTCCGTATAATTTACCAATCACACACATAATTAATTTTGTGATCTCAATTCACTTAAGTCTTAATAACTTATAATACCTTCATATACTCAATGTCATAATTTGTGATATGACACTAGTTCATAACCTCTTTGGGGATATACAACGATTATTATTAACCCCCATCGTCACACTTGTTACGTCCAAAATTATTTCGGGATTTTATCCTTTTATATACTAAACTCTTTATTAGCATACGTAAATATAACATAATTTTCCCAACGCTCGGGTCTATTTACCCATGTCTAGCGATTCAAATCGTGACCCGAAAGTACGGGATGTTACAGTTACATCCAATCTATATCTACATATTCTACTATATATTAAGGTAAGAAAAGGAAAGTAGCGAGCGAGGACCTTAACCAAGTAACAAGTTGATAGAGAATATATTAATATACTCCATATATTCTGTAATTATTATTCTAGCGTAATTATGTAAAGTAGAGATCCTTCTCCAATTAGGTTTATACATTGTAAACACCTATAAATATTACATTAATGCGAAGCCTCCAACCAGGGAGAATTACATTATTCTACATGGTGTCAAAAGTCAAACCCTAGCCTCCTCTCACCCAAATTGATTTTCAACACTCCGCTTTCTTGTTCTTCAGAATTATTAATTTCCACAGCTTTCTTGATCATCCATTCGCCTCCATTACACAAGAATTGTTCAGTAGCTTTTCTAGGTCGTGCGTTTGGCATTGATCGTTTCCCCTTTGGGACTACAAAATCAAGAATTGAATTTTCTTGATGATCAAGAACTGTGGGGAAATTAATTCCCCCTTGTACGGTGCATCCAAGGCCAAAATCTAGGACGGTGCATCCAAGGCCAAAATCTAGGACGGTGCATCCAAGCATCTCTAGGACGGTGCATCCAAGCATCTCTAGGACGGTGCATCCAAGGCTCCATATATCAACTACATGTCCATAACCTTGGTTATTCTTGTTCACAACCTCAGGAGCCATCCAGAGTGCAGTACCCTTGAAAGAATTGACATCATTCAACTTAGTAGCCTTTGCAAGGCCAAAATCAGCAAGCTTGACTGATCCGTTAACATCTACCAATATATTAGCGCATTTAATATCGCTTTTAGAGTTCTTCAACAACCTCATATTTCTATCTAACCTATCATCCACGAACATTACACGATATTCCTCGTTGCAGTCCAGCATCCTGGGCCCACCTCCAAGCCCACGGTACACGGGCCACCAGCACCAGGCCCACTTCTCTACGGGCCAACAGCAGGCCTATAGTCCCATTACCCATGCAGAATTGAGTCAGGCTTACAACACTATGAATCTCCAGCAGCCCGACAACGCATGGTACATGGGTACAAGTGTCACATCCCACCTCACTCGCGACTCTGGTAATCTCCCTCACCTATTTAAATTGAACAATCCTCAATTTATCTTGGTCGGCAATGACAATCGCATTCCAATTCAAGGATATGACACCACTTAAACACAACCACCTCACCCATACTTTACCCTAAAAAATGTCCTATATGCTCCTAACATCATTAAAAACTTAATCTCTGTTAGAAAATTTGCTAGTGACAATTCCGTATCTATTGAGTTTGATCCTTTCGGTTTTTCTGTAAAGGACCTACGTATAGGGACAACTCTTACGAGATATAATAGTGTGGGAGACCTATATCCTCTCTCATCCAATTCCGCCGCAAGTGTTAATCTACCTACCTCCTTAGATGCAATCTCTCCATCAACTTGACACGGTAGGCTTGGACACCTGGGAGCACTAGTTTTTTACTTTCTTAGAAGTCAAAATTTAATTCAACGTAATAAAGAGAAATTTGCCTAAAATTGCAATTCTTGTCCTCTAGGAAAGCATGTTAGACTTCCGTTTACGTCATCTTTAAGTGTTACCTTTTTCTCCTTTTGACATCATTCATGCGGATTTATGGACATCTCTCATTACTAGCAAACTGGGTCATAAATATTATTTAGTATTATTAGATTACTTCTCTCACTATCTTTGGGTCTATCCGCTCAAATATAAGTCTCAAGTTTACTCCATGTTTCTTGAATTTCGAACATATGTTAAAACACATTTTGAAAAAACCATAAAATCATTTTAATGTGATAATGGTCGTGAGTTTAACAGCTCCCCCTTTCATAAATTTTGTACGGATAATGGCATGGTGTTTAGATTCTCGTGCCCCCATAACTCATCTCAAAATGATAAAGCCAAAAAAAATACTCCGCACCATTAACAATATGATCCATACAATGCTCTTTCATGACTCTCTTCCCCCTCCCTTTTTGGGTATACGTGTTAAAAATGATAGAATACCTTCTTAATATATTACATACCCGTATCCTTCAAAATAAAACCTCTACCGAAATTCTATTATGTCGGATCCCTTCATATGATCACCTTCGAATTTTCGATTGTCTATGCTACCCAAATCTTGCCTCCACAACCCATCACAAATTAGCACATCTTCTTGCGTCTTCTTAGGTTTTCCGTCGAACCATAGAGGGTACTTATGCTATGATTTATCCACACATAAAATTCTAGTCTCTCGTCATGTCACATTCGAGGAAAACGTTTTCCCCTTTCGCAAACGTGCAACAACTTCAAGTCACTGATTACGACTTTCTTAATGACCCAGACACTTCCCATCTCCTACAAAATGCCATACATAGTGCTAATATTCCGGTTGTCCCATCACGGTTCGCCCCCACTATCCCGTCACAGCCCCAAGTCCCATCGAATCCCCCCACCTACTTCTCCAGTCATGGCCTCCATGTCTCCGTTGACCAGTCCCCTGCCTCATTGTACCAACCCCTCGCCTCCATCGATCAGTCCCCTACCTCACTTCCCCAACCACCCGCCGACATCCCGACAGCACTCGTCAACCACCCATTTACCCCCGACGGCCCCACAATACTCGCCAACCCCACTGCCCCACAATACCATCACCCACCCGTCCCCACTGCCCCCACTTCCCATCAGCCCAAAAGTCTTGATTTCGACCCACCGTATGGAAATCGTGCCTAGTACGAGATTTTCAAACCGAAAGTCCAATTTAACCTATCCACTTAGAACATCTCACCTATACCTAAAAAACCAGAGCTAGCCAAGCTTGACCTGAATTGGAATGCGGCCATACATGAGGTATTTAATGCGCTCACTACACATCGCACTTGGGATCTTATACCGAGCCCAGAGGGGGTGAATGTGATTAGTTGTATGTGGTTATATCATCACAAATTTAGAGATAATGGTGAGCTTAAACACCATAAGGCGAGACTTCTGTTAAATGGCACGGGGCAACACGAAGTAGTTGATTGTGGTGAGAGCTTCAGTCTAGTGGTTAAACCAGCCACCATTCACACTGTTTTGAGCATAGCTATGAGAAAGAACTGGCTGATTCATCAACTTGATGTGAAAAATGCGTTCTTACATGGTGATTTGAAAGAAATCGTATATATGCATTAATAGTCTGGCTTTGTGCATCCAGAGGCTCCTCAGTATGTCTGTTGTCTTCAAAAGTTACTCTATGGCTTGGTATGAGTGCTTTGCCACTTACATCATGCAGATCAGGTTCGTGTGTAGCAAAAGTGATAATTCACTTTTTATTTTTCATTGAGGTACTGACACTATACTTTTTGCTCTATGTGGATGGTATTATTCTGATTGCCTCATCTGATGTGCTGAAACACGAGATCATTACCCTGCTCAAATCCGAATTTGCTATGACAGACTTGGGTAAGTTTAGTTATTTTTTAGGAATTTCAGTGACCAGATTAGCAAATGCAATGTTCCCGTGTCAGCATAAGCATGCCGAAGAAATTGTATACAATGCCAAAATAGAAAACTGCAAGATCATGCCCACTCCAGTCGACTCAAAGTCGAAACTCAGTGACGGGGATCCGGTGGCCGATCCTTCTCTTTATATGAGCTTTGCTGGAGAACTTTAGTATCTTACCTTTACTAAGCCTGATATTGCCTATGTTGTTCAGCATGTGTGCTTGTTCATTCATGCTCCCCATGGAGCCTCACTTTACATCTTTTAAACATATCATTCGGTATGTTAAGAACACTCTTGACTATGAACTACATCTTTATCGATCTGCACCGACCAGATTGATATCATATATGGACGCTGATTGGGGCGGCTGTCTGGACACACGTCGATCCACTTTCGGCTATTGTGTATTTTTGGGTGATAACCTCATCTCATGGTCAGCCAAAAGACTAGCCACACTTTTCTATTTGAGTGCAGAAGCAGAATATAGAGGCATTGCGAACGTTGTTGCCAAAATTTATTGGCTCAGAAACCTTCTTCTAGAGTTTCATGGTCTCTTACGTAAGGCATCTCTTGTCTACTGTGATAACATATATGTTGTTTACTTGTCTCATAATCCGGTTCAGCATCAACGAACCAAACATATTGAGATGAATATTCATTTTGTTCATGAGAAGGTTGCCATGGGCCATGTTCGGGTGTTACATGTTCCTTCTTCCTATCAGAACGCAAATATATTTACTAAGGGACTTCCTCGACAACTGTCCCTTGACTTCAGATCCAGTCTCAGCGTCCGACCTCCTCCCTCTCCGACTGAGGGTGTGTGATAGAGAATATATTAATATTCTTCATATATTCTGTAATTATTATTCTAGTGTGATTATGTAAAGTAGAGATCCTTCTACAATTAGGTTTGTACATTGTAAACACCTATAAATATTACATTAATGAAAAGCCTCCGACTAGGGAGAATTACACTATTCTACCCAAGTTAATAAAATTGCGTATGATAAGTTTGAATAATATTAATTAATGTAATAAAAAGATACGCCGAATTGATAAAATCTAGTATTGTCTTCATTTTGCTCATGTTGTTAAATTATTCAAAAAACTTATTGTATTTGCATGACTTGTTTGTGTTGTACAGTTATTCTTAGATGAACTAAAGCATTAAGGTCCTTATTTCATTCCAAATATACACGTGCTCATATTGATATACTAATGTTTACATGTGTTGGATCAACTGGCTGAAGAATGAAAGGTAAATTCAACAAAATGTTATTGTATCATTCAGGGGCGGAGCTAAAAGACAACTTACAGGCTCGGTAATTCAGCAAGCTTATTCTAAACCCTGTATCTCCATTATGAAAATATGTATAAATTTTAAATTAAAAATTCAGTTATTAACACTTGAAGTCTTTATCGTATTTAAAACTCGTAAAATTCAAATCACGGATTCACCTTTTACACTCTTGTATTGTCCCTTGTTCCTTATATCAATGATATTATTATTTGTATCCCCCCATCAAAACTTGGAATTACGCAATTGCTTTGTATTTATTGTGAAATATTGTAGGTCTTGAACAATGATAGTAATTTCATAAATTGAGAAACTTTAGGAAGAAACATAAAAAAAAGGAGGAAAGGAGAGTGGGCTTGGACCACCCGCAGGGATGCAACACAACAGAGTCGAAACAGGCCCAAATTAGATAGTATTCGGAGCAAAAGTACCTATTTAAGCTGTTCCTGTCTTAATAGAAGACAAATGCTTTCTTTGGGTTCTAAGGTTTTCCAGGTAAATATTTTCTATTTCCCTTTAGACCTAATTTCAAGTTGAAGTCGTTTGTATGAAGCGAAATTGCCACATAGAATTCATAGGTGTAGTTAATTAGTTAAGTAAATGATACTTGTAGACAAACCCTTAGTAGTGTTGTTGATGATGTCTTTCAGGGAAACAATAGCTTGGAGTCGAATATGAGGCCTTTATTCGTGGGGAATATTGAGTATGATACACGTCAATCTGAACTTGAGCGATTCTTCTCCAAGTATGGAAGGATCGTGCGTGTTGACATGAAATCTGGTATCCCCTTTTTTGCTTTCTCTTTCGTATTTCTGTTTATTTAGTAACGCTAAGCTTGAGGTTTTGAGACAAGACTCTAGAGTCTAAAGGGTTCAGGTTGAGTAGGAATACTTGGAGTGCAAGTTCAGTAACGGGAGTGACCTTGATACGTAGAGGTGAGGCTTGGTACTCGGGTCATTCCAAAGAAAGAAAGGGAGCTTCAAGTACGTCGGGTCTATTATCTAAGAGAATGGAGAGATTGATGACCATGTCACACATGCGTGGATGAAATGTAGGCTCACATCTTGAGTTTTGTGTGATAAAAAGGTGCCACTAAAACTTAAAGGCAAGTTCTATAGGGTGGTGGTTAGATTGACTATGTTGTATGGAGGCGGAGTGTTGGCCGGTCAAGACTTCGCACACCCAAAAGATGAAAGTTGCGGAGATGAGGATGCTAAAATGGATGTGTGGCATACAAAGAGGGATATAATTAGAAATGAGTATATTCGCGACAGAGTGGGAGTGACCTCGGTGGAGGATAAGACCCTGGAAGCGAGTTTGAGATGGTTCGAGCACGTGCAGAGGAAAGACACAAATGACCCAATGCGGAGGTGTGAGAGGTTGGCTATGGACGGGTACAGGAGGAGTAGATGTAGGTCGATGAAGTATTGGTGAGAGGTGATTAGACGAGATATAACGCAGATGCAACTCACTGAGTACATGACCTTAGATAGGGCTATGGGGGACACATATTAGGGTAGTAGGTAGTCTAGCGTAGTCCTACCTACGCTTACATACTGGTAGTTATAGTATTATTATTGTAGGCTCACTTAGCCTATCATACTAGTAGGCACAATATTGCCTTATAGTCCTTGTTGTTTGATTTATGCTGTTATGTGTATTTTGTTTGTCTTATATACTTGCATCAGTTATTGCTTATTTTTTGCTTCCTTTACTTTATCAGAATTCGCTATCATGACTTACTCACTTTGTTTGTCTTACTTTACTTGGGTTTGTGCTTTGTCTTGAGCCGATGGTCTCTCGAAAACAGCCGCTCTACCTATCAAGGTAGATGTAAGGTCTGCGTACACTCTACCCTCCCCAGACCCACATTGTGCGTACACTCTATCCTCCCCAGACCCCACATTGTGATATTTCACTGGGTATGTTGTTGTTGTATTATTCTATTACTATTCCTTTGAGGGATTGTAGTCATACTGCTTGAGTCTTAATTGTGTTGACTTCTCAGTGTGTCCATTTTTTGTTCTGAAAGGAAGAAAATAAGACCGTAATGGCTTTATTCGTGCAATGATGTTGCAAGTTAAAATGCATTAGGTTGTTATATCTTCAGTTGTTAGAATTACATGATTCTTTAATATCAGGACACTTGTTTGCTTTTTGCAACACCACAGCCAGTTTAAACCGTGAAAAAGGAGTAGGCTGGTACTCACCAGTGTAAAAATAGTATAGTTACGATAAGTTTTTCCTTTCTTACACATAGGTTTCATATAGCTGACCCCAATCAGTTTGGGATGATCGCTATCAGGGTGACGGAGTTATTGATTAATATTTTCATTCATATTACGGAAATGCATAAACCCCCACTCCCCCAAAAAAAATAAAAACTTGTCCACTCAACTTAGTTTCGAACTGCAACTTTACGGGTGTTTATGCCCCCTCTATTCTTGTTTGAAATGAAATTAATTACCCCTTAAGGGTACGTGGCAAAAATAATTATTATCAACTTCCTATAAGAGCATGAAGAGGAAAAAAAGCACAAAAACTGATTCAAACTATTCACATGTCATCTTCTAATTGGATGGCATACAACTAATTATTGTTTAACTAATTTTCTTAATCTTCCCTTTCCCTTTCCCTTTCCATTTTAAATTTTCTATTTCTTTCTCCGATTTTCTTTTTCTTTTATTCCTTTCTCTTTTCTTTCTTTTCTCTTTCTTATTTTCCTTATTTAGCAAGAAGCTTGGCGTTAAGTTTCCCGACGCCATCTCCGGCGACTCGTTTCCGGCACCGAGAAAATTATCAGACCACCAGTTCAAAAGAACATCGGAGAAGACGACGACTTCTACTGAAAAATGAAAGATGTAGCTTTCAAAACAAAGACCATGGATTCTTTGCCCAAATTCACCGGAAAAGATATAAACACTCACCTGAAAACTAACAGTTTTCTGCAAAATACTCCCGATATTTGAGGGTGTTGGTGGAGTGTAGAGTTGTTTAATTAGGAGGTGCGATTGGGTTTGTTTAATAGAAAAGAGATTTGAATTTTGAAGGTGTAGTGAAGTTTGTTATTTCCAGCATGGCAGATCCCGGGGCCGGCAGTGGGTGGGTAGGGATTTTAATAATTGATTAGGAATTAATTAATGTGAAAATATGATTTTAAAAGAAAACATTTGAATAAAAAAGAAAGATAGTAGAATCAAGATCAGTAGAATTCTGACGTGTCGGCGTGTGAGTAACACCTTCAATAACAAGATTGGCTCTTTATTTTTAAGGGGGTATTAATTTCTCTTCAAACAAGAATTGGGGGGGGGGGGTAAATAAACGCGCGTAAAGTTGCAGTATGAAACTAAGTTAAGTGGACAATTTGTGGGGGATTTTAGGCATTTTCTCTTCATATTATCATCCCGATTCCCCCTTCCCAGCATATGAGTATAATTTTGTCTCTTTGTGAATGCTACGATGGTGATTATTTTGGTTAAAATGTAATTGCCTTGTTACATAGCTACGTATACACATGACCTGGCAAGACATGGCGGGGAGCCAAGTGTGAATTCATTTAGAGGATCTCCATGTTTAAGTGTTTCTTTTGACGCAGGAACATCTCCTAAGGAAAAAGAGCTTCTATCATGGCTCAACACTTGCAAAAACTATTGCAAGGCAACCTATCTGTCTTCCTGTACTCCTTCTCAATGATGGAATCGTTCTGCATTTTTAGACCGATCTTCTGTCATTCACTTACTTCACTGTCCATGTTGCCATTTTTCAAGAATGGTTGGGATCTATCTGTTCTTCATGCCATGCCTATCACTACTAATAAGCAGATCAATGAATTCTATCATGCCATGCCCCCATATTCTGAATCGTGCTGTGAAATTGGTGAATCATGCTTACCAATGACTAGTCAGACTTGACTTCTTGGATTTAAACCTTTAATAAGACTTCATCATCATCATCATGATTTTGTTCATGCAAGGCCTCTCTATCTCCTTACTTTCATCAGGCCTTCACATACTTGCAGGTGTTGTACTTTTTTATTTCCTAAAGAGGATGAGAACTTTGATTTAGCTGATGTACACTCTGCTCAAAAGATTTCAAATTTTCATGTCTTGCTTTTTGTCGACCATATAATGGAGTCCTTACAACCACAGGCTTTGCGTTTGTCTACTTTGAGGATGAGCGTGATGCAGCTGATGCCATCCGTAGTCTTGATAACATGCCATTTGGGTATGACAAGCGCCGATTATCAGTGGAATGGGCTAAGGTATTTTCATTGCACTCTTCTCAAATTCGATAACTGTCATCCTGTTAGACATTACCTTCTCCAAGAGGCAATAGGATTGAAATTATAGTCAACACTTCATGTAAGAACTATGCTTTGTATCTTTGTTTTGGCAGGGTGAGCGTGGTAAACCTCGTGAAGGCTCCAAGGTTGCAGCAAACAAAAGACCAACAAGAACTTTGTTTGTCATTAACTTTGACCCTATTCGCACTAGGGTGCGTGACATGGAAAGACACTTTGAACCGTATGGAAAGATCCTTAATGTTCGAATACGTCGGAATTTTGCGTTTGTGCAGTTTGAAAATCAGGAAGATGCCACAAAAGCCTTGGAGTGTACACAGATGAGGTTGTCACTGGATTATTTTCTATTTGCTTATATTGCAATTTCATGTCTACGTTGTGCTATTTTTTCTTGTTCCCTGACAAGAAGTGATTTTTTTGCATTTGCAGTGAGATCCATGACAGAGTTGTTTCTGTAGAGTATGCTTTGAGGGATGATGGCGAGAGGGGCGACAGGTATGATAGCCCTAGAAGAGATTATGGCAGGCATGGTGATAGTACTTACCGGAGGTCACCAAGCCCAGTGTATCGCAGGGGTCGACCTAGTCCTGATTATGGCCGTCCTCGTAGCCCCGCGTATGACAAGTATAATGGTCCATCATATGATCGGTACAGGAGTCCTGAGTATGGGAGGTATCGCAGGTAGATTCATAGTGACCGACAGAATTTCATTTTCTACTATTTGAATCTAGCTAGGCTGTTTATGAAGTTCTGTAATTTGTTGCAAGTGAGGAGCTTTTCTTCACTTTCTTTTTGCTCCTTAACTTCAGCAGGTCTCCTGTTCGGATGTCAAGAACTTGAAGCTGTAATTTATTGGAAGAAGGTCAACTTATCAAAACAAATTATCGGACAAAGATCACGGCTCCTTTCTAGCGTCATGATATAAATATATCCATGTATTAATGTAATGGATTGTTTCTAGCATTTTGTATTGCTTAAAACTTTAGAGAGTTTTAAGCAACTGGTAAAGTTGCCCCTGACCTGGAGGTCACGGCCTCACGGGTTCAAGCAAGTTAAGGTTGCGTACAATAGACCCTTGTGGTCCGGCCCTTCCCCGGACCCCGCGCATAGCGGGAGCTTAGTGCACCGGGCCGCCCTTTTTTAGAGAGTTTGACTGTTCAATTTGGCTGTTGGAAAACATTTGCATGGTGGAATCACTGCCTCTGCTTATTGTGAGCGGTTGGCATGTATTAATGTCTGAATGCAAAGGAACATGCGTAAGGAAATACTTGTTAGCTTATGACGTTCAGCACGAATTGGTCGATATAGCATATGCTCCAATTGCTGTCTGCTGCTTATACCCAGTTCTGCCATTTTCTTACCTTGCTCCATTTGTGCAGCATCGAAGTAACCTTCTAGTACAATTTGTACTGAAAGAGTGGAAACAGATAAAATATACCAGTGTCTTCATTCTGGAACCACACTAATCCGTTGGAAGTGATTCTTTAGTTCAGGTTTGTGCAAACATGTTACAGAGAGAAACAGATTATAATGTTGAGAGTTTGGGTTGTTTGGTTTCAGCATCCATTGTAACTTCTAAAACTAACTATGAAACACTTTTTGTTTTCAGAAAATTGTCGATTAAACACCTCCAAAGTCTGTCTAGATACCCGATTGTTTTGTTTAACGGTAGAGACAGTTGCCGATCTTGAGAGATGCTGCCCATTTAACTTTATAAGATCAGTGACCACTTTCTTTTTCTGTTTTTAGAATTTACCTAGAGGCACTTCTCTGGTACTGTCTAAACGTAATATTTTTTGGGTTGTCCTTGTAGAGAAGAGTGGCCCAGACGTTTCCAACTCTAGTCTCATCTCATGTGAAATTCAAGCTCATATTGAGTTTGAAAAAGTAAAGATAAAATGACTTCTTTAAGAGTTAGGGGCTCACAGGAGAGTCAATAGTCTGTCAAATCTGAAGCCAAGTTTCATTAGTCCTCCTTGGAGACGGATTCTTCCTTGGTGACAACATTTTACAATTAGAGTTGAATCTTCCAAGAATAACCTGCAACCATTCTAATTGTATGATGAAAATCAGGTTATGTATTCCGCATATGCTATACCAAAGCTTCATCTGTAAACATGGAATCCATTACACGTACAATTTTTATGTATTAGTTGCATCATACATGAACAATTACCAATGACAAATACGGATGCACAGTGCTTGAAGTGCGTTATCTGCACCAACAATTCCTCCTATATATATAATAGGTAAGAATACTCTAAATGATGTAAGGCTTTTTGTGAATAACCTTTCCGACTCGGACAAACGCGAACATTATAACATCGTGTTAAGAGTATCTTTGGCTGACTTAGCCAATCAGGCGGAGGTCGGGCGTGCCAAAAACTATTGTTGGAGTGCTTTTTCAAGCCATGCTTCAGCATCTTGCATCATCTCTGGGCTAAGTCTGACCATGAGTATACAAAATTCTTTTTGGTCCATCACCATCCAAGTCTCCTTCTCTCACCAAAGCCTCTGCATCTTCTCTGCTCATTCCCTCCATTCCCAAAAGCGCTGGTGTGATCAACCCGGTCATTGGGTCGGATAGCAGCTGGAATCCTCCACATAGCTCCTTTACAAAGGTATCCACGTCCAACTTCTCCGCCATCACTGGTAACAAGTCTTGATATTCGCTTGCTATTTCACCAACTTTACTTTCCATTCTCTTCTACTCCTAAATTAGTTTTTGTTTGACTATCGTGGAAAAGAAAACTCAAGCTCAGGGTACATGGAAGTTGAATTAAATCCCTTTTTACAGTACAAATTTTCTTGTAGTAATTCTCTAGCTAGATTGAACATTGATCTAGAGAAGTAGGATATTGTAAAAGCCAAAAAAGAGGGTGGGAAAGGCTATGGGCTATGGTCCATATTAAATCAAATAGTAGTACCAACCGAATGGATAGGTTATGTGTACGACCTTCTTTTATTTATTTTTTATAACCATTTAATATTTGAAATTCCTAACTCGACTAAATTAGATTATCATTGAGTAAAGTCATAAAGGGAGAAACACCATCTATCAAGAATTTCTCATATGTGCGCACCTAGCACTTATAGGTATATATGGTAGATGTGTGTGTATATATATTGAGAATTAATTGCAGTACCTTTCCCTTTTATTTTGGTCAATTAGTACAGAAATGTGATGAGTTTTATCATTAATTTTTATAAATTTACCTTCTAGAGTATTATTTTTTGTAACAATGATTTTTTCGACCGCTAATATTAAACATTCCAAGATTTCATATTTTCATGTCTCATTAAGGAATTTTCATTTGCCGTGAATGAATATTCCAAACTGGTCAGAAAATAGGGAGAAGCACAAAATAGACATCATCTCTTGGGTCGTTTTTGGTACTTTCAGTAATGTATATCCATTTTTCTTTGAGGATAGATAAGTTTCCCATAACATCTAGAATTTTACATGAAACAGTACTTCCTTCCATATCAACATAACTTGGTGGAGTAGCATAGAATTTTATGGAGGTAGGATTGGACTTTCTTTAAGCTTCCTTCTTTATTCTTTCTCCTTCACTTAATTCCGTTTCTTCTTTATATTTTTGTTTCGTTGGATAGGTTTACTGGTTAACTACTTAAGTAAATATCACTATTTTTTTTTTGTTTTTCTTGAATTATTGGAAAAAAGTTTTAACTTCCTTTTTAAAAAAATTAAAGGGTTGAAAAAAAGATAAAAATTACTCTTCATGATATTATTTTATATTTTATAGTATATTCACAGGAGCTGGAAGATACAAACTACTCTTCATGATATTAGTTATCTATTTGTAATTTAAGAATGTGTATTTTAAATACCTATTAATAAGTACTCTAATATCTAATATTTTTATATACACGTATATTTATCACATACTAAAATTCATTTACTTGTTCTCTGAATAGTTTTCCTTGTTAACTTTTTAAAAAAATAGTAAGAAAAAATTTAATAATGTAATTATACTTATGTAATCAAACATGATATTATAATTACAGTATAATTATGTTATGGAAAATTAATACTCACTCTATCTCAATTTATGTTGCACAAATTTCGAGAGTCGAACAGTTTAATTTTGACCGTAAATTCGAACATAATTTTTTTATTTTTTTTAAAATAAAATTTATATATTAGTACTATAAGTCATAATAATTTTGAAAATTCAAAACAATTGGAGTAAAACATATATATAAAATAAATTGCGGTAAAACTTTTTAAAATCTCAGAGATGGAGGGAGTATGTATTTGCAATTACTATATTATTATGTACTAAAACTCTCAAATTGAAACCAAAGAAAGAGAAAAACCGTAACCTCCAAGCCCAGATTTGAAGGAAGATAATTTCTTTTTTAGTTTCTTCATGGATAAAAGAATCTTTTTTTTTTGGTTTGCTAATTTTAAATGGTGAAACTCTATTCAAAGATAAAGAATTTTTTTCCAAAAGCAAAATGAAAATGGCGACTGGCGAGCATGAATTGGAATTGAAGAAGGAAGAGGAAAGAGAAAACGAAGACCTTAAAAGAATCCTAAAAAAAAAGAGAGATATGAAGAAAAAAAGAAAGAAAAACAGAGAGATAGAGTTGTCAGGTGGGACCAGTAAACATGCCACTTGTCTAAACCTAACAATGTCTCATACAATTTAGAAAAGGTTGTAAGTGATGTCAAATTGTCCTTAATTTGTTCTCCTTTTTTGAAGCTTCCTTGCTTCTCATTTTAAAATCTTTTGGTCCCATAATATTGATTGGGGTTTAAATTATATATATATATTGGCGTAAAAAACTTGTAGTAATTTGATCTCTTATAGTAACAATTTATGTTTTTTTCTAGAATTTACTCCACTAGAGAGTGTTTAGTGGCTTTTTTATTAGTTATAAAAATAATCTTCAAAAGGAAAAAATACAAGCAAGGGAAGGTAGATTTTACCTTACCAATTATAATGAGGTAACAAAGATAAAGAACATATGCTAATTAACACGCGTACAAAAAATGTATAACAAGTTATGCTCGATCGAAGCTAGGGGAATATAAAATTATGTTTTTAACGATTTTTCTAGATCAACTGTTAGGAGAGACGTTTTTAAATTTACACATGAATATCAACAATATTTACGTTGTGCATTATATCATTTTTCTGGCAAAATATCTATCACTTCTGACATAGGTCATAGTACTAACGACAATGATTATTTAACTGTAACATGTCATTGGATAGATCATAATTGATCTATGCAAAAATATATTTTAGCATATAGATATATTGATAATAGGCACACTGAAAATTTTATTGCACAAAATATTCATGAAGTTTGCGATTATTATGGTATAACTGACAAAATAATGACGGTTACGTTAGATAATGTTTCTTCTAATAATTATGTTGTGAGACTTTTAAAAGATCTATTAACTCCATATTTTCATATAAAATGTGCGTGCCATATTTATAACTTAGTTGTAAAAGATTGTCTATCACTTTTTGAAGACATTCTTAATAAAGTACAATTTGTTATAAACTTTATTTTTAGAAGTAATAAAATATAAAGAAAAAAAGAATATAAAAAAAACTTGTCACGATTGTGGATTACCTTTTAGAAAAATTTTCGAAAAAGTAGTGACTAGGTGAATTCTCTATATGAACAACTACTTGTTGCTTACGATTATAGAAGACCTATAGCTTTATCTTTTAACGCCCATAATCGAAATCCAACTGATATGCTTGTAGATAATGATTTGGAAAAAAATTCAGAACTTATTGGATTTTTAGAGAAATTATTTCAAGCAACTAAAAAAATTTCTGATATATATTATCCTACTATTTCAACTATGTTATTTTATATAGCTTTAATATTTTTGTTACTTAGTGAATATATGGAAAAATCATCTTATAAGACACCTATTAAAAAAATATTTTTTTAACTATTTCCACTATTTATATTATTGGTGATGTATTAAATCCGACTATTAAAATAGATGGTTGTAAAACATTTATTGAAACGATTTATGATTGTATAACAATACTTCCACCTCTAACTCCAAAAAACCCAAATGAACAACCACCTAAGGAACCAACTAAAGAATAAATTTTGTATAGAGTACACGATGAATGCAAAAAAATATATATGCATTAACAACAAGAAAGTGCTAGCAACCAGCTAGCTTTTATATCATCTTCTTCTTCAATACAACCTTATAAAAGACATGTTGTTTCTGCGGGTAGTATTGAAAGCCTTATAAATAGAATGTTTAGTGGTTCCACTGCTAATCAAGTTAGCGAGTTTGATGTTTTTTTTTTGCAGGGTGTTGTACCGTACCAAGCAGTTTTCAATGAAGAAGAACGTGAAGACTTGCTTAAATACTAGAGGAAAAACGAGAAGACATTTCCAATACTAGCAAAGATGGCCCGAGATGTGTTGAACATTCAAGCGTCATCAACAATGTCTGAAAGCTCTTTTTCTGTCGAAAGATTTCAAATAGGAGAGCACAGACACTCATTAGCGGGAGACAACTTTAAGATTACAGTTCTATTCAGAGATTGGATACGAGCGAAAATTGCAATTTTGAAACTACAAAGAAATCTTGTCTGAGGGAACTGGAAGCGACGTCGACCAATTTGACCAACAAATTCTAATTCCAACTTAAGAACCACAAGATGTTGTGAAGAAATTAAAAAAAGGTGTTTACAACTATGTGATTTTTTAATTGCAATTTTACTATGTGATTTGCAACTTTTGAACAACACCACAAAGTTGCAATTTTGAAATTGTATTAGAAAAAATTATATTTCTATTAAATAATATAAAAGGCACAAAAACAACCTTGAGATATTTTTATTACACTATCTTGTTCAATTATTTAAGTGTTTACATTCACAGCTTTTATGAAATTAAGTGTCTAAAACAAAGAAATCCCGGACCCGCCCCGCCCCCGCCCCGCCCCGCCCCGCCAACACCTGTCCCCCTTTTTGGCGGGATGAGGGACGGGACATCGGCCTGTCCAGCCAGTCTCGGCCTGCCGGTCCCGACCCTTTCCCCAGTCGCGTCGGGTCCCGTCCTGCCCCGAACCCGACCCCTTGGACAACCCTAGTAAGTCAATTGTGATAGAACTCTTTTAAAGGAGATTAGGCATCTGGATTAGGATTACAATTTATTCTTGATTATCGGTCAATACTTATTAAAAAGAGTTATTCGTGATTAAGTATCTTTTAAGTGATTTGATTGTGTAAGTATTTCTTACACGGTCGTTTGGTAGGAGAGATAGGATGTGATTAGATTATTAGTTCTATGAGATTGGAATTAATCTTATGTTTGATTAGTGGGTAACTCCTTTTATATCCCACACAATTCCATCTACGTGAGATAAAAGTTATCCTATCTCTCATCTTATCCCACCCAATTCTATCTACGTGGGATAAAAGTAGACAAAAAATTCTAGCTAGAAAAGACAAAGTGAATCTTTTCCAAGCCGAAGTTGAGGGAGTCAAGTTATATCAATTGTCAATTACTAGTACTATTTAATTTCCCTTGTCAATTTTCATACAAAGGGTCATTGTGAATGACTTCCATCTCTCTATATCTAGTCTATTGGGGTCCCTTTTTTCAGTGACTTCATTGATTACCTCATAGACTTTTATGAAACCATATGGAGCATCTCAAATTGACCCAAAATCTATCTAGTGCAGAATTAATGTACTTCATTTCAAAGTTCAGAACTTTCAAAGATGACCAACATTACTAAAAGTAATTTACTGTTAAATAAGGTAATATACCTGTGATATACACTTGATATACATAAGTGTATTACACGGGCAATGCAGTGGATTCTGGCCCATCTCGGCAGTGGGCATCTCCAAAGACCTCAAACAGTGGGCATCTCCAGCTCAAAGAAATGGGCATCTCCAAAGAAATTTCAAAGAGTGGGCATCTTCAAGAAATTTTAAACCCATCACGGGCAAGGATGTATATTTGGTATATATTGTTAATATATTGTAGTGTAAATGTTACCTTAATTAGTCTTGTACACTTACCATAATTGTATAGTTAAAATTATGGTAGAAGAAGGTTTTAGGAGTAGAATAGGAATATGATTCTCCTATTATGAAAATATGTAACTTGTATATATACATTTCAATTAATGAAAATTATCAAGGGGATTATTTCTTTCATGATATCAAAAGTCTAGGTCAAACAAAAATTTCCCTCCCAAATTTTGTTCTTCCTCTCGGCCGAGACCCCCCATTCGGGTTTACCAAATTGTTCTTCCGCTCTTAAAATCTCTCTTACAAATCCCTCTTTCACCTCTTGTTATTTCGTTATGTCTACGTCAAAGAATACGTTTCACCCTGCCCTTGTTGTTTATAACATCAAGAATCATATCCCGTTAATTCTTGAAATAGAAAACGTCCAATACGCGACGTGGGCCGAGTTGTTCAAAATTCACGCTCGTTCGCATCAAGTCATCCATCACATAATCCCCGCGGTTCCTGATGATACCGAGGTGCCTAAACGCGAGGATGATCCTAAGTTATGGACAACATTTGATGCCACTGTCCTTCAGTGGATTTATTCTACTATCTCCACCGACCTATTGCAGACGATTATTGAGCCAGCCGCTATGGCGATGGCTGCCTGGGATAGACTGCGTGATATATTCCAGGATAATCAAAATTCCAGAGTTGTTACTCTTGAACAGAATTTTTCCCACGTCAACATGGAAAATTTCTCGAACGTTTCAGCATATTGCAAAAGATTGAAAGAGTTGGCGGACCAACTCCGCAACGTTGGTGCGCCAGTTAGTGAAGATCGTCTTGTTTTACAGATGGTCACTGGCTTATCCGAGTCCTATAGTGGCGTTGGAACTCTCATTCCTCAAAGTAATCCTCTTTCAAGGTTCTATCATACCCGATCCATGCTTACCCTGGAAGAAGCCGGATTGGCTAAAAAGGCGGCTACTAATGCTAGTCTCGTTGTCATGATGACTTCCTCCCCTAGTCCTCAAAATTTTGGTAACAATTCAAACCAAAACCAATCCCACGGGGGTAGCAAAAAGGGCCGGAAAAATAATGAAAAAAATCGCGAGGGCAAACGTGGCGGCTCCGGCAGGTTACAGTGGGCCACCGAACACCTAGTCTCAGCCTTGGGCCTCTGGGTCGTGGGCTTGGACCAATGGCCAGTGGCCCTATGGCCCACCTCCACAGCAGTTCCCAACTTCTGGCCAGTGGCTTTCCAGCAGCCCAGACGGCACACTGCCCACTGGCCCAGTAACGGCAGTACCAACAGTTACGGCCCAGGACAACCCAGTTCTAAAATACTTGGGCCCCGGCCTCCGCAAGCTCACCACGCAGCAGGCCCCACTCAGACCAATATCGAGGCCGCGATGCACACACTAGGTTTGACTCAACCGAACCCGAATTGGTATATGGATACTTGTGCCACTACCCATATGACATCCGATTCAGGTACTCTCTCATATTATTCCAATTTGAGCAACCCTCGAGGTATAATTATTGGTAATAGTAACTCTATTCCAATTCAGGGTTATGGTAAGAAAATGTTGTTGTCGCACCCGATTTTGACCTGCGGGCTTCGCGACGCGGTGGCGTCGATCGCCTCTGGATTGGATAAAATGCTTTGTTGAGGAGTCGCCGCCTAATTATTCTAAGGTGAATTAGGGCACCTAAATGCTAACTAAAAAGCTGCAAAATAACTCCAATTTTGTGGTCTGCGAAGCTTATGAGATTCTAGGTAAGAGTTCTTTATTATCCTAAAGGGAAGGGGTTAGGCATCCTTTAAGATCCGCTAACTTGCGATTATCCGATCAAACTCAGGTTAATTATTGTACTAAGAAAATGCATATTTTTTACAAGTATAAAAATAATGTTGCAAGTAGATAATAAAATGATGAATTTTGTACATGTAAAGTTGAGAGAATAAATAAATAAATATGCATCTGCATGAAAATTGATAAAAATATATGCAAGGTGATTTTTTATGGGCAACGGGCCTAAAAATAGGTAAACTAGCGATTTTCGATTTTAAAACTAACCGAGCCTAAAATAAATAAACTAGCGATGGGTTTCAAGTTTTCGACTACCCTATTAATTAATCTAAGTCTACCTATTCTAAATATTTCAATAATTTCAGGAGTACAATAATATTACAATACATAATGAAATAAAGCAGAATTAAAGAAAGTAAAAAAAATAATAATAAAATAAATAATCTCCGAAGGGTATTTGTCTTCTTTGACTTTATCCCTTGCAAGCTGTCAAGAACAAACTGTTAGAAACAAATGAATATAAATAACTTCGGATCCATATCCAAAACAATAAATATTTTGATTACGGAGGGCTCAGACTTAAATTTTGAAAAGATCATTCCAATTCCAATCACGTCGTGGCTGCGAATATATGACTCGTTGGTCATTTTAGTTGCCTTGCCTACCGAATATGTTGGTCTCTCGAGTGAAAAAGATTTAAGTTTCATCATTTGCGCAGAAGTTTTATTTTCCGTCTTTACAACTGTGGAGGCCTCAAAAATCAACAGATATTTTTTCATCGGCCAATGTAGTATCATGTTCAAAAGCAGCAAAATATTCAAAAACAAAGAATCAAATGTAAGAGAAATTTCCGAAGGGGTGTGGCCTTAAATTTAATTTCATCGGCAAAATGCAATATTTATTCAAAGCGGTAAAGCAGTAAAACCAAAAAAAACTGAGAAATGATGTCCAAAGGGAGGTGGCCTCGAATTCAATTTCATTGGCCTAAATGCAGTATTTATTCAAAGCGGTAAGCAGTAAAGCATTAAAGCGGTAAAGCGGTAAAGCGGTAAAGCGGTAAAGCGGTAAAGTAAAAAACCGAGAAATGATGTCCAAAGGGAGGCGGCCTCGAATTCAATTTCATTGGCCTAAAGCAGTACTTATTCAAAGCAGTAAAGCAGTAAGATATCCGTGCACGGATGTTTAAATGCCAAAACAGTAAACTGAAACAGAGGCAGTTTCCGAAGGGGCGCGACCTCAAATTCAATTTCATTGGCCTAAGTATAGTATTTGTTCAAATCAGTAAAAATAACAAATAGCTACCAAAATAAATTAACAGTCCACGATTAAACATCCGACCTGAATTCTGAATGTTTGAACCGAAACAGAATTCGAATCCGCTTCTGAAATTCGACACGAAACAGAACAGTGACCTCAAATTCAATTTCATTGGCCTAAGTATAATATTTGTTCAAATCAGTAAAAATAACAAATAGCTACCAAAATAAATTAACAGTCCACGATTAAACATCCGACCTGAATTCTGAATGTTTGAACCGAAACATAATTCGAATCCATCAAATTCGACACTAAATGTAACAAAGGACTGACACGAATTTCGGGTCGACCCAACCCGGAATCAAACATTTTTTAGAATTTTCAGATAACCAACAATAAAATATTAAACACAAAAAATATGAAATTATTACCAGACCCGGGTCGACCCGACCCGCATCAGTGACACGACCCGAAATAGAAATCCGACCCGAATCAGTTTTTCTTGGATTTTTATTTTCAGATAACCAACAACAAGATAAAAACACAAATTCTGGAAATTCAACCAAATCGGGTCGTCCCAACCCGAATCAGTGACCCGACCCAAAACAGTGCTGACCCGGAATCAAATATTTTTTAAAATTTTCAGATAACCAACAACAAAATATAAAACACAAAAAATATGAAATTATTACCATACCCGGGTCGACCCGAAACAGAAATTCGACCCGAATCAATTTTTTTTTTAATTTTCTTAACAAAGTGTTCTCCAAAATGGCTACAACATCAATGTCAATGACGAAGAAATAATAACAACAAGAACAAACATCAAAGAAGGTAAGATTGGAAGAAAATCACCAAAACGCATCTACTGTTCACCGACGACAATCTGGAGCTACAGATCTCCGAATCCACCTCTGTCAGTTCCCAATCAAAGACTGAGATGAGAGAAACACTCTGTCCAAATATCAGCTCAATCGGACAAGGAACGAAGCGATAATCGACCAAAGAAGTTGGCTGCTCCCCATGAATTTTCTGCAGAAAATTTCTGCACTTTTTCTTTTAATCTTTTTTTTCTCCTTTTCAGACTCGATTTTTTCACTTTTCTTTCCGGATTTTCGGACCCTCTTTAAAAATATGAAGAACAAAGGATGTAATGCAAATCAAGAACAAAACAAAAAAAAAATCCGATCCCTTTACAATGAAGAACAATGGGGTTTTTATAGATGAAAAATTGGGTTTGAATTTCAAACAAAAGTGGGCAAAAAATATGATTTTTGGGGCGAATTGTCGAGGATAAGGGTGTGGGTGTTGTAGGGTGTCAGGGGTTGGTGGTGGTGAGGTGAGGTGACCGGCGGTGGTGTGGGGTCGACGGGTTGGGGGTGTGGGGGTATCGGCCAAAGGGTGTGTTTGGTTGAGAGGTTGAAAGTAGGGCTGGCCAGTGGGCCGGGACAGCTCGACCCCGACCCGACCCCGTCCCGAGCCCTCCCCGATCCCGCCCCGACCCCACCAAAAAAAATAATAATAAATAACGGGGGCGGGACTCGAACTCGGGACAGGACGATGTCTCGTCCCGCGAGACCCGAGCCCGCCCCAGGCCCGCGAGACCCGACCCCGACCCAGCCCTTTTCCCCCCTTTGCAAAAAATGGCCGTTGCACGAACGACCATTTTAGATTATGGCCATTGGCCAACGACCATTTTAGCCCCCCCCCTCCCCCAACCCCCTACCTCTTAATATTTATTTTTAACCCATAAGTTATTATATTTACACTTTAACCCAATTTTCCAACTATAAATAACTCATTTTCTCTTCATCTTTCTCACAAATCTTCCTACAATCTCTCTAATTTCTCAATATATCTCTCTACAAGTCTACATTGTTTGCTAAATATTCAATTTTATTTATTCATTTGGAAATTGGTAGTGAAGTTGGCAACTAGCTTGAGGATCTTCCATCGAGCAAAGTTTCAATTTTCAACCTCTCGATTACACGTCGACGTTACGTCAGCGTTTGGTACATTCGTTCCTTCATTAAATTATTATTGTATGTTTATTTTATTTAGATCACTTAATTTTATTGTCTTTAATTATTTATTTATTTATTATCATAATTAAAATGAAAGGATTAAAAGGTATGTTTAAGGGTAAGAGTAAGGGTGCTTCTTCTAGTAGGGGCAACCAGGGCAATGGTACTTCTTCTAGTCATCTTATTCCTACACAGGATGATTTTGTTGATACTCAACATTTTCCTACAATACCATTAGATTTAGACTAGGAGCTATTTTCTGGAACTCAAGAAGACTTTAATTTAGACGATGATCTAGATGATATACCCACTAATGTTGATGACAACACACCCACTAGTGCACCTTCAACTGAAATACCTCCTATTCCCCCTAGTATGAGACGAGGTCCAGCAAAACGACCATTAAAATCAGATGCATGGACGTTTTTTGATAGGGACGTAGAGAATCAAGTAGCCATATGTAAAATTTGTAAAAATGTTTTAAAATTTAAAACTGGAAAAGGTCACGGTGGGACGGGGGTTTAATTAGACACTTAGTAAGTGCTCATCCAGCTAGGTATGCCCAATACCAGGCTTCAAAACCGGGTGCACAAACGTCCGCTCCATCGGGACAAGGTTCACATACTGATACTGTCCCGGACCAAGTACATGGTCAAATTAACCCTATGACGGGGGGAATTGTAGGCTCTAAATACAATAAACATAGAGATAAGAAAGCAATATCAAAATTAGTTGTTGTGGAGGGTTTGCCTTTTTCATTTCCTTCATCTCCCGGTTTTATTCATTACATTAGAGATATATATAATCCTGCTTTTAACGGTTTTCCTAGATCAACTGTTAAGAGAGATGTATTTAAATTCGCGCATGAATATCAACAATATTTACGTTTTTCATTATATCATTTTAATGGCAAAGTATCTATCACGTCTGATATATGTCGTAGTACTAACGGCCATGATTATTTAACTGTAACTTGTCATTGGATAGATTATAAATGGTCTATGCAAAAACGTATTTTAGCGTATAGATATATAGATGATAGGCACACCGGGTACTTTTATTGCAGAAAATATTTATCAAGTGTGCGATTATTACGGAATTACCGATAAAATTATGACTATTACATTAGATAACGCTTCTAATAACAATTACGCAATTACAATTTTTAAAAATAGTTTAACTCCATCTTTTCCAGACCATTTTCATATAAAATGTGCGTGCCATATATATAACTTAATTGTAAAGGATGGTCTATCACTTTTTGAAGACATTCTTAGTAAAATACAATTTGCTATAAACTTTATTTTTAAAAGTAATAAAGTACAATGTAGAAAAGAATATAAAAAAATTTGTCATGATTGTGGACTACCTTTTAGAAAAATTCCACAAGAAGTATCCACTAGGTGAAATTTTTTATACGAGCAACTACTTGTTGCTTATGACTATAAATTACCTATAACTTTATTTTTTAACTCTCATAATAAAAAGCCAGCTGATATGATTTTAGATAGTGATTGGGAA
Source organism: Anisodus acutangulus (assembly GCA_029783415.1). NCBI lineage: Eukaryota > Viridiplantae > Streptophyta > Magnoliopsida > Solanales > Solanaceae > Anisodus > Anisodus acutangulus. The sequence continues at coordinate 26,738,019 of CM056510.1, read as the reverse complement.
AAAATTTCCAAACTTATTGTATTTTTAGAGAAATTTTTTCAAGCAACAAAAGAATTTTCCGGTATATATTATCCTACTATTTCAACTATGTTATTTTATATAACTCTAATATTTTTATTACTTAGTGAATATATGGAAAAACCAGCTTATAAGGCAGCTATTAAAAAAATGTTTCTCAAAATAAAAAAATATTTTATTCCTATTCCCTATATTTATATTATTGGTTCTGTATTAAATCCTACAATTAAAATAGACGGTACTAAATCACTAATTGAAACTATTTACGATTGTATAGAAGTACTACCACCTCCAAGTCCGAAAAATATAAATCACTCACCACCTATTGAACAAACTAAAGAAGAAGTATTGTCTAGCGTAGAACACCAATGCAAAAATATATATAGATTTTATCAACAAGAAAATGCTAGTAACTTACCAGCTTCCATACCATCTTCTTCATCTTCAACACAACCTCACAAAACACATGCTGTTTCTGCGGCTAGTATTGAAAGCCTCAGAAATAGAATGTGCGATAAATTCTACTACTAACCAAATTAGCGAGTTGGATATTTTTGTTTTGCAGGGTTCTGTACCGTATCAAGAAGTTATCAATGAAGATGGACATGAAGACTTGCTGAAATACTGGAGGGGGAATGAGAAGACCTTTCAGACACTTTCATTGATGGCTCGAGATGTTTTGAACATTCAAGCGTCGTCAACTGCGTCTGAAAGCGCTTTTTCTGCAGGCAGATATCAAATAGGAGACCACAGACACTCATTAGCCGGAGACAGCTTGGAAATTGCAGTATTATTTTGAGATTGGATACGAGCGGAGCGGAGAAGGTGCGGTCAACCAGAGATCAACGAAGAAGATGATGAAAACTACAACGAAATCTTAACCGAAGGTAGTGGAAGCGACGTGGATCAATTTGACCAACAAATACCAATTCCAACCGAAGAACCACATGAAATCATCAAGCAATTAGAACAGGTTTTTTTGAGAATGTAATTTTTTTAATTGTAATTTTATTATATAATTTGCAACTTTTGGACAACACCACAAAGTTGCAATTTAGATTTTAGACAATTGTATTTGTATTACAAAAAAATCATATGTCTATTAAATAATATAAGAGGCACAAAAACAGCCTTGTGATGTTTTTATTACACTATCTTGTTTTGTTTATTGAGTTTTTTTTATACATATGTTATTTTTAAAAAAAAAAGGAAAACCCGCCGTATCCCGCCCCGACCCCGACCCGAGCCCGCCCCGACCCGATACCGACCCCGCCAGACCCGAGCCCGGCCCACTAGCCACTCTTAGTTGAAAGAGAAAGAGAAAGGGGTGTTTGGTGAAGGAGAGAAAGGGGTGTTTGGTGAAAAAAAATGTTTAGGGTTTGTTTGGGTTTAGGGGGGAAATAAAGGGGAAGGGGCGATGGGCTTAGGAGTTTTGGGCTGGGGCTTGGTGGGGTTTCGATTGGGTGTGTCGAAATAAGAAACGGGGGAAAGAGAATTGGGCTGTTGGGCTTAGGGATTGTGGGCCGAAAATGGGGTAGCCAAATGGGCTGCCCCTTTAAAATGGGTTTTAGTTTGGGTGGAAATTGTTTTGGATTAAGATATAAGAAAGGTTGAAATGGGTTATAAGTCTAAACTATAAAAAGGGTTTTATTATATATAAATAAATAAAAAGCTTTGCAAAAATTATAAATTGTAAAGATGACAATATGATAAAATATAATATTTGCGAAATGCTTGGTGCTAAAATAAATAAAATAAAATAAAAAATGCGATGCCGTTTTGTCAAAATAAAATAATATACAATATTAGGATAAAAGTATGATTATGATATAAAAAATGCAAATAATAATAAAAATGATGATATATATACATATATATGCCTATATTTTAAAATTGTCTTAAGGTGTCAAAAATATTTAAAATTGCAAATAAAATCAGAAAAGATGGGACAAAATTGGGTGTCAACAGTTGTCTTCCCCCAATCCACCCCTTATCTTGAAAAATACTTTACATGCCCCCAAATTGATTAAAAACTTAGTGTATGTCTGAAAGTTCACCATTGACAATTATGTTTCTGTTGAATTTGATCATTTTGGTTTCTCTGTGAAGGATTTCAAGACGGGGAGTCCTCTCATGAGGTGTGTAGTAGGGGAGATCTTTATCCTATCACACCCGATTTCAGTCCATCGAGTCAAGCCTTGCCATCAGTCTTTGCAGCCATTTCTCTTTCCTTGTGGCATGCTCGCCTTGGTCACCCAGGATCCTCTATTTTGTTCGTTTTAGATAAAAATAATTTTATTTCTTGTAAGGGTACGAGTCATACTCCAATTTGTCAATCATGTTCGTTAGGAAAAATTGATAAGTTGTCATTTGTAGACTCAAATTCTCATACTTCAATGCCATTTGATATTATTCATAGCGACCTATGAATGTCTCCTATTCTAAGTTCGTTGGGTCATCGGTGTTATGTTCTCTTTTTGGATGATTATTCTAAATTTTTGTGGACGTTTCCAATTGCAACTAAATCTCAAGTGTTTTTCGTCTTCGTAAAATTTAGAGCATTCATTAAAACCCAATTCGAAAGAGAAATAAAAAATATTCAATGTGATAATGGAAAAGAGTATGACAATAGGGAGTTTCGGGAGTTCTGTGTTAATAATGGGATCAATTTTTATTTTTCTTTCCCTCATACATCTTCACAAAATAGGAAAGCCAAACACAAAATTCGTTCCATAAATAACATTGTCCGCACTCTCTTAATTCATGCTTTCTTACCCCCATATTTTTGGCATCATGCTCTACAAATGGCCACGTATCTGCTAAACATAATTCCTTCCAAAGGTCTGACATTTTCTTCCCCCCTCCAAATTTTATATAATAAGAATCCTTCTTATTCTCATCTTCGGGTTTTTGGGTGCTTGTGTTATCCGTTATTCTCGTCCACCACAATTAACAAACTTCAGGCCCGGTCTACTCCGTGTGTGTTTTTGGGTTATCCGTCTAATCATCGTGGCTACAAATGCTTTGATTTATCCTCCAAGAAAATCATAATTAATCGCTATGTAATTTTTGATGAAACTCAATTTCCCTTTACTAAAGTTCATACTACTGAGCCTAGTTCGTATAATTTTTTGGATGATGGTATATCCCCGTATATTACTCACCAGTTTTTGGACATACCCCGCACAAAAAATTCTTCAATCTGCCCATCGCCTACCGCCCCACTGTTCGTCACAAGCTTCACATCGATCGTCCAGCCGATTGGGCCGCCTAGCCCACCTCGAATCGGTCCGCTTTTTGCTCTAGTTTGCCGACTGGGCCAAGAGCCCATTGCTCGGGCCGCTACCCATCCCGAGCCCAGAAAATTCCCAAAATCCGCCCCCTTCTTCCTCGAGTCATGGACCAGTCACTCGTAGTCAACGGAGTATTTTTACACCAAAAAGACATTTTAATTTACATTCGAATGTCTCTAAATCACTCTTGCCCCGTAATCATGTGTCTGCCTTAAACGACCCGAATTGGAAAATTGTTATGACTGATAAATATAATGCTCTTATTGATAATAAGACGTGGGAGTTGGTGCCCCGTCCATCTGGTATTAATGTTATCAGGTCTATGTGGATTTTTACTCATAAGGAGAATTCAGATGGGTCATTTGCTCGACATAAGGCGCGGCTTGTGGGTGATGGTAAGACTCAACAGGTTGGGATAGATTGTGGGGAGACGTTTAGTCCGGTGGTCAAGCCGGCTACCATTCATACTGTGCTTAGATTGACTCTTTTAAAGGCATGACATATTCATCAGTTGGATGTCAAGAATGCTTTCCTACATGGTGATCTCAAGAAAATGGTATATATGCATCAGCCGTTGGGGTTCAGGGATCCCAACCATCCTCATCATGCCTGTTTGTTGAAGAAGTCCTTATATGGGCTTAAGCAGTCACCACGGGCATGGTATACAAGATTTGCTGACTATGTTTCGACTATTGTGTTTACTCACATCAGGTCAGATAATTCGTTGTTTATCTACCGTCGTGGTTCATCCATGGCCTACATTCTGTTGTATGTGGATGATATCATTTTGACTATCTCTTCTGATGCCTTATGCAGTCTATCATGACCATGCTCAGCTCTGAGTTTGCTATGAAAGACTTAGGGCCCTTGAGTTATTTTTTCGGAATTGCCGTTAAGCGCCATTCAGATGGATTGTTCTTGTCTCAACGAAAGTATGCAGCTGAGATCATCGAGAGGGCTGGGATGTCATCCTGTAAGTCCACTTCCAATCCAGTTGATACAAAGCCTAAGCTTAGTGCCGCGGCCGGCGCAACTTACGAGGATCTGACCCGCTATCGCAGTCTTGCAGGGGCCCTTCAGTATCTTACCTTTACAAGACTGGATATTACGTATGATGTCCAGGATGTGTGTTTATTCATGCATGATCCCAAAATTGAGCACATGAATGCACTCAAACGCATCACTCGGTATATTCAGGGTACACTGGACTATGATTTGCATTTGTATTCTTCAGCAACATCCACACTTGTCTCATACACAGATGTTGATTGGGGTGGGTGTCCAGATACCAGACGGTCTACGTCTAGCTACTGTATGTTCCTTGGCAACAACTTGGTCTCCTGGTCTGCGAAGTGTCAGGCGACTCTATCCCGCTCAAGTGCCGAGGCTGAATATCGAGGGGTAGCCAATGTGGTCTCAGAATCATGTTGGTTACGTAATTTGCTTTTAGAGCTTCATTGTCCAATTCAAAAGGCAACCTTGGTTTATTGCTATAATATTAGTGCCATTTACCTTTCTGGTAATCCGGTTCAGCACCAACGCACTAAACATATCGAGATGGATATTCACTTTGTCCGTAAAAAGGTTGCTCGGGGTCAGGTACGCATCTGTCACGTCCCGTCGAGATATCAGATTGCAGACATCTTTACAAAGGGTCTTCCCTCGGTCCTTTTTGAAGATTTTAGGGACAGTCTCAGCGTTCGAAGATCGCCCGCTATGACTGCGGGGGTGTGTTAAACAAGGTAATATACCCGTGATATACACTTGATATACATAAGTGTATATCACGGGCAATGCAGTGGATTCTGGCCCATCTCGGCAGTGGGCATCTCTAGCAGCCCAGCAGTGGGCATCTACAGCAACCCAGAAGCCCATCACGGGCAGAGATGTATATTTTGTATATATTGTAGTGTAAAGGTTACCTTAATTAGTCTTGTACATTTACCATAATTGTATAGTTAGAATTATGGTAGAAGAAGGTTTTAGGAGTAAAATAGAAATAGGATTCTCCTATTTTGTAACTTGTATATATACCTTTTAATTAATGAAAATAATCAAGGAGATTATTTCTTTCATTTACATTCAGGCATTGAAAGGAGGATCAACAACCTTGATGATGTTGTACTTAACAATCACAATTTTGCCTTCCTTGTACTTGTTACCATCATGGAATGCTTTCTTGTATTTCCAGCCCAAATTCTTGCCACATTCAGCACACAAAATATCAGACACCACATGTGTACCGGTTATCATTTCCTTGTAATATGGAGGTTCTTCCACAACATTGCTAGCATGAGAAAATAGGAAAGCTCGTCCACCTCCTTTTTCATGTATGCCCTATATACCCATATAAAATCAAATTATTACTCCATATACTTTGAACTGATTAAACCAATAAATATTACCAAAAAAAGAAAGAGAGGAAAACAATATTGTACTTAACTAAAAAATCCTTGTCAATGATGTCATTATGATCTGCTACAATATTCCGGCAATTGAAGCAGCAATACCCTCGTAATCCAAGTGATCTATCCATCTGATAGATTTGTATGATTAAATTTTAGGGGCACGAAGCAATTGTTTGGTTATTATTAATTGATATATATATATATATATATATATATATATATATATATATATATATACACACTTGCATTCAAGACTCAGAAGAATGAGTGTAAAAGGATTTGAATACCAAAGAGGATATGAGCGGACCTTGATTCTAACCAATCTTATCATCTACAACATCAAATCTTACCTGAAAATTTTAAATTTGCTATATTTGTTGCATTTTTTGGGATAATATCACAAACTTCAACTGAAGTTTTAGCTTGTAATGCATATCTCTCATATGGTTTCAAATACTACACAAATCTCCCTTCTTTGATCTTTAGTGTGTGTGTGTGTGTTGTATATACACTAGGAAAATATATATATAGTCATATTTCATTAGATTATGAATAGAATTTAACCAATCAACCTTCATTTTCTTCAAACAATATCTGTGTGTGTTTTGAGGTTTTGAAACAAAAGCAAGAGGTTAGGTATCAAATCATTCAAAAGTAGGTTTGGGTGCAATTTGGCAAAACATGGCCGGTTTAATAAATATTGCACTTTTCACAAAAGTAAATGTCACGCTCAGAGGATTGGTACATTTGTGACTGAACTTCCTCAAGGTCATTCTATCAACTAAAATATACATGAATAAACCTCAACATACGACAGCTAAGAAATTACTGGAAGAAATAAAAGTGCATTACTAAGATATATTACAAGTCCAGCATTCAAAAACATTTGCATCCTTGCAAAAAAAAAACAAGGGGCTAACCATGGCCAAAGAAGAACAAATTTAAAAGGCTAAAAAACCAGCAAAGCTAAACGACTATATACAGTCTTTATACAAAGTACATATAATCTTCACCCACACAAATAAAGGGGTATGAAGGAAGTTAGGTCTCAAAAAATACCAAAATCCACCAAGGATTCGAATATGTGACCATAAATTAAGAAAGAAAAAAAAACCTTAAATGCGAATGAAGTTGTTAGCTATTCTCCTTCAGTTACCTGCCAACTTTTTCTTAGTGGTCCATCTCTTCCTGCACGCTTCTAATGCCTCCAACTTCATTCTTGAGAGTTCTTGAAAGCATTGTTGATATTGTGTTTCAATTGTGTCAAGCTCCATATTTAACTCGGTGTCCTCATCTTTCTCTACTAACGATAAAAATGAACAACTGCTTGACAAACTCATGCATTTAGAAGCTCCATTAGTATCCGTCAAGGTCACCTCTAGATTCTTTCCAAATTCATTTGGTAATATGCATTCTACATAATCCCCACCATTTCCCTGCGACAACTTACATTCATCATGAAACAAACCCATGAAATCCATCTCCGAACAGTTTCCACTAGAACCTTTAGAGAAAACATCGGTAAAGTAATCCCCAAATCCAAATGAACTCTTTAGAGAAGAATTTTTTCCCATAACTTCAGAAGCAACTGAACCGTGAGACTCTTCATATATCACATTTGCCAAATGAGAAGGGGAAGCAAAAGTAACATGACAAGACGTGCCATTTGAATTATCATACAATTTTTCTTCATCAGCTTGATGAGTACTGCTAATTTGGTTATTCATATTGAGAACTGGAATATGATCTTGTCGAGCATTAGATGTTGTAGGGACGGGCGACAAGGTTAGGAAATTCTCTAGAGCCTCTTCTCTTTGACTTCTCCCTCCACTAGAGTGATAATCAGAATGTTTCCAACTAGGCAACATTTTCATTATTGAATAGTCAATGAAGTCCGCAATAAAACCCACATCATGATCATCTAGTTGCAATTGTTCAACCATCTCAGCCGCAACTAAGAGTGCAGTGTCAGTATAGAGATAAAAATTGAAGTGTATATTCCTTACTCTGCCTGCAAAATTTAAGGGCTTTAAATAAACAAGAGCCAATTTGATTCCAAAATCCCAAGGAAATAAAAACAATAATGAATTGGAATGCATCTACGTACCTGAAGGGCTTTTAATTCGCAAGGTCAATGAAACTGAGTGCTCATCATTCTTCTTACCCGTCAATTTAAATTCATTATTCTGATGAAACCTCTGGAATTCCAATGTCGGAGCACAAGGACTCCCACAATGGGAGTCTGTATATATTGATTGGTTATACTCGGAATCTACATCCATTGAATGAGGTGCAGATCTCAATGAACTTAATGATCTTGGACTTTGGTAAGGTGACTGCAACAGACTATGGATCGGATCATTTAAATTCTCGAATTGAAGAAATGGATCTTTGAGAAGGTCCTTGGCAGGCAACCTTTGAGAAGCAGGAACCAAGCATTTCTCGATGAATCCTTTGATTTGGGGATCAATAACTTTGCCAAGGGAAGCAGGTTTAACTCCCTGAGAATAGAGTTCCTTAGATTCACAAAAAAACAAAAAAACATGTAATGACTAGACAACTTAATGAAGCAACTTTATCAAACTTACCGAGCTAACTTTCTTAAAAATCTGAGCAGGATTTTTGCATTCATTGTAAGGATATTCAAAGGTTACTAACTCCAACATACACATTCCAAAGGAATATATGTCAACTAGTTCATTGTATTCTTCTTCGTAAAGCTCCGGGGCCATAAATTCCGGGGTCCCTTCAGAGCAATAGATAAAGTTAGAGCTTTACAAGAGGAGATATTACTTCAAAGCATATCGATACAAGAAATACCCCATACCAATAACACTCTTAACAGTAGGCTGCTCCATAATGGTAGCCAATCCGAGGTCCCCAATCTTAATTTCCCCATGATTTCCATTGACAAATATGTTGTCACATTTCAGGTCCCTATGAATGATAGGAGGGTTCTGACCGTGAAGATATTCTAACCCTTGAAGTATCTGCCTTGCCCAATTCTTTATTGCCTTCATATTAACACTTCTATACTTCTTACGGTATCTGATAATTACAACTTACATAGTTATTGTATGCACGACAACACAATTTGTAAATAAAGAAAATGAGGAACTATGAGAAACTCACTGCCTCAGGTTCCCAGATGTGAAGAGTTCAGTGATCATGTTAACTGTTCTTTTCTTGTCATCAATCCATGAATCACAGAACTTCATTATATTGTCATGCTTCAATTGTCGAAGAAGGTGAATCTCCGCATACAACTTACCCAAATTGTCAGGTGACTGCAAAACATCTTCGACTTTCACTCGGCTCCATGCAACTTCAATACCATCAAGTAAGTCAAATGCCTTGTAGCTGAAACACAATTTAATAAAAAAAATAAAATGTTTTATGCTCTGAATACACAATTATTACTTATATAAAGGAAAAATAAGAATCAGCAATAAAGTTTAGGAACATACACAGTCTTGAATGCTCCCTTGCCCAACACTTCACCAAACTGTAGAGGAAATACAAGCAGGTGATATAAATGATTGTCAAGTGAAATAATACTCTGGAAGTTTTCAGTGCTAAACAGCAGAACATTCCAATTTTGTCTTAATATTCAGACTTCTTAGATCTTTTGTTTGGAAGTAAAAAGGCTACTTAAGTTGCTAAAGAACTAGAATTCAGGCTCAAGCAAAAACAAGAATCCCATAAACCTTCCTTCTTTTCCTTTTCATAGCTCTCAATCACACAAAAAGAAGTTTCACTTGTTGCCTTGTTTAATCTTTCATTATATAGAAAGTTGCATATTACATTTTAAACTTGAAATCACACAATGTCATCCCATATGGTAATTCAGAATAATGAAAAAGAAATTTTTGATTAGCATAAAATCAGTCACTCTAGTGCAATTGAATATGGACTTACTATTGTGATCCATATTATCACAAGAATCAACACAAGCCAGTAATTTCAGATCTTTTTTTTCTGTCTCCGTCCTTTTTATAAGTATCAGGACGACTAAAGGACCTTGCAATTTGGAAAGTTCATGACAGTATGAGTATCATGGTCTTTAGTTCTTAGGCAGTTTGGTTTGTTTGCTATCTGGCTGCCAAGATTTTTCTATTTGATTGAACATCTTCAAATTGATTTGAGCTGAAACTGGCCTCTCTTGATCTTTATTCTCCATCCACGGAAAAAAAGATCATGTCTATTGGAGCGTTACCATGCTACGGAAAAAGGGATTACATAAACTAAGCAAACCATCTTCAAAGTTCAGAAGAAGTACTTCGTGTTAATCAAGAAGCAACATTAGATAGTGTTTTGTGTATATTTGACCGAGATGAAATCATACAACAGCAACTCAAGAGTGTTAATCAATTTTCTTTTAACCAGAATACATGAGATTGCTTATATGGATTAACAATTATGCGCAAGAACCAAAAATCCAGACCACTAAAGATGAAATGAATTGTATGTGGTTTAATATGCATTTGTTCGCCTGTGAGCTAAGACCGCCTCAAAGCATCTATGTTAGTACAATGTGCTAGTGCTATGCTCCTAAGACAAGAAAAATAGAAATGAGTTTTGAAACTTGACATAAATTATCAAACAAAACAAGAAAATAAACATTAAAGCATAAATTAATGTGAATAAATGAAGCGCAACAACATTTGGGCTTTAATCCCAAACTAGGTTATGATCAGAGGCGGATCTAGGGCCCGACGAACACCCTCGGCAAAAAATTACAATGTATATATAAGGTATTTTTTTTGTTTTTTACAACAACAACAACATACCCAGTGAAATCCCATAACGTAGGGCCTGTGGCGGGTAGAGTGTACGCAGACCTTACCTCTACCAAGTAGGTAGAGCGGTTGTTTCCGAAAGACCCTCGACTCAAGACAAAGCATAAGCACAAGCAAATCAAGAGAAACGGTCAGATCCGGACAAGAAATTTAAAACAGTATTTTTTGTTTTTGTTTTTAATATGCATATATAGATTTTGAATACATGAACACTAGAGTAGAGATTGGTTCAGTGATTTAGGGTTCAACATTCACCTTGAGGTTCCAAGTTCAAATCCTAGGCAACTATATAATTCCTTAATTTGGATCATAACAGGTTGCATTCTAATAGTAATACTCAATAAAAATGAAGCAATGTCCAAAATGTCAATAAAGAAGAAGTAATGCCAAAATAACAGAGTAAAGTAAATTACCCGAACATATCGACCCTTTGGGTCTTTCTCAACGTAATCAACTTGGTGAACCGGTCGTTCATTAGCACATGAACCCAAAAAACCTTTGTTACTCGAAGAATGCTTCAAAGGGCTTCCAACCCCAAATCCATAATTTCCAGAATGATAAGAAGAACCCGATCCATCCCCGAAACTCATTCCCGTAATCAACCAAACAAATATAACAAAGGAAGAAAATGTAAAAGGGAAAACAAGAACAAAGACAACCTCAAGCAGGACAAGCTGCCAGAAATTGCAAGAAAATAGCGTATTAATCAAATACTGCCTAGACAAAGATGACAACTTTGCATGTCTGTAAATGCCTCGTAATAAAAGAATGCCGATCGCGTGTGGAACAATCTTCGACGTGATCGGCATTCAAGATCGAGGCTAAACAGCTAATAGGACATCGACATCCAATATATCCTTTACAACGTAAATGAAATTCTTGTCATCCCAATTCCCAAACTTTACATTACAGTACTATTACACAATCACCTTCTTCTTCTTGATATTATATTCCTCATGCAATGCACTAAGGATGAATAAATTAATTAACCCTTCCAAATAAAAGTTATTTAATAATAGGATAAAGAAGGGCTAAAGATGATATGAGAAAAAAAATGAAAAGTATAAACTATAAGATGAAAGCTAAATGATGATAGACATAGAGGAAAAATCGATTAACCTTTTTTAGCAGGAAAGAGAAAGAGAAAAGGTATGAATTTTGGGGTATGTGGAATTGATATAAGAGAGGGAGAAGATTATGCTGGAACGTACACTTGTTCCGTCATTTGCTGATTGTTCTGTTATCAATTTCGTTGCTCGTGTGATTTAATTGTAATTGTGAACATTATTTGGTGTAGGTTAAATGTAACTGAAACAAAGCAGTAACCTTCTGGCTTCTTATATGTGTTCACTACTACATATAAGAAAGGGAAAAAAATTTAGTGCGGTCAGCTAGGATCGAACATGCGACCTTCTTATATTTGTTCACTATTAGGCCTCATTTGTTTGTACCTAATGACTACTAATGACTGTCAGACATTAGTTCATTAAGTGCATTTATTATAATAAAATTTAAACACTTATTTGGTCTGAATATGTTTTAATCATTAAGATGGTAAATAAAGTCTTAATATTATTAAGAGATATTATCACCACTCTGTCCACAACCACCAACTTCACCCTATCCCCATCCTCCCAACTCCCATTTTACCCTCCCTCCAACCCTACCCCACCCCATCACCACAATCCACCCACCCCTATCCTACCATTACTAGCTACCTCTGTCAGCACAATCACCAACATCATTACCACCACTTTCAACCACCACCACTCCCACCCTCCCAATCCCCACCCCCACCACTTACCCCACCTACTTTCCACTCACTACTACCCCACCCCACCCCACCCCACTCACCTACACCTTCATCCCAACCATCACTAATCAACTTTGTCATCACAATCACCACCTCCACTGTTAACCAATACCATTATCATTTACTAGCCACAACCACCAACCACCTATGTTATGACAATCACCCCTGACAATCATTATCGTTGACAATCATTAATGTCAGTCACTACCACACTTACCACCTCCATCATCATAATTATATCAAGAGCCACCACGACTGTCATTGGTGCCGCCGCCACTACCACCATTGCCACCAATTCTTACTACTAATCACCTCTGCCATCATAACTACCACTACCTCCAACTACCACCAACAATTGTCAAACATCACACATTCTTCATCCTACCACCAAAATTACTAACATCAACGAACTCCACCATAAACCACCTTCACCACTATCAACCACTACCAACACGCCGGTTACTACAACACCAACCACATCCACAATCATAACTATCAGCACCACCATTACTAGCCACTAGCACCAACCATAACCACCACAATCACAAAGCATCTCCACTAGCGAACATAAATATTTTATTTTTTTATCAAATAATATTTTTATTTTATTAAATTTATATTTATTTTTAATATTTAATTACTTTTATTTGAATTGTATATTTATTATGTTTAAATAAATACATTATGCATTCAGATGTATAAAAACAAACAATCTTAATCATTTAGTGTTCAAATTTATAGACAACATCTTAACCTTCAGATGTGCATTTAGATTCAAACAAATGTGTAGTCCCTCAATCTCATTTTAATGAATTTATTTAACTAGATACAAAATTTAAAAAGCAAATTCATAAATAAGCTAACACTTTTTTTTTCAAAAAATTATATATTATTATATAGGGGGCACGTGAAGGGGAAATTGAGTAGGGGATTACAAGGTAGGGAATCAAACTCTCACCAATAAGGTGGAAGTTCAAGTATTTCACCAATTGAGCTACTAAAACTCCTTATATAAGCTAGATCTAGAGGTATATATTGTAGCAAAATTAATATTTTAAATGAATTCTAGTGAGAGTTTAATATTTTTTTCATTTTATAGAAAAATAAAAAATTATATTATGTGATCCCAACAAATCATGTTATTATAGAATAAATGGGAATGTCAAAATTAAATATTTTTTGATAAGAAAGTATCTGTTTTCTTGAGCAAACTAAAGGGACATAAAATAAATTAAACAATTGTTTCCTTCCACCGCAACCCCTTCATCAAGATACATCCATCCCATATGATAACATAAATAATAAGCTCTCTATGTTATTAAATGTTTTATTAGTTTTGAATATGATCATGTGAGGTTTAACAATTGTTTCCTCCCACCGCAATCCCTTCATCAAGATACATCCATCCCATACAAAAACAAAAATAGTAAGCTCTCTATAATATTAAATGTTTTATTAGTTTTGAATATGATCATGTGAGGTTTAACAATTGTTTCCTCCCACCGCAATCCCTTCATCAAGATACATCCATCCCATACAAAAACAAAAATAGTAAGCTCTCTATGATATTAAATGTTTTATTAGTTTTGAATATGATCATGTGAGGTTTAACAATTATTTCCTCCCACCGCAATCCCTTCATCAAGATACATCCATCCCATACAAAAACAAAAATAGTAAGCTCTCTATGATATTAAATGTTTTATTAGTTTTGAATATGATCATGTGAGGTTTAACAATTGTTTCCTCCCACCGCAATTCCTTCATCAAGATACATCCATCTCATACAAAAACAAAAATAGTTGATATTAAATGTTTTATTAGTTTTGAATATGATCATGTGAGGTTTAACAATTGTTTCCTCCCGCCGCAATCCCTTCATCAAGATACACCCATCCCATACAAAAATAAAAATAGTAAGCTCTCTATAATATTAGATGTTTTATTAGTTTTGAATATGATCATGTGAGGTTTAACAATTGTTTCCTCCCACCGCAATCCCTTCATCAAGATACATCCATCCCATACAAAAACAAAAATAGTTGATATTAAATGTTTTATTAGTTTTGAATATGACCATGTGAGGTTTAACAATTGTTTCCTCCCACCGCAATCCCTTAATCAAGATACATCCATCCCATACAAAAACAAAAATAGTAAGCTCTCTATAATATTAGATGTTTTATTAGTTTTGAATATGACCATGTGAGGTTTAACAATTGTTTCCTCCCACCGCAATCCCTTAATCAAGATACATCCATCCCATACAAAAACAAAAATAGTAAGCTCTCTATAATAGTAGATGTTTTATTAGTTTTGAATATGATCAGGTGAGGTTTAACAATTGTTTCCTCCCACCGCAATTCCTTCATCAAGATACATCCATCCCATACAAAAACAAAAATAGTAAGCTCTCTATGATATTAAATGTTTTATTAGTTTTGAATATGATCATGTGAGGTTTAACAATTGTTTCCTCCCACCGCAATCCCTTCATCAAGATACATCCATCCCATACAAAAACAAAAATAGTTGATATTAAATGTTTTATTAGTTTTGAATATGACCATGTGAGGTTTAACAATTGTTTCCTCCCACCGCAATCCCTTAATCAAGATACATCCATCCCATACAAAAACAAAAATAGTAAGCTCTATATAATATTAGATGTTTTATTAGTTTTGAATATGACCATGTGAGGTTTAACAATTGTTTCCTCCCACCGCAATCCCTTAATCAAGATACATCCATCCTATACAAAAACAAAAATAGTAAGCTCTCTATAATATTAGATGTTTTATTAGTTTTGAATATGATCAGGTGAGGTTTAACAATTGTTTTCTCCCACCGCAATCCCTTCATCAAGATACATCCATCCCATACAAAAACAAAAATAGTAAGCTCTCTATGATATTAAATGTTTTATTAGTTTTGAATATGATCATGTGAGGTTTAACAATTGTTTCCTCCCACCGCAATCCCTTCATCAAGATACATCCATCCCATACAAAAACAAAAATAGTTGATATTAAATGTTTTATTAGTTTTGAATATGACCATGTGAGGTTTAACAATTGTTTCCTCCCACCGCAATCCCTTAATCAAGATACATCCATCCCATACAAAAACAAAAATAGTAAGCTCTCTATAATATTAGATGTTTTATTAGTTTTGAATATGACCATGTGAGGTTTAACAATTGTTTCCTCCCATCGCAATCCCTTAATCAAGATACATCCATCCCATACAAAAACAAAAATAGTAAGCTCTCTATAATATTAGATGTTTTATTAGTTTTGAATATGATCAGGTGAGGTTTAACAATTGTTTCCTCCCACCGCAATCCCTTCATCAAGATACATCCAACCCATATGAAAACAAAAACAGTAAGCTCTCTATGACATTAAATGTTTTATTAATTTTGAATATGATCATGTGAGGTTTTTGACCACCAACATATTTTAAAGAAAGTTTTATATATTGATTGCATAAAAAGTTTTATATAAATTAGTCAAAAGTAATTATAATTTACATATAATTTTAACTAATTTTTTTGCTTTGGTTAAGAGAATTGAAATAATAAGAAACTAACCCCTACAACACGAGAAGAAATGCACACAATATGCAGTGGCCTGAAAAATTACACTGCATATACAAGGTTAAATTTTTTTTATATATATTTAATAGTCGTTGAACCTCTTAGTTTCTTCGTATGTTACTTATTTATATTTTGAAACCCCTAAATAAAAATTCTGACTTCGCCATGCAAAAAGAGATTGGACCGTAAGTTATCTCTGCGATAAAAATTACTCGAACTTGTAAAGTTAAATTAATGACATTTATAAATTTAGAATACAAGATGATCACAAGCAACCATTATTGTGGGAGTTTGTTAGCATACTATAATAGTTGATAGAATTTTTAGATGAAGCAACCGAAAAGGTTTCGTGGTGTAGCATGTTATCACATCAGTCAAACACACTAAAGGTCTCCGGTTCGAGTCCGGGCGACGCCACTATTTTTTATGCTTCATCAATCATTTGAATTCCTACTTGTCAGTTTCCATTTTAAGCAAATTGTTTCCCTAACAACACCAAAAAATGGACAGTAAGTACAACCATAGAAGCCGAGCCAAAGCAGATTTGGTCTCTATATTACGGAAATCGTGGTATCATTTAAGGTTATCGGTAAGACATCCGGTCAGGGTTCCGACGTGGGATGCAATCGTGCTTACGGCGGCGAGCCCTGAACAAGCTCAGCTCTATGAATGGCAGCTCAAGCGAGCCAAACGTATGGGTCGGATCGCTGATTCCACTATTACCCTTGCTGTACCCGATCCACGTGGACAGCGAATCGGTTCTGGTGCTGCCACCCTTCATGCCATTTTGGAACTTGCTAAACGTTACCAACAGCTTGCTCTCGATTCTCAGGTACATATTTTGATTCAGGATACCTATTTTGTGTGTGTGAGAGATATATCTAATTTTTTCTTAGAGATAATGATAAAAAACACACCTAACTGTCATTTTTTGTGAGTTTTCTATCAGATTGTTTGCGATTCCTACCTAAACTATTAACAATTATTTATCAAAATACAATCTACTAGCATCTGATGGTGGTTGGGGTACATTCTTATTTTTTTTATTTAAAAAGGGTGTCAAATAGGATAATTAAAGGAATTAATTGAAAATTAAAAAAATTAAGAGGTAATGGTCAAAAACACATCTGAAAATATCATTTTTTTCGAGTTTCCAGCACCATTACATACTAATCCATGTGTGTTTTGACTTTTGATACATAGTTGGTATTAGATAGAAATTCACATAAAAGTGATATTTGAGTTGTGTTTTTGACCATTATCTCATTTTCTTATGTACAGTCTTGAGTTTTAGATCATGTGTACAAGTGCAATTACTGTTTGTATGCAGAATACGGCTGTAGTGTTTAGTGAAAGGTGTTTGGGAAATACCTCCCTTTTTAAGGCCTTGTCACTAAGCCTATTTATTTGAGATATATTGGGCCAAATCCCTCCATTCAAATGGGTCGTCACTGAATTTAACAACTAGTGCTTCTTTATTACAACTCCATAATTTATCACTAATTCTCATTTATTGTCTAGTTCAGCTTTCACACTACTGACATTTTAATTAGAGGGGCATTTTGTTATTTATGAGTGATTCCAAATGCTTTAGTTATCATTGGGCATACTGCACCAGTTTCTGCACACTTTTATCCCACCAATCTCAATCCAAAAACTGTCGAATATGCTAAGAAAGCTTAGTTTGATATAAATCTTGATGCAAATCATGAGTCTAGATAAGATAAGCACATGCATTTTGAGAATTAGGTAAATTTTATTTTCCCTTGAGAGGATTTTCAGGTATTTCCATTAGCTAAAAAAAAAAAGGTGAACTATGTTCTTGATGTCATTGTTTGAATTCCCAAGCTAATTCTTGATTTAAAATGGATCACTAAGCCAAGTTCTAATTGCATACTGGTTAAAGACCAGTCGCCCAAGAGTTTCTTGCTAGCTTTTTATGGATATCAATCATTTATCATCCATCAGCAGGGAACAGGTGTAACTTTGTTAGTAAATCACTTGCTTCTCTTTGATACAGTGCGCAAGTTCTCAGAGGAAAGAATCTTCTCTATCATTTGCTGACTTGATTGCCAAAAAACACATCTTATTACTTCATGCTGGAGGTGATTCTAAAAGGGTACCATGGGCAAATCCTATGGGAAAAGTGTTTCTGCCACTTCCTTATTTGGCAGCTGATGACCAAGATCAGCCAGTTCCCCTTCTCTTTGATCACATCCTTGCTATTGCATCTTGGGCAAGACAAGCTTTTGAAAATGAAGGTTCTTAACCCTATTAAATAATCAGCATGCATCATCAGTGATACTTATTTTCAATAAGATAATAGATTAATTTGCTTATGTTTTTATTCTGTTAAAAACACTGTCTATATTCTTATATGTCAATTTTTGTCTAACATACTGGCCTATAATCTCTGTTTCTTTATGTAACACCATTTTGAGCAGAGTTAAAAGAGTTTTTGCAGGTGGGATGCTTACAATGACTGGAGATGTTCTTCCTTGTTTTGATGCCTCAACTATGGTTCTGCCAAAGGACGCGTCCTGCATTGTGACTGTCCCTGTTACTCTGGACATTGCTTCCAATCACGGTGTTATAGTGGCAGCAAAATCTGGGATTTCAAATGATACTTATTCCATCAACTTGGTAGAGAATCTGCTTCAGAAACCTTGCTTGGATGAGCTTGTTAGGCACCAAGCTATTCTGGAAGATGGTAGAACATTGCTTGATACTGGAATAATAGCAGTTAGAGGTCAGGCATGGCTAAATCTAGTAAAACTTGCCTGTTCGAGCCAATCAATGATCTCAGAACTTCTCGAAAGGAAAAAAGAGGCGAGTGATCATTCATCAGTGGCTTTACTCGACTCTTTTCTACATTTCCATGTCGCAGTATCTAATACTTGGACATGTTTACTGTTCTCTAAGAAGAAGTATTCTACACTGATTGCAAGAAGTTTATCATACTAGATAGTTGATACTTCATTTGATGTGTTGAGGTTATTTTTTCACAAAAGCATGCTTTTCTTAACTTTTCGAGTTTAAGGCCAAAGAATGAGTTATTGATTTTTTAATTCGTCTTCCTGTTAAGTAGTTTTTGGCAAAAGCACTTCGTAACTGAGCGCAGAGGCATTTGAGTCTTTTAATTGTATATTCTCCTAGGATTATTTGCGTGTATAGGTGGAGATGTACTAGGTAGCTAGTTTCTGAAGATGCAACGATGGAGGTGTTGATATAGCATTGAACATATGCCCTACCTCTAACTTGGTTTAATTTTCAGCCTGTAAAATGACAAAGGTTTAATATAGCATGAAATTTGCTCATCCTGTGACTTTTTTTTGTTTCCTCCATCTTTTATGTACTCTTAACTCCCTTTACGACTTTTGCTATTTCATCCTGTATATTGAGCCTGAGAGTGCTCATTGTTCTAAGCTGAACTTTTCTTTTGTTTTTTCATTTTGTTCTTACACTTCCATTCTCTGGAGTCTAAAGGGGTCAGGTTGAGTAGGACCAAGACAAAGTATTTGGAGTGCAAGTTTAGCAATGGGAGCGACCCTGAGACAATTGTGGAGGTGAGGCTTGGTACTCAGGTCATTCCAAAGTAAGGAAGCTCAAGTACCTAAGGTCTATTATCGAAGAGAATAGAGAGATTGATGACCATGTCACACATCGTATTGGGGCAGGGTGGATGAAATGGAGGCTCGCATCTGGAGTCTTGTGTAACAAAAATATGCCACAAAAACTTAAAGGCAAGTTCTATAGGGTGGTGGTTAGACCGACTATGTTGTATGGGCGAAGTGTTGGCCAGTCAAGACTTTGCACATACACAAGCTGAAAGTTGCGGAGATAGATGTGTGGGCATACAAGGAGAGATATGATTAGAAATGATGATATACGAGATAAAGTTGGAGTGACCTCGGTGGATGATAAGATGCAGGAAGCGAGGTTGAGATGGTTCAGACATGTGCAAAGGAGAGACACGGATGCCTAGTGCGGAGGTGTGAGAGGTTGGCTATGGACGGGTTCAGGAGGGGTAGAGGTAGATCGAAGAAGTATTGGGGAGAGGTGATTAGACGAGATATGGCGCAGGTGCAACTTACTGAGGACATGACCTTAGATAGGGGGTTGTGGAGAACACATATTAGGGTATACGGGTAGTAGGTAGTTGAGCGTAGTCCTACTTACGTTTACAAAATGATAGCTGAAGTGTTATTACTGTAGGCTCGATTAGCCTATCACACTTATAGGCGCAATATTGCTTTATAGTCCCCTGTAGTTTGATTTTTGCTGCTATGTGTTCTTTAGTATTCTTTAATGTACTTTGTTTATCTTATTTAGCTGTGTTAGCTACTGCTTCCTGTTGTTAGAATGCGTTACCATGTCGTATTCGATTTTGTTATCAACATGTTCATACTGTCCATACTGCTTTAATTCCATGTCTGAGTCTGACCGTTTCTCTTGCTTTTCTTGTGATTATGCTTTGTCTTGAGCTGAGGGTATCCCGAAAACAGCCGCTCTACCTACCAAGGTGGAGGTAAGGTCTGCGTACAGTCTATCCTTCCCAGACCCCACGTTGTGGGATTTCACTGGGTATGTTTTTTTTGTTGTTGTTCCATTTTGATGTTTGTCATATAGCTTAAATTATGTGCCATGTCCCTAATCCGATGCTATTTTACATACAGCCAGTTCAGTAACCTATTGGAGTATATTTTTTGTTGTTTCTCATTTAATCATAAGTTTAACATACCTGAGCTGAGTTCCATATGCTGCAGAAAATTCTTGCTCTTGCAATAGTGTCTGTACTTCTACTTTGTTTGTATTGGCAGAGTGAAAAGAAGTTGTTACTCTTCCAGTTATTGAAAGTCATCATTTGGTTTTGTTTTACATTCAAGTGGGTCTTGATCTATGTAGGTGAGTTTCTTTTTTGACTTCTGTTATTGGGCAGATGAGTTTGTATGAGGACCTTGTAGCCGCTTGGGTACCAGCAAAGCACAAATGGTTGCGATCCCGCCCTTTGGGTGATGATCTTGTCAACAGATTGGGAAAACAAGAGATGTTCAGCTATTGTGCTTGTAGGTTGAATGTTGTTGACTGTGTGATGATGTTAGTAATTTCCTAGGTCATTGCATAATTTCAAAGTCTGCTTCCTTGTTTATTGTGTGTAAAGAAGAATTAACCTAAATAGCCGTTCACCCGACTGCCTTAACAAAAAATAGCCGGCAGATGTATAATATATTATTTCAATTATGTCTTAAAAATCTTATGTAGATCTTTTACTTAAATACAAAGGTTCTAATCGTCATTTTTTTTTTAAAAAATAGCACTCTTTTGAAATGCATTCCAAAAATACAAGAGTCGTGGATTGATCGACTGTAAATCACTTAATCATATAGTGACTTTGTTTGACTGGGAATATCCAAGTCTTAAAGTCCCGAAACATATGGGATTGCTTATCCATCTTAGACTCGATTTATAGGTGACTGTACCAAAAGCCAGTAATGCATAAGCAACTGTCTGGCATAATTTACATTAATATTTCAGAAGTCACTTAACTAGTTAAGTGGATCTAAAATACTAGTATATATTTTGGAAATTATAGAGGAATTTCACTGAATCAAACTTGGTTAAAGAATTTTGAATCAAAACAGTATTATTGTTGCACTCTTATGGAAACCTTAACTGTGCATTTACAATGCTTGTGATACATGTAAATTGATTTTTAGAATTAAACTAATCTTCGTTTGTTGAGTTTGATGCAGGTGATCTGTTATTCTTACATTTTGGAACATCTAGTGAAGTTCTGGACCACATGAGTGAAACTGGTGCTGGACTTGTTGGTCGAAGACACCTGTGTTCTATTCCAGCAACCGATGTCTCTGATATTGCTGCCTCAGCTATTATCCTTTCCAGTAAAATAGAGCCGGGAGTCTCTATAGGAGACGACTCTCTCATTTATGATTCCTCCATTTCAGGCGGTATACAGATTGGTTCCCAGTCTATTGTTGTTGGTGTTAATGTGCCAGCAGGCAGTGATATGACTGAAAAGGTTTCATTTAGATTTATGCTTCCAGATCGTCACTGCTTTTGGGAGGTTCCTCTAGTGGAACGCACTGAGAGAGTTATTGTGTACTGTGGCCTCCATGATAACCCAAAGATTCCACTCTCAAATGGTACCTTTTGTGGGAAACCCTGGAGGAAGATTTTGGATGATCTAGGCATTCAAGATACTGATCTGTGGACCTCAGAGAAATCTCAGGATAAATGCTTGTGGAATGCCAAAATATTCCCTATTCTTCCGTACTTTGAAATGCTCACCTTGGCATCATGGTTAATGGGCTTGGACAACCAAAGAAATGAAACCCTGGGTTCTTCATGGAAGCGGTCCCAGCGGATCAGTTTGGAGGAGTTGCATAGATCCATCAACTTTCCACACATGTGTTTAGGTTCTAGTAATCATCAGGCTGATTTAGCTGCAGGGATTGTCAATGCTTGCCTTAACTTTGGCTTACTTGGCCGCAACTTAAATCAGTTGTGCCAAGAGATTCTTCAAAAGGAATCAACTGGAATTGAAGTTTGCAAGGGATTTCTATCCCACTGCCCAAAACTTCAAGCTCAAAATTCGGCAATCCTTCCTAAGAGCAGGGCATATCAAGTTCATGCTGATCTTCTACGAGCATGCGGCAATGAAGAGATGGCACTTGAAGCTGAACAAAAAGTATGGGCTGCCATTGCTGATGAAACTGCTTCGGCTGTAAAATATGGGTTCAAAGGTAAAAATGGCTTGCTTGTCAAAAGTTGTTACAAATATTCACCAACTAAATCCAATAAGTGTGTTTCTTATGACATGTTAACTACTTTTTCTTGATCCATCTGCTACTCTTTTGACGGGATAGTCTGGTGCTTCTTTTTTCTTTTTGCCCCTAATTTTTTCTTTTCTTTCATTTCCTTTATTTGCAATGTCTTACACATATGGTGTAAATAAAATTTCTTAATGAAATGCCATTTCTTTATCAAAAAACTTAGCAGGGTCTTCCAGTTGGTTTTCTACCGCAGCAAATCTTGGTAATACTAATGGTTGTTGCGGTGAATCTTTCCACCATAGGACGGTGAAGATTGAACTACCAGTTCGAGTGGATTTTGTTGGAGGTTGGAGTGATACACCTCCTTGGAGTCTAGAGCGTGCTGGTTGTGTTCTAAACATGGCAATAACATTGGAAAATTCTCTTCCTATTGGCACAGTCATAGAGACAGAGAAAGGGACTGGGATATTTATTACTGATGACATCGGAAACCAGTTATCAATCGAAGATGTATCATCTGTTGTCCTTCCATTTGAAATAAGTGATCCATTTCGTCTTGTAAAATCTGCATTACTTGTAACCAATGTTATCCATGAAAAGATCCTTCAATCAGTAGGCTTGCGAATCAGGACATGGGCCAATGTTCCTAGGGGTAGTGGCTTGGGAACTTCAAGCATCTTAGCAGCAGCCATTGTTAAAGGGCTTTTACGTATTACTGATGGAGACGAAAGTAACGAAAATGTCACTAGACTTGTTTTAGTCCTAGAACAGCTCATGGGCACAGGAGGTGGTTGGCAAGATCAAATTGGAGGTCTATATGCTGGCATTAAATTTACTGCAAGTTTTCCCGGAATACCGCTGCGGCTTCAAGTCATTCCCCTCTTGGCTTGTCCTCAGTTAATAAAGGAGTTGCAGCAACGGCTTCTTGTAGTTTTCACTGGTCAAGTAAGTTGTGAACTGTAACTAAATTCATTGGATTTGTCAGTTTTTGTGTTTCACGTTGCATTTATCATGGTGCTCATGATTATCCTGGTGGTTAATTCATGTCCAAGTCGGTGGCGGCTTAATGGAATTGGTGGCCTAAAGTCAAACCTTAACAAAAAGTCTCAAAGTATATTTAATAAAATGTGCATATTGTACGTCGCACGTGCATCACATGGGTCGCATGTGTAGCTTGTGTCAATTAGTAAAAAAAATAATTAAAAATCACATTTGTATTGTTAAAACATGTTACAACAAAATTAAAAAGAAATTAGTGCAAGCTCAAAATGATGAAGGATGATCTTATTTCAATGACTTGATAGTTACACAAAATTATTGGACAGGTCCGACTTGCACACCAAGTGCTGCATAAGGTGGTTACTCGTTACCTTCGACGAGACAACCTACTTGTTTCGAGCATCAAGCGCCTCACTGAACTAGCAAAGATTGCTAGAGAAGCTTTAATGAATTGTGACATTGATGCCCTTGGAGGTATAATGCTGGAGGCATGGAGATTGCATCAGGAGCTAGATCCTTTCTCCAGCAATGAGTTTGTTGATAAGCTTTTCACATTTTGTGATCGCTATTGCTGTGGGCACAAGCTTGTAGGTGCAGGTGGTGGGGGTTTCGCCTTGTTATTGGCAAAAAGTGCTGAGTCAGCTGAGGAACTGAGACATTCACTTGTGAATAATTCTGATTTTGACGTGAAAATCTATGGGTGGAGAATCTTCTTGGAGAACTAGCTGAAGTTATTCTATCAGTTAATTACTCGTACAGTACTCATTCTTTGATCTGTATATTTGAGGATGTATAAGCGTACCACTGTACCAGTCTCTGCAAGTACAGTTTTACAGAGAGATTCTAATATGAGAGAGCTAAAAGTCAGTATCTATTCAAATGTACCACGCAACTTCATGAACTTCACAAGGTCTACGTTCTTTGAATGCAATTTATCAGGTATTTAGTTTACCTGGGCGCAGACATTATTATGGGTTTGATTTGGTAAGAAGAACTGGATTCTTTCTTGGAAGTTGGAACGAGAATTGTTGTAGTAACACATAAAATTATGAATTGTGAATTGTTGTGCTGCCATACTGCAGTGCAGATTGAAGTGCGAGCAAGGAAATGTTAAGTTTCTTTCTCAATTACATATACATTTCTGGTTCTAATTAACGAACTCAAAAGAGTTTGTTTAGGGATCCTTTCGAGTTTGGCACTATTCATTTAGTTTTATTTGTCTATTAGTATAATCTCCTAAATTATTCTTGCATTTGTGTCGGTCTTTGGTTACAAACATGAAAAAGTCAATACCTCCGGTGACTTTTGACAGTTGTAGGTCCCCTTTATCCAAAAATTTTAAAAGTAAAAGCACCCTGTGGCCTTTACATTCACCATTCATCCAGTTTATCCGAATATCAAATGGATTTTCAATAATCAGGACTCTCTTTAATATTTTGAATGGAGAATTTACAAGTATTCCATAATGTCAAAGGAAAAGCTAAAATCATGGATTCATGACCTATGGAAAATATTTACCGTGTAACCAATGCATACATCATGTTTAACTCTAAGCATCAACATTGAACATTTTTACAAAAAGAGTTAGGCTTTGATTTATAATCCATTTTCCTGAGTTTTGATTTAATTTTTTTTTACTTGATCACGAATTTTCTATTATTAATTTAAAGCAGTTTATTTTAATATACGAAGTGATAGAGGTTTAAAGGGACACATAATTAGGTAGAGCACTAAACGGATTTCCCTGTTAATTTATCTCTGCCCACTTCACATATGCTCAGTGATTTTTTTTTGTTTTTTTTTAAAATTATTTTTATTACGTAGGGTAGGCAAAGGGAAAATAGAGAGGAATTATAAGCTAGGAAATAAAATCTTATTAACAAAGTGAGAGTTGACGTAGTCAACCAACTACTGAACTATTAAAATTTGTGTGCTCATTAATTTCCATTGTGACCCCACCAATTAAAAGGAAGAGGGGGAGAGAGAAACAAAATTCAAAGAAACAAACATGCAACATTATAATGGTGATTGATTCTATTTGTTCTAGTATGTATTTATTACTCCTTCCCTTTCAAAAATATTGGTTTAGTTTGATTTGATATAAAATTTAAAAAATAAAGAAATTTTTTAAAATGTATTATTCAAAACAAATATCAAATATTTTTATAATTATAAATAATCTTAAATTATTGCTCGGACAAACTAATAAAAAAAATGGCTACGGAACTTCCATCGGTAACGTTTGTCGAGTAGATGCTTTGGTGAGCCTATCACCTTATACCACGTCATTTTGTCTCCGTTTACATATCACAATTGTTTTTTGAAGTCTTGGAATTGTTAAAGATTGCAAGTACATTTGCATTCTGGAGAGAAGATGGGTTTGTTGACAAACAGAGTGGAGAGAAATGAGATCAAAGCAGGAGACCATATCTATACTTACAGAGCTATCTTTGCTTACTCCCACCATGGTAAAATTCACAATGCCTCAGTTTTTTTTAGCACATATATGAGAAGAAAATTATGAAAATTCTGTGTATCTTTTATTTTAGTTTCATCTGTTTTGGTACAAAAGTTATGATCTTTGATGCAAGTTAGGAAGTTGGAATGTGGGTTCTTCTAAATTACTAGTACTACTCCTATTTGGTTGCATCTTCCTGGCATTGTGCAAATCGCTGCTTTGTAGAGTTTGACTCTTATAGTACCTCCAATTATTTTCTTCTTTTATTGTAAGCCTTGATTTAATTACTTCTTTCATTTTTTTCTGTTAAATCTTTGATTTGGTTTTGAACACAAGATTTGTCTTTTCACAATGGGAATCTTCAAATTTCTCTTATGTGTTTGAGATTATTTAATCAAGTAGCTTTAATTTACTTTCATTTGTTAATTTGAGTCCTCTCTCTTCTGAACCTCAATTGTGTAAAAATTTCCTGCATTAGGGGAAAAAAAAACTTTTTTTTGTGCTTGAGCAGTAAATAGCTTATTCTGTAAATGGAGGCTTATATTTGTATATGGCTTCAACAATGTACATTTGCTTTATCTAGGACCTAAGCTATGCTCAAAAGCAGAAAAAGTTGTTAGAGTAACACGTATAAACTTCTGAGAGGCCATGTTATCTGATAAATCCAACTTGTCTAAAACTTTAATAATGTTCCACTTGTTGGATGCTTTTCTTAGTTTAAGTGATTTTTTGATAAATCTGGGAAAAGGATTGGCAGTTTCCCTGTGATGGCGTTGAATAATATCTCCAAGTATAGTATCAGTCTCCCCGTGATCGGCTGCACAAAGTGTAAGGTTCAGAGCAGGACCAAAGATATGTCCTTAAGTTTTTCATTATATGCTTGGTATGGTGCGGTCTCCTTGTTGATGCATTATTTCTTAAATGTGATTTGTACTAATATGGATTCATCCAAAAGTCTTGTTACAATCATGACACCATATGTGGACTTGGATCAACTCTTAAATGCTTCAAGACTTCTTGAGCCTTGATTCATGAATTAAATGGTAACTCTTTTTTGCATGTGACATAACTCTGGTCTCTGCAGGCCCCTTTTCTTATGCTTTTTCTTCATGACTCTCTGTTCATGTGTTGTTGTCTTGGTGTGATTAGGGGTATTAGAAGGCAGACAATTGAACTCTTAAAGTTGGCTCTGCATACCATCTATACCTTATGAAAGTAATAATCGGAAAAGCTAATTATACCTAGACACACACGAAGAGACCCTGTAATATCATGTGTATGGAAGTACTTTGCCCTCATTGAACTATTTTAAAAAATCTGTCATGTATGCTTTGATGTTGGTTGATCTGAAAAATGGCCCTCCTTTAAAAGAGAAAAAAATATTTTCCTGTGAATCAGCTGTGATTACTAAGGCATACAAGTCACCATTGAGTCACACTTCTGGTTCATAATTCATATCGATCCAACTTATGTTTGGACTAGTGATAAATGGTGAATTGCATTTCTCTTCCCAAAAACTAGTAGAGACACAGTCATCATATTTCACAAGTCTTAGCTTCTATGAGATTTGGTGTGATAGGTATTTTCGTTGGCGGAAGCAAAGTGGTTCATTTTACACGGGTCGAGGGCTCTTCTGATGCTGCTGATGAAATATCAGGCCTTTCTTTGTCCTGCCCAATCTTTCCCGACTGTGGATTTAGGCTTCCTAACAGTGGTGTTGTTCTTTCTTGTCTGGATTGCTTTCTCCGCAATGGTTCACTCTACAGCTTTGAATATGGAGTAAGCCCGTCTGTTTTCCTTTCCAAAGTGCGAGGGGGAACTTGCAGTACTGCTGTGTCAGATCCTCCAGAGATGGTTATCCACCGAGCAATGCATCTTCTTCAGAATGGATTTGGGAACTATGATGTGTTCCAAAACAACTGTGAGGACTTTGCGTTGTATTGCAAAACAGGTCTTCTGACACTTGATAGATTGGGAGTTGGAAGAAGTGGACAAGCTTCTTCTGTCGTTGGTGCTCCTTTAGCTGCGCTTCTTTCCTCCCCCCTGAAGTTACTAATTCCTAGTCCCATTGGCGTGGCCACTGTTACAGCGGGAATGTACTGTATGAGCAGATACGCTACTGACATTGGTGTTCGAAGTGATGTCATAAAAGTTGCAGTCGAAGACTTAGCTGTAAACCTTGGCTGGGGAAGCAGCAATGGAGCTATTGTGGAACATGAGGATTCTAATCACAGAATTGACAGGTGACATCATTCCCATTGTATTGCGTAGGAAATGCTATTGATGTTGGGTTGATTTGTGTTAATTAATCTAGCTGACTTCTTATCATAAGCATTCTGGTCCAGGAACTGCCATTTGGCTGTCCATGTGTGCCACCATATCCGATGTACATTATAAATAAGTTATTGGTATTCGTTTGTTATCCTGCGTACAAAGATATGTCTTCACATTTCCTGAACAAGTCATTCTAATCATCTAGCCAAATTTTGGTCTATAATAGCCGAAAAGATGGACTTTCTGTGGATTATCAGCTGAATAATGCTCTCCTTTCCCTGCTGCACCTCCCTCCTTTGTCGACCCCCTTTCCTTTAATGGTTGGGGAAAGCATTTCCTTATTTGAATTTGGTAGGCAAGAACTCTGCCGAGTTCATGGCTATTTCTGGAATGAAACCCAGAGATGAGAAGTATCCATGGACTCCCTGGCCTAGTAGAAAGGATAACCTTCTGATATCAACATCAAAATTTTCGCCTCTGATCTATCGGCAAGAATGTCCATTTCTGCTAACCAACAAATTTTCCTTACCAGAGAGTTTTTATATAACATTATACTCCCTCCATCTCAAAATAAGTGTCATTAGCAAAAAGAATTTGTCCCCAAAATAAGTGTCACCTTAGGAATTCAAGACAAAAATTGGCAAGTGTTTCCAACTATGCCCTTAGCATTAAAGAAATAGTCCTCTTTAATATTGCTCAATTCTAAAAAAACATCTAATAAACAGGGGTAGTCTAGTAAACTCCACATTGTATTTAATGATTTCTTAATGGGCGTGATTTTTGCTAAAGTCACACTTATTTTGCGACGGAGGGAGTATCTAGTTACACATGATCACCTACTTATGATTGTTTTATTATTATCTAATTTTTACATGAGTGAGGTCACTATGATTTTTTGTTTGCTATCTGTTTCAACCTAGAGTATTCATGCCTCGTTAACTGTATGCCTTCTGGCAACGAGTCAGAGATGCATAAAGTATACGTAAAATAAAATGTCTATGGTTAAAAGGTAGCTTAAATATAACTGCCAAGTGAAAAAAAATAACCTAGCTTTGACATGTATATTTTTAAAGTCGAACATCTAAGTAGGCCATTGGATTTTGGTCCCGCTACCACCGAGTAAGTTCCACTTGCGAAAACAAGAGAAAGATTTGCAGTAATATTTAGGTTTGGTGATCTTGGAATGCACTTGGCAGTTTGGTGCATGCTTCTGTCATGCAGTTTAATTGCCTTAGATCTACATATTCTCTCGATCATATTTCTACTCAATAGCTAGAAGAATAAGAGGCTGAACTTGTGCCACCTTTATTAATGTTCTCATAAAGAGAATTAGGTTATTTAAACTCAAATAGTAATAGTAATGTCATGACAGATTCATATGGAGGAACAAACTTAAATAGCTTAGTTGTTATCATTGTATTATTTGTATTTCTTTTTTGGTTTCCCACCCGGTGTCCGGTACCTGCATTGGAGCCCGACTATATTCGGTTTCGCGTACGGTAGAGCCCATTTCTGGGAAACGCTCCCTACCAAGGATTTTTCCATACCCAGGGCTCGAACCCGAGACCCTTGGTTAAGAGAAGAGCAGTCTCATCCACTGCACCACATCCTTTGGTGGTTATCATTTGTATTTCTACTAACTAGTTAAGCTTGCGCAAATGCATTCGTGTCGACAAAAAAGTTCAGAGTATGTAACAACATGGTTCTTTATCCTCTGCGCTTATTTCAAGAGTCGAAAAATGGAGAAAGAGATAGAGATGCAGCAAAAGAGAAGGAGAAAGAAAGTTCATCCTATATTTCCTCAAATGTCCCTACTATAGTAACGAAAGTCATCTGTTTCTGTACAATATGCAGTTTATGGTAACAGATGTCTCATAAAAGGGAAGAGCTTGTCAAAACCCCACCATGTTCGGTTTATCCTATATGGTAATTAACTCAGACTTTTTGAAGAGTCGTCATTGTTACTTCATGTTCATTTCCAATTGGATTTGTTTGAGTTTGTTTCTTGCTGATTTTATCTCTGAATTCTGCTTGGGTTGCCAGTTCTTTGACCTCCTCTACAATCCCTTCTATTCTTGATGCTATTTCTACGAGCAGTGATGTTAGAGTGGTCATTTGAACAATTTCCATGAGCGATAAAGCGGTAGGTTTCAAGCTAGCCTCTTCTGTACCATTAGGTGCCTCTTCAGTTGCGGGATCTGGGGTTGGTATATGCTGGTAACTTTGGAAGGTTTTGAGGGAATTTCGAAGGCATTCTACCGAAGAATTCATTTCATCAACAAGTGTATCTAGCTTTGTTGAATTTTTCAATGTTTTTATCATACTCGACAGCTCTTTTAGCACCTTGGAGGAGCTTGTACTTAATCTCATGGAGACATCATTGAGAGGCTTCTTAAGGAACTCAGGAGTCTGATACAAGCAAAATAAGAATGATTTAAACTCAAATATTATCTTAGCAGAAAAGATATCAGCAAGACTCATTCAGATAGCTAGTAATTTTCGAATATGAGTGCTTTTTACCTCAGTATTGGAGTTAATGCCACCAAGGAGAGTCTCAATGCAATAGGCACAGCTTCTCATTGAAGCTCCAATCTTGAGGTATTGTTTCCATGGATGTCGGAAATTGAATTTTCCATGTGCTGGCTCCCATCTGGCAAAATTGGCCTGTCATATATATAAGAGGTTTAGTTTATCTTTTATTAGCTAAACATGCTAGATCAATCTTTAATGGAGAAAGCTGATTACTAACCATGGATTCTTCAGCAGCCTTAGAATTAAATACACATTTGTAGCCTTGCAATTTCTTACTGGAATCTCTCTCATGTACATTTTTACTGCCATCTACTCCGAAGTTCTCAGCAGCATATCCTGAATATTGAAGTCCAAAAACTATTAATTTCTTGTCATTGAGAGCATATACTTGTGATATCATTGCTCAGTTATCAAATGTATATTACCTTCCAAGGAATCAGCAAGTTTTTCCAGGTTAGTACTAATGAGAGTATGGAGCTCAGTACCGGCCCATACAGGACTGAGAATCATGGTAATTAAAATACAGATGGAGGCCCCAATAGCAATAGTGGAGACCCTTTCATGAGCCAATTCAACCAACTTATCAACGCGATAGCCTGACACTGACACTAAGCTGAAGGTAAGGATGAATATCATGACTCCATAATCAAATCGCGCTTTTATGGTAGTTATAAACCGAGAAAAGGTTGCTGCAGCAGCTGCAAGCAAGATATGTTTAAAACATGTTAGGTCCTAGTATAAACTTTTCATAAACACGGAGTATAAGAAACTGTTACATACCTACGAGAAAAACTGAAGCTTGGAGAATAAAAGGTTCAAATTCATGTCCAGATTGACTTGCAACCCAGTGAACGCCAATTGCTAGAGATCCAGCTAGGCATGTTCCAATAGCTCTATTTACACACTTGTAAAGTGTAGAACCTGCAAGTTGACTCCAAATCAATACTCTTATGCACAATCAATTAATAAAAGGACAAAAAGGAGAAGAATCATAGGTGTGACAATATGAATATACTCACCTACAGTGTACTCAAAAACTACTACAACTGTCATAACAGCCCACATAGCACTCCCTCCAATACCATCATACAAAGGCCTCATATAATAAAACACTGACACAAGTGAAAGAGCCAATCCTACTTTGAGGCAATGAATAACCTTTTTTGGCTCATTTACAGCTAAAGTCCATGCATTCTGAAAAAACTCCCTGATGTTTAAAATAATCCCCATAACTAAGCTCTGCAATATACTGATAAACCTGCATGTTTGCCTGGACTCTTCTGGCGCTAAAATTCGCGATGAGCCACTAGGCATGTTCACCCTCCATTCCAAGCTTGCAGGCACTTCATTTTCCTTAACCATTTTATCTAAAATTATGTTTTTGTCTGCTAAAGATTGAGATTGATTTGGTTAAGGTTGTTAGAGAAGGACAGCTGGGGATTGAGACTTCAAATTACCATGTGTTTTCTGGAAGACTTGTAGAGCTTAATAAGTTATCATGAATTGTTGGTCAATTATGTCTTAATAATGCACACATCACATATATATACTCATGCTCCAAGATTTGATTTGTACGTTTGTAGGGGTTGTACGGGAAACTTTATATTTTAGTTAGGTAAGCTCAGGCATATTTTTTGTTTTAAACAAATCGTGGGCATTGATTTGATATTCATATCTATTCCTAGTGCTTGTTCTAAGAACACAACAGTGTGCCTAAAAACTAACATATATCAAAACTTTATTAAAGTGGAACGGAATGTAAAACGTCATTCAGTTAGTTATCATTTTTTATTATTATATCCAGCTTTCCGGCTTACGCCGGACTATTCCTGGAGATAGTAGTCCCGGTCCCTCAGCACTGTTGGATATGTAAAGCAGTACGTGAAGTAAATAAATATTACAAAGGATAAACAAACAAGCCAATGTTCAGAACTGCCGCAAGCTTGTTGAGTCTTGAATCTTGATAACCTGAAATCAAGAAACACTAAATCTGGATTGTTATAACTGTGGCTGAGTTGAGAGATGACTCTCTGTCTTTAAGACAAGATTGCTCCGTATATATGCTTGTACGTTAACGAGCAATAGTCTCCCAAGATAAAACAACAACTAATCAACACTACAAAGCAAATAGGTTGATTCTGACGAAGAAAAACAAACACGAAACAACTTGCTGAAGAATAGAAAAGGAAGGAAGAGTTTTCTGTTTTTGTCCCAACGTTTCTGCTCACGTTTTGGACTGAATTTCTGTATTTTACTCTTCTGTTCGTCTTTGTGTATATATATTGTAGTCTCTGCAATTGAGCCAAAAGGCTCCAATATATAGCATAAGGGGAGGGACTCCTTAACTGCCAAGTAATGACTGTTTATGGCCATTAGTGAGGGAGTTAATCAACCAAGTAATGGCTGATTTAATGTGCAACATAAATGAGCTGTTAGGGAGGAGTTAAGGTGCAGATTAATGGAGTTTTAACGCTTCAAAAATCAACTCCAATGGCAGGCAGAAACTTTCTGCCTTCCGTCGTTCCCAATTTCAGCTTTTCAGAAACTCCAGGGACCAAACTGTAAATATTAAGCAATTTGGGGTCCAAAGAGATGATATCAGAAGATGCCCAAGGCCCACGACTCGTGACCGGACGGGCGGGCGGCGCGCGTGGACTTAGCATTGAACCCAAGCACATCTAGGTCCTCCCTCCTTCAAACACATGGGTTACCCCTTGGGGTCCCAAACCCTTAGCCAATTTTGAGACTTATAAAGAGAACAATTCTTCTTTTTTCCACCGATGTGGTAGATTTGTCCCACACCATATTTTCATGCCTCAAACACCTTACTTCGTGGACCAATATCTCTTTCATTTCTCAATGAAATTTGACGATTCTTGGCCCTACGGTCATCTACTCACTTAGTAGATTATGCACGTGTGAAGAGACAAAGCCTCCAACATACGAAACCCCAGTGTTTAAGTCATTAAATATGGGTGGACGCACCTCCCCACCAAAGGCAAATTCCCAACAAGCACTACTACCAGTAAATCGCGGGATATGCCTGAATGACCAGAGTTTAAGAACATAGCAACTGATATCACCTACAAGGTCCTACCCCAGAAGAGAGCAAATTGCTCCCACCAAGGTTCAACGTTTTATTTATTCTCGAATTAAGATTATCCTCATATCTTGATTAGGATATCCCTCATATATAATCAAATCCTCCTTTTCCTTCAAAATTCTACATATGTCAGAATTTTAAGAAAATTACAGTAATGAGTTCACCCTCAGCTTGCATTCAATCAAATTCAGACTCCTCCTTTCCTTTTTTTTTCTTTTTCTAAGTCTATCATAAGTTGTTGTAGTGCAATAATCGGTCCACCACAACAAAATGGAAACAAAAAAATTTGGATTCCATTTATTTCCTTGTTGTCCTTCTTATCCTATATGTTATGATGATATATATATTTATAAAAAAAAATGAAATTTCCCACTCTTTAAGGTGTATACACATGTTAAAAATATCAAAACACTAATTAAATTAAGCAGGAGTTCGTCAAAAATCTATGAGTCGATAATGAAATTCTTACGTGCAGCACTTAATTATAAAATGAAAATGCATTTGATTTTCCTCTTCATTTTAGTCTAAACTTTATACTAATCGCGATGTATTATATCCAGAGTCTATAGTTATAGAAAAAAACTTTCTGTTCCGCACTAAATAATATCTTTGTGATTATGCTTTCACCTATATCTCTGTCTGGTTAGTGCATTATGTCTAGACAAATTGCAGAGGTAGGAGTGACATTAGGAAATCTTCTCAACTTGCCGCTAACCAAAAAAAATAAATCGTCACAACTTGCGCATAACTCTAAAAAAGTTGAAGAGTACTTTAAGTTCATCAATTCAACAATAATGTAAAAGTTTTTTACACAATTACATTACTTATAAGGTATTACATGTAACTATTTACGACACACATTAGTTGTAATTAAGATAATAAAAATAATAACTAACCTATTATAACATGTTAAATCATATTGATAGTGTAAAAAACTTGCTAGTCCTATTACTTAAATTCAAAAAGTAATTAATCTAGAAATAGACCTAAAATGGAAAACTGTCATCTCCAATGACTTGGTAGTAAAGTGAACTCATATATGCGTACTTAATATAACTAAATTTAGGCCCTTCTGTGTTGGAAACTGTTGAGTGGTACAAGTGTAACAAGCTGAGTTAGTTAGGGGTATATTAGTAATTGTAAAGCTAGGATTAGATATTTTATGTAGACGGTTAGTTAGTTAGAAATTAGAAGTGTATATCTATCTCATTTCCTCTTCTGTACATAGAGTTGGTTTTAATCAATGAAGTCTTAATTTCTCCATCTCTCTCTATGGCTACTTGACTTCTCCATTGTTGTTAAGCTTTCTCATCTCCATGACTGGCTGCTAACATGGTATCAGAGCCATGAATTGCGATCTCTCATTAGTTTGTTCAGTTGAGAAACAAACCAGGTCAAATTGCGTAGAAAACATTGATCGAAGAGATGCGAGTGAAATCGGTGAAGACGAAGGTCAATTGAGAGCAATAATGGCAAATGAGAATGGAATCGAGACTCAACAACCAACCACAACTGCTTATGCTTTCGCTTCTATGGGACCGACGACTGTACAAGTAATCGATCATAATCACCCACTCTACTTGCAACCAACAAACACTCCATGTAGTTCTCTCACCCCTCTCACTGGATCTGAAAACTACCCTTTATAGAGTCGATCTATGAGAATTGGTTTACTAGGCAAGAGTTAGTTAGGGTTTGTCGATGGTAGATTTCCTAAGTCACAATTTAAGCCATCACTATATGACTAGTGGGAGAAGGTGAATGATGTAGTCCTTTGATGGATAATGAGTGCAACTAGAATACTGAGTGGTGTAGTTTATGCTTCAAGCACAGAAGGTGTGAGCTGATTTGAAGGAGATGTTTGATAAGGTGAATGAATCTAGGGTATTGTATTTTCATAGAGAAATACAATTACACAAGGAACAATGACAATATTTGATTATTTCTCAAGGTTGAGAGACCTATGGGATGAGTTTGATGCAATTATGTCTTGCCTTGCCCTGCTTGCCCTTGTCCAGAATCAATGAATTACACTAAGCATTTTGAGTATCAAAGGCTACTTCAGTTCCTAATGGAGCTGAATGAGTCATATTCTCATGCTAGAGATCAGTTAATGATGATGAGTCCTACTCCAAGTATCAACAGGGCATACTCTATGTTAAGTGATCAAGAGAGTCAAATATCTTTAGCAAACTTCACACAAGCACTTCATATTACACAACATGTGGTAGGTAGTACTGCTCTCTACGGTAGTAAATCACATTCAACACAAGGGAATAGTGAAAATTTTAAGAGCAAAGCTACAGAGGTAGTGTGTGAAGTGTGTGGGTACAAGAAACACACCAAAGAGAAATCTTACAAAATCATAGGATATCCCTCATGATAGAAAGAGAAGAAAAGAGGACCTCCA
Organism: Anisodus acutangulus; assembly: GCA_029783415.1. Taxonomy (NCBI): domain Eukaryota; kingdom Viridiplantae; phylum Streptophyta; class Magnoliopsida; order Solanales; family Solanaceae; genus Anisodus; species Anisodus acutangulus. The sequence goes on along the minus strand of CM056510.1, from coordinate 26,701,520 downwards.
CCTGACTACTATGCAAATTAGAATCACTTTGCAAATAACAGTTCTATAGTTGGCATGGGTGAAGGAACTGGTAGTAAAGCTCAGTATGCATGGTATCTAACTCTCCAGGGTTATCAAGGTCATCATGGTATCAATCTCATGTATGGGAACTGGTCTCTTCAACAAACTAGTGTACCAAGTTTTCAGAGTCAGTGCAGTTATCCAAATGCTTCTCAGATGCGGTTTGGACCTCATGTTAATCCCATATGCAATAATATGGTCCGACTTAGTATACAAGAAATGAATCTCATGCTAACATGGCACATGCAAGACCCTATTTCACACTAGGTCAATATAAAAACATTGTTAAGATGTTGAACAAGGGAAGAGAAGAAGGCTCATCTAGCAAGACAACTGTAGCATGTACACTAATAGCCTTACTATCCAATTACATTCATAATAATTGGATAGTAGACATAGGGGCATCAAATCATATGGCATTTAACCTGCAATGCTAGAACAAAGTCAGGTCAACACTAACATTGAGAGAAGTAAGGTTCATCTTCCAACAGGAAATATAGTGTCAGCCTCACACATATGGAAATCATTTGTGTTTAGCTCTCAGGATATTAGCAATGTGCTCTATTTGCCTGATTTTAAATTCAACCTACTATCAGTATCTCAACTCACCAAAGAATTGCGGTGCTCAACATCCCTTTTTCCTGATTTTTGTATCTTCCAGGACCTCTTAAGTGAACTGGTGATAGGGATTGGTAAGGAGCATAAATGACTCTATGTCTTGGAAGGGAAGGTATCAGATCAAACAACTAGTTACAAGACTAAGTTTTCTGAATTTACTACTAGTTGTGTCTCAAATAATAGTCATCTCTGGCACCTAAGACTAGGTCATGCTCCAGTTGAGGTGATCAAGAAACACACCTCTTTTAGAGATCTAGGTACAGCAGTGTCTAATCACTGCACTGTCTGTCCTTTGGAAAAACAAACAAAAATGTCATTTTCTATAAGAACTAGTACTTCTAAACACTGTTTTGAGTTGCTGCACTGTGACATCTAGGGTCCTTATAGAGTGCCCACATGAGATGGCAAGAGGTTCTTTGTAACAATTGTAGATGTTTTTACTAGATTTATATGGATATTTTTCATATAGTCCAAGTCTGAAACTGTAGTTGTGCTGAGAATTTTATTGAATAAAGTGTAGAACTTGTTTTCTACTATTGTCAAGACTCTAAGAACTAACAATGATTGTGATTTTTTTAGCAAAGCGTTTAATGACATGTTAACTAGTCTTAGTATTGAACACCAACGCACTTGTGCGTACACCTCTCAGCAAAATTAGGTTGCTGAGAGGAAACATAGAACAGTTCTTGAAATGGCAAGATCACTAAGATTTCAAGCTGCTCTACCTCTGAGATTTTGCGGGGAATGTGTCTCTATAACTGTGTACCTACTCAACATGATTCTTTCTAGAGTTATTGGGTACAAGTCATCATTTGAGATGCTTTATTTGCAGTCTCCCTCCCTCACTCACCTTATGGTCTTTGGATGCCTCTGTTATGTTACATATCCAAATGAATCAGACAAGTTTGTAGCTAGAACAATTCCTTCAGTTTTAATGGGATACTCTAACACTCAAAAGGGTTATAGAGTATATGGTTTGCATTCTCATTTATTCTTAGTAAGTAGAAACGTGGTATTAAAAAATGATGTATTTCCCATCAAACACATGAAGACTACTGGTACTTCTATTTTTCTAGTGCTAGATCTTCTAGATCCAACTTATTATGTGAATGATCATCACCCCTCTACATCTACTTCTGAGTCTCAGGAGGGATTTGTTTCTCCCTTGAATGTTTCCCCTCTTAACTTGAATGAATCATATGGTGGTGTCTGTTTGAATGAATCACATGGTGATGTTCCTTCTCATGGTCTTCCCACTGACAATACTACTCAGTCTCAATCTTACATTGTACAACCTAGGAAGTCCATCAAATAGACAAAACCTCCAATTTGGATAAAAGACTTTGTCACTCCAACTATTCCTAGTTTTAATTCTTGTTCTTATCATTTGTATGCATATATGTCCTACTCTCACATAAGTCCAACTTACTTCAAAGCCCTGTCTGCCGATTCTCTTCACAAAGAACCTCAGAGTTTCAAGGAGGTGTCAACTGATCCAAAATGGATTGAGGCAATGAAACTAGAAATTGGAGCCTTGGAGGACAACCATATTTGGAGTATTGTAGATTTGCCACCTGGTAAACATGCCATTGGGTGTAAATGGATCTTTAAATCAAATACCAAGCCTCATGAGAAGTTGAGAGGTTGTAAAGCCAAATTAGTAGCCAAGGGGTTCAGCCAAAAAGGAGGGTCTTGACTACACATACATTTTTTTCCATGTGGCTAAGATGGTGACTATCACGTCTGTCATTGTCTTTGTTGCATTTAATCATTGGAATATATACCAGATAGATGTTCACAATGTCCTAAATGGTGAATTGATGAAAGATGTGTATATAAGATTCCAGATGGATTTTCTAGACAATGGGAGTCTTTAAAGGTCTGCAAACTCCACAAGTCATTGTATGAGCTTAAACAAGCCCCTAGACAGTGGAATAAGAAGTTAACAGAGGTAAGAATTTAATAGAGGCATTACTGGACATGAGGTTTCAATAGAGCCTTCTTGATTACTCTTTGTTCACCAAGAAGGCAGGGTGTGACATAACAGTGATGTTGGTATATGTTGATGACCTCCTAGTTATAGGAAGTAGGCAAGAGTTAATTACACACACAAGGAAAAAACTGCAGACTAAGTTCAAAATAAAAGATCTTGGTGAGTTGAAGTTCTTTTTTGGCATTGAGATTGCAAGGTCTGATAAGGATATTGTGATGACAGAGAAAGTATGCCTTAGAGCTTGTCATATAAGCAGATTTAAGTGGTTCAAAACCAGCAGACACACTACTGGAGATCAATCATCAATTGACTTTTGTTGAATATGATATGAGTGTCCAAGATACGCCTGGCCAGTGGGCCGGGGTCGGGTCTAGCGGGGTCGGGGCCGGACGGGCGAAGGGGGCGGGGTCGGGTCTGGCGGGGTCGGGTTTGGCGGGACTTGCTCCAGTTCCGTCCCGATCCCGATCCCGTTGGAATCGGGTCGGGTCGGGTTCCGGCGGATTTTCCTTTTTTTTTAAAAATAATATATGTATAAAAAAAACTCAATAAACAAGACAAGATAGTGTAATAAAAATATCCCAAGACTGTTTTTGTGCCTCTTATATTATTTAATAGACATATGATTTTTTTGTAATACAAATACAATTGTCTAAATTGCAACTTTGTGGTATTGTCCAAAAGTTGCAAATTACATAATAAAATTGCAATTAAAAAAATTACATTCCAAAAAAAAACTGTTCTAATTGCTTGATAATTTCCTGTGGTTCTTCGGTTGAAATTGGTATTTGTTGGTCAAATTGATCCATGTCGCTTCCACTACCTTCAGATAAGATTTCGTTGTAGTTTTCGTCTTCTTCTTCGTTGATCTCCGGGTGACCGCACCTTCTCCGCTCCGCCAGATCCAATCTCTGAATAATACCGCAATTTCCAAGTTGTCTCCGCTAATGAGTGTCTGTGGTCTCCTATTTGATATCTGCCGCGAGAAAAAGCGCTTTGAGGCCTTGATTGATGACGCTTGAATGTTCAAAACATCTAGGGCCATCATTGAAAGTGTCGGAAAGGTCTTCTCATTCCCCCTCCAGTATTTCAGCAAGTCTTCATGTCCATCTTCATTGATAACTTCTTGGTACGGTACAGAACCCTGCAAAACAAAAATATCTAACTCGCTAATTTGGTTAGTAGCGGTACGGCCGCACATTCTATTTCTGAGGCTTTCAATACTAGCCGCAGAAACAACATGTCTTTTGTGAGGTTGTGTTAAAGATGAAGAAGATGGTATGGAAGCCGGTAAGTTACTAGCATTTTCTTGTTGGTAAAACCTATATATTTTTTTGCATTGGTCTTCTACGCTAGACAACACTTCTTCTTTAGTTTGTTCAATAGGTGGTGGGTGATTTACATTTTTGAGACTTGGCAGTGGTAGTACTTCTATACAATCGTAAATAGTTTCAATGTGATTTAGTACCGTCTATTTTAATAGTCGGATTTAATACAACACCAATAATATAAATAATGGGAATAGGAATAAAATATTTTTTTATTTTGATAAACATTTTTTTAATAGCTGCCATATAAACTGATTTTTCCATATATTCACTAAGTAATAAAAATATTAGAGTTATATAAAACAACATAGTTGAAATAGTAGGATAATATATACCGGAAAATTCGTTTGTTGCTTGAAAAAATTTCTCTAAAAATACAATAAGTTCGAAATTTTTTACCCAATCACTATCTACAACCATATCAGCTGAATTTTGATTATGAGAGTTAAAAAATAAAGTTATAGATTTTCTATAGTCATAAGCAACAAGTAGTTGCTCGTTTAAAGAATTTCACCTAGTGGATACTTCTTCTGAAATTTTTCTATAAGGTAGTCCACAATCATGACAAATTTTTTTATATTCTTTTTTTCGTTGTACTCTATTACTTTTAAAAATAAAGTTTATAGCAAATTGTATTTTACTAAGAATGTCTTGAAAAAGTGATAGACCATCCTTTACAATTAAGTTATATATATGGCACATGCATTTTATATGAAAATGATCTGGAAAAGATGGAGTTAAACTATTTTTTAAAATTGTAATAGCGTAATTGTTAGAAGAATCGTTATCTAATGTAATAGTCATAATTTTATCGATTATTCCATAATAATGGCACACTTGATAAATATTATCTGCAATAAAAGTACCAGTGTGCCTATCATCAATATATCTATACGCTAAGATACGTTTTTGCATAGACCATTTATAATCTATCCAATGACAAGTTACCGTTAAATAATCATGGCCGTTAGTACTACGACCTATATCAGTCGTGATAGATACTTTGTCATTAAAATGATATAATGAACAACGTAAATATATTCATGTGCGAATTTAAATACATCTCTCTTAACAGTTGATCTAGGAAAACCGTTAAAAGCAGGATTATATATATCTCTAATGTAATGAATAAAACCGGAAGATGAAGGAAATGAAAAAGGCAAACCCTCTACATCAACTAATTTTGATATTGCTTCCCTATCTCTACGTTTATTATATTTAGGGCCTACAATTCCCCCCGTCATAGGGTTAATTTGACCCTGTACTTGGTCCGGGACAGTATCAGTATGTGAACCTTGTCCCGATGGAGCGGGCATTTGCGCACCCGGTTTTGAAGCCTGATATTGGGCATACCTAGCTAGATGAGCACTTACTACGTGTCTAATTAAACTCCCCGTCCCGCCGTGACCTTTTCTAGTTTTAAATTTTAAAACATTTTTACAAATTTTACATCTAGCTACTTGATTCTCTATGTCCCTATAAAAAATATCCATGCATCTGATTTTATTGGTCGGTTTGCCGGACCTCGTCTCATACTAGGGGGAATATGAGGCATTTCAGTTGAAGGTGCATCAGTGGGTGTGTTGTCATCAACATTAGTGGGTGTATCATCTAGATCATCGTCTAAATTAAAGTCTTCTTGAGTTTCAGAAAATAGATCCTCGTCTAAATCTAATGGTATTGTAGGAAAATGTTGAGTATCAACAAAATCATCATGTGTAGGAATAAGATGACTAGAAGAAGTACCCTTGCCCTGGTTGCCCCTACTAGAAGAAGCACCCTTACCCTTACCCTTAAACATATCTCTTAATCCTTCCATTTTAATTATGATAATAAATAATTAAAGATAATAAAATTAAGTGCGCTAAATAAAATAAACAGACAATAATAATTTAATGAAGGAACGAATGTACCAAACGCCGATGTGTAATCGAGAGGTTGAAAATTGAAACTTTGGTCGATGGAAGATTCTCAAGCTAGTTGCCAACTTCACTCCCAATTCCCAAATGAATAAATAAAATTGAATATTTAGTAAACAATGTAGACTTGTAGAGAGATATATTGAGAGATTAGAGAGATTGTAGAAAGATTTGAGTTATTTATAGTTGGAAAATTGGGTTAAAGTGTAAATATAATAACTTATGGGTTAAAAATAAATATTAAGGGGTAGGGGGAGGGGGAGGCCAAAAATGGCCGTTGCCCAACGGCCAAAATCTAAAATGGTCGTTGGTGCAACGGTTATATTTGCAAAGGGGGGACAAGGGGCGGGATCAGGGCGGGCTCGGGACGGGTTCGGGGAGGGCTCGGGTCTGGCGGGCATGGGAGGGCTCGGGACCGGTCGGGATGAGACATTGTCCCGTCCCGGTTCGAGTCCCGCTACCAATTTTTTTTTTTTACTAATCGGGGTCGGGGCGGGCTCGGGACGGGGCCGTCCCGGCCCACTGGCCAGCCTTAGTCCAAGACAGTGATAAGAATATCAAAGGGAAGTCAACTGACAATTTGCTTAAGGATTTAGGCCCTTCTCAGATGATTGTAGGAAAGTTATTGTATCTTACTATGACAAGACCAGGCTTGTCTTTCACAGTTCGGGTGCTTAGTCAATTTATGCATAGTCTAAAAATGTCACATATGGATGCTGCTCTGAGGGTAATCAGGTATATCAAAGGGTCACCTGGCTTGAGACTGTTTATGCCAGCCCATAACACAAGCTCACTCACAGCCTATTGTTACTCTGACTGGGGAACTTGTCTTCAAACCAGAAGATCAGTGATAGGATACTTAGTAAAGTTTGGTGGAGCTTTGATTTCTTGGAAGTTAAAGAAGCAGGAAACAAGGTCAAGAAGCTCTGTCGAATCTGAGTTAAGGAGCATGGCATCAGTGGTTGCAGAAATCACTTTGGTTAATAGGCTTGTTCAAAGAGTTGGGTGCTGATATTCAAGAACTAGTAGATTTGTGGTGTGACAAGAAGGCAACAATACAAATTGCTGTCAATCCAATCATTCATGAAAGAACTAAGCACATAGATATAGATTGTCACTTTGTGAGGGAAAAAATACTTCAAGAACTAATCAAAACTGATCATATTCACACAAAGGATCAACTGGCAGATCTGCTAACTAAGAGTTTGGGAAAGGCTCAACATGATGATCTTCTGTCTCAACTTGGAATGAAGAACTTGTTCCGGCCATCAGCTTGAGGAGGGGTGTTGAGTGACACAAGTATAACAAGCTGAGTTAGTTAGGGGTATATTAGTAATTGTAAAGCTAGGATTAGATATTTTATGTAGACAATTAGAAATTAGAAGTGTGTATCTATCTCATTTCCTCTTCTGTACATGGAGTTGGTTTCTCATCTCCATGGCTGCTAACAGAAACAACATGACCTAATTCTGCACTACTACTAGTAGCTAGTGCCTTTTAGCTCAAACTAAAAAGGTCCTTTAACTCTTCATACTTAAATTTGATTTCATGCTCACTACACAGTTATAAGTGCAGGGTTTATTTAAAAACATAGACTGTTAAAATATGCCTAACACCCACAAACATCACCATCACATAAAAAGACGATCTAATTTATTATGTCTGTAAAATCAAGTTAATTATGTCTTCAAATTAGGTCTTGAAGCACGACTTCCCTGGGGTTTCATGAATATCCCACCTTATTAGTCTGCTAAACTATTTTAAACTGATAAGTGCCATCATCAGTTGGAATTTGGAAAAGTTTGAAAGGAAACGTAACTCCACGTTTACACGAACAGCATATATATAATTTGAAAAGCTATCTCAACTATCAAATATTAGTTGCTTAAGTTCAACTTTTTATACTACTTTTAATATCCATACTTTGACATTGTACATTTTTTAACATGATTATCAGGTCATTTGAAAGATATAATTATATGAAACAATTATACACAGTAAGTGGAATTAGCTAGTGTATTATGAAACATAAGTAAGGCAAATAAATTTCTACAGAAAATTAAATTGCATTGATAGTGTAAAAATTTATTAAATTGTCAGTGAATAATATCAAATTAAATTCTTTTATTTATATAGAGTGTCCATATACATATGAAAGAATATATACAGAGAAGATATTATAAGAAAAGAGTAGTAATATTCTAAAGGGGTGAAATAATGGTTTTAACCTATTACGGAGTAATTAACTAAGTCACTCAATCCTTTTGTTAGTTTTTATTATTTAGTGGATCAATATCGTAATGCTCATTGGAACCACAAGGCAGAACTGATTTTGAAGACCTAAAGGTTAAAATATCTGGGCTGTAAAAGGAGATACGTACAAGCAAGTGCATATAGTATATATGTGGTCATGCATCACCATGCAAGCAAAAATGTATAGTGCTGTACAGCTTAGGGTTTGATGTGGATCGTTGAGGAAGCTCCTTTGTGCAACTTGACGGGTGATGTATCGATATTTAAATTATTTAAGGTTATATATTTTCACAGACAATGTAAAGTTTGTGTTTAACATATATATTATATTATTGTAGTTTAACATATTAATTATATGTGGTTATAATTAGTTACTATTTCTTATCAAGCTTCTAACCGAAACTACATAAAAGTTATGATCAGTAATGACTAATTTACAAGTGTTCTAATCGTGTAAAGATCTTGTCACCGTTAATGGATAGAACTTAATCTCTATTTTACGTTTAGAGTTTAACTAATCGTGGAGGTAGAAAGCCTACGATCGTGAACTTCTTTTCCTGTAGAAGAAAAGATGACAATAACTGAGGAATAAGCATCGACAAATTGATGTGCCAGCAACTACAGTATTACAAAGGATGTGAGCTTTATCCCAATCGTTCATTATACGCACATCGACAAGATCTTCTCTAATGAGTTAATATAATACTCGAAAAGGGACTACGAGTCACCTTCTTTATTTGAGCACTACTCTATGTACGTGATATACTAGCATCTACTCTATGTACGTGAAATAGGGGAGATGTCATTCGATTCATTATAGAACGAGTGTGTCTTTCGATATACGTGATATACTAGCATCTCCTTGGCGTAACGAAAGTGTGATTGTCATTATGGTAGATTGAGGTACTATATGGGATGCGTTTGATGGGTTGTCAAGCGAATCGACTCTGGTATGTTAAGGCTAAACTCTTCCTTCTTTTGACATGATTGTTGAAGTGACGACGTGTGATGAAACGTCTGCTAAAGAGACTCTATTTCGGTCTAGAGAAAACATGTTGTTTCTTCACTCTAAAAGGGTTTCAATGACTCCTGTTGTCCGTGGTCGAAAGTACTTTCGGTACCCTATAACATCTCGTTTATGTTGACATCTCGCGACTCCTTTTTGATTTCATAAAAAAACTAGTCAGGAGGCAAAATACTTTATTGACTCGTATGAAATGGGTATTTATTGATGACAGGTTCAAAACGTTACTCGGGAGTTAACGACCTTACGTCACGCCGATGACTCCAATGATAGTATGAGTTTGTGTGTGGATTTAATAGTGACATATAAGCGAGGTAGTAATGTTATATATGTATGCACACTACCTATTGGGGAATGATTATATATATTTCTATTTACCACCGGGCTACGACCGGTTGGCAGTTACCACAAGTTGGATAGTTATGTATGTTATTTACCACTGGTTGGACAGACATATTATTTATCACCGGGATACGATCGGTTGGGTAGTTACCACTAGTTAGGCAGTTATGTATATCGTTATTTACCACTGGTTGAGCAGATACTTTATTTACCACCGAGCAACGACCGGTTGGGCAGTTACCACTTATCAGTTGGGCAGACGAACAAATAGACTTACAGCGTTAATATAGCGGCATAGAACAAAGTTGTAATACAAGAACGTCCAATATGTATGTTGTGGCCCTCATCGTTATTTCAGAGGTTCAGGTTGACTCGTATTCCTTTCTTTTTTTATTATGTAATATTACGTCACATTATTCATAGTAATGTCCCTTTATTTGGGGACGCTGTGTTTCATGCCACGCAGGTTCAGGTAGGCGAGGAGAGAATCCACCCTTGTAGATCGCGTTCAGATATCAGCTTTTGTTGGTGAGCTCCATTTCCTCCTAGAGTATTGCCGAGTCAGGGTGATGTTTATATCCTTTTGGTACTTTGGGTATGTCGGAGGCCCTGTCCCGACTTATGTATTATGTCAATGTTCTCTTAGAGACTTTGTAGACATGTCATGTGTTGTGCAGTTTGTTCAGTACGACCTTGTAGGCCTGGATGTTGGTTAGAGATTATGTTGGCCTTGTCAGTCTTAGTACCTATATTTGCATAGGTTGGGTTCTTCTGTTTGCAGGATATTTTGTCGTGTTATTTTACTGTTATCATTGGCCTTGTCGGCCCAGACAATTATACATTCGCGTGATGATATTCAGGTAGTACGTTCATGTTGTTCAGGCGTCGGGTGCTGGCCACCCCAAGGTTGGAGTGTGACACATAACCTTTCCCATCGAAAGTAGTGTTGACAAGGATCATGCCAGGAGAATCAGAGGCATGAATCTAGAAAGGACTAGAGGAATCTATGACTCCATTCTTAGTTGAAACTGGTGGAACACCATCACTGGTCTGTCCATCAGTGAAAGAATCATTGAGATGAGTACTTTCTGCGCTTGGATCCGCCATTAGAAGGGTGGAAGCTCACAGAAGAATGAAGAAGAAAGGAGATTCGAAGAAAGAAAGAGAAAAGGGGGATCGAAATCCTAAAGTTTAGAATAAAGAGAAGAATGGGAATTTTTTTTGGTGTATATCATTGAGCACTGTACACTCGTATTTATACAAGTAGGAGAATGAAAACTTTCACTTGTCACTATTCTATATGTTATTGCCTAACAAAGTATAACTAACTAATACTAGATAAGAAAAGAATATACACGTCTATACATTCCAGAGAATACAAGAAGTTTGATCATTTTATTCTTCAGTCGTCGGGCCCAGTGTTGGTTTGCAGGTTTCATTTACTGGGCCCAAATCATTTGCATTAGCTGAGCCCAATAGCTGTGGTGTCGGAAATTGAGCCCAAATCACCCTTCTGCTTCATTTTCTCGAAGCTATCTCCTTTCTCGAATTTGGAATCAAAATGAGAGGTTAAGAGTGAATGTGAGTTTGGTGAGATCCCAACACGTTACCGTATAAAGTAATCAAATTTTAGTAGATAATCAGCTAGAATGTTCTCATAAGTCGATTAACTCTTTAATGATTTTGTTAATCTTTTATCTTAAAAACAATCGGAATCAGTTAAATTTCCAAACCAAATTGGGAAATATGATATCAATTCAGAAGAAACTTAGGTTTTAAATCAATAATAAAATTGAGTATTGAGAAGAAAGTACTAAGCACTTAGTTAGTTAATGGGTTTAGTTACATATGTTAGACATTTCACTCGATATTAAACAAATGCATAGTTCCTTTCCTTTTGGTGGAAGAATCCATTAATATCTGTATTAGAGTAAATTGTTTACATCACGTCTCTTGGGGTGCGATCTTTCCTCGAATTCTGCTATTGCGGAATATTTTGTGCACTAAAATACCTATAAAAAAGATTAATTAATATCTCACCATACAAAAGTAATTACACTCTTTTTGGTTACATAAGAAAAATGTTGGGGGAAAAAAGTGTGCGTCTTATAATTAGTTAAAGAGAGCCGAAAAAAACACTGCTGATTATGCTAACGAGAAAGATACTTCCTCCGGTTCACTTTATTTGTCATTCCGGTTAAAATAGATAGTCTAAAATAATTATTATTTTAAAAAATTAAGATATAATTATATATATTTTTTTTATTTTTGTCTTTAGTAATAATTTTTCTTGAAAGTATAAATATTGACTGATTAGTATTTTTTGTTTTAATGAAGAAAAATTAAAATTCTACTATTAAAGATAATAAATAAAAATATGATAGTTAAAATATATTTTTTCTCCGTCTTAATTTAAGTATCTTATTTTCTTCTTTGATCTATTTAAAAAAAATATCTCTTTTTATATTTAGTAAAATTTTTAATCACAAGACAAGTTTCAAATCATAAGATTTAAAAAAATATTTTAAATTTAAAATCATAAAATTTTATTTTATTTTTTAAATTTCGTAACATGTTAAACTAACCTACTTAAAGGAGGGTATAATTTCTATAAGGACGTGGAAACAAAAATGTGACGAGTGTATCTATTAGTAGCGCAGAGTGGATAATTACGAACTAGTCTATTGCTTCCAAAATATAAGTAATAGTCCTTCTTCCTATAGGAGCACACCAGAAAACAAGAAGAAGAAAAAACTTTTAAGGCAAATTCGCTTGAACTTAATATACAATTGATTAGATTTTGATTGAATAAGTGTTAGATTGAGCTGAAGAAAAAATTGGAAATGGCTAATTTGTATGTAAAAGCAGTGCCTCCTGCGGATCTGAACAGGAACACAGACTGGTTCATGTACCCTGGAGTATGGACCACTTACATACTCATCCTCTTCTTCTCATGGCTTCTTGTTCTTTCCCTTTTTGGCTGCTCTGCTGGCATGGCTTGGACTGTTGTAAATCTCTCTCACTTTCTTGTATGTTCTCTTTTAACCTACCCCTTTCCATTTATGTCTTTCATTTGGGGTTTCTTTTAACAGTTCTTGATTGGATTCTTTATGTTAAAGATTTGATCTTTCTTGTATGTTCTATTTTAACCTATGTCTTTCAGTTTATATGCCTTTTAGGTCTCTCATTTGGGGTTTCTTTGAACTTTGTGTTAAAGATTTGATCTTTCTTTCATAATTTGGATTATTTCATGATTTCAAGTGGTTTAAGACTAACCCCACATTGTGGTTTCGATCTATAGGCGTCTTTTTGTTTTTTAATTTATAGTTTTTGTCCCCTTGTGTTATAGGAGTAAGTGTTTGTGAGTCCTTTATGTTAAAGATTTGATCTTTTGGTCCAGGATTTTGATTTCATTGGCGAAATTGAATGGCTTAGAATGCACTCATAGTTGCTTGATGAAGTAAGTAGAATATCATTAGAAGGCATCCAGAAGATGCAAAAGTTACAAAAGAGAGGGACTGTCAGCTCAAAGATACAAAATACAAGTTACTAGAATTCACCCATATCAGGGTTTTGATTTGTATGTGCCTGTCTTTCATTTTGTGATCTTTATTTTTTCTCGAGAGTTCTTGGTCCGAACTCTGAGAATTTGAATTGCTTTGGGGAAAATTGACCCAAATTGAATGCCTAACCAATATGCTCCAACTCTTAGCGTCCTTTGGAGGAACTTCAACTTATCCTGTCAGGCTAAAATGGAGATTAAACAACAAAGGAATTTTCTCTGTTAAGTCTGTTTACTGGAACCTCAACCATGGAACACCCTTGATTGAGATTTGGCCTTGGAAGCTAATTTGGAAAGTAAAAATCCCTTTCAAGGTCTCTTGTTTTGTTTGGTTGGTTGCAAGGAGGGCATGCCTGACCCAAGAGAATAGGTTTTCAGATTTGTTCAAGATGTTCCTTATGTGGTCAAGATGGTGAAACCAATAAGCATCTTTTCTTACACTGCAAGACAACTACAAATCTGTGGAACATGTTCTTTTGTATCCTTAGTATTAATTGGACTATGCCTAATACTACTGTGGAGCTCTCAGATGTTGGAAGAGTGTAGGGAAGAGGGGTGGAGAAGATGACGGGTGGCAGATCATCCCAGCTTGCTTTTGGTGGACAATATGGAAGGAAAGGAACTCTAGAATTTTGGAGGATACTAGCAGCTCTATTCAGAAAATTAGGATGAATTGTCTAAGTCTCTTCTATTTTTGGTGTAAACAAAATTTGTGGGGGGAGATAGGAGACCTGGTAGATTTAATAGGAAAAGTGTAAGTATAAGTTTTTGTTGGGTGCTCCTAATACTTTTTGCTGTAAAGATCTCAATTCAGCTTCAATTGTAGCTGAATTTTACTGTGAATACAACTCGTTACCAAATTTCAAAAAAAAAATTGACCCAAATTGTTTCTGTTTAGGAACTTTGAGCTCGAGTACAAGGATTTCTAGTTCCTAGTGAATGATATTAGCTCACTTTTAAGGATTCTATCTAGGAGAAAAGTTTAATGAAAGGAAGAAAACGAGGCAAATACATAGTTGGAGTAAAGGGTGTACTCAACAATGGAATCAAGATCAGTTGTCAATGATCCAATTTAGAAAATACTCCTGATTTTCTTAAGAGAATGAGTGGACTAAAATTGCTTAGCTAGTTCGGCTTTTTCGGAATTGGTAGATTTTGGGGCTTTACAGTTTTTGCTTTCGTTGTCTGTAAATCATTTGCATGCTTTTGAACTATACCCTCCATGTTTCTAGTTTGGACTGCTAGTATCAAGTTGAATGGGAAAAACATTCAGTCAACGGCTTGGAGAGCAACCAAAGTCCACGTTTTGCATTCTCAGAGTTCTAAGACATTGAATTTTTTTCTTACATCTCGATTTGTCAAAGTCGTAATGGTAAATAACAGTTTAGTAGTCTTTGCTGCTACTTATTGAGCATATAAAACCATGACGGATTGGTCAAACTGTATGCACTCATGTTCTATTAGTTGGGATGAAATGTAGTGTTAAGCTGTAGAGCTACTGATGGATGGTCCATCTCGATACTGTTGCATCTTGCAATTGTGCTACTTCAAGACATAGACCCCAAAAAAAGAAAAAAAACTCGAGTAGTTTATATAATATGTGAGGCTCTTGTGTGTGAGTTTTCTGCCAGTTTGTTCCCTCAGAAGGTCCTAGCTTGTTAACAACTATTTTTTTCCTGTTGTTGACTGTCTGCTATTATTTGCTATTTGATAAAGTAAGCTGCAGATGCACATCTAGCTAATCCAATGTAGGCATTGCCATGGGTGTTCTAGATATAATCAGGTTTAAATGATAGAAGTAAAGCTTTATGCTAAGCTGCAGTCTTGCTTACAGGTTGTTTGACCTTGGAATACTTTTGTCTTGATTACTCAGAACAAATCAACGTGCTTCCTTTTAGTAACCTTTTACAAATCTTAGGGGAACTGAATATAGGACGCTTTGCCATAACTAGGAACCAATTTTAGCCTTGCCTTGAAAATAACTGGGTCCTTAGATATTTAGCATATTTTGCACTCGTTCCAGCTCCACTTGCTCGCAATAGCATTTTTCTTTTCGGGAGTCAAAACTATTGTCATGTTAGTATATGCATCTGCAGTTTCAGGAGTGTACACACATCTGCACAATCTAAGAAGTATAATAGGATTACTTTCGGATTGCTTTTTGGTTGAAGGGGTAAACAATTGGCAATCAACTGACCGGACTACTCTTCTCGCCTCATGTCCTGCTTTCTCCAACTTTCTAAGTATCTGAACACCACATTACCTTCACTTTTGCTTCATTCCAACTCAGTTTCGGTTTATGTATTCTCATCCATACTGGCTGTCCCCAGAAAAATGAACAAACACATGCGCATACTCGCACATATATGATATATATATATGCATCTCGTTAATCTACAGCCATTTTAAATTTTTGAGCAACTTAACTTTCTGTTTATCAATGAGATTTTCTTTAGACTTAATGTTCTTAAGTTGTGTAATTGAGGTTCTCCTTCCCCTGCCTCCTTTCCAGGCTTGCCTCCACAAAGAAACAGAGTTACTGACACCCTCTCTTACCCGCTTCCGCTCATGCCAAAGATGTTTTGGCATAACTTATAAAGAGCTATCAGAATCTTCTACTTAGTTTTATATATATATATATATATATATATATATATATATTGTTGAAGCCAATTTAGGGGAAGAGGTAGACCTAAAATCACAAGTTGTCTCGAAAGACCTACAATGTCCTGGAATCAATGCAGACCTAGCTAACGATAGAGCAGAATGGAAAAAAAAGATTCATATCGGTGATGTCTATTAATTGGGAATAGGTTTTAGTCTTGTTAGTATGTTGATTTTGGACCTATTGCTTTTGCTAGGATTATTGTCCTTTATAGATTTATATGCTAGTAAAGATTTAGAGAACTTGTAATGTTCTAATTGTTGTTGTTCTCATTATTATTTATCTTATTTTTTCACTTTTATTTTTATGTGGTATGATGATCACATGAGTTGAGCTTAAATGGAGACACAGGAGGTTTCATGTAATCGACCCCAACATGTTTGGGACTAAGGTGTAGTTGTTGTAGTTGAATCCAATTTAGATCAAACTAGTACCACAACCTTTTGGGAACCACCGAGTATATTCCTTCTAATGAAGATCAAGCTAATATCAGAACCTTTTTGGAATCACCAAATATATTTCGTCTAGTGACATTCAAGGGGTTTTACCTAAGTCTTAGGCGTCTTAAATATTCCGATTTTAAGTCTCCATCTTCGAACTTCTCGTTCGATGAAGAAGTCCGCCCCAGTCACTAAACCTAGCTCACCGAAGGGGGCGGACACAACAGCTACATGGACAGGGGCGTTCAGCCACTTGACTCGTTGGAGAGGGGCCCCGGCACGACACTATAAATGTTGGGTTGAGCAAGAATACTGCGACTAAGAATGGCCTTTGATAGCGGGCAGTTTCAAAGGCTTTGTCTTTCAACTCTTCGGTGGATGCGCCCCTTCACTTAAAGGCGGCACTAAGAAAAAATTTATCGCAAGACAAGACTGAGATAGAAGTTGTATCTTAAACCGACTGAGATGAACCCGCACCACATTTTTTCGAATCAAAAGCCTGTGATAGGAAAAAGAAAACTTGATCAGATAGTTCGCTACTCGTGTGACCCCGCCTCATGGCTTTCAGAAGGGCCGAAAGTGCATGATGATTAGGACAATCCCCTTTTTTCACTCCTCTCCTTCCTTATAGTAAAAGCGAGTGGCTTAAGGCTCCTTTCCTTCCCCATGTGGAAGAAGTGTACACACAAGGGACTGCTGCTCATAACTACTAGCTATCCATCTAGCCCACGATAGCGAAGGCTCAAAAACAAGTTCTCAGTCCTCTTTCGCCGAGATGCCTTTTAAAAAGATTTTTTCCCGCATCGGAACAAGGTCCGTCGTGTATTCCCCCCTGTGTCTTCTGTAAGAACGAGAGGGACGCTACCATAACAGCACATAAAGAGTTATTCGCCTTAAAGGGCGCAATTTCATTACTTTATCATCGGATTTATTATGAAATTCATATTCCGATTTTAAGTAATCAAGTTTGGATTAATCAGGATGAGAACTTGAATTTTTCAAATTTAATGTCTCTGGCTTTTGTTTTTTGAGCTATGAAACTGGAGGGCTGTGGTCCTTATTTCTAAGCTAGCTGTAAAATATTCGGGAAATATACTTGAGCTGCATAGTTCGAGGCAGGATCTCTTTAGGAACTTATTTGTCTGAATCGGATTTGGTCTGATTCAGTGTTTTAATTTGGTAATTGATGGTCTCGTATTATTCTGATATTTATCTTTGTAATTCTTACTGCTTGAGGTTGGTTGCACTCAATCTGTATATTAAAAGAACGTATAGCAACTGAGAAAGATCTATTTGATTTATCACCAATTAATCACGAACACTTTCAGCAAGTAGTTTTGTGAACTATTATAAATTAAATCAATTTACAAAAACACAAGAAGCAAAAAAGGTCTTTTGCTTGAATTTTTGCAAACTACAGAAACTGAGTAATGCTCACAGAGGTGTGAAATGAGCGGAAAAGGGCCAAAAATGCCCTTGTACTATTTGAAAACGTCTAAAAGTACCCTTCATCCATCGATTTGGTTAAAAATACCCTTTTCTCACCTATTTTGGCTCATTCTTGCCCTTAAAACTAACAGCCCACTCTTTGTTACTCCTTCTGTCCCAAAAAGAACGACTCGCTTTCCTTTTTAGTCCGTCCCAAAAAAAATGACATATTTCCTTATTTGACAACAATTTAACTTTAAACTTTACCTTTTACGCAAAACGAGATGATCTATAACCACACAAATATCTTTGGTTTATTTTATACCATAAGGTTCAAAAGTCTTCCTATATTTCTTAAAGTGCGTGCCAAATGAAAGTACATCACATAAATTGGGACGGAGGGAGTATTGTTTTTTATTATTAGTTATTACGTGTTTGGAATTTTTCATAGGAATTGGGTCATGGGACGGGTATGGTGGGTCGGGCGATTTGATTAAAGAGAAAAAATCTGGTGTGGTTGGGGTTTTAATTTTGTCCATTAGGGAGATGCCACTTAATAAAAAAAGGGCAGTCCGGTGCACTAAGCTCCCGCTATGCGTGGGGTCCGGGGAAGGGTCGGATCACAAGGGTCTATTGTACGCAGCCTTACCCTGCATTTCTACAAGAGACTGTTTTCACGGCTTGAACCCGTGACCTCCTGGTCACGTGATAACAACTTTACAAGTTACTCCAAGGCTCCCATTCACTTAATAAATAATTATAAAAGATAATAATAAAGAGGGGACTGTTAGTTTTAAGGGAAAAAGTGAGCCAAATAGGTGGAGAAAGGGTTTTTTAACAAAATAGGCGGATGAAGGGTATTTTAGACCTTTTCTGATAGTACAGGGGCATTTTTGGCTCTTTTCCGGTGAAATGAGTGACCTATTAAGGAAACAACTGATGAACGACTCAACTTTTACAATGAATTAGATAAAGTATGCTTTTAAAAGTCTTAACTTATCCAGATATTTTCCTTTAATTTGATCTCTGATCAGCTGCTTCTTCATTTTTACTTTGGCTACTGTTGAGACGAGGTTGATTTATTTATTTTGATATGTTCTCGTGATTTATTCCAAAAAAAAAAAAGAGCAAATGACATCTTCACATGTGACTGAGCGTGCTTCAACATGCAGGTCACATATCACTTCTTCCATTGGAAGAAAGGAACTCCATTTGCTGATGATCAGGGAATGTACAATCAATTGACTTGGTGGGAGCAAATAGACAATGGGAAGCAGCTCACTCGTAACAGAAAATTCTTAATGGTTGTGCCTGTGGTTCTGTAAGTTCATCTTTCTTTCTGTTGATTTTGACAATTTGGTTTGGAAATGCTGAGATCATTGTGACGTATCCTAAAAGGGGAAAAGACGTGCTAAGATAATGTTTGTTCTTCCTTTTTTTGTTTTTGGTGCAATAAGAGAGTGTTGGATGGTTAAACTTATGCTAGAATTTAATTTCTAAAGTTAATTTCCTGAGCTAATTGCACAAATTGTCTGCAATTTATGCCTCAAAAAGAATCTTTAATCGCAATGTTTCTTGTGAAAATTTCATGCTATGGCGGGCTTCTGCTTTCTTTTCATTAATGAAACCTACTACCAGTTATTATTATCAACTCAAGTCTCAAATAAAAGGACAAAAGTATGTGAATTTGGAAGGCTTGTTAAAAGGAAAAAAAAGACATAGGTGGCATTATGATTGGGCTAGATGGACAGCCAGTTGTTATAAGCAGCTGTAATAGGAAAGAATATAGAGGTGTATGAGACAGTCTCAAGGGATTGAGAAGTTTGATGAAGTAGCAAGTTAAATGAAAGGCTAGAGTAAACTGCGAGCAGTCGAGCACTCCCATTGAACAATGACGATCTGTTTGAGCAGAGATACCAAGATGATGCATTCAAATTGTCATATTCTTAGAGTTTAGAGGGGCAATATGAAAGATAGTTTCATAACTAAGGGATTCTTATTATCTTGCTGTTGTTAGTGCCTTTTATTACTGCTGCCTTTTCATCTTTCTTTGAGCCAAGGTTCTATCAGAAACAACCTCTCTATCTTTACAAGGTAGGGGTAAGGTCTGCGTACAGCCGTACACTCTACCCTCCCCAGACCCCACCTGGTGGGACTATACTGGGTTTGTTATTGTCGTTGTAGTTTCATAACTAAGGGAGCTAAAACCATGCGCTCTTGCCTTGGAGATGTATTCCTTTGAGGGAGGAGCTCTCTGCTTTTTCTTGTTTCTTCTCAAATTTAACACTTGCATGCTAACTGTGTTGCACAAACACACTAGAAGAAGGGCATGTAGATGTTAACTTGAGTTTGACAGTGATATTCCTCAGCACAACGAGAAGCATTCTACTAATTCAGATATAAAAATAATTAGAAATTGAAAAATTTATTCCCGATATGCAGGTCTGAGTCTTCTAATTGAAGTGTGGGAGTTCCCGAAATACTTTTAAGAATTTATAACATGTGTATCCATGTTTTTCCATTAAGAGTGACACTTTACGAGGAAGAGTCACTCTGAAGACACATATCTGGGGTACATGTCATAAACTTGGAAAGCATGTGTAGAGAATAAGAGGAGAAAAGGAATTCTCTTAGAGTCTCAAATGAAGGGTTGTACTTTTTAAAAAATATGGAAAGAAAAGGCCGAGGGGCTCTATTTTTTAGAGAAAGCAAGTTTAGAAACAAAGGGGAAAAAAAGAAAAGGAGAAGAAAACGTTGAAGGAAATTTCTCTCCAAATAAACCCATTTAATTTCCTCAAAAGATACTCATATTTAAGTTTTAATTTTTTTTGGATCTTTGCAATGAAAAACCTGCTGAATGAGCAATCAAGCTCCTCTTGATATCACGATAATTTTCTATATAAAGATACTACAGGTTTTTTCTAGTATGTTAATGTTGATTAGCTATTAAAGGGTGGCTCAGTTGGTTGAGCATGAGACTTTTTGAAACCCCCTGACTACGACAACAGGGGATTTGCCTTCTGGGTCGGGCTAGTCGTACGAGGATTGCCTAGTGCAGGTTATCTCTTGTATGGTTTGCGGGCTATTGCACAGGAGCGGGGTTTACCCTGTACGCACCCGAAGGGTAGCGACTATTGGTTTCCTTTTCATAAAAAAATGTTGATTAGCTATTAATATTGTAATACAACTACTTTAATGGTTTGTATAATTTTTGTTTTAATTCTATGTGAATTTGTCAACTTTCGTTGTTTATTTTAGTTGCTAAGCATTTGAATGTTGCATTTCCTCAAATATGTTTTGTATACACACTCATATGGATATCCCCGTATTGGAGAAAGGTAATTAGACAGGACATGACACATCTACAGCTTACTGAGGGCATGACCTTAGATAGGAGGGTATGGAGATCGTGGATTAGGGTAGAGGGTTAATAGGTAGTTGACCATTGTCCTGCCTTTAAGAGGGACGGGCGTGGTGGTAGTCTTGCGCACATTGTCTAATTATAATATTTAGACCTATTCATGTAGTTTGTTGCCATTTGGTACCTGCTACTAGTTATTTTATTTCGGCTATCACATTATCTCGTTGTGTTAGTGTCATTTTCTGTATGATTTGTAATGCTTTTCTTATTAGTTGTCATGTTTTCTTCACTGCTATTTTTTCATAACTATTTTGATTTGGTGCACTTGAGCCGAGGGTCTTCCGAAAACAGCCTCTACCTCCACCTGCGTACACTTTATCCTCCCCAAACCCCACATGTGGGATTACATTGGGTGGTTGTTGTTGTATACACACTCATACACACATATATCCTGATTTTTGAGATTTTTGGTGTCACACATCCGACGCATGTGGAATACAAGGTGCCAACTCCATATGCATGCAACGTAGCATGCGAAGCCTGTGATATTTCTCAACTTAATTCGTTGTATACTGATGACATTTCACTTTAGAGATTTCTTAGTCAAACTTGTTTCTACTTGTTTGACTGACAGGTACTTGATAGCCTCACATACAACTGATTACCAACATCCAATGCTTTTCTTCAACACCATTGCTGTGGCTGTGCTGGTTATTGCCAAGTTCCCCAATATGCACAAGGTCCGAATCTTCGGAATTAATGGGGATCAGTGAATCGTTCTCTTTCTGTTTTCAGTTTGTGTTTCTCAATGTAAGCTTTCTCAGCCTCCTGCTGTTCTGCGTAAAGCTGGTCTCTGTATAGAAATCAGGACAGGAAAGAGTACTTGCTTCTTTAGTGCTAATGTCTTCTACGAGTGCTTCTCTATATAGTGAAGCAATAAATGTAACAAGTTTTCTGTACAGTGTAATTTTTCCCTATAACGTTATATGAGAATATTATAATTAGTTCAATCCATGTTTCTGTAGTGTGCTAGTGTTTAGTAGTAGTTTGTAAACTAGTACCATTTAAACTGTTTGAGCATATGCTGGAAGGAGATGTATCTCTGTAACACCCCGTACTTTCAGGTAATAGTTGAGCACCTAAGCGTAGGCAAGTGGACCGGGCTCCGGGAAATTTATGTTGTACTTCGTAGGCTAATAAGAAATTAGTTTATAAAAGGACGTGACCCCGAAATAATTTTGAATTTAATAAGTGTGACGACAGTGTTTAATAATAATAATTGTGTATCCCCGAAGAGATTATAGACTGGTATTTTATTACAGGAATTATGACATTGACATAAGAGGATTTTATTAATCGCTGGGATTTAAATAATTGGAGACTGAGAATTTAATTATGTGTATAATTGATTAATTATGGGATTAATTAATTATAAGTGGGGACATTGTATAGGGGGACATTACATGTAGCCTTATAAGCATCCGGTTGGGGATGACTCAGTTCAAAGCAAACCAAATCGTTGTAGCTTCTGAGTTCCATAAAATCTTCAGACAATTCTCTCTTCTCCATAATTTACACCATCAGTTCTCCAAACACTCTTCAATCCTTAACACCCCTGAAGAAATCCTTCCATTAGAAGGAATGAATTCCTGTTAATGATCGCTGAAATTCCAATCAAATTGGAGGAAATACCGTGAGCTTTCACACAACCAAAAATGGGAAATTCATGGCGTTTTGAACCTGAATTCTGGAAAAATCAAGTCCTTAGACTAGCCTACACATTTCGAAGTCAGGCTAGAGACCCATAATTTTTGAAGAAGTTCTGGGAGTCGTTTTTGGGGGTCCTGTTTCTGCGGTTTCTGCTTGTCGGAAGTTGTTTCGAGCAAAAGGGTTTTCCAACGATTCTCGTCGTTGTGTTTAAAAGAGATAATCTTACTTGTTCTTAAAGTTTATACAATTTATGAATTCGATTCTTACCATTAAGTTCTAGGGCGATTGTCGAAAATGCTAAACTTGGGTTGGGTGTTGTCGAGACTACCGTAATTGCAAGTTACTGGGATTGCATGTGAAATCGTTGTATTGTTTTTGGGATTGTAGCAGTAAAAAGGAAGGATTAAGAGGGTTGGGTGTTTCACTACTTACATAGGTTTCGATATAGAGGAAATATAGGTTCCACGCGTTCAAGGTATTCGTTAGAATGTCCCTAAGAATCTGTTTCTAATATTTTGAGTCGATTATGATTTAAATCGTCTGTATGATGTAGACAATCGTTCATAGAGCTTACAAGGACCCGCGGAACTTAGATAATTTCAACAACAAGGTATGCAAGGCTCTTTCATTCTTTTGGCATAATTCTATGTGCAAAACGTAACCATCATGTTGCTACACAAATTACTCTACTCTTAGTAGTTGAGAACAATCATGTTATTGAATCTTGTGTTAAAAACTTGTTTAAAAATGGTTCTGAGTCCTTATTGAGGCACACGAAAAAAAGATTGATATTCACAATGTTAGTCAAAGATTCACATATTTTGGGCCAGGATGTGTTGTTGTCATTCATGCATTCTCATTTGCATTGCATTCATATATTATCCTGGACCACTTGTGCTATGCACACTACTATATGATAAATATTATATATATGTAGGGAATATGGGGAAAGAGGGAAAGACGTTATATACGCACACCACCTGCAGCTGGTACAGACTATCACAAAAGAGCCCTAAGAGGCCAATATGATGTGATGATGTGATGCCTATATGGCTTATTGAGACGGGTTGCACGATCCGCAATACTAACATATATTGGGACGGGTTGCACGATCCGCAACACTAACATATATTTGGACGGTTTGCACGATCCGCAACACTAACACACACACACACACACACACATATATATATATGCCGCATTTGCATCATGTATACATTCAGTTACCAGTATATGGTATGATGCCCGCAGAGGCTGTTATGGTAAGGAGGGTGCCCGAAGAGGCTGATGTATATGTATACTGCATGGTGCATAACATTTAGGCATGTGTGTTGAAGCTCTCAGAGGCATTTACTGATGTTCAGTTGTTTCTGTTTCAGACTATGATATGTTTCTGCTGTGTTATTTCTTATGTCTGACATACTCAGTACATGAGTCGTACTGACGTCCCTTTTGTCGGGGGAAGCTGCGTTTTATGCCCGCAGGTTCATGTTGAGAGAGTGACGGTTCACACTAGTAGGTTGTTGGTTCAGCTAGTGTCCAGAGCACTCTATTTGTTTCGGAGTCGCGATTTGATCGTGATATGTTCTTCTCTGTAGATGCTTGTAATAGGTTTCCTGTGGTTAGTTGTCGTGTATGACCTTGTCGGCCCTGGTATATAAATGTGTAAATTGAGGTTTTTAGGTTTAAACTTTAGTTAATCTATCACGACTTAATCCGTGTTAAATATGATTAAGGGTGGAGTGTAGATGTGGCGCCCGATGGGTAGGGTCCGGTTGCCCGTTGTGGCCCTCCGGTTTGGGTCGTGACAAACTTGGTATCAGAGCATGTCTGTACTAGGGAGTCTACAAGCCGTGTGTAGTATAGTCTTGGTTATGGGTGTGTTGCGCGCCACACTTATAAACAAGAGGCTACAGGGTATTTAGAGTTGTTTCCATTCTTTCATAATCTAGATCGTTCGAAAGAACTGAGTCGTGGGAGTGTTGGTTCCTAATCACATCTTTTCATTTGAAACTGCAGTAACGTCCACAATGAGAAACACCTCAGATAATAAGAGTGCGGGTACTGTCGCAAGACAAAATGTTAGGCCGATATCACCCGCTGGCATGGGTCAAGGGGTTATAGGAATTGGAAGGAGAGGGGTAAGTTATACTATGGACTTAGATCCATCAGAAATCCTGGAGTCTAAAGAGGAGGATCCATCAGAAGATCCCTATGAGTCACCCGCTCGAACACCCTCGGTTCTTCCAGCAGGAAGTGGGGTGGAGGGAGTTCCGGCTTCACCAAGGACCCTAGTATCCGTGTCGGGCCCCACTGACTATGGGGTGGGTGGAACAGCTCAGGGACGAGTACAATCGGATTTTTCTCAGGTATCACGCCACGACCGGGGATACTTGTCGCTTGATAACCCCGGCCCTTCCGAGATCCCGGGTAATCCTCACTCATGAGGGTCTGTTAATAAGGGCTCGTCGGCCCATGTTATTGGATACGCGTTGGAGGGAGAAAGAAGGCAGACCAGGATAAGGCAAGTGGTTAGTAAGGATAAGAGGGTTCCACTCCAAAGTGTGTCGGATCAAGGCTCGTATATAGGACTAAGACAAGATAGTGCGGATACACCAACAAGACCTTAAGACTATCCTAGTACCTATCTCGATAACCCATAAGATCTTCAATTAGTTATTTTTAAATAAATGATGTATTGTGTGTAATCGATAAATGGTTGTATGTTTGGATTAATCAAAGGAATATGTGGATTTTGTATGTTGATTAATAAGATTGTTGTACAGTTTGATGTGGTGATAATATATGTCTATATGAACATGTTTATTAGAATCATGAAATGTGTGATTAGTATGTGGTTTTAGTTAAGTCATGCAATGGCTTTAAATTGTTTTGTATATATAACTAGGCAATAATAACCTTATTCAAAATTGATTTAGGAGTGATTAATGTCCATTAGGGGTAATTTGAGAGAAATAATCACTTATATGACTTATTGTGGCTTTGTCCTGCTTATGTCTGTCATATCTCCTGTTTCGTCCACATGTATTAGCCTTAGTGCTGGTTGCATTCCCAACTTAAAATGATAAACACTAAGTCCTTTAGAAACTTAAGGTGGTGTCTGATCATGTTAAAATGTTATGTTGAATATCATGCCTACATATTTTCATATGTTGAATCTGGAAATGTCAGCCTAAAGCCTGAATTACCTAATCTAATTCTAAGATCTGAAAATTGTATAATCAGTTCCTGAATGGTACCTGTTTGCACTGCTCTCATACTAAGTGTTAACTTCAAGGTAGTGCAAGCATATGAGATTGGTTGGATTGACCAAGATAAGATATTCCTAACCTGCTTGGTCGAGAACTAGTTTTAGTTATGTAAGGTCTGTTTGAATTCATATGAGGATTAATGTACATGTTTCTGGTCTGTTTTAGCTGTGTGTGGATTGCCAAGTTTTAGTAGTTGTCTAGAAGCATGTTTTGATAATCTGGA
Organism: Anisodus acutangulus; assembly: GCA_029783415.1. Lineage (NCBI taxonomy): Eukaryota > Viridiplantae > Streptophyta > Magnoliopsida > Solanales > Solanaceae > Anisodus > Anisodus acutangulus. The sequence continues at coordinate 26,675,325 of CM056510.1, read as the reverse complement.
AAGATATTTAAGCTATTTGACTGCCTTAAAAAAACAGACAGGTTAGGTCTGTATCTGTTGTGTCTTATGTTCTTTTAACTTGGACTTATGTGGTCTGAACTTTGAAGAATGTTTTGTGCTAAGTTGAGAACCATATGAACTGATGACATGATTCTAGGTTCAGATGATGCCTTTGTGATCTGGCTAAAACATGTATAGGTAAATGCATGGTTCCATACATCTGTTGTTTGACAGTCCTGGGGGATAGTGAACTTGTCTAGGTTTGGGAAAAAAACTCACACTTAGTTAGAGGATGGTCTGGGTTAAAAAAATATTGAACTTTGAAAGGCCTATCTATGCTTGTCATATGTTAGTGAGTTGCCTTGGTTATGTTCTCTACTCTTAAAGTTATGTTTATCTGCAATCCAATCTAATGTTAAGTGAATACTGAGTCTCTTTTTGTGTTGTTAATTAACTTGAAGTTATGTTATAAATGCCCAGGGAGGAACTATTTCTGCATCTATTTATGTGTCTATGTTATCATTTCCTATATGTAAACCAGTTCACCTAGTTTAAAGTGTATGTGTAAGTTAAGAATAGAAGCTCAGAACCACTATACTAGTTGACATATATTCCCAACAAATTAAAATGACAAACTTGGTATGTTTCTGAGTTATGGTTGTAGCTTGATATCATTTATTATCAATGTTTGGCTGTTGTTTTGTTGTCATTGCTGCACCTTAATAAGAGATATTACCATGTTCAAACATATGTTGGGTACTGTGGAATTAGTAAGGGACTGAATCTGTGCTAAGCAGGAAACTAACACTTTGTGATTATATGTTGGTATATATGGTTAGCCATCTCTGTTGAATAAGCATGGATTATGAATCCTTCCTACTGGACTGCATATTTGCATAAAGCAGGTTCAAAGCAACTTGAACTTGTCATATCTAGCCTATATGAATGACAAATATGTGACATAAATAGAGGCTTATACTGTTTAGATTAGGCTAATATGGAATTGATTGGAATAAATGCAGTGTGTTAAAATAAGTACTGGACCATTGACCCTTTCACACTCTAAATAAGGTAACAAGCTGCACCAGTATGAATACATAGACTAGAACTGTATTTAGACACCATGGATTGTGTTTTACTTTGATATGTATACTGATAACTGTTTTCCTTAGATGTTCACTGTTATATTCAGCTGGTTGCTGCACATATTTGTTATTTTCTAAGACATTTAGCTACCATACTTGCTGGTATGATGAATGTTGTTTGATGTCACTGATTACCCTTGTTTGGCTACTGCTTGTGCTGTCACTTGCTGATGTTGTCCCTGCTGCACTGTGATAACAATTATGCCATGTTCAACCACATGCTACTGCCCTCAGTTTGTGACAAAGACTGCTGCAAATTTTGGGCAGGGACAGATTTGAACATGAGCAGTAGTAGTTGCTGCACTTCAGTTGCTACATTCCTTAAACCAAATGTTTACTTGAGCTACAGCCCTGTGAGGAGTTATTTGCTACTACTTGAGGCTGATGTTTGATACCATCTTATGACTCATGCTTCACACCACTTATGGTTGTTCCACTTTCTCTAAATTGTTGCATTAAGGTGATAAATGTTGTGTGTTTGAGGCTGAAACCTGTCATATTTTGAGACAATTTTAGGGCTGGGAGACTGTTGTACCTCAGCCATTGACACTTTATTTTGGGTATGACTTATTGCTGAATTTTGGGCCATTCTATTTTTGCTTACAAGTTGTTGCATTCTTATCCAAGGTGCTGCAGCATATGTTCTGCAGTACATGTTCTTGATGAGCTGTTGTCCTTTCCTTAAGAATAAAACAGATACTACACTATAGGAAAACATTGTGATGTGTTGTGTAATGTATGACTGAGTGAGGGTGTTATCCTGATTGTGTTGGTCTTAGTACGGATAAGATTGATCCCTAACTGAGTATGTGACAACCTGAAATTATGTTCTGATTGTCTAATGCTTTGAAATTGTTAGTAAACCCATGTCAAATACCTGGACTGTGACTTGATCCTGTCTGCCTATCTATTTACACAAAGGACATGTTACCGTAATCTAAGGTTATCCCAACTTGCTCATCTGTGGACATAAAGTATGCAATAGGGATAGGGATTTAGGTATTGGATTGAGCTTATGTAGGGTTAACTGGCATGAACATATCTCATTTAGTTCCCATGAGCCTTGTTGTGACAAACTAAACATATCTTTGGTAGAAATTCAGTATGATCATTGGTCTTTATTCCTTCCTATTGTGTTGTAGTTTGTGGTATGCCTCTTATTGTTGTTTAAATTTGAAAAATATTTACCCTTTTCAATATGAGTAATTATTTGAGTCCTTGCTAACATGAGATTTTGGCTACTGCCTTACCACCTCAAATGCCTTGTTCAGATATTAGGTTATGTAATAGGTCATCATTTTAGTTGCCTAGAGATGATTCAAGTCAGGGTTATTGTAACAAGAACTAGCTATGTTACCCCATTCGAGGACGAATGTTTCTAAGTGGGAGAGGATGTAACACCTCGTACTTTCGGGTAATAGTTGAGCACCTAAGCGTAGGCAAGTAGATCGGGCTCCTGGAAGTTTATGTTGTACGTAGGCTAATAAGAAATTAGTTTATAAAAGGACGTGATCCTGGAATAATTTTGGGTTTAATAAGTGTGACGACGGTGTTTAATAATAATAATTGTGTATCCCTGAAGAGATTATAGACTGGTATTTTATTATAGGAATTATGACATTGACATAAGAGGATTTTATTAATCGTCAGGATTTAAATAATTGGAGACTGGAAATTTAATTATGTGTATAATTGATTAATTATGAGATTAATTAATTATAAGTGGGGACATTGTATAGTGGGACATTACGTGTAGCCTTATAAGCATCCAGTTGGGGATGACTCAGTTCAAGGCAAACCAAATCGTTGTAGCTTCTGAGTTCCATAAAATATTCAGACAATTCCCTCGTCTCCACAATTTACACCATCCGTTCTCCAAACACTCTTCAATCCTTAACACCCCTGAAGAAATCCTTCCATTAGAAGGAATGAATTCCTGTTAATGATCGCTGAAATTCCAACCAAATTGGGGGGAAATACCATGAGCTTTCCACAACCAAAAAGGGGAAATTCATGGCGTTTTGAACCTGGATTCTGGAAAAATCAAGTCCTTAGACTAGCCTACACATTTCGAAGTCAGGCTAGAGACCCATAATTTTTGAAGAAGTTATGGGAGTCATTTTTAGGGGTCCTGTTTCTGCGGTTTCTGCTTGTCGGAAGTTGTTTCGAGCAAAAGGGTTTCCAACGATTCTCGTCGCTGTGTTTAAAAGAGATAATCTTACTTGTTCTTAAAGTTTATACAATTTCTGAATTCGATTCTTACCATTAAGTTCTAGGGCGATTGTCGAAAATGCTAAACTTGGGTTGGGAGTTGTCGGGACTGCCGTAATTGCAAGTTACTAGGATTGCATGTGAAATCGTTGTACTATTTTTGGGATTGTAGCAGTAAAAAGGAAGGATTAAGAGGGTTGGGTGTTTTGCTACTTACATAGGTTTCGATATAGAGGAAATATAGGTTCCACGCGTTCAAGATATTCGTTAGAATGTCCCTAAGAATCTGTTTCTAATATTTTGAGTCGATTATGATTTAAATCGTCTGTATGATGTATACAATCGTTCATAGAGTTTACAAGGACTCGCGGAACTTAGATAATTTCGATAACAAGGTATGCAAGGCTCTTTCATTCTTTTGGCATAATTCTATGTGCGAAACGTAACCATCATATTGCTACATAAATTACTCTACTCTTAGTAGTTGAGAATGATCATGTTATTGACTCTTGTGTTAAAAACCTGTTTTAAAATGGTTCTAAGTCCTTATTGAGGTACACGGAAAAGAGATTGATATTCACAATGTTAGTCAAAGATTCACATATTTTGGGCCAGGATGTGTTGTTGTCATTCATGCATTCTCATTTGCATTGCATTCATATATTTTCCTGGACCACTTGTGCTATGCACACTACTATATGGTAAATATTATATTATATGTAGGGAATATGGGAAAAGAGGGAAAGACGTTAAATACGCACACTACCTGCAGCTGGTACAGACTATCACAAAAGAGCCCTAAGAGGCCAATATGATGTGATGTGATGATGTGATGCCTATGTCTTATTGGGACGGGTTGCACGATCCGCAACATGCCACATTTGCATCATGCATACATTCAGTTACCAGTATATGGTATGATGCCCACAGAGGCTGTTATGGTAAGGAGGGTGTCCGAAGAGGCTGATGTATATGTATACTGCATAGTGCATAACATTTAGGCATGTGTGTTGAAGCCCTCAGAGGCATTTACTGATGTCCAGTTGTTTCTGTTTCAGACTATGATATGTCTCTGCTGTGTTATTTCTTATGTCTGACATACTCAGTACATCAGTCGTACTGACGTCCCTTTTGTAGGGGGACGCTGCGTTTTATGCCCGCAGGTTCATGTTGAGAGAGTGACAGTTCACACTAGTAGGTTGCTGGTTCAGCTGGTGTCCAAAGCACTCTATTTGTTTCGGAGTCGCGATTTGGTCGTGGTATGTTCTTCTCTGTAGAGGCTTGTAGATAGGTGTCCTGTGGTTAGTTGTCGTGTATGGCCTTGTCGGTCGTGGTATATAAATGTGTAAATTGGGGGTTTTGGTTTAAACTTTAGTTAATCTATCACGGCTCAATCCGTGTTAAATATAATTAAGGGTGGAGTGTAGATGTGGCGCCCGACGGGTAGGGTCCGAATGCTCGTTGCGGCCCTCCAATTTAGATCGTGACAATCTCAACCAAAACTAGAAGTATGGAAGTCCGATCTATCTGCAAATATTTTATAATCAATTTAATCGTATACATTCTGACAGTGTAAAAGAACTTCTACACTACCAGCTTATGTAAAAGACAAGCTATACAGCCTACAACTAATTTCTTTTTTAATCCAGCCTACAACTAATTTCTTTTTTAATCGTGAAATAATAGTTTAAAAGAAGATAGTATATGTGTCATAATCCGTTAGCTTTGCACTAATACTATAAAATTTGGGTACTATCAATTCATGCGTATAATTAAATCATTTTTTAAAGGACGCTCCTACAATAGTCATCGGGTATGTTAGGAACTGAAAGAAAAAGTAATTAAAATAAAAGGATTAGGTATTGGTTGTGGCAGGTAGGTTCCTTTTCTTTTGAAAATTACAATTTGCTTAGTGGCGGCGTTAAATATTATTATTGTTATTTCAATGTTAGACCAAAGCACTTCATTGATTTCAATAATAACTGATCTACTTGTATAATATCAAACTACTACTGGTAACATGGTGCCTTTTACTATCCTTGTAAACTGTAAGCTATATGGCTCTCATTAGCGCTTGATAAGTTTCTAGAGAAGAAATTAATCCATATTCTTGAACTTGCATGGATGAACGCTTGTAACTAAGTTAGAGTTGTAACTTAATATTTCAACTTTATCAGCACCATCTATATATATACAAATGTCACCAAAATATTTTCTACTTCCTTCGTCTTTCTCCTATATATATATCACCGGCTAAAGAATTTGTGCAAAAAAAAAATAAAGGATCCTAATATTGCATGACACCGCCCTATAATACACCAGATGACGGAAAGTTCCTCCAAATTAAGGTGCACATAACTTTGGAACGTAGTGTCTGAAAATAGTACTCCTAATTAAGTTCTACAGTACTGATGGTTCTACATTACTGATGGTGTAAAAATCTTTTTCCCTATTAAGTTATACTGAGTATATATATGGCACTACAAGAAAATATAGAATTGACAATAAAATTTTAGCAACAATAAATATATTGTTGCTAAAAAACATAAATTACAACAACATTTTAATATATTATTGCTAAAAAATATAAACGACAACAAAAAAACTTCTTGTAAAAACTTATCACATATTAGAGGTTATAATTGCAACGGCATTCAACAATTTTTATTGTTGTGAAAAGTACTTTTGGCAATAACATCCAATATATGACAACAAAATTGTTGTTGGCAAATGCCTTTCTTTTTGTAGTGTGAATTGATGTATAATCTAGAAAAAAGCAAGTTATAACATGTTAATTAGAATGAATAAATTACATATATAGAGTATTACTTAAATCCATATACATATTATGTGCTCAATTACAAAAAAAATAAAGGGTATATGAGTGCTCCGTTCTGAAAATTAGTATACTAGCAAATTAAAGACGTACCTTATGAAAAGATGACAACTCAAAACAATAACAGACTTTTGAATATTACATTGCATGAATTGACACTGATTATGTTAAAAATAATTCACTTGCAATTGCATGAAGGATAAAAATGATTAACCAACTTATTCAAACAAGAATATCTCATTCTTTTGTTTCTTTTGATTACAAAAAGTAGATCCGTTAATAAACCATATCTCTTTGCACAATTAGGGAATAACAAAAAAACATCACAAGATCAGAGAAAACAACAAAAAGAAAAGGTGTTAATCGACAAAGTTCATCAACAGAACATAATGTAGCTAATAATTAGGAGGTGATTAAAATAGTTATGATCATATATATAGTACATACTAGTACAGAAACCCTAGAAGCTGACTTTAATCAAGCTAGCTTCCGTAATTAATCTCAAAGTAATTAATCCTAGAGCAAATTAACAACATTAATGGAACCAGATCTTCTGTCTTCTATATATGTTAATCCTAAACATCACCAAACAAACTATACTGGTAACAAAAGCACGTGGAAAAAAAGAATTGTACCCAAAAAATGAAAACGAGATTTGTGCACACTATTGTTCCTTTAATTTACCAGGATCCTCCAGCACCTAACATCCCATTCCAATATAATCCAGAAGTTGAATTATTCTCCTCATGTCCCTTAGTCTGATGATGATAATCAGCTTCATTTGTACCTGAAAGTTGCTTTAATCCTCCTAGAGGGAAAATTATTCTTGCACCTCCATTTTCTTGAACCCCATTTGGAAAAATACTTAAGGCAGCTGCATGATCAGTACTAACAGCAGTAGGCTTTAATTCTTGAAATGGAAACCCTGAAGAGTACAAAGCATTCAAATCTGGTGTTGATGGCGAGGAGATGAATGAAGTGAACCCTCTTGAGGCAATTCCAGTCCTAAGCAGCTCCAGAGCTGAAATTGGTGTGCAACCTGAAGTTGAAGATATAATTAAGGAGTATATAGTAAATAGAAGTATGTTTTGTAACAGTTTAAGCTTTTACAGGAGATAGTCAGTACACTTCAACATGATATCAGAATAGGCAGAGGTCACGAGTTCAAATCGGCAACTGCTATTATTAAAAAGAATTTACGTGGCTCACGAATTTTTTTTTATTAAAGCCCGTACATGAAGAGCTAGTTGAAATATAATTAAGTAAATAAAAGTATATTCACTTTAACTTTAAGATTTTATATATGAAATGGTAAATGCACTTCAATATGATAACAAAATAGGCAAGGTCTTGAATTCAAGTTCATAACTGTCAAAGGATTCCACGTGCTTGACCAAAAAGAAGATTATGCTGGTTGAAAATATAATTAAAAGTAAATAAAATTAGTTTAACCTTGTAGAGTATTATATCAACAAAGTCAGAAGGTGAATACCTAGATGATTGTTACCATTGTTGCTGCCATCCTTCTTTGGCAATTCAAGAAACTGAGGGACACCATGGAACGTCTGATGATCATGTGGCACAGTTTGAAACCCGAGGCTAAGATCTTGGCTATTTCCAAAAACACTAATATTGTTAGGGTTTTGATGATCTGGAACGTGACTCGGATTAGGATTCAGATGGGGGAGTTTTTGCGATGATGAAGAAGATCTTTTGTTTTTTCTAGAACCACCACCAACAGGAACATTCCTAAGAGTGCCACCTTCAGTCCAATACCTTCTACAAGTCTTGCAAAAGTATCTTGGTTGAGTCAAGCTGTAGTTGTTGTAGTAACAAAACTTCGTATTTGTTGAATTACACCTTGGACAATTTATCACTCCATCCTTCACTGGCCTCACCTTCTTATTAATTTCTGTACCCCTTGAACCTATTTCTGCACCCATCGATTTCACTTGTCCAATATCCTAAAAATCATTAACCCAAAAAAAAAAAGATAAAAAAAGATGCAAAAGGGAAACAATGACAAATTGACAGCAAAGTACAAGATAAGTTCCAACTTTAAAAATTAAATTGAAGGAAAGTGAAAAGCAAGCAACAAAACAATAATAACGAAGAACACATTTTTTCCATATGCTTTAATTATATGCTACTATCATGTGGAAAGGAGAAGAAAGAAAAAGTGCACTGAACTTTGATGTGTAAAGAGGAGAACAAACACTTTAATTTGAATGGAAAAAGAAAAGAGGATGATGGTATGAAGATTAAAAAATTTAAGAAACTTAACTTCAACATTTTTCTTAAGAAAAAAGTAATTAAGTACGTGTTGATAAATGAATTTGTATATATACCCACCTGCGTCCATTGAGTAGTATCCATAGATCCGAGAAAAAAAAAACTAAAAAGGTGGAGAAAATTTGAGGTGGTTTGTCTGGAGCTGTGTCCTCAGTGCATAAGAAAGAAAGAATGTTTTTGAGTTGTTTGTGTGTTGGCTTTAATGGGGTTAGCTTAATTTCCAGATGATGGAAAAGAAAAAGATAAAGGGGGGGGGGGGGTATGTTTGTTTTGACTACACACTTTAGAAATAACAACACTTTTTTTGTATCTCAACTAATTTTGTCCGGATTTCAAAGAGGGAATAGAGGATTCAATCTATTTTTAAACTCTTGTTAGTGGAATTGTGAATAGATATGTTCTGTGGTGGGGTTTCTCCTTTTTGACCCATTGATAGCTAGGGGACTTTGATTCTTATTGTTTGTTTTCCATTTCATGTTTAGGTATCTTTCTCCCCCTCATTTAGAGTAGAGTGGATTTCTTACCTTCTATATGCACCGGGTGCCTTTTTTATATGCAAAGCTATTTTACTACGGGATTATTTGGTTTAGAAACAAGTTAGGTATGATTATAATAAAATTATTAGTAATATATGGATTAGTAATACATTATATTTCATAGTTCCTTTAGTTCTTCGTACTAAAAATGGGATATATACGATAATAATTTTAAAAAACATATGTTTATTTTAAGAGATAATAAAGTTGAAAGAGTATTAATAATGTTAAATCCATGTATTATATATATATATATATATATATTCAAACCATACTAAATTTTACATCATGATTATTTCATTTACCTCAAACCAAACGGGTCCTTAAAGAATTTAACTTTACATTGTCATGTGTAAAGAATTGTTTTACAGTCAGAATATTACGATAACTACACTAATTGTCAATTATAAGTTATGTTAATACCATCGAAAAAAATAAGATAGCTAGGTAGCATGTTAATTACAATTTCAAGTTAATTAAAATACCATTAAATTGTGTGTTATTTAATTTGTTACATCCAAGCACTAAAACGTACTAATATATGAAGAAATGATTTTAATGTTTCTATTAATTATTCCATTACTACAATTTTCAAGTTACTCGCACCTCGATTCATTTAATGTTTTTGCTAATCGCAACTACTAGAAGTGAGCTCAATTAAGTGATGTTTAAGGTGCTTGAGCCCCTAGACATATCTCATCCCAATACTCCAAGCTAGCTCGACTTTCTTGACAATCCCATTACATATATTAGCATATAATTTTTTTGATTTCCACCCGATATTCAATATTCATATTAGAGCTTGATTAAATTCGAATCCGCACCGAGAATCCGTACTGGCTGCAACATGTAACATGTAAAAGTCCATGCTTCTGTGATGATCTGTTCTATTGTGGAAAAAGGAAAATGCTTCATTAGGATTTCACTTGAATCTTTTTATATGTCCCAAAGTGCCGTGTTTATTTGTCTTCTCTTGTTAAAGTTGTTGATCTTATATTGAGAAAGCCGCAGCGTTAATGTATACTATGATGCAATTTTTTTTTACTTGTCAAGCACACTTTAAAATCATCTTTTGGCATATTTATTTTGTCGTTGCAACTTTTTGGGAACAATATCCCTTGCTAGTTGGGAAGATATATATGATCAAGTCTCAGTTAACACTCAGCTGGAAGATGCACCAACTACTGGATTATATTGTTTGTATGTTCATCACCTTTTGCCAGTTCTCTGCAACGTGTGAATATTATTATTAGTGACGACGTTACGTGAAAATGCTTAAACTTTAACCTGCTCTAATTTCCCTCTCTAGCTTTTCTTTTCTCTTTTTGTCGTGAAGTAAATTACTTCATTCCTAAGTATGATACGATATATAACCTTTTCTGTGTTTCCCTTTACTAAAGCATTCCTCACTACCTTTAGAAATTATTCTGAGAAAGACATTCCGGTTTCATACCAACCACATCGGTCCACTACTTTTTGCTTTTGTTGATTTTTACTTGGATGTATGTCTCTCTGCGTTTAGTTTTGTTCTTTTCAATCTACTCCCAGTTTATTAATTCACACTTATCTTGTACAGTTATCCATAATCGACTTTTAAGTGATCTGACAATGTAAAAGATTTTTACATGATCAGTACTGTATAAAAGTTTATCATATCTCCTCTCCCATGATCGGGTAAAAGGCACCATGCCTGACCAGGGCAAGATTGCTCACTACATGCCCAAAATATTACATTTTTATAAAGAAGAGACATAATAAAATATATCGAATTAATTTGATAATTTAATATCAAGATTCAGTTGACGTATTTCTTTATCAAAAAAACAAGGACGAAGAAAGAGAGGTATATATGAGAGGAGCCGACAACAGAATTGTAACGGGACCCTATTACTTTTGAAATTAGTGGAAGGAGATGTCATCATGGTGAATACTAATACTACTATAATTTTGGATGATGGGGACAGTTTGGCTTGGCCCCCACGTCCATTAGATTAATAATGAAGGGACAAAATTATCTTCCTAAAATCTCAGTGTGGAACAGTTTTCTACAGAGATTATTATTATTCCACGCATTTCTGGCTAAGACATAATGATGATCTCTTTAGCCTTTTCTTCATTTTGAAAATTGAAGGGGGGTAAAATGTCACGGAAAGTAAAAATAGGAGATAAAATATATTAAATGTTAATTTTGTTAATGTCGGCAATCATGTCGTCCGATATCAGTAATAATATTTTAGTAAAATAGAAAACTTTGAAGAGGAAAATGCAGCGGAAATTTAAAGAACACAATAATTTTAAATTTTCATAAGATATATATTATATAACTTATCATGGTCAATGACCAAATGTATTGTATATATATTATATACAAATAGACAAATTCATTTCTTTACAGATTTACAAGATAAAACGGAAAGGAATTAAAAGTTGAAGTCACAGATGACTTCTGCCTGAAAAAACTAACTAAGTAGATATAGAAAACTTCTCATTACAATCGCTCCATACAAAACTAATCTAGAATCTAAAACAACAATTGTAATATTGGACATAATGTTGTCAACACACCCAGGCAACACTGGTGATCCAGATTTCTGAGATGAAATCCCGAAAGCTCTCTTGGTATTTTTACTTTCTGATTCTGGATATCGATTCTCTGTATTAGCCTCTCTATTTATAGTAGAGAGTCTTGAAAAGCTCATCGATCAGTTGTGGAGGTTGAGTGAAAGGTGGACTGCTGGTGGGATTGGTTGGAAAAGATCAGGGAGTAAATATCTCAACAGCTTTGGCTTGATCCTCACGACAAGCAACAACTTTTGACTTAGTCCTCACTCATTTTTACCAACTCTTTTTTACCTTGCCAAGTCATTTTTAACTCATAGTAATATTTACACAAATATTACTACATCGCGTGAAGTAAGACAAATTATGTTCAGAAAATGTTGGTTCGAATGTTGTGAAACATTTGTCCTATCATACTTACACATCCATATCAATACTTTGGAGATATGTTGGGTCATATGTCACAACACCAAATCAAACATTAACAAAAATGACCAAATGTAGAAACCCCAACTTGCTCACAAGCCTTTTAGTCAAAGTTTATTTGGAGCCACTGTTACTTGAATTTGAAACTATGTTCTCAAGTTGAAATGACTGACATTTCTAATCTTAAAAAATCTTAGAAAGATACTTGTCGTTAGTATTTTCCGTTCTTCTGCTAACAGGTTACGTTGCTCACTTTTGACGCACTTAATGTGTCAGGGCATATTGAGGTCATCCTCAGTTACTCTCAAATCTAGAATTAATCTGTCTTTGAAGAAATTGCATGCTAATCAGAATTTTACCCAGTCTTTCTATGACAAATTTACTAGTTAAAACTTTTTTTTAAAGAAAAATAAGTATTACTTGCATCCAGGATTGATGATGATCGAACTTCGTAGCTCAAGGATTGATGTGAGATAACAACTAACAACCCTACAATTAAGCTCTTACTTAATTTACATATAGCAATAGTATTTAATTTTTGTAACATTACAAACATGAATCTTGCCTATTGGTGCAGACAGTTTAGTTGGACGAATGCAGGTTAAAAATCTAAAACATCTCCGTTTGCAGAGGTATTTGTACTTCAGTTATGTCAGAGTTCAAGAGAATAATACGACTCCATAGATATACTAAAGTCAATTGGGCATAGTTATGCTAACTGTGCAAATGCACTACAAATTGTCCATTTGCTTCCATTCAGATGTCATTGATATGTCAATTCCTGACCCTGATAAACTTCAGGTAATAAATGTAGTGGAAGATCTTGAGCAATCTATGTGTACCTTTTCCTGAATTATGCCTCGTCTGTGCTATTTTCATGTTAATACGTTTTCCTAAAGTTGCTATGATCCAGTGATATGTCTAAACCTTCTTGAGACCTCTAGCCAGTTCCAGAGGTAATAGAATATCCATCTACCAACCTCAGTTTCTGGTTTTAAGTTGTACTGAAAGCTCCAACTGAACAGCAACCAATATATCTCAGCAACTTGCTGCATTTATACGCTTAATTAGCTATGTCTCAAGTAACCACTCATGCATGGATTTCTGATTACACTCAGAGCTGCTTGTGCAGATGTTTAAAGAGGGGTTAATACTGGCTCCCCGACAACATTTTTGGTGTCGCATGTTCAAGCATCCTGTTAATATATCCATAAAAGGTGGATCTGTAACTAGGAAAATAAGGCAAGTTAGCTGCTACAACAGGTTAAAAATACACTGATAAGGTAAAATCTCTACACTGTCAATATATATAAGTTAAATTCATCAATTTCAATCCCTGTGAAATATATTATAATCAGAAGCAAGACTGACGATGGAGCCAGACTTTCAGTTGAAGTTATATATATGGAAGTGATCAAGATTGACATAGCTTCATGAACCGTTCATCAGATGCCTTGGACGTGTAACGTGTAGCATATTGATCTCTGTATAATGATGATATCACTTACGTATCAAAAAGGAAATATAACAAACGATGGTATTATCTTACAAGAGTTATGCTTGAAACTTTGATAGATCTCAGCCCTTATCAATATTAGTATATCTATTACAATGAATCTCTTGGATATTATTGACATATGTGTGAAAGGAACAGTTTCCTTTTTCTGTACAGAATAAAATGTGCATCATTTGACAGTAAGACTACCACTACATTGTGGATTAATGGCAGCAATATGGGAGATCAAATTCAAGTGTTCTATTTTTCTTTTTCATGTGAGTATTCAGTTAGTAAATCAGTCACACTTTTGCTTACCTTTGCGCCAGACCCTTAGTTTTCTCTTCCTGTGGCTCCTTTGTGAGCTCCTAGTTCCTGATGTGGACTGTGCACCTGTGTTTTGATCCATGATACTGAAACATGATCATTCTTATCTCAAGCCTTTACCACACTTCTCTAACAAAGTAGCACTTCTTTTTTAGTAAAGCATAGATATGATCACAAAATGAACGAATTCATAAAGAGGAATCAAGGGAGAATTAAGATTACAGTATACCAGAAGTCTCGAGTTTGAGTCTTGGGTATCGAAAAAATCATGTTAGGGAGCGCTTTCCCCTTAGATAGGCCTTACCGGCAAAAATCCGGATTAATCGGGACCCCAATGCGGGTATTGAACACCGAGTGGGAAACCAAAAAGATCACGGTAGAAAAGTTTCGGGAAAAAGCAAAGCAAATACATTTTTCTTATGCATTCGAGCTAATTATCTTAAGTGCAGAGATCAATGACAATATATGCAAAAATCATCTAAGAATCATATGAGCTACAAGCTGATTTATCCCCTGCATGGTAAAAATGCTTCCTATGTTAGTATCCCCTGAGAGAATCATAGCCATATAACATTCGAGGGAATTCACAAAACCATGTCTCTGTAATTCAATCGACAAAAGTCCAGTGTCTTTATCGACACTGGACTTTTGTCGATTGATTCCTTGAGTGATTTCATTCCACTTGTCAAATATATATACAAAGATATAATGCTAGACTTATCCTAACTAGCCTAAAATATAAGATACTAATTTACAATCTTCCTAACTAATATGATTACAATCATTAATGAAAGATATTGCAATATTCTTGATTAATGGTGATTGGAGATAATTATGGGATTGCCCCATAATTATTCTTACAGTCTCCCACAGTCTTAGCGGGAGGTTCTCGTATGCTGAGAATGTCCCTGAAATCATCAAAAAGTACGCGCGGAAGACCTTTTGTGAAGATGTCTGCAATCTGATATTGGGACGGTACATGGAGAACACAGACTTGTCCATGAGCAACATTTTCTCGGACAAATAATATATTCATTTCGATGTGTTTTGTGCATTGATGTTGAACATGATTACCGGATAAGTATATCGCACTCACATTATCACAATAAACCACAGTTGCCTTTTCAATCGGATAATGGAGCTTTAAGAGAAGATTACAGAGCCAACATGATTCAACAACCACATTGGCTACCCCTCGGTATTCTGCCTCAGTGCTCGACCGAGAAAATGTTGGTTGTTGTTTGGATGACCATGAAATCAGATTATCTCCCAAAAATACGCAATAACCAGAGGTGGAACGATATGTGTCCGGGAAGTCACCCCAATCCGTATTTGTATAGAGAAAAGATTCGAGATAGAGGATTTATATAAATGCAGTCTAAAATGAATAGTACCCTTGATGTACCGTAGAATCCTCTTGAGAGCCCCCATATGTTCCTCTTTCGGATCATGCATATGTAAACACATTTGCTGAACGACATAGGAAATATCAGGTCTCGTGAAAGTGAGGTACTGCAAGGCCCCTGCGAGACTGTAGTAGTGTATTGGATCACTGTATGGAGTCCCTGCAGCGGTACACAATTTGGATTTTGTATCCACCGGAGTGTGTGATGGTTTGCAGGAGGACATACCGGTTTTTTCAATGATCTCCTCGACCCATTTCTTTTGACTAAGGAACAAACCACCTGCATATTGAGTTACAATAAAGCCCAAAAAATAATTTAAATGACCCAAATTCTTCATCGCAAATTCTGTTGCGAGAAGGGACATAATAGACCATCGAAGTGATGTAGATGAGGAAGTGAGAATGATGTCATCTACATATAGAGAGATATACGTCATGTCACTTCCCTTCTTTTAAATGAATAATGATTTATCAGACTTGATGTGTGCGAAACCAAGTGTGGATATAAAATCGGCAAACCTATTATACCATGCCCATGGAGCCTATTTCAAGCCATATAAGGACTTTTTCATCAGGCAATCATAATTCGGATGAGTAGAGTCTCGGAAACCCAATGGCTGGTGCATGTAAACTGTCTCCTGTAGATGGCCATGCAAGAATGAATTTTTGACATCTAACTGATGAATGGTCCAGAATTTTGATAGTGTCAGGCTAAGAACAGTCCATATAGTTGCTGGCTTAACCACCAGACTAAAATTTTCACCACAATCCACTCCAACCTAATGAGACCTGCCATCACCAACAAGACGAGCTTTGTATCTCGCAAATGAGCCATCAGAATTCTTTTTATAGTAGAAAAACCCACATAGACCTAATAATGTTCACATTAGATGGATGGGGCACTAATTCCCACGTCTAATTTTTAATAAGAGCATTAATTTCGTCTAACATGACAGTTTTCCAATTCGGGTCTGATAGGGCTGCTTTAGGATTTTTTGATGGTTGAACCGAAGATAGTAAGTTAAACTGAAGTTTGGGCCAAAAAATCCCGTGCATGGCACGTGTTTCAATGGTCTAAGCTTATACCGTCATCAGTTGGGTAGTAGGGGTCTCAGGTATGGCATTGGAAACTGTCGGGTTACTGGGCTGGGGTAAGGCACGGTGTATTGGGCTTGCTTGGTTTACGGGTGAGGGAGCAGTGGGCTTCCCCACTTGGGCCTGGCTGCTACGGAAAATGGACTGAGCCGAGACCATCGGTAACAAGGTCGTGGCCGCCGAACCGTGGACCAGTCCAGTCCCATTTTGTGGTTGGGTAGGGATATTTTAGGGGTTTTGTTGGGTCAGTCCCACTTGTTTTTGGGTATTAAGATGGTGGTGTAAAATGAGATGTATTCCGTTTTCCAAAAAAATCGTATGAATTTGAGGATGCCACATGGAACTTAGCAAACGGGAATGTAGACTCATAAAAAACTACATGACGAGAGAATTATTTTTTCATTCGTCATATCATAACATTTATATCACCTATGATTTTATAGGTATCCCAAAAACACACAAGGAGTCGAACGAGCCTGCAACTTGTTAATGGTAGTGGACGAAAACAAAGGATAACACAAACACCCTTAAATGTGTAAAAGATGGGAGATGATGATACAACATTTGTGTAGGGGACACATTGGAGAGCAGTTTACTAGGAAGAATATTTAAAAGATATGTGGTCATTTGAAGTGCATGGTGCTAAAAATTTGGTGGTGTGGATAAATGCACAAGGAGAGTGCGAATCATATTATTAATTGTTCAAATTTTTCTTTCGGCTTTCCCATTTTGTGGTGATGTATGTGGATACGAAAGACGCAAAGACATCCCATTTGGTGACAAAAATCATTAAATTGGGCATTTATGAATCCCCCTCCCCCCATTGTCACATTGAAAACATTTAATGAATTTGTCAAATTGAATTTTGATAAAAACACTAAATTGTTTAAAAATGATGTAGGTTTGTGATTTATGTCCTAAGGAAAAAGTCCACAAAAAAATTCGAATAATCATCTAGAATTAGCATATAGTATTTATGACCGGCAGAACTCAAAACTGGTGATGTCCATAAATCACAATGCAAAAGATCAAATGACATAAAGGTATGAGAAGTAGATGATGCAAAAGGAAGCTTAACATGTCTACCAAACACACAAGATTGACAAACAGAAGAGTCCAAAAGTTTGTTACAAGAAAACAAATTATTCTTTCTAAGGTTATTGAAAACTGGTGCTCCTGTGTGTCCCAACCGATTGTGTCATATAATAGGAGAAATGTCAGCAAATGTTGATGGTTTGGTCATGCAATTGTTGGAAACAGTGGTGATTGGATACAACTCCCCCGCGCTATTACATCTCATTAGTGACATCCCTGACTGAAAATCCTTCACAGAAAAGCCAAACAGATCAAAATTCACAGAAACATTATTGTCAGTTGTAAAACGTCTAACAAATATCAAGTTTTTAATCAATTTTGGTGCATGTAAGATATTTTTCAAGTATAGTGGTGGGTGTGGAGAGGGTAGTTTTACCTGACCTATACCACAAATTGGAATTTCCTGCCCACTGCCGACAACAATATTTTTATTACTGCTCATATTAAAATTAGATGAGAGATTACCTTGAGATGCCATCATGTGTGATGTAGCCGTTGTGTCCATGTACCACGACTCATCTGGAACACTTAGATTCATGTTGTTCATGGATTGTTCAATGTCAGTGGGTGCATAGCCGACATAAGATGGTGTCTGGGCCGCAAATACATGTTGTGGACGCGACCTTAGAATTTCGGGTTGATGATTTGAAGAGGGGGGCCTGACGCACGATGAAGTTGGATATGGACATGACGGGGTAGCCCACTGTGGTTATTGCCCTTACTGGTTACCGACTGACCGCTGCAGCCGGCTGGTTGGCCTCCTCTTCTTCCTCGTCCCTTTCCACCATTATTTTTTCTTTTGTTATTATTACAGTTTGAACCCCATTTTTTACCATTATTGTTACGATTTCCATTGCCCCCCGAACCAGAATTTTGGGGCTCCAAATCCGTGGAAAATGAGTTGGTGGAGACGAGAGCAGTTTCGACTGTAGCTGCTCCAGAGGATGCTTGTTTTGATTTCTGTGTTTTCTAGAGAATCAACCTCGAACGGGCCTCATAGAAAGGAGGCAACAAATTACTTTGCTGAATGAATGTAGCAACTCCATCATATTGTTCATTCAAGCCTGTAGTCAACTGAATAACCAACCGTTGATTTGTTACCGGTGAATCAACATTTGATAGTTGGTCTGCAAGCACCTTCAATTCTTGACAATAGGCGGAAACGTTGGAGAAATCATCCAATTTAACATTAGTAAATTGGTGTTCAAGATATACAACCCTAGAAATTTTGTTATCTTGAAATATGTTTTGTAGACATTCCTACACCTGCTGAGCCGTTGAGTTTGGCTCTAGTATGGTATGTAAAAGATCGTTGGATATAGTGTCATAAATCCATTGAAGGACTATAGCATCTATACGAGACCATAGTTTTTTTGTCCACCGCAGGGTTGTCCGATGATGACTCGGAAGGGATGATATGGTCTAGTACCTCATAAGCGCGATAATAAATTTTGAACAATTCTGCCCAAGAGGTGTATTGCCCTTTTTTCATTTCAAGTGTAATGAAAATAAAGTTCTTGACGTTATTGACGGCAATAGCATGATGGAAGGTTTTTTTTCGATCATAGTTTCATACTATCAACAAAAAGTGGAAGCGAATAGTGTGTTGTATTTGGTGAAATTAATTTGGAGAACCCTATGTGTCGGCTATGGTTTGGTGAAAAGGGGAGAAAGAGAGAGGGGGCCGACGGGTGGGGGTAGTTTTAGGTTAGGGTTTTGTTGAAGTGATTAGGGTTTGTAGAAAATCATAGGGTTGGGGTAATATGTGGCTGAGAAAAGGAGAAGAAAAACGGCTAAGGGATGAGAGAGAAAAATATTTAGGACAAAATTTTTTTGGCACTTGATATCACGAGGGAAATTGATTTCTTGAGTGATTTCATTTCACTTGTCAAATATATATATACAAATGTATAATGCTAGACTTAAGGAAGACTTATCCTAACTAGCCTAAAATATAAGATACTAATTTACAATCTTCCTAACTAATATGATTACAATCATAAATGAAAGATATTACAATATTCTTGATTAGTGGTGATCGGAGATAATTATGGGATTGCCCCATAATTATCCTTACATTTACATGCTAGACATGATCTCCTTTTCTAATTTTCTTGCAACTAGTTACAATGTTTGTATTGAAATTCCTAGTGTGTCTCTCCAGGAAGATAGGTTTTCTGATCTCCATAGTTAGCTTCCCCGTCCATTCAAAAATTGCATGCCTGACAAGACACATTAATCCTGGTCTTGAAAGCCTTCTCCAACTGTTGTGAGATATAATAAATGAAAATCCACAAGACAGCGACTGCACCAACACAGAGTAACGCTCAACCAGCCAAATATGTAAGAAAAAATTAGTGTTTACCAGTCAACTGACCAATCTTATCCACTCATTCTAGAGAATCATTAATGCTAATATGCTACCAATTTATCATACAAGCCTCTCATCCAAAGGTGTGGTTCCTAATTAGGTTATTGCAGTCCAGACTCTAGATTAGAAACTGAAAGTTAGGTGGAACAGTTGAGGTCATTCCTCATATATCATCAGATTGATGAATGTCGCAAAAGATGACAATGTTGCAACCACATATATCTCACCCTTAAAGCATATGCAGTATTATTGGGTAGTATGCACGCTAATCTGGGGTCCAATTCTTTCTATTTTTTGATAAGAAAATGTTCTGATCATAGAACCTATTGAAAATTTGATTAAATAGAAAAAGTTCTGATTAAATTTGATTAGTTACCTAATTTGTAGCAAGATAAATATTTTTGTACAATTATATATAGTGTAAATCATTAATGAAATAATCAAGAAAGAATATTTCTTACATAGTATCAGTAGTCTAGGGAAAGTTCCTGAAATCCTAACCTTGCTTCCTTGTGTCCGACACCCATTCATCTACCGTTAGGGTAATGATATTGCTTACATTCTTTTGTATGTGGATGCTATTATCTTAATTGCCTCATCTGATGCTCTTCGCAAGTCTATCATGTCACTGTTTGGCTCTAAGTTTGCAATAAAAGATATAGGGCCACTGAGTTACTTCTTGGGGATAGTTGTGACACGTCATGCATGTAGTTTATTTTTATCTCAAAAGAAGTATGCAGCAGAGATTGTTGAACGAGCTGGCATGTCATCGTGTAGTCTGACACTCTGGTTGACACTAAATCGAAGTTGTGTGCTTCTTCCAGCAAGCCATATGCCGATGCATCACATTACCGCAGCCTTGCAGGGGCCTGCAATATCTCACCTTCACGAGGCCCGACATCTCTTATGCTGCACAACAAGTTTGTCTATTCATGCATAGCCCGATGGAGGATCACATGCATGCTCTCAAACGCATTGTGCGTTATATTCAGGGTACTCTCGATCATGGCTTGCATTTATATCCGTCTTCGACAACCACTCTTATTTCATATACAAATACCGATTGGGGTGGTTGTCCGGATATCAGACGCTCCACGTCTGGTTATTATGTATTTCTTGGTGATAATTTGGTCTCTTGGTCCTCAAAACGGCAAGCAACCTTGTCCAGTTTCAGTGCCGAAGCAGAATACCAAGGAGTTGTCAATGTGGTGTCTGAATCTTGTTGGCTACGAAACCTTCTTTTAGAGCTCCACTGTCCGTTTCCGAAGGCGACATTGATTTATTGTGATAATGTTAGTGCTATTTATCTCTCAAGGAATCCGGTTCATCACCAACGCATTAAACACATTGAGCTGGATATTCACTTTGTTCGCGAAAATGTTGCTCGTGGACAAGTAAGCATCTTACATGTCTCGACATGTTATCAGATTGCCGACATCTTTACAAAAGGTCTTCCGCTGATTTTATTTGAAGACTTTCGGGACAGTCTCAGCATTCGGCGATCTCCTGCTTCGACTGCGGGGGTGTAATAGAATTAGATTGCATTTAAAATTATACCTCTCCTATATTAGGTAGAATTAAATTTCTCTTGTAATTAGGATTGATTAGTTACCTAGTTTATAGCAATATAAATATTTTTGTACAATTATATATAGTATAAATCATTAATAAAATAATCAAGGAAGAATATTTCCTACAATACCAATCTCAACAAGTCTAAGCTTCATTTCGCGTGCGGAGGCTACATGATTGAGAAGTCACATTATCCATGCTGGCAATATAGGTCGGAGATTTTTATAATGATACTATAAGCACATGGAGATGAGGAAGGGGAAACCATAATTAGAAGTCATTAATGAAATACGTCCTGCAACAATATCTCAAAACCAGCAAGAAATTGAAATCCTCCTTGAATAGAAGATTAATTTGCAAAGTGAAAACGGTTGGAAGTTAGCCTTTGGCGGGAGTTGCGACCGACCAACTTTAACGGCTTAAACACTAGTGTTACGCATATTGGAGAATCCGGTTCTTCACACATGCATGATCTACTAAGTACGTAAATAACCGTAGGGCCAAGAATCGTCAAATTTCATTGAGAAATGAAAGAGATATTGGTTCACGAAGTAAGGTGTTTGAAGCATGGAAAAGTGTGGTGTGTGATCAATTCTCCCTCATCGGTAGAGGAAGAAAGAATTGTTGTGTATATAAGACTCGAAATTGGTTTGGGGTTTGGGACCCCAAGGGGTATCCCATGTGTTTAAAGGAGGGGGACCTAGATGTGCTTCGGTTCGAGGAAAGCCCACACGCGCGCCCCCCGCCCATCCCGTCACGGGCTGTGGGTCTTCTGATATTATTTTTTTGGGCCAGAAAACTTTACCAGAAGTACAGTTTGATCCCAGAAGTTTCATATGTACAGTTTGGACCAGAATTCTTTCAGATGTACAGTTTGGTCCCTGAAGTTTTCAGAAAGTCAAAATTTCGGCAGACAGAACAGAAACGCCAAGCAAATTACTCCTCCTATAATGGCCAATCCGTTGGTCTTTCTCACCATTTATGTTGGTGGCTTTACTACCTCCATAATGATCATTATTTGGCCAATAATGGCTGTTATGGAGGCAGTCAAACATCCCTCCCTCACCTATATAAACACCCCTTGCACCATTGTTGAGCAACACTTGATATACATGAAAATACACAAGCAGAAAAACAGTTTCTTCCTACAACTTTCAAGGATCATTTCGTTACTCAATATTCTTCACGGTAGCTCTTGAGTTTCCTTTGCTCAATTGTTCAATTGCTGTTTTATCTTGGGAGACGAATTGTCCAGGACGTATAAAAGATACATACGGGGCAATATTGTCTTAAGGACAGAGTGTTACACTCGACTCATCAAAAACAATTTTCAGTTTTCTTCTTCAACAAAATTGTAATTTCAGTTTTGTTGTTCTATTGTAATTTTCAGTTCTTGAATTACTTTACAGTTACTTGTAATTTCCGTTTCCTGGAATCCTTTGTAAGCCAACAAAAACTACAACCAAGACCAGTACTAGCTCATATTTTAACCTCCAGGAGCAACACTGACTGAGTAAACATGCAAAATCTCGTTAACCAAACTATATTTGAAAAATGCAATCTCTTAAAAGTGAGCTTAAGCAATCAAGTTCATGTAATTCTATCCTTAGGTTGACACATTGGCCAACCCCCAGCGTATATGTTATACTGCATTTAAACCTTACAAAAGATTATACTTCTCCAACATTGGATTAGCGGAATCTTATAGGTATAAACAGTCTGAATTTGACCATAGAAAGAAGAAGATAAACAAAGACAGGTTGATGGAGCTACAATCAAATGGACTTTGATCTCGGCAAAATACATGCATTCTCTGATATAACATACAAAACCATGATTAATTAGCTTCTATCTCCACAGATCAGCTTCCTTTTTACCATGACTAAACTCTTTTCATACCATAAATGGGTTGAGCTCGTCCCGCGAGCTTGCTAGGTTATTTCTTCTATGTGATTTGCGGGCTATTACACAGCAGTAAGGTTTACCTTGCGCACCCAAAGGGTAGCAACTGTGGTTCCTTGTTATAAAAAAAATCATCTCCTTCCTTTTTTCGCTGATAGATGTGGATATCTCTATCTATTTATTTTTATTTTTATCTGGGTGAAGCCTACAAAGAGGTCCAGTAAAGACAAATTGTTAAAGAAACAACAAGCTTGTAACACCACAAACAAAAACGAACTTTACGTCTTCAAACTTATTCTAATTTGTCAAAATTTACAAAACCATGCTAAACATTACCACACGTCTACACCATTATTTACAAGCACAAAACCCCAAAAAAGAAGTTCTCTTTTCTCATCTTGTTATATTAGCAAAACATAAGTAAATCAAAAAGAAGGAAGCTTAATGGTGACGGAAGAGTCATCATGAGAGATGGGTTTGGTGAGCATAAGAGGGCGGTCCTTGGCCAGTTGGCCTCATCGGCGTCCTCGTTGGCGGTGCTAAGGTTGATGCAAGAGCAGCGTTCAAGGGACGTGAAGAACGCCGAGGCTACTCTGGTACCGAACCAATCAGCCATCCGATCCAACTTGTCGCAGGACATGAACCCAGATGAATTGTGCTCCTCTGATTGATTCCGCAACATTTGTGTTTGTTTTTTTCGTCTATGTAGTTCTATTACTGACGAAGCAAATAGAGGCTCTTCAGAGTTGTAATGGAAGGAAAGTCCAATGCCGTTGGTGTTGCTGCTGCTGCCTGCCTGTTAGAGGACCGTTTTTGCGTGGATCTCTGTTAACTATACAATATACACACAATATACATGTGTGTATATTGTATAGTTACTCTCGGATTATGCTCCACAAATGAAGATCTTGGTTGTGATATATTAGGGTAAATAAACATGTAAGAATATTGTATATTAGGAAAATATATGTGTAGTATAATATTACCTTAATTAGTATTATACACCTACCATAATTGTAGAGTTAGAATTATGGTAGAATAAGGATTTAGAGGTAGAATAGGAAAAGGATTTTTCCTATTATAGAAATATGTAACTTGTATATATAGCCTTTCAATTAATGAAAATAATGAAGGGGATTATTTCTTTCATGGTATCAAGAGACTAGGTCTAAACAAAAGTTTTCTTCTCTCAAACTTTTGCCTCCTCTTTGGCCGAGAACCCCCCCCCCCCTCCCTCGGGTTTTTCTCTCCAAATATCTCGTCTTCCGCTCTCAAAAACCTCTCTTAAATTTATCCTCCTTCATTGTTCTTTCAAATATGTCTAAGAACAATTTTCATTCCTGCTCCTCACGGTTTCCAATATCAAGCTCAGTGTCCCAATTGTCCTTGAGATGGAAAACGTTCAATATGCATTGTGGGCGAGTTATTTAAAATTCACTATCTCTTACCAAGTTCTTCATCACATAATTCCTCCCGCTAGACCCCTTCCCGCGGAGGATAACGAGGTATGGATTACACTTGATGCTACCGTTCTTGGTGGATATACGCCACTATTTGTGGACCTTCTACGTGACGATTATGGAGCCCGATACCACGGCTTATGGTCGCATGGAATAGATTGCGTGACATATTCCAAGACAACATTCCGTATCGTCACACTCGAAAGGTGAATTCTCTCGCGTTGAATGGGCGTATTTTCAACGTTTACGCATATTGCAAGAAACTAAAGGAATTGGCGGATCAACTCCGTAACGTTGGCGCACGCGGTAACAAATAATCGTCTAGTTCTACAGTTGGTTGTCGGCCTTTTCTGAGGCCTATAATGGTGTTGCACTCTCCTTCGCCAAAGCAACCCTCTTCCCACTTCCATCAAGCGCTCCATGCTTCGTTAGAAGGCGGTTTGGCTAAAAAGGCGCCACCGGAGCAAGTCGATTGTCATGATGGCGTCCTTCTCTAATCCGTCTTTGTTAATATTGGGCCAAAACCATAATAATGGTGGGCGGCAGAATAATCGTAAAATAATAACAAAAGCGCGGCAACGCTGGTGGTAATGGTGGAGGTTCTGAGTCAAAAACCTCGGTGGGGCCCATCCAATGAACGAGTGCCCCACCCCATGGGCGGCCCAATAGTGGGCCCATGGCAGGAGCAGCGGCGGTGGGCCGTGGGCGGCGGCCCATACCAGCAGCAAAGCGAAATTCCGGCCGGCTGGCCAACAATCCAGAGCCCAATGCCCGGCCATGGCGGCCCATCGGCGATGGCCCAACAATGCGGGTGGCGATTCTGACGGCCAGGTCTAGCTTACGGCCAGAGTTCTTGGGCCCGACCTCAGCAAGCCCATCGCGCACAGCCCTACTCGATCGAGCATCGAGGCCGCGATGCACACGCTGGGATTAACTCAACCCACCAAAAATTGGTACATGGACACGGCCAGCCACTACAGCATGGCTTTCGACTCAGGTACTCTCTCATCTTATTCCAATTTGAGCACCCTCGGGGATAATCATTGGTAATGGCGCTCTATTCCAATTCCCTAGGGTATGGTCGAAACGTTGTCTCCCCCAATCCACCACTCCTCTTGAAAAATACTTTACATGCTCCTCTAAATTGATTAAAAATTTAGTGTCCAGTGTCCGTGTAAATTCACAAATGACAATTTGTTTGCTGAATTTGATCCTTTCGGTTTCTCTGTGAAGGATTTCCAAGACGGGAGTCATCTCATGAGGTGTGATAGTAGGGGGATCTATATCCTATCATGCGGTTTACGATCCATCGGCCAAATTGCATTGCCTTGATCTCTCCTTTCATGTGGCATGCTCGTTTGGGTCATCCGGGATCTTCTATTTTATCAGTTTTAGATAAAAATAGCTTTATTTCTTGTAAGGGTACGAGTCGTACTCCAATTTGTCAGTCTTGTTCATTAGGAAAAATTGTTAAGTTGCCATTTGTAGACTCCAATTCTCATACTTCTATGCCATTTGACATTATTCATAGCGACTTATGGACCTCACATGTTCTGAGTTCAATGGGTCATCGTTATTATGTTCTCTTCTTAGATGATTATTCTAGATTTTTGTGGACGTTTCCAATTGCGAATAAATCACAAGTGTTTTCCGTCTTCATAAAATTTAGAGCGTTCATTCGTACTCAATTCGAAAGAGAAATAAAAAATATTCAATGTGATAATGGGAAGGAGTATGACAATACACAGTTTCGAGAATTTTGTGCTACTCATGGGATAACTTTTCGGTTTTCATGTCCTCATACATCTTCACAAAATGGGAAAGCCGAACGCATAATTCGTTCCATAAATAACATTGTCAAGACTCTCTAATCCATGCCTCCATACCTCCGTATTTTTTGGCATCATGCTCTACAAATGGCCACTTACCTTCTTAACATAATTCCATCTAAAGGTCCGACATATTCTTCCCTCTCAAAATCTTATATAATAAAACCCGCTCTTATTCTCATCTTCTGGATTTTGGGTGCTTGTGTTATCCGTTATTCCCATCCACCACAATTAACAAACTTCAGGCTCGGTCTACTCCGCAGTGTATTTTTGGGTTATCCGGTCGAATCATCGTGGTTATAAGTGTTTTGATTTATCCTCCAAGAAAATCATTATAAATCGTCATGTCATTTTTGATGAAAACCAATTCCCTTTACGAAAGTTCATACTCCAGGAGCCTAAGTCGTATAATTTTTGGATGACCAAATATCCCGGTATATTATTCGAATTTTTCGAACACCTCCGCGTGCCCAAAATCCTCCAGCGCTCCATCGCTCGGGTCCACAAGATCGCTCGTTTCGCAAACTGTTAGTTCCAAAGAATCGGGCTCGCAGTACCCCACTCTGAATCGCTGCTCGAATCCATCGTTGCTTTTGGGCCAGGCCAGTTTCATCGCCGGCCGGCTACCCGATCAGTCGAGCCCGTGAAAATTCCCAAAATTCCATCACTTCTTCCTCGAGTCATAGGCTCCGGGTCCACTTCGTAGTCGTGAGTATTTTTTACACCTAAAAGACATTTTAATTTACATTCGATGTCTCTAGATCCCACTTTGCCTCAAGCAATCCTGTGTCCGCATTAAATGACCCTAATTGGAAAATTGCTATGACCGATGAATATAATGCTCTTATTGATAATAAGGCGTGGGAGTTGGTGCCCGAGTCCATATGGTATTAATATTATCAGGTCTATGTGGATTTTTGCTCAAGGAGAATTCGTGATGGGTCATTTGCTCGACATAAAGCGCGATTTGTTGGTGATGGTAAGACTCGGGTTGGAATTGATTGTGGTGAGACGTTTAGTCCGTGGTCAAACCGCTACCATATCGACCGTGCTTAGCTTGGCTCTTTCAAAGACTTGGCCAATCCATCACTTGATGTCAAGAATGCCTTTCTACATGGTGATCTCAAAGAAACAGTCTATATGCACGCCTCGTTTGGGTTTGTGGATCCCAACCGCCTCATCATGTCTGGTTGTTGAAGAAGTCATTATATGGGCTTACCACGCGCCTGCACAGTATACACGATTTGGTCGATTTTGTTTCGACTATCGGGTTCACACAGGAGTCGAGACAATTCTTTGTTCATCTACCAGGGTTAGTCATTGGCCTATATTACGCTATATGTGGATGATATCATCTTGACCTCCTCTCGATGCTTTGCGCCTATCATGGCCATGCTCAGCTCAATTTGCTATGAAGGACTTAGGGCGCTGAGTTATTTTTGAGGATTGCCGCCAAACGCGTCATTCGGTGGTTTGTTTCGTCTCCAACGTAAGTATGCTGGCCGAGATCATCGAGAGAGTGGGATGTCATCTGTAAGTCCACTTCCACTGGCTGATGAAACCCAAAGCTAAGCAAATAGGCACCCATACGAGGACGACCGCTTATCGCAGCTTTTGCGGGGCCTCCAAGTATCTTACCTTTTACCAGGCCGGATATTACATATGCGGTTGTGTGTGTTTATTCATGCATGATCCTGAGTTGAGCACAATGAATGCAATCAAACGCATCATTCGGTATATTCGTGGGACACTAGACTATGGGTTGCGCGCCTTGTATCCTTCCTCTACATCCACTTGTCTCTTACACGGATCTTGATTGGGGTGGTTGTCCCGACACCGTGACGGTCGACCGGCTATTGTATGTTCCTCGGCAACAACTTGGTCTCATGGTCGCAAAGCGTCCAGGCAACTCTATCACGCCAAGTGCGCAGAGGCGTAATATCGAGGGTAGCGAATGTGGTCTCGGAATCATGTTGGCTACGTAATTTGCTTTTGGAGCTTCATTGTCCCATCTCAGAAGGCAACCTTGGTATATTCTGCGATAACATTAGTGCCATCTACCTTCAGTAACCCAATTCAACACCAACGCACCAAGCATATCGAAATGGACATTCACTTTGTCCGTGAAAAGGTTGCAAAGGTCAAGTTCGGCGTATGCCATGTCGTCTCGTTATCAAATTGCGAGATATCTTTACAAAGGGTCTGCAGGTTCTCTTTGAAGATTTTAGGACAGCCTCTCGATTCGGAAACCGCCATGGCTCAAGGGGTGTGTTAAATATATTATATACACACAATATACATGTGTGTGTATTGTATAGTTACTCTCGGATTATGCTCCACAAATGAAGATCTCGGTTGTGATATATTAGGGTAAATAAACATGTAAGAATATTGTATATTAGGAAAATATATGTGTAGTATAATATTACCTTAATTAGTATTATACACCTACCATAATTGTAGAGTTAGAATTATGGTAGAATAAGGATTTAGAGGTAGAATAGGAAAAGGATTTTTCCTATTATAGAAATATGTAACTTGTATATATAGCCTTTCAATTAATGAAAATAATGAAGGGGATTATTTCTTTCAATCTCGACGTCATTAAAGCTTCACATTTGCTATTAAGTACCTTTATAATATAGATTAATTATAAATACACCTATCATATTTTTGAAATTATAAGATTAATTAATCTTCTTGCAGTAAAAGTCCTACACAAATAGTAAATTTTAATGATATTTCTATTTTATGATGGTGTTAAGTTTTTAAATTTAAAATTATGACATATATCCGTAATTAAATATATACTGAAACAGATAGTAACTAAAATGAAGTACACATGTAGCTAAACTGTATTGTAAGAAAATAGAATAAAAAGAAACAAAAGGAAAAAAAATTATAAGTATGAAATTGATTTATCTTATTTATAGGGCAAAATTCGTGTTTTACAGTTGAATGAATTATGCCGTGAGACGCCAAGTGGCGATGAGTCAGATCCAATTTAGATTTTTGGTACTACCTGTCGCGAAGAAATGGCATCGGAGTATCAAAAGACCATGAGGTACCGGAAAATAGGAAGATCTGACCGGTTCAAATTCCAACGGGCACCCGTTACTTGTCCGATTATGCACCTTTCAATGGTGCATTAATGTCATTTATGAAGACACTAATTATCCAATTATTACATCATTCATTTATTTATATTAATAGAGACATAAATCATGAAACGTGTACCCGTGAGCTCAAGTATAAATATGATCAATTATCCAATTATAAAGGATCATATTCAAGATATTACAACATTACTTTTTGATTCATATTCTTTGTCGTAATATTCATACTTGCACACTCACGAAACACTTGATCTCGAGGCCTCACCAAGAAACTACACATTCTTAATTTCCTTTTTTGAATATCATGTCCAATTAAATAGGTCAGAGCCTCGTAGCATCATATTGTCCAAGAACCATCGATCCTTGTATGTATTGCTAGATTGACGCATAAATTGAAGTCCTAAAGAGTTATAAGACCCAATTGATATATTCAAAAACCTTGGGTGCCCAATATAATTTGACAAATATTTTTTTAAGCTCGTCTACAATTCAGTCGAAGTCGAAGCTAAATCTGGCAACACTTTCAGACGGGAACTCCTCCGTTCTCTCTACGATGGAGAGTCACAATATCGGAGTGGACGACGGCGTCGTTTCAGTGTTACCACTTCAACTGATCAAATCGGAGATCATCCCTCCGGCACCGAACCGATCAAAATCTCAATCCGAATTCGAGCCAGCAATTGACTGGCAGCCGAACTTTGCTGGCTATTCATGGATCGCCTATGGTGCCTCGTCTCTCCTCGTCATACGTCAATTCCCTAACCCTCTCTCACAAACCGAGACTGTAATCGGCACTATTTTTCAACAAGTCCTCGAGCTGTCAATCGATGGCACTGGCACTGTCTCCGCCGTCGCTTGGTCCCCCGTTACGCCTTCTTCTGGAGACCTCGCTGCCGCACTCGATAACTGCATTGGATTGTTCTCTTACAACTCCGACGCTACTCATAGTAAGTTTTAGTTTTCTGATCTCACAGGTTGTTTATATGGTTGTTACCTATTGTATTGTACAATGTTTGTTTTGATTGTTACTTAAATTTTATTATATATGTATCTTTATGTAACCACGAAAAGTCGTAAAAAGTATTATGCCGTCATTACCTTATTCTTTTTCTTATTTTGTCTTTACTTGTTATCTAATAATCTTATTTTACACTTTATCCTACCTTTTTATAGTAACTACCCGTACTCTACTTTTCGTTTAGGTTTATGTTTCAAATTGTTGATGCGTGCCATTATGTAACACATGGAATGATCCATCTATCCAAACATCGTATTCATCAAAACAATACAGTATAATATAACGCAATACAATATAATACGATACATTATGGAACAATATGCAACAACCATCAAAACAGAGTGTCACTCTCGAATGTATACACTAGTCTGCTGTGTCATTGATTACTTTGCCACACTTCATTTGTTACCTACAAGAGTCTAAAGGAACGGTCCTTCCCTCTTCATATCCAGCACCGTCTTGCTGTTTTTTCATTAACAAAGTTTCTTTGCATGCTAGTCTGGTAATTTTGATGAATATTTAAGATATATCCCCTGTAATGACATTGAACCGTTATCATTTCGGATCTCCGGATCAAGCAATATGAGTGATACTTTTATACGTGATTGTGCATGTTTGGAGGATGTCTTTGATATTTTTTGCAGTAGGAGCAATTGTGTTGGTTTCTGTTTCCTCGAGGCAATTTAATTACCTTAATTATGGCCGTTGTAGAAGACAATGGAGAGTAGAATTCAATAACTACGTTTCAATCACAACTGTTTAGGATCTGCTTACTGAAATCTTTGATTTCATTCTGCTTATTTGGGTCTATTTCATTCAAATGTTGAATTGCTTGTCTTTTAAGTCAAATTAGGGGTTCTTGAGAACCAGAGATTAAAGCTGGATGAAAACCAGTGCCTAATAAAATGGCTCGGAAGGATGTCAAACTTGTTGAAATTATGTTCCTTTTTGAAGAAAGTTTTTCTTTGGTAGGTGACATAGAGAGCTGTGTATTATGTAAATGAACTTGGCAAAAGAAAAAGATTACTCCTGCATTAGTTGGATCCTATGCGCTAAACTAAAAAACAATCTGTTTAGGAGGTGATCCAGTTCCAAATGGGTATGATTATGGAACTCTAAGCACTTGTTTTGCAATCATTAATTACTACTATTAGTCAATTGGATCTTAAGTCTCTTTCTCTCGCTCTCTCCCCCTTCCTCCTTCCCTCTTAGAGATATAAATTTATTTACTCATATTCAGGTTCTTTTTGTTGGAGCCAGACATCAACGCTAGTACAATCCACAAAGGTGGACTCAATCACATGGACGGGGTCAGGAGATGGGATAATTTCAGGTGGCATTGAATTGATCTTATGGAGAAAGAAGGAGAGGTCATGGGAAATAGCTTGGAGATTTAAACCAGAACTGCCTCAGACTCTAATTTCTGCTACTTGGTCAATTGAAGGGCCTTTTGCTGCTGCACTTCCATATAGTTTGCACTTAGAAGGTTCGGGTTCCAATATCCATGCAGGAAACAAATGTGTTTTGGTATGTCAAAGAGATGTAGATTCCAGACCTTTAGAAGCTATGCTACCACACCCGTTACCTGTTTCTATGATTCAGTGGAGACCATCTACAGTTACACGGTCAACTAGAGATGGCAGATATTCAAGGAGGTTGGTGTTATTAACTTGCTGTCTAGATGGAGCTGCAAGGCTCTGGACTGAGATTGATGATGGGAGGGTTAGAAAAGTTGGCAAGGATGGTAATGAACACAAAATGAATAAATTCTCTTTTCGTGTTGTCGCTGTAGTTGAGGTAAACCAAACATTAAATGGAAGGCTGGGCTTGGATGTATCTGTTAGATGGGCAACAGATATTAATGGTATAATAACTGTTAATGGAGAAGCTGTGTCTTATTCTTCATCAGATGAACATCAACATGGCAATGCTGGAAGGTGTGAATGGTTAATTGCTATAGGTCCTCAAACAACACTGACTTTTTGGGCTATTCATTGTCTCGATGATTTTTCTCCCGTGAGAGCCCCAAGGGTGACATTGTGGAAAAGAAAAGAGTTGAACAGTCCTAACGAGATGCCAAGGGGATTGCTCTTAAATAAAGTCTTTATCATGAGAAATCAGGTCTTTGGTCCACCAACAGTATGTTCTTTTATTAATCTATTACCAAGTAACTTTCTAGCCTGGATGCAATTTTATTCTTCAAAATTTCCCAATGGTGCAAAGGTATCTTCAGAACGGATTAGCACAGAAGATTCGACTCCAAATAAATGTCAGACTGAATGTTTATTATCATTATGTGCAACGGGACTTTCAAATACGGACAGTCACAGCAATAAAATTCTGCAAGTAGCAATTCATCCTTGTTTATCTGAGTTGGAAATTGCTGCCTCTCTGGACACTGATGGAAAGCTCCTTTTTTGGCTATTTTCTTCTGCTTCAAATACTATTTTGGGCCTCCCAACTTTGAGTCCATCTTGGAAACTTTTCGGGAAAGGTGCTACTGCACTCCCTCAACCCAAGTACACAAGCTTAAACTGGGTTCCCACTCTGTTAAGTGACGAACGAATTCTCGCCATTGGGCATGCAGATGGAATAGATTTCTTAGTAGTTAAGGCTGTGAAAACCGAAGAATCGGAAATGGTTTGTCACAAAATATGTACTATACCACTTACTGCTGGAAGTCAAGAACAGGGGCCGGACAGCCTCTTCTCAATTCCTTTGCCTGCCACTTGTAACAAAACCTTCATTTCTAATAGCTTTTTGCTGTTAGCTGTGTGGAAGAAAGGCTTTCAGGCTTTGTCATGGAAAATTTACCTTCATCACAATGATTTGTCTGGAAGTAGCTGCGGGTGCAGTTTTGACAGTACAAACACCTTCCAGAACAATATATGGAAATTTGAGAGTAGTTATTCTGGTAAGGTATACCTTGTCTCTGTTGAACCTTGTTCATCAGTTTTTCCAGACCTTCATCACCATGATAAAATTTCAAGTTCTGCTGTGATCTGTCCCACAAACTCTGGTCTCAGTGAAGAGATTTTTTCTAATAATTTATACAGAAACTACTTTTCTTATCATATGGTCACTGGTTGTCTTGATGGTAGTTTGCAGTTGTGGAGAAGTGTGCCTGCTCTCAGCTCAAATTCTCAATGGGATCTTGTTGGTACGGTTGCTCCGCATCAAGGCCCTATTTCGGCTATATCTGCAAGTGTCTGTGGCCGAAAGATTGCAGTTATCTCAAAAGAAGGTCCATTAAGTACTTCTACTACTATTCATATATGGGAATGTGTGCGCGTTGAGGGTGCTGGCAGCTTTATACTAGAAGACACTTTGTATTTTGACGCAGACGTTGTTGCTTCAAATTGGTTGACGATTGGGAATGGTCAGTTTTTACTAGGTGTTTGCTCAAGAGATAAGTTGCTTGTGTATTCTCAGAAGAGATGTGGAGGTCAGTGCAATTTGGAACCGGAAAGATCATTAGAAGGCGACATTTGGGTGTGTCTTGCAGCAAGTCATACTAATCCAACCATTCAGGACTTCTTTTGGGGACCCAAAGCCATGATAGTGGTAGTTCATGACGAATACATTTCTGTATTTAGCAAGTTCTCCTATTTTATGGACAAGAAACTTCTGCCCCAGCTTGGTGGAGAAGTTTGCGAGGAGAGTTCTGTCTGTCACTATGGTTCTAATAAAGTGCCAGTATTTTATGGTCATGAAAATTGTGACAATGCACAGCGTCAGTGTGATTTCCCGTTGAAAATGGAAGTGGTCAATGAGACTTCACTGCTTAGTAGTATGACAAAATCTAAAGAAGGCTTTACTTCTGCTAAAAATGGGATTTGGAGCATTTTAGAGATAGCAGAACTTGTAGGGGGATCTCTTCCTCTTGTTCACCCAGAGGCCATTCTTGTTAACTTACTTTCAGGTACTTACAAATTGTTTGATGCTCCCTCCCTCCTCCCCCCGGTCCCAAACTCAAATACCCAAGCGCCATCTTCTTCTTCATAGAAGACATCTTAAATATGATATAAGCGAACCATTTTTTGTGTGCTTATGAATTCATTGCGCATCAGAGAAACTAGTCTGTGGTTGGCTGCTTTAAGGAAGTGACATGTGCATCTAGGAAGTAGATGCTGTTGTTTCTAAGCTTCTAGACCAAATAATTAGCAGATTCTTGAAAACTAAAAACTGAAGTACACTCTTTACTCTTTAGTTAGTAAAGCCAAACATTTCTTGTATGAGCATACAGTTTGAGTGAAATTCTCCAATGTTAATTAATTTTGTTTTCTTGATATGTATTTATTGTTGTGAATCCTTGTCTCATCATTAGAAATTGTTTTGTAATAGTCATGCACATTTTGACCAATGGATCTTATTGTTTATCTTATTAGGCTTTCCTTTTCGCTTTTGAAATTGGTAACAGATTTCCTTGTCCTGCTTGCCTTACAAATGAGCACGTCTATCCGTCCTTTTAAGTCTTTTTCTTTGACAATATCCTATGTGCTCTTCTTGAAAACCAAATATCTTCGTATGTTGTGGATGTTCTTTAACTGAGGGTTGAAGTACTATTGACAGTTAATGAAAGTGATGGCATTTTAGCTTTCATTTTAAAGCTAAAAGCTCATTTCTTGACTGTATCTCATGTGCTTATGTTGCCATCACAAAATTCCAGTCATTCTATTGGACTTAATCATACTTTCTAGGCCCATTCCGATTCATTGTTTCTTATGAAAAAAAGTTTAACCTCACGGTTGTGTGTTCGAAATGTGTATAGGTAATTGGAAACGTTCATATGTAGCTCTGCAGTGTCTCAGTAAACATGTAACTTCCACAAAGTTATCGGCGAAAATATGCTGCCTTCGTGCCTTCAGTGGTTTAATATTTCCCATTTCATTGTCAAACTATCTGGAAGGAAATGTCTTGTTAAGTTCTGTTGAGAAGTCATTTCAATGGGGTGGACCTTCAGATTCCTCAAAGTGGGGATATGCTGCATCTGATAATGCACTCTCTACCTCTTCAACAAGATCTGAAATGACTGACTTTATAGAAGCCTTTGATAAACTTCAGAATTTTGCAACTATATCTGACACTGAAATGATGCAAATTCGCGCTGCTATTCATCTTCTAGATGAAGTTAGCAATATGCAGTCCACTTCTGCTTATAATAGCCTTGATGGACCTGGTCGTAGGTAAGTCTACGTTAGAAACCTAGAATACTTAATCTTCCATTCCGTGTGAACATATTGGTATAAAAAGTTTGTAAAGGCTCATACATTCTTTTTATGATCAATTTTTTGCTAAATCATTGTATTCCCTGTTTTTTCAATATATGTATGCTGTGATATCAACTAGTGAAGTGTAGCTTTTGGAAAACATGAACAACATATTCCAACTTTTTTTTTGAGAAATATATGCTAAAAGTTTCAATGATGTTATATCCTGCTTTCCTACACTTGGATGGAGTTTGCAGAGCCTGTAAATGGGTGAAATATGTGGTTCAACTACAAGTCAATATTTCCTGATAGATAAGCTAAGACTTTTTGTGGTTATTTCAGCTTCATGGTTGTGGGGACAATTTTGGGTACAATTGCAAGGGACGATGATTATACTCAGTTTCTTTTTTTGTGTCCTGTCATGGCAATAGTACGAAATGGGATAGTCTCATGTACAGATTTAACTTAGTTGTACCCTGACAAGCTCAGTGCAGCCTGATAAATAATTTTTGAGGATCTAATATACCAACTAGAGTAATGAACATCCTAATATTTGTGTGGATATAGCTCAACTCATCAAATTTGACATTATTTTCACGAATGCGTTATCTTCTATTAATTCCAATGTTTGGTAGGAGTATTTTTGGTTTGGTAAAAGACTTGTATGTCAGTATATTGGCAAGTGTGAGATTTAAAGAACCTCTACTTTTAGAGGACACCTAATTATTTAGTATTAGAATGAAATGGGTCCTGAAGAAATGGAAAAGAGACGTCGAAGGATTAAAATTTCTTGTCTTGGCCATTTTCTTCTGAAGGGACGGATAAAAAATGAGGTATAGACAAGATAGAGCATTAATTCATGTCTATGCTTACTAACGAAGAACAGAAATTTGAACATTTTGGTGAGAACGAAATAAAATGTCTCCTATCACCTGGCGTCAGATTGGATGAATTCAACAAATTAAATTTGACAAAATTCTTAGAGGGGAATGGATTCAGAGGATTCATGTGGCCGAGCCAACTAGTTTGTGAATGAGGCTTAGTGGATTGATTGAATAGTGAATTCATCTCAGCTAAGGTTAAAGTTAGATTGCATGTTTCATATTTCGCTGTGAGGTTTTGCTTCTCAAATGCACCGGTTACTCTAAATATTGTTCACATTTTCTTGTCTCCCTTCTTTAACTAGCTTTTTTCAGGTTCTTTCTTTATGTGAGCATAAACTCACTTTCTCTCTTTGTCTCTCACACACACAGTGTTCTCATTTGCCTTCTCCAATGTACCCGTTATTCACCCAATCACTCTTACAGTGATGGTTTTTTCCTTCGTGGAGTTATGTATAGTTATAAAGGCCAGCTTTTTATGTAAGGTTGGAGTTCAATTGTTCCTCTTTTCATCTTAATACAAAGAGGAAAAAGTTGCGGATGATCTAGGTATTCTTGTATCATGCTTCCTTTCAAACTTTCCATCAGCCAGTTGATATCTAACTCTTTTTCTTTGTGGTGTCTTTACTACTGACTTTTATTTTTTGCCCAAAAAGATGAAGTTTGTCAAATTCAAATGTTTAAAAATTTATTATTAAATTAACACTAAATGAAATTCAGATTCTTCTCTGCTTAGTGTGTGCAGTTATATCTTTAAATCTTTTATATCACATTCAAATAATTTGATGTGATTGTAGCGTCTCTACTTTTTGGCATACTGCTTGTATATGGCTCTCATGGTCGTTTTTTATTCATTATCACACAAATAATTTTTTTCTTATCTTGCACAGTAAATGAGAGGACATGGAGTCATGCAGAAAAATTATCTTCAGTTATAGTTGATTCTAATTAAAATCATTCGTTGATGCTACTCATTTTTTCTACCTAGGTTTTGGGTTTCAGTGAGGTTTCAGCAGCTATATTTTGTTCAAAGATTTGGCAGACTGCCATCAGAAGGTGAGCTGGCTGTGTACTCGGGGCTGATTGGATGGGCTTTCCACTCTGATTGCCAAGAGCATTTGTTTGATTCTCTTTTATCTAAGCAACCGTCTTGGCAAGAAATGCGCGATATGGGTGTTGGACTATGGTATACAAGTGTGGCACAACTGCGACTGAAGGTATTTGTTTTCATTAAGATAATGTTAAATTCAGTTGTAGCATGACTAGTAAGGTTGTTCCAGTGGTGTGAGGACTTCATTTCTTACCAAGAGGTTGGGAATTCGAATCACCAAGGGACCAAAGTGGGAAACTGCAACTGTTGACTCCTGGATGGGGGGATTTGGGGGTAGGAATGTAGGATTAGCCATATAAATAAAATCAGCTGTAAGTCTTATGGTTATTCTTTTTGGGAAGTGTAGTGCAGTTTTATAGAAATAAACAATTCCACATCTCCAACATGACAACCTGAAATAGACTCCCAATATTTAGTTTTAGGCACTAACATACTGATGCGGTCCAAGTACATCACTCTACATTTCTTAATGTTCCTTCCTTTCTCAAACTAGTCAGCTCGATTTTCTTTCCTTCTTTTGCTGGTCAAGAATGAGACTTTCGAAAATTAAAATCTTCTTTCTAGTGTTTATCAGTTGCTTGTCCATCTCCCTTCCTATTTTATTAAGCGCACCATCCTTTACCTTCTTCATCAATTATTAATGTTAGAGAAATAATGAAGGTCTGTCATCAATATTCTTTTGATAAGGTAAAATATTGTATTCACTAACAGTACTAAGAAGGTACCAAAATCAGTACAAAAAACTGGACTTGTTTAACACTAAAAATAACTAATAAAAAAAGGATGGAAAATTTTGTTTAACACTACAAAATAAGGGAGTCCAACAAGTCCAAGGTATCTGTTGTGATGAAAATCTATCATGAATTTGTATATATTTCTGAATTCTGCATACATCCTGCTGCTATTTGGTTTCATTATTACGAACTGTTTGGTGGAAATGGTTGGTTTATTCGAACACAGTTAATGTGAGGTCACATCACTTGAGTTCTTTTCTTAAATGTATATATTTTGGGCAATAGCATCTCCTCAAATATGAATGATCTTGTCATTAGTTTGCCATTTTTGGTTCCCTTCTTTGTGATTAGGGTTAACCCTGTTTGCTGTGTCTAATTTGTGAAGAGGTTGTAGAGTTCAGATTCTGTTCTTACTCTTTTTTCTGTTCAACTATAATGGAGAAGAGTCCTTTTCTTGTTAACTATTATTATATATCATTTACCAAGGAACTCTTATCCTTAAATATTGATCAATTTTGGCCCAGGGCTTTGGTGTAGGGGTAAAATCGCAACACATGATGTGTGAGTTATGCGCACGTCACAGGTTTGAACTCAGCTGGTACGTAAGTGGAGAAGGGTAGAGGTGTGAACCCATTATTCACCGAGTTTTGAACCATGTGCCACTAGCCTTCGGGGATTTCTCGGTTATAAAGAAATATTGATCATTTTTCGGTTTGCTGCAGAAACTAATATAATCTCATATATCAGGGTATTTCTTGTTTAAAAGATGTCTTCAATGATAGAAGTAGCTTTATCTCTTGATTAGGTGATAGTGTGGTGAATTACCTAACTTTACCTACCTTACCGTTTCCTGCATCCCATTTAAGTGGCACTCTTCTCATATTTTCATGTGAATGTTTGAGACAATTCTATTAATAATATTATTCTAAAACAAACTTTGCAAATTTCAAGTATTCATTTTAGTATTAAATCAGACTTTGATATGATGTTCTCTCCATACAACTAACTTTCCAATAATTACTCTGATATTAAAACAAACAAACAAACAACATACCCAGTGTAGTCCCACAAGTGAGATTTGGGGAGGGTAGGATGTACGTAGACCTTACCCCTACCTTTGTGGGGTAGAAAGGCTATTTCCGATAGACCCTCGGCTCTAAATAAAAGACAAAACATGAAAATAGAACAAGATACTGTTCTTGCTGAGGCTCGAACTCGGCAAAATCACTGCACTAGCGAGGCACCAAACCAGCGGGCCAACGGAGCTTATGTAAAATCTCAAATCTTTGCTTTGTCAAGTGCTTCACAAAAAATAGGACGCAAAGAGCTTGAGTTTTAGTCTATTTATCTCTTCTTTTTTTTTTAAATTTTTTTTAGCAAATTGCAAGAAGTTTCGCTTTTTGAGTATACCATGCAGTTATGAGTAAATCACTTTTCTTCCGTTGGTGAATGAGTGGGACAAAATCTTCTTTTAATACTTCATTCACATGAGTGCCAATCTTTAGTTCCAGGAGTTGGTTCAATGGCAAAGGTAGTACATTTCTGGATGTGTGGTAGGTGCAGTTTTTCCTGTGGTGAACCAACTCTAATATAGAAGTGGAAAAGGATAATGTGGCAGGCCAATTATCCACCAAGTTTCATTGCGAGAATCAAAGGATTCTTCTGTTAGCAAAAAATAAAAAAGGGCCATCTTTTTTATTCAGTTTCAGCGTTTTGTTCCTTGTCCATAATTCATTGCAGCAACTTAAGTTAACATGCTGTTAGGTCCTATGGTGGAATGCTATCTCAAAAGCTCCACGTAAAACTACAGCAACTCCTATTGCTGTTTCCTTTGAAAGGGATGAAAGAATCGGGAACTACTAATGTCTTATTTTGTTAGCTTTCATTTTCCCTTCTGTATTTGGCACAGCAACTTTGACACAGGTGGGTTTCTGCAGATGGAAAAGCTGGCAAGACAACAATATTTAAAGAATAAAGATCCCAAGGCATGTGCACTTCTGTATATTGCTCTAAATAGACTTCAAGTATTGGCGGGCCTTTTTAAGATTAGCAAAGACGAGAAAGATAAGCCGTTGGTGGCATTTCTTTCACGCAATTTTCAGGTATTGTTAAATATCTGCTACTTTATTTGTATGCCTGGTACAAATATTTTCAAA
Source organism: Anisodus acutangulus (assembly GCA_029783415.1). NCBI lineage: Eukaryota > Viridiplantae > Streptophyta > Magnoliopsida > Solanales > Solanaceae > Anisodus > Anisodus acutangulus. The sequence continues at coordinate 26,634,543 of CM056510.1, read as the reverse complement.
GTACTACCGAGTTTTTCCAATTCTTTTATGCACAAGTTTTAATCATTTATGTTGAATCCTTTATTAAATTCTTTTTCACTAGTGCTAAAATCAGGAAAGTATTGTTACCGAATTTTGATGGATTATAGTTGTTATCAATTGATCTTGTGTAATGTCTTTTGTGGCCCACATTTAGGAGTATTTGTATGAAAATGGTAAAGCAAATCTAATATCCTTTTCTTTTTGGGGTGCCTAGAGGGCGAGGTTCTAAATAAGATTCAAATTGGTGGTTTCTTTAGTACTCTTAAAGGTCTTAATAGATGAAGAGCAGCACATATTTTTTAATTAGTTCATTTTCAGTTGCGTGTACCTAAATCTGTTTTGAAATGTTGAGTCCTCATGTGAAACTGTTACCCTTCTTTTTATTTTGTTTGTAATGCAAGTTTTAATTTTCTTCTTGTGGAGCATCAATACTCAACGTTTAGTTGTTTAGAAATTTTACCGATTCCCTCTTTAGGAAGATAAAAATAAGGCTGCTGCTCTAAAGAATGCCTATGTGTTACTGGGGAAACATCAGTTGGAGCTCGCGATTGCTTTCTTTTTGCTTGGAGGAGATACAACATCTGCTGTCACTGTTTGTGTGAAGAATCTTGGGGATGAGCAGCTTGCTCTTGTTATTTGCCGTCTTGTTGAAGGTTATGGTGGAACGTTAGAGCATTATCTTATTTCAAAATTCCTCCTCCCGTCTGCTCTTGCCAAAGGTGACTACTGGCTTGCAAGTGTTCTGGAGGTATTCAGCAAAAAATCTAGTTTAGTTTCCGATAAAGTGATGCTTTTAATTTGAAGGGATTGTGTTTGTAGCATCTTGTTCCCTTGTTTGTATATTTATTTTTGTTCTTTTATTTGCAGTGGATGTTGGGAAAGTATTCACAGGCTTATCTTAGAATGCTTGCTTTCCCAACGGGGTCCTTGAACAGGAAATGCATATTCTATTCCCGTCAACCTGCCTTCTTAGATCCAAACATTGGAGACTTTTGCCTAATGATAGCAGCTAAGACTACCATGAAGAATGCTATTGGGGAGCAAAATGCTGCTTCCTTGAGTAGATGGGCGATCTTGATGAGGGCCACTGCCTTAAGCAGATGTGGTCTGCCTGTAAGTTCATCTAATCTTTTTTGTTTTTCCTAAAGTTTGGGGATTCACAAGCTTTCTTATTTTTTGATTCTTTTCAAGGATTCCTAGATCGTAGATTCTTGTGACCCTCTTTGAGATCTAGAATGCAGAACTGATCTAACTTTGATTCAATCCAAAAATTCTCGTTAGGCCGTGTAGGTGAAACATTTTTCTTGATGAAATCATTCTGCTATTTGGTCTTCTTAAACTATTAATTTACAACAAATGGGGTTAAATGACTTACATAATAGGAGGTTCTTTTTCAAAAACAAGAAAAACATTTTTAAAAAAATGACTTACATAATTGGAGGTTGTAATTCATTTTCTACTATAACTCTTTCCACCACTACTCCATATAACATGTTTTTACCTATATTTTTTATCAAGTAAATGTATTTCATTCATTAACATGGCCAAATTGACTGTATACAAGGGATATACCAAAAGAAAAAATCTATAATAGATTCTTTACAAACTCCGCCCAATCATCTATACAACAAGGGATTTTCTGATTACACCAAAAGAAAATAAGGGAGCGGAGACTACTCCTCAATTGAGAGAAATTCGACTCTACACCTTCAAAAGCTCTCCTATTTCTCTCTCTCCAAACTACCCACATTAAAGCAAGTGGGACCACGTTCCAAGTCCTTCGTCTTCTCCTCCTTCTCCCACTCTTCCAACTGACCATCATATCTTTCACAGTTTTTGGCATTACCCATGAAGTGTCAAACCACCTAAACATATCCCACCATAACCTCATGGTTGTCCCGCAATGTAGTAGAAAATGATCCACGTCCCCGTCTCCTTACACATGTAACACCAGCTAACGCAAATAACCTTACACTTTCTAAGGTTTTCTGCTGTCAAAATCACCCTTGTAGTAGCGAGCCAAGTGAAAAACACACCTTCCTCGGCACCCTTGGAATCCATATTACCTATATGTAAGCATGTTTTTGCTCTTTGCTACACAAAAATATCTTCAAACACCAACCAATGCCCTAACCTCATACTTTAACTGTCACATTTCACCATCTTCAAGTCCCCTTGAACTATTGAAAGTGATTTTGTTTCAAAGGATTCTCTTATAATAAATCCATCAAAAAATGTCTCTTATGACGAAATCGGCTAAGGTCCCTTTTCAATGTAACTTAAGTTTGGGCGAATTCATTGACCTAGATTAGTTCTCTTTTTTCAAGTCAATACATTGCTTATAGTATTCATGTATACAAAATATGAATTAGTAACATATTAGATATTATAGAACTTAAAAGAGAGCACATTAGATATGTATGATTTTCTATGGAAACCCGAATTTAGATCTTTTACATATCGAGTACTGCTTGGAGAAAACTCAATTTTGAAATCAGGGTCAATCTAATTTATCTAGGAAAAATTGAAAAAAACATGACTTTAATTTTTGTTAAGCTAAAATTTGGTACTGTGCTAAATCCTACTGAAAGAAGATTAAGTTCCGAAATACCACATCAGAGGTGATATTAGGAAGCCTACCACCATGGAAATACTATTTGCTGATTAGTGTTTGCATTGTAAATGCTGCTATCTTTCAACTGATGTGATTGTTTGGCTCCTCCAAGTCAGTTTATTTAGGGGTTTCTCCTCCAATATCCCTTAAGAGACAGTATACCTTAATGTTATTGCATGCCAGGTGACCCTCTCAGCCAGACTAGACTGTCCATGTGTATGGGTGTACTATTATAGGTTCATTTTAATTAGATATTTTTGTAGAAGGACTAATAGTTTTTCTATTCCTTTTCTGTGTAAGCTTGAAGCTCTGGAATGCCTTTCATCTTCTGTGCGCATCACTGTTGATTCAAATCGCCGAAGCGTGCCTGATAATGTGGATTCTGGATACCTGCATGAAATGCTGAGTGCCATGCTAAATGAAACTTCATCAAACTGGCTATCATTGGATGTGGCTTTTCAGATAGATTCACATATGAGATCAGACTTGTCTATGCAATACATGTCTAAGATGTTAAGGAGACATCCAAGCCGGGTAGACAATGATATAACATGTCTTCAGGAACACATGTATACTGTATCTGAGAATCAAGAATTCAAGCTTTTACTTGAAGCTTTTCAAGATGAATTGATGATGACAATTGCATCCTTTCAACTGAAGTTCTCCTTAATTCCTCTGCATCTTATGTACTCGGTATCAACTTATTCATGGAACAAATGTTATGTTTGCGGTTTTTGTTTCACGAGGACTGATTGCGGTTTTTGTTTCACGAGGACTGATTGTCAGATTTTTTCTTTTTGCTTTGTACAGATCTTTTTGTCGCTTTGCAACCGCGGTTTGGTGTATATAGGATGCCACTTGTTGCGAGACTACATAAATAAATATTTGTCAAGTGAGCAAGGCAGTGGACTTGATGGTTGCTCATTGTATCCTCGCCTCCCAGAGCTATTTCTCGAAGTATCTGGAGAACTATTTTATATTTTTGCAAGATACATCATTATGTGTAGCATGGACTGTTTCTACTTGAAGTCATTCACCCCTAGGAGTAATAGAGCTGATGAAAACATCTATTGTACCATTCCGGAGCTGTACAAGAGGAGATTATGTTGGTCATTCTGGTGTCTTAGAGCCATGATGCAGTTCTCTTCTGTTTCTTGTACAGAAAATATTGTAGGGACACATGTTGATGTCCTTGATTTATCAGAGTATTTTTTACTGTTTGCATCTTCTTGGGTACAAAGAAATTTTAGTGTTCTTATCCTGATTGTGAAACCTCTCTTGATGGCAAACACTTCAGATGAGACAGACATAAAGGACATACAGAAACTGCTTCGTGAGTCTCGAGAAATGATGGCTTCTGATTTACCTATTTATGCTGTTGGATCTTCTGTTCAGAACAAGAATCAAATGCCACAGGTGCAATTTGGGGATGTCATATTGTCAGTTCCGGAAGAGAGATGGCATGTCATGGTTGCTTCCTTTTGGGGATATGTATCTAGTCTTTTAAAACACAAGTTAAATCTGCTATATCCGGAACTTGAAGAAAGTGGTCTGTTTCTACCTCCAAGCGGACATCCCAGTATATCTACTTCATCAATTTTTGTAAATGGCAACAATGTCTCAACCCATAATGGGATGGTTCCAGGACTTCTGGCTAAGATACTAAAGGTCACATGCGCTCACATCTCTTCTTACTGTGTGAATCAGTTTGCATCTGTCCAGATGGAGAGCATAGATCCAGTTGCAACTACACTTTTCTGTTCTGAAGATTATCAGTCCCAGCATAAAGCACCAGATACTAAACTTAGTCATAGCAATAATGATCTGGATAAGGTAACTGGTGAAGATGAATTATCAACGGTTGAGGCGTTATGGGATTTTTGTTCTGAGCTTAAGAAAGCTAATCAGGATTTTGTGCTTCAAGACCAAAAATGTTTACATCATACTTTGCATAAGTCATTTAAAGGATGGAGTGAAATGTACCCAGGCATCGTGAGGGAGTGTGCAGTTGACGAAACTTATGACAGAGAAGAAAGGCTTGATAGTCCAAGTAGCGCAGCTGGATCTCCTCTTGCTTGTTTGTCACCAAATAATCATCCTTTTCAAAGTTTTGGGGGAAAGAATACACACCATACAAAAAAGGTTTTGCCTTTCCGTAGTCCGATAGAGATATATAAGAGAAATGGAGAACTTTTGGAGGTAATTCTTCTCGTAAACCTTTGTATTGTGTTGCAAATTTCTATTTCTTAGAGATCACCGGTAAATTTAACGGCAGATTTTCTTTCATGAAGCTAATGATTGCAACTCCCCTGTATTTGAGCAGGCTTTGTGCATCAACTCCATTGATCAACATGAAGCTGCTCTTGCTAGCAATCGGAAGGTTAGATAGTTTTATGCATCTGAATTTGACGTTTTGCTAGTGTTTAGGGTGCATTTGATACATCATTTTGGTTGTAAAAAATCAACGTGTGGCTTACTACCAGGGTTAACATGACTTTAAGATCATTAAGGGTGTGTTTGGTATGAAATAATTTTCCCATGTTTAGTTTTGTAAATTTTTTGGAGAACATATTTCTCTAGGAATACAAGTTCCTAAAATGAGGAAATGACTTCCCCGGTGAAAGTAAGAAAAACAAGTTCCATAAGTGACATTCCGCTCATCTCCATCCTCCAACAAATTCCATCCCACCCCCACCCCCATAGCCTCCACCCCACCACTCCAACAGCCCACCCTACCCCCACCCCCATAGCCTCCACCCCACCACTCCAACAGCCCACCCTACCCCACTCTCATCTCCTATAGTGTTTCCCTAGATTATATATAAATGCTTTTGGGATAATATTCTCTGGTTACTTACCAAACACCAAAAAATAAGGAAACCACTTATTTTCCGGGAAAACATTTCCTTTCATCCCTAACACACCCTAACATCTCATACTTTAAAAAAAAAGACTTGAAATGCATAAGTAAAACTGGGATAATTTAACATATTTGGGTCGAGGAAAATGGAGATGTTAAACTGATTTCGGTGCATGTTTGTGAAACTTTTAAAGCATGCTACTTCATGATTATTATGAACTTTGAGTGGTATACTTGTGATATGAGATAAGCATAAGTGAATCTATAGATTCACATGATATCTTTTCATGTTTCGTATATCCAACACATTTGTCGATCAGCTAAGGTAAATAACTCATTATATGGTTTAGGAATATGAATGGTACAAATTCAGTTAGAGAAAACATAATTCTGGGGTGTCTCAAATGTATCTCAACTGTCACTTCAATAGGACAAATTGTTATCTGATGCTTCTCATGAACTCTTGCAACTCTTTTCAAATTCATCATTTCATTGTGCTGAATAATATTATGATCTCATTTTGCTAATAAGAGCAAGTAGGTGGAATGTATTTTGCTTATAAGATATTTATTCACTGAGCTGCCTTCTGATATTGTTGTAATATTCAGGAAGTATCTTGCTTGTAAAACATACACAATAAATGCCTATTCTGGCCTGTGACTCTGCACATTACAATTTGGCCATAAAGTAAATTTGTATGTTTCACATCTTTTCCTGATTTGAACTCAATTTACTTCTATCTGATTCAGGGTTTATTATTCTTCAATTGGGAAGATGGACTTCCTTGTGGAAATAAAGCTGACAATGTCTGGGCAGAGGCTGACTGGCCACATAATGGTTGGGCGGGATCCGACTCTACACCAATTCCGACTTGCGTGTCTCCTGGAGTGGGTCTGGAGAGTAAGAAGGGTACATACCTTGGGTTAGGTGGAGCAACGGTTGGTGCAGGCTTTTCGGCAAGACCTACATTTGGGCTTCCAGGTTACACCAATACGGGTGGATCCAGTCTTGGCTGGGGGGTTCAAGAGGATTTTGATGAGTTTCTTGACCCTCCTGCCACAGTAGAAAATGTTCGGACAAGGGCATTCTCAACTCACCCTTCAAGGCCTTTTTTCTTGGTTGGATCAAGCAATACACACATATATTTATGGGAGGTAAAACATTACGATCAATAGATTAGTTAGATCTTTTTTGCAGTTGCAACAACGAGGGCTAATTTGCACTGTGAACAAGTTTGGCTCCTAAAAGGAATGTGATGAAATACCTGTGACTTAGTTAGTATTAGCTAATATACATTCTGTACCAGATCTTCACACAGTGGCACATTATGTGTGGCCAATTTGTGTTTCTGTTTTTTCTTTTACTGTTCGTAGACTATGTCCTTTTTATAGTTATTGGCCTGAAATTGAGAACTTTTTTAGTCATTACATATGTCATTGTTCGTTACTTAAGATATGGTATTGAGAATAATTTATGATGTCTGCAGTTTGGCAAAGATAGAGCTACTGCTACATATGGAGTACTTCCCGCTGCAAATGTCCCTCCCCCATATGCTCTTGCCTCGGTATCTGCCGTGAAGTTTGATCATTGTGGTCACAGATTTGTCTCTGCTGCATCAGATGGTACTGTGTGCACGTGGCAGCTTGAAGTAGGAGGGAGGAGTAATGTTCGGCCAACAGAATCCTCTCTTTGCTTTAACAATTATACATCGTAAGTACCCAATTGTGTTGACTTTATATTAGGTGGGAACTGAGTATTAGGACCTCTTTAAAATTATACCCAAGCTGAAAGATTAATGGATATGCTCTCTTTGCACTTTACTGTCTCGTCGCTACCTACTAACATTCAGTGGACATAAAACTCTCTTTGTTTTAATTTCCATACAACATGAGCACCCAAAATTGTGTGAACTTCCTGGTTAAGTATTATAATACAGTATCTCCTCAAAATTGTCTCCAAGCTGAAATGTTACATTATATGAGAAAAAGGGGTCTCTTATTTCTTTGGGTGCCTCTCCTTTACCTAACCACCAACAGAGAACCCTCAGGATATCTTATGCTGTCTTTGGAGGGGATGAGGGGCTGCATGTGTTTGACATTATTACCTTTTTTTCCCTTACTTGGTTTGGTCATGTCCTGTGTCGACTTACAGATGCGCTTGGTCCATATGTGTGAAACTACGGTGAGGGGGAGGTGTTAAAAAGGGACGAAGTAGACCTAAATCACAGCGAAGGAAGTTGTCCGAAAAGATCTACAATTTCTTGGAATCAATACAGATTTAGCGAAAGATAGGGTGCAATGGCAGAAAATCGAATATTATATGAACTGGATATATAGAAAACTTTTAATACTATTATTATTATTGCTATCATTACTAGCATTTATATATATCTTACTTTTTACGTTTATATTTATTTGGTAATGATGATGACATGAGTTGAGCACTTGAGCTTAAGCAGAGAAACATGGTCAGTGAGGATTCATATAGCATACCCCATCTTGTTTGGGACTTAGGCGTAGTTGTTGTTAAACTTGCTGTTTCATTGTGTCATTAGTAACCTACAAGGACACCGGTGATAATCAGTTCCATCTAGTAACTTTGTTGACCTGATTTGAAAGATAAAACAGTTACGCATATCTTCCTTGTTTTCTATCCTCCTGCTGTCAGTCTTGCTATGTGGTGGTTAAGTTTGTGCCATATATCCATCTTGTGCTTTCTTAATGGCTGCAGGGATGTCACATATGTTACTTCTAGTGGTTCAATCATAGCTGCCGCAGGGTATAGCTCTAGTGGCGTAAATGTTGTGATATGGGACACTCTTGCTCCACCAGCAACATCTCGGGCCTCCATAATGTGTCACGAAGGTTGGTTCCCTCGACATTTTTCCTTTTTGTCGATAAAGGGGACAGTTTCTAATATTATTTCTAGCAAAAAGACGAAATGCAGAACTAAGATAAGTCAATTATTCTTAAAATATCAGTGCCATGGTGACAGCACAAAAAGCTCTTGTTTAGAAAGTGTGACTTTCATGAGAAGAGAACATGTGATTTTACTTGTATTCAGATTATTGGTGGAGTTTAGAGGAGGGAAACGGGTGTCTTCATTTAGCAAGAGCTAATAAGCTGACTCACAGTAACTTCATCTTCTTGGCATGAACATATGTATAAGCCACTTAAAATCTACTTGTAGTGGCTTTTTCTTCAGAACCTAAGCAAACCCTGGATAGCGGTGTCCGTTTACTCTGTCTAGCCGTTATAAGCTGTTAACTTGCTAAAAATATTGGCCCTCTGCATGTTTCCAGGAGGTGCACGCTCTCTTGCTGTGTTTGATAATGATTTAGGAAGTGGTTCTATTTCTCCACTCATTGTAACGGGTGGAAAAGGTGGTGATGTTGGACTTCATGACTTCCGGTATATAGCTACTGGAAAGACAAAAAGACAGAAGCATACAGAAATTGGTGACCATGGTGTGAATTCCATAGTTGACACACAGAAGAAAACCGGTGACCAGAATCGTAATGGGATGCTCTGGTATATACCGAAGGCTCATGCAGGTACTGAAACATTTTTACATGATTGTGGCTGAAAACTGTAGAAAGTTGATTGGCAGTACATAATGAGATGTTTCTCTAATTCTGCTTTGTATTGTGAAGGGAGTGTTACCAAAATATCTACCATACCACATACCAGCTTTTTCTTGACGGGAAGTAAAGATGGAGATGTAAAACTTTGGGATGCCAAAAATGCGAAACTAGTATTTCATTGGCCAAAATTGCATGAAAGACACACCTTCTTGCAGCCAAGCTCCCGTGGCTTTGGTGGTGTGGTTCAGGTAACCTCTTTGATCAGATGTGTGAATAGTTGGAAGAAAAATTAATGAGTTCTTGAGCTTGCACAATAAACTAACGAGATTCTTTTTTCCTCTGCTTTCAGGCAGCTGTTACAGATATTCAAATTGTTTCTCACGGTTTTCTTACATGTGGTGGAGATGGTGCTGTAAAGCTTGTGATGCTCAATGATCATTTAAGGCACTGAACAAGTCACGGATTAGTGGCACAGCAAAGAACTATTTGTTGCATCAGTGTTGTCTGCAGTGATTTCTTGTTTGCAATTTGCTTTGAGATCCACTTGTATAAGCTCCAATCTAGTTGGTACCTTGACTTGACAATGGAAGGATAGCCTAGACCTCTAACCATAAGGTGGTGTTTTGGGTCTCCAAGGGAACAACGCGGAAAAGGGCCATCGTTGGGCGCCTGGATAGGGGGTTCTTGTGTGTTGGGGGATTGGAAAAAGTTGGTACTTGACTTGTGGCCAAGAATTCTTGTCGGTGTAGTACCACTCATACCAGCTTATTGTGGTCTAAAATCTGACCATCCCCTACTGTTGAAGCTCTTTCAAAGCGAGTACCTGTATGCTATTGGTTTCAAGAATTGACTGAATACTTTTAGCAGTTACTTGCACTGATGTAGGAAAAGACTACTTCACAGGTGCCTATAGCATGAACATGCGATTTACTAAAGGTGAGTTCAACTAGATAACATAGCAGGAAAGACTATGGCTCAGTCTTTCTGTCTCGTTAATGTCTTAGGCTGCTAACTGGACCTGTTAAACTGATGTATAGATATAGAGAGATAATTCTGTCGCTTTTGTATTTTCAACTACACCTTTACTATGTAGGTGTTCTATTACTCCCTGACCATTTTAAAATCGAAATGCACTCACCCTTAAAAAGTCACACCCACATATGTGTTGGCCGGTGAAGTGCACGCGCGCTTGACACGTGTAAATTTAAATTAGAACTTATTTTATCTTTCTCATCTCTACCTCATGTTTCCTTCTTCATAGAATGTGCCAATAAAATTAAATAAAAACCAGTTCGTCGAAGAGAATGGGACGTGGCAGTGGTAGCGTTAGTGGCAATGGGACATGGAAGGGGAACCATAGCCGACGACTGCTAGAACAGTATTTGGCCAGAGCAGTCGTCGAAACTTTGTTAATTTTGTCGGAGCAGTCGCTGGAACTTTGTTATTTTTTGTCGTCTCACACCCAAAACAACGGATCTGAAGATTTTAAAGGGGCTGTAATGGTGGTGTTGGAGTTTGGACAGTTAACCGACAATTTCGTCGTTCACCGGAGCTCTGGTTGGGGGGACGTGAGATCGACAATAGGAGCACGGAGATGGAGCAGGGGTTGGGTGTCCATTTCGTAATTAAAATTTCAAAATAATTTAAATAATGAACTGTAAAAGAGATAAGGTCTCAGTTATGATATAAATTAAATCCTTAATCCATGATATAAATAAATCTACCATTGAAATGAAATGGGTTTGCTTCAATTCTTACTTGTTATAGTTCTGGTATGGAGCTTCTAATTGAAGCTATAGTTTTTATTGGGTATTAAGTGATAGTAGCTTTAATGGTGGTTTACTGGTTTATGAGCTATGGCAATGGTGACTTCAGTCATGTAGAATTGAGGAAGAAACGATTACAAAAGAGATGGAAAAAGAAAATTAAAACTAAAATTTTAATATTTGAATTTGGGGCTCACTCTCTCAGAGAGTGAAATATACTTTCTTGCCAACTCAATATTTAGGGAATTCAGCATTTAAGGAGCAATATATTACATTTTAAATTAGTTTAAGAGGATAATATGACCTCGTATAATAAAAATGTGTAATTGGTAATTTGGTTATACGTCAGGGGTCATTTTGGCCATTTTCTCTTACGTAGTCATGCACTAACTTTTGCAACCGAAGAGATCAAACTTCAGGTCGGATAGGGGTTGCAACTTTTGCAACTTTCCATCGGACAGAGGAGACAAACGTAATGACCGAGGATATACCAGTAGGGGTTTGCAATTTAAAAATTATACCCGTGGAGCTTCTTATAACAGTGTGAAAGTTCAAGGCTTTTTGAATATAATTTCAACGTTGATACGGTCAGACTTGTTTTGGCTATTGGACAAATTAAGAAGACAAGATGGTCAAGACCACTCCGGACGGACCTAGCTTAGAGAGATTCAAATTAGATTTGTGATTACCATGGAACTTAAGGTCATCGAATAGAGAATTGTTGTGAATTGAGAATGAAGTGGCATGGTTATTAAAAAATGGCCATCTACGTGAATTTTTAGTGATCGAGCAAAGAAAAACTATAGGAATAGAGAAGCAAACAAGCAAGCGGATCCGGTTGAACCCTAGCATATCATAAACATGATGAATGGAGGGATGCATGTCCTAAAATGGATCTGTCATGAGCGCAAAGAAGATGAAAGTCTAATAACTCGGGAGAAGATATCCCGAGATTACATACCGGAGGAAATAATATCTTTCAACGATGAAGACACTGATAGCATCATTCAACCTCACAAAGATGCACTGGTAATTTCTGTTTTTATTAATAAATTTCAGATTAAGTGGATTTTAATTAATCCAGGTAGCTCGGCCAACATCAACCGATGAAAAGTGGTGGAGCAATTGGGGTTGTTGGATCAAATTTTGCCAGCAGCCCGGGTTCTAAATGGGTTCAACATAGGAAGCGAGACTACGATGGGGGAAATCACTCTTCCCATCAATGCAACCAGGATAATTCGGCAAATGAAGTTCTATATCATTGAAGGCGAAATGAGGTACAACACAATATTCGGTAGGCTTTGGATACATGACATGAAGATTGTACCTTCGACATTGCACATGATGCTTAAATTCCCAAATTCGGATGAAATTAAGACAATTTGATGAGAGCAACCTGCAACAAGGAAGATGCTAGCGGTAGAAGAGTCGGTACAAGCGCTGAAAGAAGTGAAGGATGTGAATAAAGGCAAATAAGTTAAATACCAATCACATGGTTTGGGCCAATCGAGTCTGAAGAAAGAAGAGGGAGAGAAGATAAATTACGAGGAAGAAAAGGATTCCTATCGCGTCCCAAGGTCATTTCTGCTGCTAAATGATTCAGATGCCACGAAGTCAACTATAGAAGAACTAAAGCAAGTCATTTTGTTCGTACATTTGCCGGATAGAAAGGTATACCTAGGCACCGGGTTATCCCCGGAGCTCAGGTTTAAATTAATTGAATTTCTTAAAGCTAACGTCGATTGCTTTGCTTGGTCCCACTTAGACATGACATGTATTCCATCAGAGATTACAACTCACAAGTTGAGTTTGGACTCAAGCTTCCCCCCGATGAAGCAAAAAAGATATCAATGGCCGATGACAAGCATAATTGTCACACCCCAGCCTTGGGAGGTATGGCCGGCACCTGGCGCCCTGAGGACCGAGCGTACCGATCTTGATACCTAAGAGATATACAACAACTCCTAGGCCAACGAGGCCACTGACATATACTCAACTAAATGAGGACATAACTACATGTAGTCAGAAAAGGCCCAAACCACACATGTATATTTAACAAGGTCGACCTAAGCATAACAAATCTACTGGAGAGGTCGATGAGGCCATACACGACTATCACACATAACACAACTGTCTACAAGCCTCTAAAGAGTATACTGACATCAACTGGTTGGGACAGGGCCCCACCATACCCCACTATATACATATGCATATCTATCATACTTATCAGCTTACTATACAACTTCGGAAGAAGGGAGCGTGACAACCTCTAGCTGAGTCGGGCCCTACTCTGAGGAAATCATTTGCATCTCTATCTGTACCTGCGGGCATGAAACGTAGTGCCCCTGGAAAGGGCATCATTACGAAAGATATACTGAATATGTAAGGTAGATAACCAATGTAGATAGGAGATATAACAATGATATAAGAGATAAAAGTACATAAGTCAACCTGAAGCTTATAATAAGCCTCTATGGGCCTACCCGACACAACCATGAAAATATATGCTTGTCTGTAAAAATCAAGACGCTCAGTGGGGCTAAATAAGGTAATATCCAACCTCTCTGCGGGGCGAATTGTATCATAATACATATATATTGTACCTAGTCGTACCCGACCCAAATATGGGACTCGGTAATATCAGAACTAACTGCAGCTGGGGGCACATCTACATGGCGTACCCATCCGACTATAGCTTGACTTGGTATGAAAATAGCTATATATATATTGTCACGACCCAAAATCCCATTTTGCCATGAGGGCACCTACCCTAACCCGTAGGCGAACCCTGCTCATACAACATACAAAAATACAGATAAAATGCAGAAAATAAAGAAATAGAAAAGAAGTAATTAATATGTCTTTAAATAGAAATACCAAGTCTGAAGAAAACCCCAAATACAGATCCGGTAGTTATAAGTACATAGCTCTAAAATACGAGTACAAGTCTGAATAGAAATAATAATATTGTCTGAATGTAAATAACAGAAGATAAAGATAGACGAGAGCTCCAATGCCGGAAATGCATCAGCGACTCACCCTGAAGTCTCGAAAGATCGCCTCGAATTAAGCATGATCAGCTGCTCCATCACGTTTTGGTTAGGTACCTGCACGTAGAGTGCAACAAGCGTAGAGTGAGTACGGGAAACACTTGTACTCAGCAGCAACATCGATCAACCCTAGCTATAATAGTGGCGAGGGTTGGTACTTTTCAATACATCTCTATTGGTTAGTCACTTTAGGAGTAATATAATCAGTTAACCAACCTAACAATAAGTTTATGATTCGATTATGTATAGGTTATCACTTGATCTCAAGTCACAAAAGATACAACCTAAGCCCCGCAATCAGGCGTCTAGTCCCATCAACCTCACAACTTAGCCTCACAATAGTATATGTCTCAAGTGTCCATAGTTCTTATATCAAATTACAATATCAAGTAGTCTATCAGAATCAAGAGCGAGTACACACAACATCAAATACATATCAGAATAAGGATGAATGCAATGCAGATGATATGCATGTATGCAATGACCATATGTACCTGATATACACACGTTGCTACAGTAGGTGTTTCATGTGACCCATAAGGGACTGATAAGGTCCATATACCCATCTAGAATGTCCCATTGGATACAAGTTATGTGGCTGAAGTGTCATCATTAACAATCATCACTCTCGTAATCATGTACCATATCATTAAACCTGACTTTCCAAGCTATTTATCAACAATATAACAGTAACCAGTACCAATGATAAAATGTATGAATGATATGGATATGCGTACACCATGCAATCAGCATAATCAGTTTAATCATAATCTATCAGTTTCCATTCAATTATTCAGACGAGATGTGGAGTGATGAATGTATGACAAGTCAAATCATAATATCATATCGAATGGCTACAAGCCCAAGTAAACACAAGTCATACCAACCTAAGCAGACTCTTTCACCGCACTTCGTGGCCCTAAGGTTAAACACATAAACTTTTTCACATACGTCTTTCTAGTTCATTAATTACCTGATTAAGTTCACCGGTGCTTGTCACCTCACTAATACAAGACCCCCAAATCCTCACTACACCCCTTAGTTCATTATAAGTATACCAACACAAATACACTATACTAGAGTCTAAAAATCTCAACTTGCCTGAATAGAGCCGAAGAAGTCATGCGATAGCCATTCCCTTTTGTATCGCCTCCTCACGAGCCCACTCTGATTAATCATATTGATAATAAATGAGATTACGGTCTAGTCAATAACCATAACCCTCAAGCTAGTTTACAAATGAACTTCGGGCCCACATTACCAAAATACGAACTTTTCTATCCAAATAGTACTCATACGCTCTAAATAGTCATAATATCAAGTTAATTAATAATGGACCCAATTGGGTCCCCAATTTCAAAATAAAGTAAAACCCCAAAAAGGGTTTAATCATGCAATTAGCCCATTAGTCAATACCCACTAGTCATTAACATCATTAATAAACAATACCCATAACAAAAGTTCACTAATTAACCCCCAATTTCTCATTTACAACTCTCTTATTCTCAACATAATCATTTTCCCTTTCCCAAACATAGATCCATGCCTGAAATCATGGAATACATTAGTATAATTAACTAGAATGGAAGATTAGGGATTACCTAGATAAAGAACTCTGATTTTTCTCCTTGAACACCACACAAGTTGAGTTTAGAAAGTTGGAAAGTGGAAATTAGGTTAAAAATATAGGGCATTAAATATCGTAGCAATAGTGCCTTCATCGGGATCACGAGACCCCACATGCGATCACGAAGGATAACCCTACTCGACCCCCGCTGGACTCATCGTGATCGCGGATAGGACTTCATAATCACAAAGCACCACAACACCGCCCTCCCCTAAGCACGTCTCCACGCCACCGCGACCCATAACCCCGTGATCACGAGAGCTTGATTTCATCAAGGCTCGCGATTGCGCTCCCTCCTTCGCGTTAACGAAGAAGGAAACCAGACAGCATGCACCATATTTTTGTTGTTTTTCTCCAACTTTGACTCAACCCTCGAAAATTATTCAAAAGCCACATAACACAAACCAAACATGCATTCCTATCAGAAAATACATTCTGGACACGCTCGCGTACTCAGAATTCCCAGAAAAAGTCTACGGCTCTGGTTTGACTAAAGTAAACTCTTAAGTTCTAAATCTATAATTTTACAAATATACGCTCCAAACGCACCAGACTGCCTCGGGAACCGACCAAAGGCTCAACTAAGTCATAAACTTCATTCTGAAGCTAATGGAACCGACAAAACTATGAACGGAGCATGTTTACTCGAAAGTTAACTATTTGTCAAACTCTTTATTCTCTTAACTTGGAATTTCACAAATCTATCAAACATTGCTTTGAAACTTACTCGGTCACCTCGGGAACCATGCTACCCATCTCTGCAAGTCACAAACAAGTAAATAATGGCTCGAGAAGGATAATTTGGGTATTCCAAGGTAAAATAAGTAAACAAATTTTCAAGTAGTTACATATATAAGTGCAATGTAAGACATACTCTGAAGGGCCTTATGAAACTAATCAGAGTGACTCGAGATCGTTATCTTCCGATTACCGTTATGTAATAGTGTCTATATTACTAACTGAGAGTCATCAACGATCATAAGAAAATATGAGGTTCAAGAGATTATCAAGTCGGGAAAATGCTTCCGAAGCAGAACAACAAGAGTTATGAATTATAACAATATAGTACGAAAGTAATCACATGCCTTAAATTTAAGAGTAGAATTCCTTTTGAAGAGACATCGTTATGGTTATACTTATTCATTGATCATGCCAAAAAAATAAATGAGTATGCCTTAACACACCTGATTCTTGTCACTACAATCACTCTATAAGCCCTTGCTCCCCTTATGGACGATCATCTATATCACGTAAAAGTTGACATCAATATTGAATCCAACTTCCTTAGAAAATTCATGTAAGTATCTTATCGATAAATTCGAACACCTCGAATTCTTAAATTATTTTACAAGAGATACTCATGTAATTTAATCTCATGATTTCATCAAAAATATCACTTCCATGGAAACTCATTTAGGTGTTCTTCGATAATTTTAGAATATATGATTCCTTAGGCTTTTCTTATACGAAAAGTATTATGTGATTCAACCTCATAATCCATCAAACCTTACTTTCCTTAATTCATATAATACACAATCATTTTCCTCACCTAATTGAACTCATACTTAGCGTAAAATAGCGCAACAATTTATATTACAAAGATTTCACAAATTTGCGAAGTTTTGATCATGAAAACTTTTTCATAACTTCCCCCAAATCATCAATTGATCATAATCATAAGTTAAAGAAGATGAAGTTTACCTTAATACCTCATAATCTCCTCAAACATCAAGAAATCTAATTCCCAAGGGGTTTTCTAAAACCAACTTGATACGGAAAAGAAGAATTCTATGATAATTACGGGGTTTATGGCGTAACTCTTGCGTAATTGACCTAGATTTGGTATTATGGTGTTAGCATATCATAGAGGAAGTTTAGAGAGAGTTTTTAGGGTCTGATATGAGAGAAAAATGAGTCCCAAATCGTGAAACCCAAATATAAACCCGACATAAATTTTCCACCGCCATAAATCAACAGTTCATTTGATAGATCGTCAAACTTCCAGGAAAATTGATGGCTCTGGCTGGGTAATTTAACGGTCCGTCAAACATTTGATGGTCTGTCAATTCTGCCGTCAATCTGCCTCCTGGGATTCCAAAGATGCAGAGAAATTGACAGCTCACCTTAGTCGTCAACTTGCCGTTAAAACGCACAGTTTTCTGATTTTATCAAAACATACTATCTTCGATCTGACTAACCTCCCAACACTCTTGTACTTCCATAAATAAGCTGTAAACATTCATTAGCCTTTCGTAAGGTCGTACCTCTTCTCAGGACTTCGGTATTCATTGACGACACGGCGGAATGTGAGGCTACGGGGTGTAACATCCTTCCCCCTTAGGAACACTCATCCATAAATGTTGGAAATATTCTAACTCCTAAGTTTTCTAGAAATTCGATAGAGTTTCCTTTGTAAACAGGACTATCCAAAAACCTATCAAACAACCTAAACATATATCCAATGCCACACATGGAAACACAACATCAAGATAACATCAATCGGCCTTACACGATCGCTTTTACATATAAAATGTTAGAGAAAGTTCAGCCATAACTTACCTTGATATCTTTTTGCTAACATCCGAGCTACACCTGATACACTTGCTCCAAAAATATAACTTACATAAAATACATGGTCCATCTTCGATAAACTGAATAAGAATAGAGGGGTTATACCCCACAAATACTAATAGGAAATCTGAATCATTCTAGTAGAATGATTCTTAGGTTCCGTGACCTTTCTTGACAAAGTTCTTGCGGTTAAGGACTATCTCATCCTATCATTTGAGCAGATTTCACTGTTATGCATTGCTGGTTTATTCTCAACCTTCACATAGTTGTACCTCTCTTTTACACAATTATCTGTCGGTTGTACTTTGTGTGAGCCATTGTATTCTGATATCCGGGATACATCTTTCTTTTCTGTGTTATAATGTTTATCCTATGAGGGAGTTTAGATAGCAGAGTTCGTAGGCACGAAGTGTAAAATGATGATGAAGGAGTGGAACATGATGAACTTCTTTCTATGTTCTTTGTTTTCTTTTCTCGATCATATCCTTATATAGTACATCAGTTTTAAGCAGCCTAATGGCCTTAAAAATTCTGTCGATAAATCTTTTTTTCCACTTTCGCTTGAAGCAACCTTAAATAAGTGTTTTTGATTGAGACAAAATTTTGTTCGTGGCTGCGGCCTTTCTTAACCGAATTCGATATTATGATCTTGATCACTTAAATGGAATCTTCCTTTCTTGTCAAGTTAACTCATGCTTTTAACATCAAATCTCATAATTCATTTCCTTGTTAATCTAAGTATTCTCTCATAATTTATTTCTTCAAATCTGATACCGTTACTCTGGAGTCTATTCCCTTTTTGTTATTTGAGAAGAGTTCCACTCTTTTACTATGTACAGTTCTTTATTCATCAATCTGGTAATATCTCTCTTACTAGTCTTCAATCTTTATTTCAAACTTCTTTAAAATTCTATACGTTCACCCTCGGTCTGGGTATGGTAGTCCAACCTGAAAGCTTTATTGGTCATCTTAGGACGGGATAATGGAAATTCCGAATACTCAGGGTTCTGTTAAACTGGTCCTTTGATGATTGTCTTAATTAGCGATCGTACAATAACTTGAGATAGTCTTCAAAATAAATATTTGATCAAACTTTGATTGTATAACCAGACTTAATCATTACCATGCAGACTGACGAGTCACTTTGGCATTAATATTCCAATTACGTAATGGTCCTTACAGATCCTCGGTTCACTCAATAATCCATGTGTAATGCCTCAACTTTAAAAGCAACTCTTCTTTGAATGTTGCTACTTGATATTCTTAATCCTTGGGCCTTGATAAGATTCTTGTTATTATCTTTACTCCATCTCACAATACTTTTTAAAGGGAATTTAGAGGGGATGTTTTGTCTTGATACTCCTCAAAAAATTTGTTTACTTATAGTTCCAAGGGAGTGTCACTCGGTTCCTATTACGGTTGACCACTTGTTACTTCTTTGGGGCGACCCTTTTCTGTGACTCTCGTTGTTCAACAGTATACGATCCTATGATCCATTACCTTCCTACTCTTTACATCTGATTTTCTTGTTTATAACAATGTGTCACGTTCATATACTTATTGGGCGATGCTAAATATTCCAATATAGAATCATCGTTTCCTTAGTTACCCCATATATGCTCAAGTACCCTCTCTCGATTTATGTCATTCGTAAAATACTAAAAATAAGATATTTTCTCCTTTTCGACGTTGTTTCTTCTTTTGTTACCTTATTACTAGAGCATTTACTATACTTACTGGCTCTGGACTCTGGATCTTCCAAAAATGATAGTTCTTTCATACGAAGACGTGTACTTACCCCTTGTAACTTCAACATCCCTTATACTTCACAATCGACTGTATTCATTCGGTAAAACTTGTATACTTGTTTCCCCAAAGCAAATTTTTGACATCCTCGGGTTAATTCTTTTAATATTGCTCATGCTAGGGGTTGTCCCACCTCACTTTCCATTGAAGGATTTACTTTTGCAAGGTGTTGCTCTTGCTTGCTCCCTTCGTGGTTACCACACTCGAATCCATGTCGTTGCCTTTATTTCTCAGTTTTGATTTCATTTGTAACTGATGTTCTTATCATCATGACTATTACATTATTTTTTCGTGTAAGGTTCCTGGTTTACTCAGCTGTCCAAATTTACTGTCACTTGTTTTCTCATATTGTGTTCATTTACTCTTATTCATTAGCTATTTCCCTTATCGTTTACTTTAAACCATTTCTTCGTTGCTTCATTATATACTCACGTTGGTTTCACTCGTGCTTACTCCCACTCATACATCTTTAAATGTCTTATTGATATTCACGGCGAACCTAAGGCTCTATATATTCATATTCGAGCCATAGTCGAATTCATTCTTATTACTAACTTCGGTTTTCTCCCCTAAATTGGTATTAGAATCATTTCCCCTCCACTATTCGATCACTCAACTTAGAGATTATCAATTTGAATTTCTTCAAAAAATCCTTGCCTTAGCATACTCACAGTATTGTTATCTATGGATGTTTTAATTTACATTTTTAGTTTGGGAAGCGTGAATCACTTCTTTACTTATGCCTTTATCTTTTATTGGTACTCTTATTGCGTGGAGGTCTCACTTTAATTATTTATCGATATTCTTACCATTACCGGCTTTCCATCGGTTTATTTATGTGAGATATATCCTCTGACTTTGTTGAGTTGTCATAACGCTTTTACTTGTGTTTACCAAACACCCGTGTATCATTTGTCGCCACTTCTCTGTTAATCATGTCTTTATTAAAATTTATCTCTACTAAATATCGAGAATCTTGCCATCTTTTACGGTAAAAAGAGCATATCGCTTGCCTTTAATTGACAAAACTCATTTCGTTCCACGGTTTTTCCTAAATAACTTAACCCTTACAAAGGGATTATGGTTACTAATTTACGTATAACTTTTCGCATTCTTTTGTTCCTTCAACTATCTTCTGAACAAAGCTTCAGACAACTTATCCCTAGAAATATGTTCTCCTTACTGCTTTTCTGGGGTTCCTCTAAATTCTTTGGACTCATGGATCCCCTTTTTCAGGTCACATGTTCATTTACTTTCTATGTCCCAGTACTTCTCACACTACAAAATCTAAGGGTACTGGATACATGTATAGTCAATAAATGGTTGATTCCTAAATCATCTTGCTTGGAGACTTGAAAATAACTGTGATTTCACTTACCACCTTTCATTTTTATCATTGATTCACGGTCTATATATGCCTTGTATGACATACTTGCTATATCAAAATAACTGATCGATCATAGGTATAAGCACAACTATTTTTAATAAAATTATCAACGTACCTGATTGATTACATGATTCTTGGTAACATCGGGACCGGTTATTCTCCCTGACTCAAACTCGAGCATCTATACACTATATGGCTCTTACTCCCACACCAATAGCATCCCTCAAGGTCACCTGGGCATGGCATGTAATGCACATGTTCACACTGATGACACAATGACTGAAATCTCTTAGGACATTCTCTGACTCTATGGCCCAAAGCTTCACTTCCAGAACCTAACTCAACATCGGATAAGCATGCTCCATCGTGTCTCCTTCCACATTGCCGATAGCATGGTCTACTACTTCCAACACCTTCTTGGACTTGTCTAACTTCTACTCGGGAGCTTCGATCTGATGCCTCTCTCAATACCAACTCTTCAGCACCTGCGTCCATCCCAAACCTTCCGTTCTATCTACTAGTTACTTTTTCCTTACTTCTACTTGTCAGGGGCGAACCTTGATTAACTGAATTCCATGATATTGGGCTTCTCAGTCCCTCTATAGGTGTATCCTATAAGGGTAGCTGAACATGACCCTGCTTTGGGAAGATAACTGGAGGTGTTGTTGCATACACATGACCACTCACACCCAACCCAAATGGAAATGACCACTGCGTTGATGGACTCTGTATTATGCGGGCCTTCCTATAATCTAGCACTACCACTGGAATCGATGGCACTCGTTGATTCCTCTGGGGCCTCAGATGGGTCTTCTACCATATATGAATCCTTGGACGGATCTTTCTCCATAGACATGTCTTCGTCCATGGACGGGTCTTCTTCCATTGAATAACTTACATTTCTTTCTGGTGTTCTTATGTTCATCGGATCCATAATGGTAGGTGGTTGACGGCTAGTACCTTTTCCTATATTTTTTACCCAATTCATGTTATTAGTATTTCTCTTGGATTTCGACATTACTGCAAAGGAAGATTAAGATGAAAAGATAGAGGTTCAGTGACTACGACTTTGCTTCTAAGGCCCTGTAGCTTCATGTTTATAAGTGTGGCGCGTAATGCACCCATAAGTAAGACTCTACTAGACACAACTTGTAGACATTCCTAAGACTGACTTGTTTTGATACCACTTTTGTCACACCCCAACCTTGGGGGGTATGGTCGGCACCCAACGCCCTAAGGCCCGAGCATAACGATCCTGATACCTAAGAGATATACAACAACTCCTGGGCCAATGAGGCCACTGACACATACTCAACTGAATAAGCACATAGCCACTTGCACTCAAAAAGGCCCAAACCACACATGTATATATAACAAGGCCAACCTAAGCATAATAAATCTACTTGAGAGGCCGATGAGGTCACATACGACCATCACACTCAACACAACTGTCTACAAGTCTCTAAAGAGTATATTGACAGCAACTGGTCGGGACAGGGCCTCACCATACCCAACTATATACATATGCATATCTATTATACCTATGAGCTTACTATACAACCCCGAAAGAAGGGAGCGTGACAACCTCTAGCTGAGTCGGGTCCTATTGTAAGGAAATTATCAGCATCTCTATTTGTACCTGTGGGCATAAAATGTAGTGCCCCCAGAAAGGGAATCAATATGAAAGATATACTAAATATGTAAGGTAGATAACCAATGTATACAGAAGATATAACAATGATATAAGAGATAAAGGTGCAGAAGTCAACCTGAAACTTATAACAAGCCTTTATGGGCCTACCCGACACAACCATAAAAATGTATGCATTTTTGTAAAAAATCAAGCCGCTCAGTGGGGTCAAATAAGGTAATATCCAGCCTCTCTGTGGGGCAAATCATATCATAATACATATATATCGTACCCAATCTCAATGAGGACTCGGTCGTACCCAGCCTAAATTGTGGACTCTGTAATATCAAAACCAACTGTAACTGGGTGCACATCTACGTTCCATACCCAGCCGACTATAGCGCGACTTGACATGAAAATAGCTACATATATATAAGTGCAACGCAAGACAGACTCTGAAGGGCCTTATGAAACCAATCGGAGTGACCCGCGGTCATTATCTTCTTATTATTGTTTTGTAATGGTGTCTATATTACTAACTGAGAGTCATCAATGATCATAAGAAAATATGAGGTTCAAGAGACTATCAAATCGGGAAAATGCTTCCAAAGCAGAACAACAAGAGTTATGAATTATAACAATATAGTACGAAAGTAATCACATGCCTTAAATTTAAGAGTAGAATTCCTTTTGAAGGGACGTCATTATGGTTATACTTATTCGTCGATCATGTCAAAAGAATAAAAAAGTATGCCTTAACATACATGATTCTTATCGCTACAATCGCTCTATAAGCCCTCGCTCCCCTTATGGACGATCATCTATATCACGTAAAAGTTGACATCAATATTGAATCCAACTTCCTTAGAAAATTCATGTAAGTATCATATCGACAACTTTGAACACCTCAGATTCTCAAATTCTTTTACAATGGATACTCATGTAATTCAATCTCACAGTTTCATAAAAAATATCACTTCCATGGAAACTCATTTAGGTGTTCTTCGATAATTTTAGAATATATGATTCCTTAGGATTTTCTTATACGAAAAGTATTATGTGATTCAACCTCGTAATCCATCAAACCTTACTTTCCTTAATTCATATAATACACAATCATTTTCCTTACCTAATTGAACTCATACTTAGTGTAAAATAGTGCAACAATTTATATTACAAAGATTTCACAAATTTACGAAGTTTTGATCATGAAAACCTTTTCATAACTTCCTCCAAATCATCAATTGATCATAATCATAAGTTAAAGAGGATGAAATTTACCTTAATACGTCATAATCTCCTCAAACATCAAGCAATCTAATTCCCAAGGGATTTTCTAAAACCAACTTGATACGGAAAAGAAGAATTGTATGATATTACGGGGTTTATGGCGTAACTCTTGCGTAATTGACCTAGATTTGGTATTGTGGTGTTAGCATATCATAGAGGAAGTTTAGATAGAGTTTTTAGGGTCTGATATGAGAGAAATGAGTCCCAAATCGTGAAACCCAATTATAAACCCGACATAAATTTTCCACCGCCATAAATCAACGGTTCATTTGACAGATCGTCAAACTGCCCGAAAAATTGATGTCTCGGGCTGGGTAATTTAACGGTCCATCAAACATTTGATGGTCCGTCAATTCTGCCGTCAACCTGCCTCATGGGATTCCAAAGATGCAGAGAAATTGACAGCTCACCTTAGCACTTTGACGGTCCGTCAACCCTGCCATCAAAATGCACAGTTTTTTGATTTCGTCAAAATGTACTTTCTTCGATCTGACTAACCTCACAACACTCTAGTACTTCCATAAACAAGTTGTAAATCTTCATTATCCTTTCGTAAGGTCATACTTCTTCTCCAGACTTTGGTATTCATTGACGACACGGCGTAACGCGAGGATACGAGGTGTAACAATAAGTTTGTCAAGGAGGAGGTAATAAAGCTTTTAAATATAGGTTTCATTCGTGAGGTAGAATATCCGGATTGGTTAGCAAACATAGTTGTCGTACCTAAAAAGGGCAATAAATTGAGAATGTGCATAGATTTTAAAGATTTAAATAAAGCATGCTCAAAAGATTCTTTTCCTTTACCGCACATCGATCGAATGATTGATGCTATGACAGGGCATAAGATACTGAGTTTTCTTGATGCGTACTCTGGATACAACCAAATTAGGATAAATCCGAAGGATCAAGAGAAAACCTCTTTTATAACTAAATACGAGACATATTGTTATAATGTAATGTCACTTGGTTTAAAAAAGCCAGAGCAACATATCAATGCCTAGTTAATCGTATGTTCGAGGACCAAATAGGTAACACAATGGAAGTTTAATTGATGATATGTTAGTTAAGTCCCTGGAAACTGAGGACCATTTAACGCATTTGCAGGAAACATTTGACATACTACGAAAGTACAACATGAAGTTGAATCCAGAGAAATGCGCTTTTGGAGTTGGATCAGGCAAGTTTTTGGGCTTCTTGGTCTTAACCCAAAGAAATGAGATCAATCCGGACAAGATCAAGGCTATCGAAGAAATTCTGGAGGTGTTTGAAGATGTGAAGGCAGTGCAAATATTCACTAGAAGGTTGGCCGCCCTAAGTATATTCATCTCTCAATCTTTAGAGAAAAGTCATAGGTTCTTCTCTTTATTAAAAAAAGAATGACTTCGAATGGACTTCAGAGTGTCAACAAGCTTTGAGGGATCTGAAGAAATATTTGTCTAGTATGTCCCTACTGCATAAGCGGAAGGCAGATGAACATATGTTCTTGTATTTGGCGGTGACTGAAGTAGATGTAAGTGATGTTTTGGTTCGAGAAGAAAAAGTATGCAATTTCCTATTTATTATGTGAGTAGAACGTTAGCTAGTGCAGAAACTAGATATGCTCACTTAGAAAAATTGATGTTAGCATTAATAACGACTGTTAGGAAATTGAGATCATATTTTTAATGTCATCATATATGTGTAGTAACAAACCTATCCACTAAAAATGTGATACATAAACCTGAACTATCTGGAAGGTTAGCCAAATGCACAGTAGAAATTAGCGGGTATGACATAAAGTATAAACCAAAAACAATTATAAAATCTCAAGTTTTCGCGGACTTCGTAGCAGATTTTACACCCGAAATGTTTCCTGAGGTGGAAAGAGAACTTATAATAATCTTGAGAATAACTTTGGGGATCTAGACCTTATATATGGATGGAGCTTCGAACGTAAAAGGGTTCGGACTCGGGATAGTGCTTAAGACACCTGCGGGGGATGTTATTAGGCAGTCGATAAGAAATGTGAAGTTAACTAACAATGAATCCAAGTATGAGCCTATGATTGCAGGTCTAGAATTGGCAAGTTTGGGAGCAGAAGTCATCGAAGCAAAATGCGACTCACTTCTGGTTGTTAATCAAGTGAACGACATGTTCGAAGTGAAGGAGGAAAGAATACAGAGATACTTGGAGAAAATTCAATTATTATTGCATCAGTTCAAAATGGACTATAGCACATGTTTCTCGAGAGCAAAACAACGAAGCGAATGCATTAGCAAATTTAGGCTCATCCGTGAAAGCCGAGGAGTTTAATTCTGGCACAGTGGTGCAACTGCTAAACTACGCAATTGATGGTGGCCATGCCGAAGGAAATACAACAAGTTTGACTTGGGACTGGCAGAATAAATACACTGACTACCTTCAGGATGGAAAGTTTCCTACTAATCTGAATGAGTCAAGGGCTCTTCGTATGAAGGCATCTAGGTTTTGCATGGTTGATGGCCAATTGTACCGAAGGTCCTTTTACGGTCCTTTAGAGGATTCGGAGAAACTGATTATGTGATGTGTGAGGTTCACGAAGGAACTTGTGATAATCACTCATGAGTAGAATTGTTGGTTCAAAAATTGATTAGGGTCGGGTACTGTTGATCTCAGATGGAAGAAGATGCCAAGAACTTTATCCAGAAGTGTGATAAATACCAAAGGCACGCACCAATGATCCGCCCACCGGTGGAATTGATGCATCCGGTTTTGTCTCTGTAGCCGTTCATGAAGTGGGGAATGGATATTGTAGGACCACTCCCATGGACACCCGAGAAGGTATGATTTATTTTGTTTATGACTGACTATTTTTCTATGTGGGTTGAAGCAAAGCCCTTTAAGAAGTTTAGATAGAAGAAAGTCATCTATTTCATTTAGGATCACATTATTTGCCGGTTCAACATACTGATGGAAATTACTTGTGATAATGGTCGTTAGTTCGTTGGGAAGAAAGTAAATAATTTTCTTGAAAGATTGAAAATCAAGAAGATAGTGTCGACTCTGTATCACCCGAGTGCAAATGGACAAGCGAAGTCAACGAACAAAACGAGCATTCAGAACTTGAGGAAAAGACTAAAGGAGTCAAAAGGAAAGTGGAGAGAAAATTTGTCATAAGTATTATGGGCGTACAGAACGACGTCGAAGTCCAGCACTGGAGAAACACCATTCTCTTTGGTTTATGGTGTAGAAGCTTTAATTCCGGTGGAAGTAGGGGAGCCGAGCTTAAGGTTCAGCTGTGCAACCGAAGAATCGAACAATGAAGCCATGGCAGTCAAGCTTGACTTAACAGATGAACACCGTGAGTTAGCGTTTCTAGGGCTAGTGGCTCAAAAGCAAAGGATGGGATGATACTACAACCAGCGGACTAATCTTAGGCACTTTCAAGTAGGGGACTTAGTTATACAAAAAGTAACCCTCAACACCAAAAACCCCAACGAAGGGAAGTTGGGCCCGAACTGGAAGGGACCCTACAAAGTGTTAGGAATAAGCGATAAAGGGTCATACCAGTTGAAAGCCGAAGATGGACAAAAATTGCCGAACAATTGGAACATCAGTCACTTGAAGCGATATTATTACTAAGGTATGTGTTCGGTTAATTATTTAAACTTTGTTTGTTTCAGAGTTACTAACTTTTGCAGGGAAAAAGTCAGAGTCACTATGAAAAGATCAGGGGATTAGAAGTAGGTCTGAAAACACGTGTTGCACTCTTTTTTCCTTAGCACAATTTTTATCCCGAAATGGATTTTCTGGCAAGGTTTTTAATGAGTCAACAATGTAAATCGTGTTACTAAATAAATGATAGTCGGACAAGAACACTAGGGACTGGGGACTGCCCGGTAGTGGAAAACAAATAGTGTTTAAGTTCTCATGATTCGAACACAAATACTAGGGGACTGTCATACCCTCGGATGCTCGGATTAGATTAATCAAGTCAAGAATTCAATTTTTTTTGCTCTATTTTCTAGTTCAACATTTTTGTAAGGGTTAGATCGAATGAATCTTGCTCAAGTAGCGTTAATATTATGAAAAGGTCATATAAAGCCAAAAAGATCGAATGAATCTTGCCTAGTGTTCATCCGTAGCAAAGCATAAATGAAATTACATTTTGTTCAAAGTTCGCCTCGAGAGTTTACCTTCGTGTTTCTCCTTTAACGAAATTTTCCCGAATAAGTATTGTTAAGCTTACGAGTTTGCAAATTGTTAAGTCCTTAACTCAGGATTGTCGTCAATAAAAGCATTCAGAACAAAATGAATAATGTCCTAAAGCATGCTTCTAAGGCACCTGATCAAATGAGTCCAGCCTATTTTAAGGACACTTGAATTTTCTAAAAAGTTGAGAATAAATAAAATTCCAACATTCATGGCCGAAATGAATGAGAGACGTCTTATTCATATGCATAAAAATAAGGTTCTTATACTTAGTCATTAAATGACCCAAAACTGAAAGAATTTACTCGGTACGAATCAAACTAAAGTAAAGGTTTGTATTCAAAGTTGATTATGTTATTTTTTAAGACCGGAAGATCTTTTACCCGGATCAAAGTAAACTAAGTGATGGTTTGTTCAGATGTAATTCCGAAGTCAGAGGCAATTATTTGCTAAGTTGTTAAAAATAAGAAAGCAATAGCTAATGCAGAAAGTTAAGGAAATTATAATTAAGGCAAAAGAAAAGTTGCATACATTCATTCATAATTGAGGCCGGAACAACGGCCAGAACAAAAACAATATATGTACACAAAAATGAAGAAAATATACAAAAGGCATATAAGCCTACAGTTCAGTCGGACTCTGACTCAGTACCTTCGGGGTCTTCCTCGGTGCGATCAACATTCAACTGATGGAAGGCCTCATCATCTACAGCCTTGGCTTCGATAATCTTGTCATCCAAGTCCGAGATCCCATCACGAGCCTGTTCCAAGGTTAACCTTCGAACATTCCAAGTTATGTGCTTAGTTTACAGCACTGTCCGGGCAACCTTAGCTTCCACATGGCCAGAGATTGGTCTCTTTCAACCAAGGCTTGATTTAGTTGAACCGTTCATTTTTTGCTTTTATCTTTGTCTCTTTGTTTTAACACATTCTAACTTGAACTCGGCTCACGTTGTTTTAGGCATCTATTTTGATCGGGGATGGTTTCCTATGGTGCCTTAAGGAAAATGAAGACCTCAAGGGCCAAATGGATGCACAAGACAGAGAAGTTCAGCATCTTAAATAACCTCTCGACAAAGATGCCCATCGGAGACTTTCCATTAATGCCGAGTTGGAGCGAGTAAAAGGCAACAATCTTTGGGCCATGAATGTCCTTGAACTTATCAGTGAGGAAAACAAAGACTTGGACGAGGAGAATGACAGGATCTATGAAGACGTCCAAGCCCTCACCCAAGACATGTTCTTGCTCTCTGAGTTCTTGGGTGAGGCCTTGGACGTCTTCATAGATCCTGTCATTCTCCTCGTCCAAGTCTTTGTTTTCCTCACTGATAAGTTCAAGGACATTCATGGCCCAAAGATTGTTGCCTTTTACTCGCTCCAACTCGGCATTAACAGTGGGAAAGTCTCCGGTCAGTTGGGCATCTTTTTGTCGGAGAGGTTATTTAAGATGCTGAACTTCTCTGTCTTGTGCATCCATTTGGCCCTTGAGGTCTTCATTTTCCTCAAGGCACCATAGGAAACCATCCCCGATCAAAATAGATGCCTAAAACAACGTGAGCCGAGTTCAAGTTAGAATGTGTTAAAACAAAGAGACAAAGATAAAAGCAAAAAATGAACGGTTCCGCGTATTTACACGATTAAATGTGTGCATGTATTCGTTGAAGAGGCACTGCAAAGAGACATTCTTCATTTTCTCTTTATCAGATTCTGATATGAGAGGCCTTGAATAGCTTGCCACCCCAATGGGCCGAGACAAGAAATTCAAGTCCTTGGGGAAAAAGAGAGTCACAGTCCTCCTTCTCTTTGGATCCATGCTTGGAGTCGGGAATACTTCCACGAGCTTGGATCGGGATGAGGCATGATTATTCTGGTGGCGACTTGATTTTTTTAGCCTCTGAGGGATTGATAAGTGACCAAACCTGAAAGTGTCCATCGGCGAAGCCAAGCTTGCAGAGGTTTCAGCCTCACCGAAGAGGCGTTCAAAGTCCTCTTGCCCGAAGGTAGATGCGGTTATGATGATGGTGGAGGAGTTGAAATTCTGGTTTTCTTTGCCAACAACTCCTAATATGTGGCTTCATCGTCATCTTTAATAATGATTAGAATTAGCTCGGCATCCGGTGGCATGGTAACATAATCTGGTGCAGTACCATATGGTCGTACGACAACTTCAGTAGCAGTATTTTCTCTTACTCCGGAAGAAACATCTTCCGCCAGAGTGGTGATGATGACCTTTTTTCACCCAAACATCTTCTGGAGAGATGTCGGTATTTTGAGCCCCGGAAGGGCCACCTGCTTCCGGAGCCCTTTTTCTTTTTGAACTGGCTGAGGGTGATTTTGGAGATTTTAAGGATTTCTTTTTATTTGGTACTTCGGCACACGGATGCCGCCAGATCGAGTACCAGATTAGGTTGAGCCAGAGTGGTCGAGAAATTTGTCCTCAGAAGTACGGAACCTTCGGGAAAAAACCTGGAAAAAAAAAGATGGTGAAAGCATGAGTATGTATATAAAAAACTAAGGGGAGTTTGGAAAGTACGAACCATGGTTATGTGCTTTTTAACGGTCTTTGGAAATTGTTTTCCATGTCCGCTCTTTATGCGGATGCAAACTAATTATCTTCTCGACCAATACGTGGAGGTTCTCGACATGGGTCGGAGTCTACCGGGTAGTTGGAAAAAGTAGAAAAAGAAAGTTTCAGAAAATTGAGGTCGTTAGAAGCAATGTAAAAAAATTGAAGAAAAGAGTTTTTGAAATTAAGGTTAAGCTCCATTTTTTCGGAAAAGGCAAGAACCTCTCCAGAATATCTTAGCAGTACAAACTGTTGTGAAGCGTTCCATTCAGCCTCGGTCTCGATCTTCATCGAGGCTGAAAAATGGGGAATTTCCCTCATTTGGAAAGTTGGACGACCCGCCACGAAAGAATTTTGGGACGTACAAACGGATCAAATGACCCAAAGTGAAATCTTTCTTGACGTCGTTAACCAAGAACCGGAGGCAAGTGATAGTCCTCTAGATGGCCGGACCAATTTGTCTAAGACACAAATTGTAGGTCTTGCACATTTCGAGTATCACGTCATTAATTGAAGGGTCGAGTTTGAAAGTGAATGGATAGGTTTAGACGTAAGAATACTCGGGTTTATGGGTAGTAATATCATCATCGGGCTCGAGGATGATGAGTTCGGAGAGTTTCTCCCAACCACAGTTGGTTCGAAGTTTGCCAAGATCGGAGGGAGTGATGAAAGTTGGATAGTTTTTCGCCATTTCACACCGATCGCTTTTTAAAGTGACGATGCGGACAACAAACTCAGTAGCGAAATAAAAGTTAGAGGGGAGCATATTGAATTCCCTAGGCTCGACGGCAACCTGAGCATTAGAAGTCTCACCGGCGCCGGTGGTCTCATCAGTAGCCGGCGGTGGTGAAGTTGCCGGAGAAGATTGTCTTGAAGAAGATCGGATGGTTTTAGCCATAATGAAGGAGATATGAAGATTTGGTGATTTGAAGATTTGAAAGAATGAAGGTTTGAAGATTTGGTGATTTGAAGATTTGAAAATTTGAAGATTTAAGGAGCGAGCAAGTGTGTAGGTTTGAGAAGGAGGTTTGCAGAAGTGAAAATGATGGAAGAGAGGGAATGATTTATAGGGGTTTTTTTTCATCATTGTGAAATGCTTCGGTGATCCAACCGAAAAGGCGGTGCAATCAGAAGTTGACACATGTCTGAGTTTGTATAATGATAGGACGTGAGTCAGAGTTTGGAGAAGAGGAAACCTTTCATTTCCCGCCTATTTCTGAATCATTTGAAAAGAAGCTTGCAAGGGAAGACAATGAAGAAATCATTTTCACTTTCCATCACTTCGGTAAACTTTGATCCAGGAAGTGTGGGGACTATCTATATACGGTGATAATCGGCATGACACGTGGTTAGGTTTAGGTACGGAGTTCGAAGAAGGCGACATAGATTCGCATTGGATAAGAGTTGCATCGAGGCAAGTCCGGATGTCCAGAC
Source organism: Anisodus acutangulus (assembly GCA_029783415.1). Classification (NCBI taxonomy): domain Eukaryota; kingdom Viridiplantae; phylum Streptophyta; class Magnoliopsida; order Solanales; family Solanaceae; genus Anisodus; species Anisodus acutangulus. Next base: position 26,602,169 of record CM056510.1, on the reverse strand, counting down.
AAGATCGGGTAGTGAGCGATTTATTTGACACCGGATGAAGCACCGAAGGAACCTAGTGTGTGCCCGTTCTGGTTATGGCGTCAGCCGTTACTCCTTGTTTATTAAGAGATTTTTATTATCATTTAATTGTAGAATGATTCTCGGGCATTAATATCTTGTATTCATAGCTATAAAAGGAGCTCAACTTCCATGTTGGAAGGGCATCTCATTCTCATTATTTACACGTACGATTTTGTCCATAACTATCATAATCATTAAGCTCTCACCGTTGGCTCGAAACTGAAGTAATTAAGCTAAGGCCCGAACCAATTAGCTGAAGGAATTTCATCTTGATAAATGACATTACATGTTATCTTTCTTACTTGTTATTTCTATTTACTTATTTATTATTAATTACTTTTCACTTTATATTACAAATAAATGTATTCTTATAATTACTTATAAATCTAACTGTATCTTTTTAAGGTAAACAAGAATGATAAGGCTTAATTACCAATAAGATAATTGATGTGTCGATGATTATTCCAACTTAGAAGTAACAAGGAGATACACCACCTAATTTCTAGTGTGACTTCTTGTAGCCGAACTTGGAAAGGACACGTGTAGCACAATTTATTACTTAGCTGAGTAAGCACAAAGACAACTTTCTTCCACGTACATCAATATAACTTTCTTTTGGCGGATTCCAATGGGCATTTTTCTCTTTATTCTGAAGTACTCCTATTATACAAGTTTCCATAAGCTATGATGGGCCCATGCCCTCATCTAATTAGTGTAGTTTTTTACTTTTAATAATTAAATAAGAAGAAATTGTACTTTGTGATGTTCACAGAGCGTAGTTTATTTCGAGCCTCAATTGAAAAAGAAAAAGAAAGTTGCTATGGATCAAAAGGTATAATAACATTATTATCTTAGATTTGTTAAGACAGCCTTGTATAAGGTAAAAATGGAACTAGATGATCCATTTAATTATCTTAAGTAATTCAGAACAGAGACTTAAAAGAATATATAATTTTTCAAAATTTCCCATGAGGCTTCAAATTCCGTTTAGCTAGGTTTGAGTGTTTACTATATGATTGGAATAAATTGTTAGAAACTCATGACATGGATTTCTTTCTGACCACTGTGTTGGAAATTTGCCTTTGGTGGGGAGGTTGCGTCCACCCATATTTAATGATTTAAATATTAGGTTTCCGCATGTTAGAGGTTTTGTCTCTTCACACGTGCATAATCTACTAAGTGAGTAGATGACCGTAGGGCCAAAGATCGTCAAATTTCGTTAAGAAATGAAAGAGATATTGGTCCACGAAGTAAGATGTTTGAGGCATGAAAATATGGTGTGTGACAAATCTACCACATCGGTAGGAAAATGAAGAATTGTTCTCTTTATAAACCTAAAAATGGATAAGGGTTCGGGATTCCAAGGGGTAACCCATGTGTTTGAAGGAGGGAGGACCTAGGTGTGCTTGGGTTCGAGGCTAGCCCCACACGCGCGCCGCCGCCGCCCGCCCGTCCGGGCTCGGGCCATGGGATGCTTCTGATATTATCTTTTGGACCCCAAACTATTTAGTATAGTATTTACAGTTTGGTCCATGGAGTTTCAGGAATGGTGGTCAGCAGCCAGAAAACCAACAGTTTATATCATTAAACTTCTTAAACGTTTTGCACTTACTACAAAACATTTCTGGCCATGAATACACCTCTTAAAGGACCTCTTAATCATATCTCCTCCTCCTAAACACTATATATTGCCTGAAACAGATTTGAGGTAGGGAGAGAGGATTACGAAAAAGAGGAGAAACCTGTGAAAAGCAAAAAACATAAACTTTTTCTTCTTTTTCCTCTAAATTTTCCATTCATCAATAAGTTGTTTCGTAAGAATCAACCTATTTGCTTTGTAGTGTTGATTAGTTGTTGTTTTATCTTGAGAGACTATTGCCCGCTAACGTAAAAACATATATACGGGGCAATCTTGTCTTAAAGACAGAGAGTCATCTCTCGACTCAGCCACAGTTGTAACAATCCAGATTTAGTGTTTCTTGATTTCAGATTATCAAGATTCAAGACTCAACAAGCTTGCGGCAATTATAATATTGGTTGTTTGTTTATCTTTTCGAACATTTGTAATAATTATTTACTTCCCATCCTGCTTTGATTCCAACAATTATATCCAACACACTATTCTTCTCAACTTCATAAAGAAGATGGAAAATGCAAATTGTGTCCCATAAAAACTTCGTTTTCATTCTTGGTAGCTTATGTTATTTATCATTCATACGAGGCATACATCTATATAATGTAGCTAGTTTGAAAGAAAAAAATAAAAATATGTATGTGATGTGAAGTGATGAAGTATTTAAAGCCAAGAAGATTCTTGATTTCGTTTGAATTTGTCACTTATTAATTCCTTCTTAGGAAATGCCGGATGGAGTAGTAGTTGAAGTTAGGTCTCTCCAAATTAATGTAATCGACAAATCAAGGAGTTAAATTGAAGCCTAATCCTGAAAATGATGGAGTAGCAGGAAAGGAGCTCTTTTCTTTTTCTAATTTATTTTATCTTTTGTGTGGAGAAAAGTAAATTAGATTACTTATTAGATCGTTCCTTTAAACACCAAAAACTTAATAAAAATTGATCATTCTTAAATAGAGGTCTCCAATTCAAATCTGATAATAGAAAAATTCTTGATAAAAAATAATATTTTTTAAAATAAATTTTATGTAATGGTGAACTTGAATTAGTCGCACTAAAAAATTGCAGATACACACTGATTAAATAGAAAAAAGAAGAAAGAAAGAAAGATTATTCCTTTGGTCAAGAGATCATTCTTCTACAATTTTATTTTGCTAGCAATAACAGTGGACCACGCTATATATCTACTGAAAAGAAAAAACCCACAATAGAAAATACTTCTCCGGTCTCAATTTAAATTTTTTTTTATCTGTCTAAAAAATAGTATTTCTTTCTATATTTAGTAAGTTTTTCAATTTCAAGACAAGTTTAAAACCACAAGATTTAAAAGACCTCACATATCTTTAATTTAAGACCACAAAATTCAAAAATCTCCCTTTAATTTTTAAACTTCATATCAAGCCGAACTAAAACTTAAATTAGACGTATGAAGTAACCGATTTCTTGCAGCGTGGGACTCTTGTGGAGTCATTTTCAATAGTATGTGTAGGTAATTTATCATTATCATAAAAATATCTAGAAATAAAGATTCCACCAATGCCTTGCAAGCTAAAGCCAAATTTACTGATGATACTTAAAAGAAATGACGATTTTCGTCCCGAGTTATAGCTTTATTCCAGTTTTGATCTCTGTGTAATTTAACTGAACATATCTAATTTTCAGTTTATCTAAATGTGCGATTTTCGTCCTTAACACTAACAGAAGTTAGACATTTAACAGAATTCATATTTATAAACAATTAAGACAAAGAGAAAAATAAAATACAAAAGGAAAAAAGAAACCCACAGAGGGACTATGATGAACTGATGAAGGGGGTAAATGCTCTAAGGTTTTTTTCTGCATCAATCTCATAGGGTTATTTGGCTCCTCTTCTTCTTCTTAGGAATTTCAAGAAAAAAGGAGTTCCTTTTGCCTCTTTCATGAGACATACAAGAATAAAGAAAACCAATGAGCCAAGTTATCAATCTAGTTTTTAATGGATTAATCTATATTATTTTAAAAGCATGAATATAAATGTTGGTTAACCAAAATATCTTTCAAATATTGAATAACTTACCCTTTTAGTTGAAAATTTTAAGTTGAATAAAATTGTAATATTAGTTACTATGTCATACTAATTTCTCTTGGACCAGAACACTGTATTAGCGAATATTCTTACTGGACAAAGAAATTGAGTGTAATTCTAATACCAACTCCTAACATATGTGTTGGAAATTAGCCTTTGGCGGGGAAATGCGTCCACCCATCTTTGATGAATTAAACACTAGTGTTCCGCATGTTGGAGACCTTGTCTCTTCGCACATGCTGGAGACCTTGTCTCTTCGCACATGCATGATCTACGAAGTGAGTAGATGACTGTAGGGCCAAGAATCGTCTAATTTCGTTGAGAAATGAAAGAGATATTGGTCTACGAAGTAAGGTGTTTGAGACATGGAAATGTGGTGTGGGACAAATCTACCACATCGGTGGGAATAGGAAGAATTGCTCTCTATATAAGTCTCTAATTGGTAAAGGGTTTGGGACCCCAAGGGGTATCCCATGTGTTTAAAGGAGGGAAGACCTAGATGTGCTTGTGTTCAAGGCTAAGCCCACGCCTTGTCACGCTCCAGTCCGTCCAAGGGCTTTGGGGCTTTCTAATATTATCTTTTGGACCAGGAGAACTCTGTCGGATGTACGCTTTGATCCTGAAGTTTCATATGCACAATGAAATTTTTTCATATGAGTTTGGTCCCTGAAGTTTCAATATTTACGGTTTGACTCCCGAGTTTACGAGAAGGTGACTGGAAGGCGAAAGCCTACTGGGCTGACTGCTGAGGCTTTAATCGCCCATTACTTGACAGATTAACTCCTCCATTATCACCCTCAGCGTCCATAATTCACCTCGCTTGATGGCCATTTACGCGCTTTACTGGGTTTGCTTTAATGGCCTTAACTACATCACTTGACCATATTTTGGGCGATTGTACAACCCCTTCTCCTTGCTATATATTGAGCCTAACTTGCCCAATTGCAAAAACAGCGAGCGAAAAATAGGCAAAGAAATGCAGAAGCAGACCAGAAAATCGGTATTTTTAGCACAAAACAATGGTCTGAAAATTCACAAAATAGTGGCTAAAAATCTGACAAAATAGTGGCTGAAATTGACAAAGCAGTGGCTTTGAAAAGCGATGACCAAACCCTCACACGTATACACAAAGATATACACTACAGAGACACACTATATACACAGAGACAAAAGAGAAGAGTAGACATAAACTCTTCCTTCCTATTCCATATCTTCAAAGTCAAGTCATATTTGTTTTCTTGTCAGGCTCCAACCTATTGGTTTTGTAGCGTTGAGATTAAAGTGTTGTTTTATCTTGGGAGACTATTGTCCGCTAACGTAAAAGCATATATACGGGGGCAATCTTGTCTTAAGGATAGAGGGCTATCTCGACTCAACACAACGGCGTTATAACCATCCAGTTTAGTTGTTTCTTGATTTCAGATATCAACATTCAAGACACAACAAACTGCGGCTTCTCAACATTGGCTTTGCAAGATGATCAATATTCAAGACACAACACACATGCGGCAGTTTTGAAGATTGACCATTTATTTATCCTTTCGAACATTTGTAATAGTTATTACTTCCCGTAGTGCTCTATAAAGTACCATAGAATACCAATAATTTAAGACAAGATTGTATTGTAATACTATTAGTGTTCGAAAGATGTCGGTCAAAAGTTGTGTGACCAAATCTGGATATGGCAATGATTTTCTGGTAGAAGAGAGTGATGATGATGAACATGTTCATGGAATTGTCACCGCATTAAGATCAAAGTGGGAACAAGCGCTCGAGAGCTGAGGATGTCATTGGGACAATAGGAGAAGATCGAAGACGTGCTTCTATCTTGCAGCCAGGCGCTTTGTATCTATCCCAGGACAAAAGATCCGAATAATGGTAAGAAGGAATCGGACACTCGGCTTTGATATGGCGGACTGATGAGCAAGAATCCAAATCGATAAATAGTTTTTCTTACTTGTCAAGAATAAAGATTAAATGAGGTCTGGTTAAAAAATTGATTAAAGTAAGGAGGAATATAAAAATAATTTATATTCCTTACGCTTTAAAAATCGGGTTTAATCTCATCTTCTTTTCCGCTTAAAGATTGGATTGTAAAGCAACTTAAAAAGATCCGTTCTTTAAGAGTAATTATTAAAAGTGTGTAAGTATGTTCGCACATATGAGGAGTAAGATCTAATGTCGTATCGTTACTACTCTTAAGTAAGCGCCAAGAATTATCTGGGCACCAATCATAACGGAAGAAGTCTAAAAAGTTAAAGACGCTGAGCCTGTCATACTATTTGGTAGAAGATCCTTCATACGATCATATTGGACACTCAGTCCATATAAAGCCTCCGGCGATCGGAGTGGGCCAAAATTCCTTTGATATGATGATATTGGACACTCGGTCATATAAAGCCTCCACAGGCGGCTGTGGGGCAAGAATTCATTTCATAGGAAAAGTAATGGACACCTATTAGGGTAGGCCAGTTTCCAGGGTCTTAAATGATCTCAAGGCCTAAAGAAAGCGAGAAAAGAAATTGGACACTCGGGCCGCCAAAGCAACTGAGGTGGACAGAGTGTCCAGGATCACATATGATCAGGTTGCGCCTAACCACGGGCAATAGGTTGTTCATGTGAAGCCACCTCTAAAGTAGAAGGGGTTGGAGAGGTTGTCCTCAATAGGACTTGAGGGAATGAGATCACTCTAAGATGAGGTGATACATATCCCTAACTTGGTTTAAGGGGACGTTGTTGGTCAAGCTAGTTTGAGACTACTCCAACAGTCAGTAATAACTAAGAATGGTGCAAGGTGATGCAGTAGCCAAATGAATGATATATTTGTAATCAGGTGCATCTATGCCATCATATATTAAGATACATTAAATAAGTCATTCAAAATCTAACGATGTTGAGATTGTTGTATGCACATAAACCCTCAAAATGAATGTGAGGTGACGAAGAGGCAAAATCACCTTTTCAAATTCGTCAAAGGGAATAGCGAAGAAGCACCGCTCCTCTAGAACTTAGTCACACCTACTTGGGTGATTTGAAGTTTATACAAAATAGAGGGAGGGAGACAAACACGTTGTGACCTTCGATCACGATGGTACAACGATGGAATCCTTTGTTTCTTAAAAGCAAAGATGAAGTTGTTAGCGGATACGCTACAAAAGCGTGGTTGAAAATCAATCTAAGCCTCTGATTGAGAAATTCGTAGTGATAGAGGAAAAGTGAAGCATCCTTCATTAAGCATTTGTTCATTTCTCACCTCAGTCAGCGGTGTTGTAGCGCAAAGCTTCGACGCCCAAATTATGTGGGTGGCTTGGTAAAAGTTGAAATCAAACAGTCAAGTTGTACCTAAGATCGTAGATTGCATATCCAGGGATCCGCAAATAACGATAGTGTTGATCGCCTCTTGGCGCCAAAGAATGTTGAATTCTTTGGAGATAACTTTCCTTGAAAAAGGAAAAAGGAGTAATTGCTCAAGGTTAACAAGAACGAGAATTCGATCGTCAGGAACTAGACGCGTATCTGCAGTGACTCGAAAGTTGGCCGGCTATCCGAACTTAATATTCGAATCTGTGAGAACTCGGGATTCTAGATGTCAACCGAGATGGAGCAAAGAAGGGACAAAGACTTGTTCCAGCCTTCTAGTTTGTATGGTTAAGAATGAACCATGGACAATTAACAAATAATTGTCATCTCCAAAAGCGCCTGGAAAGAAGCTACAAAGAGAAGAAATAAACTCTATCATATAGAACCATACTTGCGTAATGGTTAATCTTCCTCCGGGGAAAAGAACCTTTGGGTTGTAAGATGTGCTCCCTGTGAGTAGCTTCACATCCGTGAGCCATTTTCGGTCTTGCGTGGCATGGATGTTGAAAGCGACCTTCCCAATAGGAGAGTTGGAAGAAGAGAATCGAGTTGATTTCTTTAAGCGCTGGGCTTCTTCGAACTTTCATTTTGGTCCTTGAAATGTTTACATTTTGGTCCCGAAAGTTTCGATAAAATGAAATAATGAATCGACCGCAAAAAACATTGACTCACGGTTAGAAAGCCAACGGTTGGAGAATCAGCGATTCACGAGCGTAAAAGTCATATTGAAGCGAAGTCTCGATATGAAAGATATGGGTATCACGGATAACATCTTAGAAATTGGATTTCTAAGACATCTAGCAATTTGGTCGATAGTCGATAGCCTCGTCTCGTTGAAGCCACCAATGGATATGAATCATAGAACTGATTGGAATCATGGTGCACTCCATAAACAAGGAAGCGATATGCTCAGTGTCACGTGTAGTTCAATGTATTGTACACACTACAACCGACCGCATTGTCGGTCTACAAAGCGATCGGTTGAACTCCAAGGTTTGCGATAATTTTAATACATGCATCAATGTAAGGTGTTAAGTGGATATGGCGATATCCGAATTATTAAACTTATCTACTGATTATAGTATTACGGATGTCCAACGGTTACGGGAGAACACGGTGATGACAAGCGGATATCGATCCGAAGAACACCAAAGCCACAAGTAAATGTGTATGGTGGGTCTTGGAAAATCCTCTAAGCAAACTTGCATCGACCTATTCATGATGGTATTGGAGTTTATCGCTTTATACAAAGCATGAAAGAAGTTGAGTAACTTCACGACTCATTAGAGGACGTCCCTTATTGGGAGAAACATGTGCCTTCAGCAGTTATACACTGTGGCTAGCCGGTCGCCTTCAGGGAAGGACACGATGGCGGCTGGGCGATATCGTCAAGAGACATAAGGCAGGTATGGCGATTGATCATCACGTGGTGTCACTACCTTATTTACTAACTAAGTGATTACCCGAAGATCAAATGTTACGCACTGCCAGGGAATGGGCTGAAAATCCAAACAATACGAACCTTTGCATGTGGTAACCCAACCATCGCGATTGGAGATCCCAAGAATTTGGTTCAATGGGAAAACTAAGCGGCAAAGGTTTAGTTGAGCGCTTGGTGGAAAAAGTTACACTTCGGATGATGATTTGCATGCGAAAGCATGAATCCAAAGTTGTTCCCGCGATAGACATTAAAGTGCTACATGCATGGTGGGTAAAGGTTAAGTTTCCAAACCTTTTAAAAGATTTTCAAATGGTTGAGGTTAAGGTTGGGGAAACTTTTAATGATTCCTAACACTTGAGAAGTGGGGTATAGCAGGATACCTTGTAGGAGGTCACCTATTTAAGTGCGAGGATGGCCGCCTCAAATGAACGCACTTAAGAATCCAAGTGTGTCCATGGCCTACAATGGATAAACGTAAGAAGGAAAATGAATAAGAGTTATTGTGTTGGTATCATTGTCTTGGCTTACACTAAACACCGACGGTTCAAGACATCGCGTTCACCGTTGATGAGAAGTAAGTCAGATGGTTTCAACTAGGGAAGGTTCAAAGCAAAAGCTACCTCTCCCCGATGCAATATCTTTGTTGAAAGATTCTTTGAAATGTAGGCACTCAGGCGTGCGCCACAATCTCTTTTCATAGAGGCATTGTTGGAAATTAGCCTTTGGCGGGAGATGCGATCCCACCCATCTTTGATGAATTAAACACTAGTGTTCGTGATGTTGGATACCTTGTCTCTTCACACATGCATGATCTACTTAAGTAGTAGATAGCTAGTAGGGCCAGAGAATCGCCTAATTTCGCTGAGAAATAAAGAGATATTGGTCCACGAAGTAAGGTGTTTGAGATATGGAAATGTGGTGTGGGACAAATCTACCACATCGGTGGGAATAGGAAGAATTGCTCTCTATATAAGTCTCTAATGGTAAGCGGTTTGGGACCCCAGGGTATCCCATGTGTTTAAAGGAGGGAAGACCTAGATGTGTTTGGGTTCGAGCTAAGCCCACACGCCGCTTGTCGCCTTGCCGTCCGTCGGTTCGGGTTCTCGGAGCTCTCGGGCTCTCGAGCTCTCGGGCTGGGCCTCGGGCTCTGGCTCTCGGGCTCTCGGGCTCTCGGGTTTGTGGAGTGGGTGCAAAGTGGGGTATGGGTCGGGCTTTCGATATTATCTTTTGGGACCAGAGAACTCGTCGGATGTCTGATTTGATCCCTAAAGTTTCATATGTACAGTTTGGACAATTTTTCATATGCAGCTTTGGTCCTCAAGTTTCAATATTTACGCTTTGATTCCCGAGTTTAGAAGGTGACTAAGGCGTAAAGCCTACCGGTGGGACTATTTTTGAGGCATTAATCAGCCATTGCTTGGGCCGATTAACTCCTCCATTATCACCCTCTTCATGTCCATAATTGGCCTCCTTGATGGCTATTTATCGCCTTTACTTGGTCGTTTTAATGGCCTCTAATGGCCATTAACAGCCATGTTTTGGGGCAGTTGTACAACCCTTCTCCTTGCTATATATTGAGCCTTCTTTGTCTCAATTCGATTGGCAAAACAGGCGAAAAGCGAGCAGAAGCAACAGACCAGAAAATTAGCATTTTCAGCACAAAGCTGGTGAAAATTCAGCAAAACGATGGCTGAAAATTCAGCAAAATAGTGGCTGAAATTCAGCAAAAGCGATGGCTGAAAACAGTGACCAAACCTTCGCATTATACACAAGATATACACTCTGAGACACACTATATACACAGAGACAAAAGAGAAGAGTAGACATAAACTCTTCCTTCCTATTCCATATCTTCAAAAGTCAAGTCATATTTGTTTTCTTCGGTCAGGCTCAACCTATGGCTTTGTAGCGTTGAGATTAAAGTGTTGTTTTATCTTGGGAGACTATTGGCTGCTAACGAAAGCATATATACGGGGCAATCTTGTCTTAAGGATAGAGGGCTATCCTCGACTAACACACAACGTCATAACCATCCAGATTTAGTTGTTTCTTGATTTCAGGATATCAACATTCAAGACACAACAAACTTGCGGCAGTTCTCAACATTGGCTTTGCAAGGTGATCAAGATTCAAGACACAACACACATGCGGCAGTTTTGAAGATTGACCATTTATTTATCCTTTCGAACATTTGTAATAGTTATTACTTCTCGTACTGTTCTATAAAGTACCATAGAATACCAACAATATGATCCAATGAAAATACATACAATTCCTACGGCAACACATTTTACCTGGATGCTATTTATAGTACTTCCTTCACAGTTTTTGGATAGGAATACTTTGCCCCAATATGAAGGCATTAACATATTTGTAATTGATCAAGTGTACTCTAATCCTTATTTTTCTTCTTCTTCTTCTTTTTCTTACGTTGTAGGCTTTGACGGACATGGGGGATATCAAACAAAAATATTTCCGCTTTAGTGCTTGAAATTTCGACTATCGACAGTTAGAATCTTACAATAGGTCGAGATCCTCTTTATTCAACAATCAATATGTCCAAATCAAATTGAGAAAGCTGATAAAGATAAAAATTCAGTCATGTTTAATCTCCTACTGACATGGTAGGCATGTTAACAAGCTTACCTTTTATTTTGACTTTTCTTATAATATTTGTTTGATATGAGTCGATCAACATCGTAATTAAGGAGAGAATCCATATAGTCGATCTCAAGTTGCTTGGAAGTTAGACATTGTTCTATTATATTTATTTGTCTAAATATCCCTCTTTCCCTAAAGTTTCATGAGTCTTATAATTTAATGGGAGAAAATTATAAGTTGCGGGGAAACCATCACCTTCTTGACTCTTTGGTTACTATACATATTTGATAAATACCATATTTGAGTGATTTGGATCGTGATATACATGGTACATATAACCGTGTATATCACGGTTTGGGAGGCTTATTTTAGGTAAGGTTGTTGTATTTAATTAGCATTGTACACTTACTATAATTGTAGAATTCTTGTACAAATATAATAGGGTATTGGGAATAGAATAGGAATAGGATTTTCCATATTATGGATATTATAAATTGTATATATACTCATTCATTAATGAAAATAATCAAGTGGGTCCAGCGGGCAGTGGGCCCGATGGCGTGGAGTGGGTGCGGGACAAGTCAGATAAATGGTGGAGAATATACGGAGAGACCTTGTTATCTAAAAAATTATACGAACTAGGCCCGGGACTACCTACTTTAGCAAACGAAAATTGAGTTTCATCAAAAATAACATGGCGACTAATTATGATTTTATTAGATGATAAATCAAAATATTTGTAACCACGGTGATTAGATGGATAACCCAAAAACACACAAGGGGTAGAATGGGCTTGAAGTTTGTTAATTGTAGTTGACGAAAATAGTGGATAACATAAGCACCCAAAGACCCTAAGATGTGAATACGAATGAGTCTTATTATAGAGGAATTTAAGAGGAGATGAATTTCCCAATCCCTATGGTCTTTCGTTATGTCGACGTCAAAAACCCTCTTTCATCCTGCCCTTACTGTTTCTAACATAAAAAAACAACATCCCTATTGTTCTTGAGATGTAAAACGTCTAATATGCGACGTGGGCAGAGTTGTTTAAAATTCACGCAATCTCACATCAAGTCCTCCATCACATAATTCCTTCCACTATCCCTCCTCCTGCGGAGGATCCTCAGTTATGGATCAGTCTTGATGCTACCGTCCTTCGGTGGATTTACTCCACTATTTCTACCGACCTTATACAGACGATCATTGAACCGGATACTACGGCTATAGCTACATGGAATAGATTGCGTGATTTATTCCAGGATAACCAACATTCCCGCATTGTCACCCTTGAGCAGGAATTTTCCCACGTCCGCATGGAAGATTTTCCGAATGTTTCAGCTTATTGTAAATGGCTCAAGGAATTGGCGGACCAACTCCGTAACGTTGGCACGCCTGTTACCAATAATCGTCTTATTCTCCAAATGGTTGCATGCCTATCTGAGGCCTATAATGGCGTTGGAACTCTACTCCGACAAAGTAATCCGCTTTCCCCTTTTTATCAAGCTCGTTCGATGCTTACCTTGAAAGAAGCCGGCTTGGCAAAAAAGGCGGCTACCGACGCCAGTTCCATAGCGATGATGATGTCCTCCGATAATTCTCACGGGTTTGTTGACAATTCGGGCCAAAACCGCAACAAAGGTGACGGCAAGAAGGGTCAAATCATAAAAACAATGGCAAAAATCGCAACGGCAACAACGGTGGATGCTAGAACAGTGGCGCCACCGGCGGGAACAGTAGCAATAACGGGGGTGGGCCTCGAAACAATGGCAGTGGGCCGCAGGTCACCTGGTCCCAGTCTTGAGCTCCTTGGCCGTGGAACTGGGCTAGTAGCCCTTGGCCCAACAGCGATTATCTTCATCCCAGCCCTTACCTGAGTCACTAGACCCCACAGCACCAGGCCAGGCCCAATCCACCTACTGGCAGATTTCAGTCTGGGCCGGGACCGCAAGCAGGTATGCTTGGGCCTCGGCCTCCGCATATTTTTTAGGCAGTGGGCCCCACACCGACTCCGACCGATATTGAGGCCGCCATGCATACACTTGGATTAAATCCTCCAGACGCGAATTGGTACATGGACACCGACGCCACTTCTCACATGACGTCCGACCAAGGTACTCTCTCGTCTTATTCCAATTTGAGCAAAAAATCGTGGCATAATTATTGGTAATGGCAACTCAATTCCAATTCTTGGTTATGGTCATACAACTTTGTCTCCCCCCCCCTAATCCACCTCTTGTCTTGAAAAACGCCCTTCATGCCCCTAACTTAATTAAAAATTTGGTGTCTGTCTGTAAATTCACCACTGATAATTGGGTTTCTGTTAATTTTGATCCTTTTGGGTTTTTTGTGAAGGATTTCAAGACGAGGATATCTCTCATGAGATGTAATAGTAGGGGAGATCTTTATCCTATCACGCCCGCATCCAGTCTCTCGAGTCAAGCCTTGCCATCTACTTTGGCAGCTCTAGCTCCTACCTTGTGGCATGCGTGTTTGGGTCACCCTGGGTCGTCTATTGTTTCTTCCTTACATAAAAATAATTTTATTTCTTGTAAGGGTACGCATAGTACTCCAATTTGTCATTCATGTCCTTTAGGAAAATATGTTAGATTGTCATTTGTAGCCTCTACTTCTCGTACTTTAATGCCATTTGATATTATTCATAGCGATTTATGGACATCTCTCATTTTAAGTTCTGTGGGCTATCGTTATTATGTTCTATTTTTGGATGATTATTCAAATTTTTTATGGACCTTTCCATTTGCGAAAAAATCTCAGGTTTTTTTTACATTCTTAACTTTTTGAGCATTCATCCGTACCCAATTCGAAAGGAAAATAAAAAATATTCAATGTGATAATGACAAAGAATATGATAATGGGTTATTTCGGGAATTTTGTGCAAGTAATGTCATCGTTTTTCATTCATCTTGTCCTCATACGTCCTCACAAAATTGGAAAGACGAACGAAAAAATCGTACCATTAATAATATTGTCCGAACTTTATTGGTCCATGCTTCCGTACCCCCTTTCTTTTGACATCATGCTCTACAAATGGCTACTTATCTTCTTAACATACTTCCTACCAAAGGATTGACATATTCATCCCCTTTAAATTTCTCTATAATAAAACTCCTTCGTATTCACATCTTAGGGTCTTTGGATGCTTATGTTATCCACTATTTCTGTCAACTACAATTAACAAACTTCAAACTCGTTCTACCCCTTGTGTATTTTTAGGTTATCCATCTAATCATCGTTGTTACAAATGTTTTGATTTATCGTCTAATGAAATCATAATTAGTCGTCATGTTATTTATGATGAAACTCAATTTTCGTTTGCTAAAGTAGGTAGTCCCGAGCCTAGTTCGTATAAATTTTTAGATGACGAGGTCTCCTAGTATATTCCCCATCATTTATCGGACTTATCCCGCACCCACTCTAAGCCATCGGGCCAACTGCCCGCTGGACCCACTATTTTGTCTAATCTGTCCAGTGGGACAGACACTCGGCCCAGTACCGATCTCGGTACTGTTCTAGTGGTCCAGCCCACTGTTCCAGTCACCAGTCCAGCCCTTATTTCCGTCATTGGGCCAGTAGGCCCACTGCATGCTGGCCAGTCCGAGACCAACCCACCCACTACCCAAAATCCACCTGCTTCCTCCTCGAGTCATGAGCCAGTCACTCGTAGTCAAATGGGTATTTTAAACCAAAATGACATTTTAATCTCAATTTTAATGTCTCTAAATCCCCTCTACCACGTAACCCAGTGTCTGCCTTAAACGACCCGAATTGAAAATTAGCTATGAACGACGAATATAATGCTCTTATTGAAAATAAGACGTGGGAATTGGTCTTCTGTCCTTCTGGTGTTAATATTATTCGGTCTATGTGAATTTTTACTCATAAAGATAATTCTGATGGCTCTTTTGCGAGACATAAGACTCGTCTTGTATGGGATGGTAAAATTCAACAGGCTGGCGTGGATTATGGTGAGACATTTAGACCATTCATACTGTTCTCAGTCTGGCTCTTTCAAAGGCATGGTCCATTCATCAGTTAGATGTGAATAATGCTTTTTTGCATGGTGATCTTAAGGAGACCGTTTATATGCATCAACCCTTGGGTTTTCGAGACCTCAAATATCCTTATCATGTCTGTTTTCTGAAGAAGTCTCTGTATGGACTTAAGAGGCCCCACAGACTTGTTATAAGAGATTTGCAGACTATGTTTCGTCTATTGGGTTTTCTCACAGCAGGTCTGATAATTCATTGTTCATATATCGTCGTGGTACTTCCCTGGCTTATAATCTATTATATGTGGATGATATTATATTGACTGCCTCTTCTAATGTTTTGCGCAAATCTATCATAACAATGCTCAGTTCTGAGTTTGCTATGAAAGACTTGAAGCCCTTGAGTTACTTTTTGGGGATTGTTGTCACTCGTCATGCAGGTGGGTTATTCTTATCACAACAGAAGTATGCCGCTGAGATAATTGAAAGGGTTGGTATGTCCTCGTGTAAGTCTACTTCCACTCCAGTTGATACTAAGCCCAAGTTGGGTGATGCGGCTGGCTCACCTTACGAGGCTCCCACTCACTATCACAATCTTGCTGGAGCTCTTCAGTATCTTACTTTCACGAGACCGGATATTACGTATGCCGTACAGAATGTGTGTTTGTTTATGCATGATCCTAGGGTGGAGCACATGAATGCGCTCAAACGCATTATCAGATACATCCATGGGACACTTGACTATGGCTTGCATCTATATCCATCATCGGCCTCTACACTTGTCTCGTATACCGATGCTGATTGGGGTGGCTGTCCAGATACCCGACGCTCCATGTCTGGTTATTGCATGTTTCTTGGTGATAACTTGGTGTCGTGGTCTGCCAAACGACAGGCTACCTTATCATGCTCTAGTGTAGAGGCCGAGTATCGAGGGGTAGCCAATGTGGTTTCTGAATCATGTTGGTTACATAATTTTCTCTTGGAGCTTCACTTTCCCATTCAAAAAGCTACCTTGGTATATTGTGATAATATTAGTGTTGTATATCTTTCTAGAAATCCGATTCAACACCAGCGCACTAAACATATTGAGATGGATATCCATTTTGTTCGCGAAAAGGTAGCTCGTGGACAAAGTACGCGTCTTACATGTTCCGTCCAGGTATCAAATTGCAGACATCTTTACTAAGGGTCTTCCATCGGTCCTATTTAAAGATTTTAGTGACAGTCTCAGCGTACGAAGATCGCCCGCTATGACTGCAGGGGTGTGATAAATACCATATTTGGCTGATTTGGATCGTGGTATACATGGTACATATAACCGTGTATATCACGGTTTGGGAGGCTTATTTTAGGTAAGGTTGTTGTATTTAATTAGTATTGTACACTTACCATAATTGTAGAATTCTTGTACAAATAGAATAGGATTTTGGGAATAGAATAGGAATAGAATTTTCCATATTATGGATATTATAAATTGTATATATACTCATTCATTAACGAAAATAATCAAAGGATTATTTCTTTTAATAGTTAATAATATAAATTTAATGTCTTTCATTATTTTAGCATATAGTGTTCGGCTTTTTTTTTTATCAAATATTGTCCTTGTAGTTTTAGTTCCTTAAAATATTGATAGACTTTAATGCCCTTTAAAAGTAAAATATTTCTATAATGAAGCAACTTTATGCTAAATATTCGTAATATTTAAAATATATCACCAAATATTTAGGACTTTGAGTTCAATTAAAACATGGCTTATATTTTACTCCTTTTCTTATTGCAGATAACAAATCGGATAGGTTTAAGTAAAACTTGGATTTCCTTTTCTTGTTCAATTTGAACTATGATGTTACTCATTTATTTCCTGATTAAAAAGCAGTAAAATTAAATATCATACGGACGAATTCCCATATCATACATATATTTTTGCACCAGCACCCTGGATACGCATCTATTGGAATTAATAACATAGTTTCTGTTTGGATCATGGTTAACAACGGGGGGTTCCATATGTTTGCATTCATAATTATATTTTAGTTTAATTTTTTTTAAAAGGAAACTTGTGTTGGCATAGTAATCATAATTACAAATAATATTATTTAATATTTTTTTTTATTATAATTGAAATTAACTGACAATAACATGTAACTGCACGTTTATAAAGATTAGTCTTCTAAAAGGTAGATAGGTAGAGCGGTAAAGGAACAACTATTTATGAGCCAAGTCTCTAGAGTTTGGGCTATCAATCATTATGCTTTTAATCGGTAACCAGAAAAAAACTCCTCTACGGATAATTAACATGGATGCAGATTCAAATATTGGTAGAATAAGAAGACTTAAGGAATATGAATTTTGAAGGAATGTTAACAAAAGCAAATGAAGGTTAGATAAATAGGGGGGGTGGGGGGAAACGTTTTGGACCAATTTGATTATATTTGCATCTGAAAAGGTATATTCAATGGCAGACAACCTTTTTGTTGGGGCTCGTCAATGGTGGCCTAGGCTACACAATAAGCTTTTTTTTTTTTTTTAATTTATGAAATATTTAAAGATAATGGATTCTGTTAAGTTTCCAACTTCTGTTAGTGTTAGGGACTAAAATCACACGTTTAGATTAATTGAAAATTAAATATATTAAATCAAATTATACAAGAATCAAAACTGAAATAATACTATAACTCAGACACCAAAATCATTATTTTCCCTACTCAAAAAAAGAAAAAATATATATATTTAGATCCCAATTATTAGACACCCTGGTCTTCGTATTCATCACTGCTCGGACCCACCATTCCCTATCCAATCTTCTACTTATCTATTCATCCAGTCAGCAAAGATAATTTGTATATGATACTATTTCTTTTACTAATTAAGTAATTATCATATACTCCTCCCGGTTCAATTAATATAACTACTATTTAGTATTTACTTATGTAATTCATCTAAGAAAATTATATTTTTATATTTAAAAATAATTTTTTTTTTACCATGCATGAGAAGCTTTTAGTAGCTTTACCATTTTTAAGGTCATTAGTTCGAAAAGTTCTACCGTTACTTAAATAAATAGTTTTATAATTATATAAATATTATGATATATTTAAAATCACAAATTTTAAAAGATTTTAATTTATGTTTAAAACTATGTCATACAGAGGGATTATACATTTCTAGGTAGATCATAACATTCCACTACTATTTGTTTTCCAACTCCACTACTATGTTCATGTGTGTCAAATTTTTACTCTTATATATAGTGAAAATTTTACTGGAGGCAGTCATCATACATTCATACTAGCCTTTATCCACAAATAATCTTTTTTTTCACTGCTCTTCAAATGTACTTTTTAGTAAAAACGTAAAATGAGAGCAAAACATGACTTGTTTAACTACAAGTCTTTTTCTTAAAGCTAAAATGACAACCAAAAAATCGTTTTGAAGTGTACATAAGCTAGAAATAGAGTAGTGTGATTTATACAAAATTTCTATTTTCAGGAAAAATATGAAGAAAAAGAAAACTTTATCATGCTAATGACGTCGTTTAGGAGAAAAGCTATCAAAACGACACCGTGTAACGTGCAACTGCACACAAAAACCGACAAGACAAAAAAGGTACTCCCTCAGTCCCGAAAAATTGATCTGACTTGATATAAAATTTAAAAAATAAATATATATTTTTGAAATGTATGATCTAAAATAAATTTTAAATATTTATATAATTATAAATTAAATAATTTTATAAAATTAAATTATTTTTAAATATAAAAAATAGTCAATCTTTTTTGGAATAAACTAATAAGCATAGATAAGTTTTTTTTGGGACCGAAGGAGTAAGAACTAAGAAGTAACTGAAAAAATAAAACGGGATGCCTGAAACTGCTGGCGCTGAGGGGGTGGGTGGGTCTCTTTTCTCTGACAAAAGATGAGTGAAAATCGTGTCCTTTGAACAAACAACTTAAGTAAGAAACAAAGCAAATAACACACTTCATCCAAATTATAAACACCCTCTTGTGCATATCCATCTTTATTCCTTGTGTCCACTCTTTTCAGGTTAGTTTTTCCTCAGGCCTCTCTACATGTTCACAGATAATTGTTTATTTTAATGAACATGTTGGAACTTTGAAGTTCTTGGTAATTTTCTTGATATTATTAAAAAAAAGTTCTTGTGATGTTCTTGTCTTTTAATTCTTGAAGTGGAGGTAAAATATTTGCTTTGTTAGTATCTGAAGATGATGAATATGTAAAGATTTACATGGGTTTTGGGAGTTAAGTTTGCTTATAAAAGATTGATGTTTGTGGTTCTTAATTATGGAAGCTTAAGTTAGTTCTTTGTGAATTGTGATAGTGAGAAATCTGTAGTTGCTTATTAGCTAACCCCTATTGTTTTTTCTTTGATGGAGTATCTACTATGGATTATTTTAATGGGGTCGAATTTTGGATTTGATCTTGCTCATTTGGTGGTTGTTTCCTGTGCATGTGATTGTGTAAAGTTCTCTTTTTTTGGTGTATTTGCTATGCTAAGACTGGTAAGTTGGTTTCCAGGGGAGATCCCATGGAGTGGGACTTGGAATAAGTAATTGTGGTTGAAACTTTTTTAAGGGGAAATAAAAGAGATTCTTGTAGAATATTCAGAAAGGGAGTTTGGGGTAAATTTGCAATTTGTGGTCAAATATCTTGAATGGTACTTCGATTTTTATGTTGCTTGATACTTGATAGTGTTATCTAGCCCTTGAAGTTAGGCGGGTTTGGCTCGCTTCAAAAACCATTGGATTTTATAATATTTGGTGGCAGATTTAGATTGTTGTAGTGCTGAGGTTGTCTAATTAAATCGTGCACAAATTTAGCATTATACTTTAGGTATGCCATCTTTCAGCAATTATTTTTATTATTATTTCTCTGTTCTACATATGATCTATAGAAAATATAGGAATATAACAGGCATTAGATTCTTCATTCACCTGATTTTGTCGATTAAATTTATTTCTCTATTAGTACATATTATCATCTGGAAAACTTGAGATGCAAAGTATTTTTTTCATTTGAATGAGAGCTTCACATGTTACCCTTTCTTCTTTTGCCTAGTTTTTAGTGTGTGGGGCTATCTGTTCAGTACTTTTTACCGAAAGAAGTATTTTCTGCCGATAAAAGATGAATTGTGTGTTTAGTTGTTTACTTCTTTATATTTTGAATCCCCTTATTGAAAATCCTGGATCTCTTATCCCCTCCTCTTTAAAGAACTAGTTTCTATGTTGAGCCATGTTCCTTGATATTTTTATTGTTGCGTAAAACATTGGTTAACTTTCTGATGATTGGTTTCGTAATGTGTCCTTTTCCTGAAAATCAGGTGTCATCTATTTGTCAATATTGTTCATATTTTATATTTTTTTCCTCAGACTGATGCATGAATCTTGATGCTTTCAGTGTCTGATAGATTTTTCTCTGTGACAGCAAAATGTGCATAAGAATGGGTTAGTAATGGCGGTGGCAGAAGCAAGAACCGCGTGGCAAAGAGCAGCTAATCGATGTTTGGTCCAGGAAGATGCCAAACGAGCTCCAAAGTTGGCATGCTGCTCATCAGTGTCACCCTCATTGAAACAGGTTGATACTGGGCCTGCGAATGGTGCTGATGCACAAGAACCTTCTGGCACATATTTCCAGCCCTTTAACAGGAACTCTTCATATTGTGATTTATCCCCTAATTCAAGATGGTGGCTACATCTTCAACCTAATTATGCGTGTCAAAGAGGCTTAGTGAGTGAACCGGTAGATTCTCTGGAAGTGGAGATGGAGAATATTGGGCCAGTTTTAGATTCAACCCCTAAAAATAGTAAGTTCTGTGATCAGAGTGAAGCAGATGAAATCACTGTTGGTGGATCTCTAGATTATACAGTTACAAGATCTGCAAGCCATGTAAACAGTGACTTGGGAGTTGGAAGCAAAGAAGTAACAGATGTGTTCACGGAGGTTTCCAAGGATAGTCTTAACCTTGAGGACACTGGGTATCCTTATGAAGCAAGTAAGAAAGGTCTGGTGGATTTCACAGTCAGTAAACAGGTAGATGAGCTTTCATTTGATACAGAGTATCCCTGGATTGGTGTTGAGAAAATGGAGCCATGGTGGCGAACTGCAGACAGAGAGGAACTTGCTTTATTGGTTTCACAGAGATCACATGATTTTATGGAGAACTGTGATCTTCCCCAGCCTTTGAACAATTTTGTTAAACGGGACCACAATGTGGATATCGACAGTAAGATTTATGCTTCTTCTATAGGTCCGAAATCTGGAAGTATGCATCAACACAATACGAATATTTGTCAACGTGGCAATCTTTCTTTTGAACGCCCGCCTCAGTTAGATGCTGAAGGGAACTTGCAGCTCCGTACTTGCAAGTCATCAAGGTATTGCGTCACATTAGGTTCCCTCACTATTTAATGTTTTGTATATCATTCTTATACTCACAATTATGCTAATAATAATGGGAAAAAATCTCTACTGCACAGACATACAATTACACGCATCTTTGTATATGAAGTTGAGTTTTCGAAATGTGTGGTCCATATCTGGGCCTCAAGCATTCTTCTCGGCTTAGAACGTAAATAAGTTTTGTTGTGCATATGCTTATCTTGATAGTTAGACTTCCAGGCAGGTTTTCTATGCACTTGGTTGACAAACGTGCCTTTTGTCCATGATGAACTACACAGCTTATATGAAATGGGTCGCACCTATACGATTTCGTAGTTTTTTATCTTGCTGGGTCCATGTGGGTCAAAGTGCAGTCATTTAGAGAAACTGGGAATCTTCATCTATGAACCCAATTGCAAAACCTAGGACATGTATTTTCACTTTCAGTTTTCCAATGCTGACAAACCAGCCTCAGCCTTAACATTTAATTACTGAGATTATGTTGCTTCAAGAGGAGTAGTTCCCTGAGATCGGATCAGGGTTTGATAAACTCATGAAAACGATGATATATTTATTTAATTTAAAGAAGTGTGACATTTTTTATGCTGGCATGGGCAATTGTCTCACACATCAAATGCAATGAACATGAGAACTGACAATTCATGTCGCATTGCTCCTTTGATAAAATTGACACATCACTCCAGATTCCAGATTTTGCAGCTCTTTGGATGTTCATTCAGATAGTTTATTGATTTATTATGTTGTCTGTTAACTGGTGATCCGGAGCATGCAACATTTTAGCAGTTTTATGTCATCGGAACAAGTGGATCAATAGAGATAGCAATATCATCTATTCATCCATGTGAATGTGCATATACTCTGATAGCTGCTTTTCCCTTTTTTATGTTTCTAGTTGGATTTCAAATAGTATCACTTTGGTGTGTCTACACAGCTATTTTTGATGTTCTAAAAAGCAACTTTTTACTTTACATAGTTTGAGGAACAGTGATACCCGTAGCCAAAAGAACTGTGGAGATGATGAAAGCAAGGCCCAACTACTAAAAGCACTTTGTCATTCTCAAACGCGTGCAAGGGAAGCAGAGAACGCAGCAAAGCAAGCCTTTGCAGAGAAGGAGCACGTCGTTCAGCTGGTCTTTAGACAAGCATCACAACTTTTTGCCTACAAGCAATGGTTCCAGCTACTGCAACTAGAGAACTTCTACTTTCAGCTTAAAAACAACAAAAACCAGCCGATATCGGCTATATTACCAGTAATGCTACCATGGGTGCCCCAGAAAACTAAGAGACCGCGGAAGAAGCCTGCTAGGGTGAAACGGGCCAAACGAGCCCGGTCCAAGTATGACTTGAGCAAATATGCAGTTGTTTTTGCACTAGGTTTGGGTCTTGTTGGTGCAGGGCTACTTCTTGGGTGGACGGTCGGGTGGATGTTACCGACGTTCTGAGCTGTTTAGATTGTATCCAATTTTCCTGTCAATACTAGTTTGGTGAAGATTGGTTTACAGGGAATTGATTAGGGTGGTTGTGTCTATCTTAGTTGTATGATGATATCATTTCTACAGTTACTTTGGACTTAGCTTTTAGTACTTGAATTGAAATGGAATACTGAGCTTTTCCTCAGCTTGTACTTGAAGACAAGCAAGCATGTATATATCTTAGGCAGTATGTCTTTCCTCACCAAAATCATGGTTTCTATTGACTGTTTTGTATTGTCATGATATTATTATTATGCTCCGTAATTTCTTTCTCCTCTATCCTTACTCTACATACATCAGATATAGTGTGTCCTAATACCAGATCGGATAGATTGCATTTCATCGAGTACTGAGAGATGACTGCAATGACATTAACAAAGCAAGTACCCTTGTCTAAAAGAAATGACAATATTGCTCTTTGAGAAGCTAAATAGCTTATTACTGCATTAGTATCTTAAACGAGTGAATTAATAAAAATTATTCATTTTTTTTTTGGAATATGTTT
The DNA here is from genome assembly GCA_029783415.1 of Anisodus acutangulus. Lineage (NCBI taxonomy): Eukaryota > Viridiplantae > Streptophyta > Magnoliopsida > Solanales > Solanaceae > Anisodus > Anisodus acutangulus. The sequence goes on along the minus strand of CM056510.1, from coordinate 26,578,606 downwards.
TCACTTTATTGAAAAATCAGTGTTTGGATTGAAAATTGTAAATCCACTTAGAGCTTGTATTTCAAATTTGGATATAACTTGTTTCAACTCACTTTTCATTTTTTGAAGTTGTATTTAAGTACATTTAAGCATGAACGTTGTTTTACATATTTTTTGCAAAATTAATAATGAAACGTAATTGCATCTTCAACTCCAACTACATAAATTTTAAATAAAGTGAAAAATATTTGGGATTTATGGCCAACGCCTAATAAATAATAGTCTGCAGGACATAACTTCGAAATTCTCTAAATTGAGTTTTTAATTTCATATTTAGCTAATGAAAAATTCTGAGCGTTTGGTGGTTAGACCAACATTGTTGTATTGAGCAGAGTGTTAATAAGTCAAGAACACCCACGTTAAAAGATGAATGTAGCAGAGATAAAGATGTTCAGATGGATCTGTGGCATACTAGGAGAGATATGATTAGGAATGAAGTTACACCGGGTAAGGTGAGAATGGCCCCGTGGCGGATAAGATGAGGGAATCGAGGCTGAGATAACTCTGGCATATGAAGAGGAGGTGTGTGGATGCGCTAGTAAGGAGGTGTAAGAGGTAGGTTGTAACAGGAGTTAGGAGAGGTAGATATATGCCGAAGAAGAAATTAGGAAAGGTGATTAGACATGACATAACACACTGCAGCTTAATAAGGATATGCTCCTAGATATGAAAGTCTGGAGTTCGAGAATTAGGCTAGAAAGTGAGTAGGTAACCGAGTGTTGTCCCACATTGTGTGGGGACAACCTCCTCCCCGCTTCTCCTTATTAAGTACTCCCTCTGTCTCAATTTATGCACGGAGTTTAAGAAATAAAGAAATACTTTTGAATCTTATGGTCTAAAACAAACCAAAGATATTTGTGTGGTTATAAATCATCACGTTAAACGTAAAATGTAAAGTTTAAAATTTAATTGTTGTCGAATAAGGAAATGTATCATTCATTTTCTTTGAAACTAACTAAAAAGAAAAGTGTATCATATAAATTGGAATAGAGGAAATAATATTATTTAGTAATTGCGTAGTCTCTTTTTCTTCAATGTGTGTTACTATCTTTTATTTTATATCTTATTATGTTATTGTCATATTTTATTGCTATCATGTTTTAATTATTTTTTTTAGCTCCACTTATAAGATTACACCGGATATTTTCCTATTGTTATTGTTGAAAAACTCTGAGCTCTGACATTTTTTAAGATGGAGGGGTGGTATATTTTATTATTCCTTATCATCCTATTAGTCTTAATCGTCTTCTTTATAATAAGAATCTAAAAAGTTAGGCTTTTTAGATTCTTATAATTTTTCACTGTTAATCTTATAGATGAATGGTATTATATCAAACAACTACACACTTAAGAATACAGTCACTACATCTCCCTTTTGTTTCTGACCATAAGTTTTGTTTAACTATTTCCAAATTGCGGAAGTAAAAAAAGTATAATTTCGTATACACATTACATAGTATTAAATTTTTATATTATAGAAGAGAGGGTTTCAACATGTCTGCTTAAAGGAATTACATTTCTAATTGAGGACACTAGAGTCATTACCTATATCTATTAAATTCTATATTATTTAAATCTATTAAGTTGATGATATATGTGTCTTAAACTACGTGTCTAACATCCTGCCATTGATTAGACACGTAGCAGACCATGTGGTTAGTGTTCTTACTTCTTAGTAGTGGATAGTGTATACGAAATTATACTTTTTTTACTTCCGCAATTTGGAAATTATATTTAATACTATGCAATGTGTAAAAATCATATATTCGTATGTTGTCAATTACTTTCATCGGATGGTGAAAATTTAGGTATAAATTTAGATATATACAGCTAGGTAATATTGTTACTCAACTTTCTACAAATATAATTAACTGTATATATACATTAAGTCTACTTCATATTGGGCCCGTGCTGGCACAAGCTATACACCCCTATTATATTAATACTAAGTTACTAACTAGAGAACTTTACATCGACAGACCGAAAAATGAATCTTTCTAAAAAAATTGTTTGACAAAAGAAATGACACAACTTTCCTAACTTTGACTTTCTTACATGTGACATTTCTTCGCCAAACTTAACTTTTTGTTTGGAAGCTGGAAAATGAATTTTATAAAATACAAATACTATAATAAAAGGTGTCATTCTACTCAAATCATTTTTTCTTTAGGAAACATTTCTTAGATTGACTGTTATGTTGAGGAAGCATTCGATGTGTAAAAAACAATAAAAAAAGATTAACTCGATGTGCCATTTAACACACTAATCTAAACCCTCGGCAAAATTTTACTTATGCACTAATAATTATTTTTGGTTAATATAACGAAAGATTGTTATTGTTGCCGGAGATTTAACCGGAGCTTCATCTGAATATCAAGAGGAGAAGCCGACATAAGCAAAGTGAAAATGAAGAACTCAAAGGAGCCCACTCGGTGAACATTCTAGTTGTATCCGAAGTGGGTTTATAGAGCAAAACACTATTTGGACCTAAAAGAGTTTATTGGGCCTGAAAATCATATAGTCATCTCATTTTATTTGTACAGATATTATTGTGTATAATAATATTCTTTTTTATTTTTAGGACGCTACTAGAAGAATAGAGTAGGACAATTTTTGTTATTTGTTACAAGGGATAATTAGTACTTTATATAGATATATACTTATATAAATAGATGTACAGATTGGATGATGAAATACACATAATTTTTTTAATCTACACTTGCAATTTATTCTTTCCATTATGGTATCAGAGCATCTTCTAGAAGGAATACTCATTTCTGCACTCTAATCCTTGATCTTCATACCCAAAATGGTAGAAATTAATCCTACCGGGACTTGGCCACAAAACACCGGTGAAGTTGACACTACAATTGAAAATGTTGTTGATCGATGCAACACACCCATATTTCCTTACCTCCTCCTGATTCTCCTGGTATGAACCTCATCAATATCACTTTTGATGGTATGAGCTATGAAAATTGGAGAAGATGAGTATTAATCTCTTTTGTCAGCGAAAAACAAACTAACCTTCATAAATGAATTTGGAAAAGCACCAACAGAAGACTCACCTTTGTATAATCAATGAATGAGGTGTGTGTAATGATATGGTCCTTGCTTGGTTTGCTCAATTCTTTGAGCAAGGAAATTACCTAAAGTGTGATTTATTCATAGATTGCTCAGGAACTGTGGAATGAACTGGAAGAAAGATAGGGTCAAGTTGATGGTACCAAGTTATTTCAACTCCAAGGAGAGTTGAACAACATTTCACAGGGAACCAGTGATAAACTCAAAAAAAATATGGGATCAAAGAAAGGTTCTTAATACCTACATGTCTTGTTCCTGTGAGTGCAAGTGTGGAGCAAAAGAGCATAACCATAAGATAAATGAGTAGGTCTAAATGACTCATACTCAGCTGTCTTTGGAAATATCCTAATGATGAAACTATTACCTTCAAGCAGTCAGGCTTATTGCATTGTGCTTCATCAGGAGAGCCAAAGAGAAGTGCAGTTAGGTCATCAAGCAGTTGCAGAACCATCTGATTTCAATGTTGTTGGGCAAAAATATAATGGATAAAGATTAGATCCAGTTGTTTCCAAGCCCACATGACATAAATGGAATGCACAAAGGATCCTACAGCAAACAGAGGTAATCTTCAGGTACAAAACTCTGAAATAGACAAAGATAATCTATTCTGTACTTACTACAAGAAAACCAGACATACAAAGGAGAATTGTTATAGGTTGTGGGGTTATCCACCACACTATAATATCAACAATCAACAGAGCACACCTCAAAATAATAGGTCCAACAAAGGAAAGAAAAATTATCCTCATGGGAAATGCAGTCAGCACATATGATGCTGAACCTTCAAACATCATTTCTGCTAATCCTACTTCATCCCCACAAAGGTTTTCTAGGGAGCAATGTGGACAGATCATGGAGATGTTCCAGGCTATGCAGGCTGGAGGGGTTTAGGAGCCATAAATTCTAATGGTAAAACTAATGCTACTTTGCCGGTTTAGTTGTTGCCTTATATTCATACATAGCATTTTTTACCACACTTTCTTTCACCCCATGAATCATTAATTTTGGGGCTTCACAACACATGACCTATAGTAAATTCTTATTGTAAAATTAGATTGTTTTGTCTAAATCAGTTATTGTAAAACTATCAAACTCGCAGAGAGTTCAAGTGACGTGTGGGAACTTTTGTCTTATCACCTACATATACATTACATGATGTCCTATATGTCCCTATCTTTAGGCATAACCTCCTTCCCATCGGTCAATTGTGCATTCAACTGGACTGGTTGATCATTTTCCCTAAACATGGTTGTTTCTTTCAGGACCTTTTCTTGAGAAAGAAAATAATGCCTGGTGAAGCTGCTGCAGGCCTTTACATGCTGGGGAATAACACATCTCAAGTTCACTCTTCAAAAACACAAGTTTTCAAGTTTGGTTTTAATGAGTCAAGGTTTGTTAGTTCTAAAAATCCTGATGTCAAAATCAGTGATGAGTTTTCTAGTTTCAAGTCTGTTTTTCCTTTTCAGAATTCAGTAGGAAATCATATAATGAGTACTGTTCTTATTTTTAATAAAAGTTGTTTTGCTTCAAATTCTCACTGTTCCAACAAACTTTGGCATTATATACTTGGACATTTACCTTATGAGGCAATGAAAAATATTAAAGAGATATCTGTTTCCACTACTGACAAGCAATTTATTCCATGTGACATTTGCCTAATGGCTAGGCAAGCTAATTGCCCTTTTCTACTAGCACTATTTCTTCTAAGCATTGTTTAGAACTCATTCATGTTGATATATGGGGACCATTATAAACACCTATCTATAGAGGAGAGAAGTACTTTCTAACCATTGTTGATGATTTTTCTTGAGCAACTTAGACCTATAGAAGTACTTTCTAACCATTGTTGATGATTTTTCTTGAGCAACTTAGACCTATCTACTCTCTATCAGATCAAATGCCTTCCCTGTTCTAAAATCCTTTTTAGCCCTAATTGAAAGACAATTCTCTTCTAAAGTTAGAGTTATCCGATCTGACAATGCTTATGAGTTGGGAACAGGTGACATGCCCTCAGATTTTTTCTCCTCTCAAGAGATAATTCACCAAACTGTGTAACTACTGCTCAACAAAAAGGGGTAGCTGAAAGAAAATATAAACACATATTGAAGATTTGCAGAGCCCTTCTTTATCAATCTCATCTTCCTAAAAGGTACTGGGGAGAATGCCTTCTTACTGCTACATACCTCATAAACGGATTCCCCTCAAGTTTTTCACAACAAATCACCTTTTGAGGTTTTATTCAACAAAATTCCTACTTACTCTCATCTCAGACCAATAGAATGTCTATGTTTTGTTTCCTCTGTGTCCAGAAACAGAGACAACATGAGTCTTAGGGCTGTTCTTGGAGTTTTTCTAAGATATTATTTTGGCAAGAAAGGTTACAAAGTCCTGTCTTCAGTCCATACAAATTCTCGTGTCTAGAGATGTCAACTTCATGAAACTATCTTCCCATTCTCTCATCTGATCCACTTTTTAAATTGTTTCCTGCTTCTTTTCCTCCTCCCGACCAGCCTGATATGTTCATATATCTACCCCTGATTCTACTTCTAGCTCTCCTGCAAATGATAATTCACACTCTTCTTCTTATGATAATTTCTTACACACCCCTCAGTCACCTATTTCAAATCAGCATTTATCCTCACCCTCTCCATTTCAGTCTACTGTTTCACCAAACACACACTCCCAATCCAGAGATGTGTTACCTCCCGTTCAAGGGTTGTGCAAATCTTCACAAGAGCGTCATAGATCAGGTTATTTATCTGATTTTATTTGTGCTCATGCACATTCTGTCATGTCTCCTAATCCTCCAACTTCTCTTATTTATGCTTTTTCCTTTGGTGCTATGACACAACCAAATCAGCATATGTTGAATTCAATTTATCAAATTGTTGAACCTACTACTTACCAGCAAGCAATGGTTCACCCCGGATGGCAAGATGCCATGTCCAGAGAATTTCATGCCCTGGTATCCAACAAGACATGAGATGCGGTCCCTTTGCATCCTGGAAAGAAAGCTTTAGCCTGCAAGTGGATTTATAAAGTGACATTAAAATCAGATAGTTCATTGGAGAGATTGAAAGCTCGTTTAGTGATAAATGGGATACTCAACGTGAAGGAATTAGTTATAGTGAAACTTACTCAGCAGTTGTGAAAATGACCACCATTCGGTGTTTATTGACTGTTGCTATCAAAAAGAGTTGGACTTTGTATCAGCTCGACATCAATAATGCCTTTCTTTATGGCGATTTGAGTGAAGAAGTGTTTATGAAATTTCTACTTGGTCTGGATCCTCCTTCTCCATCTCATGTGTGTCGCCTTCGTAAATTCCTTTATGGCCTGAAGCAGGCTTTGCGTCAATGATATGCCCGCCTCTTATGCTTTATCCACGCGAGGCTACACATTTTCCTCAACGACTACCCTTTTTTTAAGACTTCTGGATCCATGGTCACCATTCTTGCAGTTTACGTTGACGACATTTTATTAACTGAGAACAATTCCATGGAAATAGCTGAATTGAAGTCCTTTCTTGATTCTGAATTTAAAATCAAAGACCCAGGGGAAGCTAACTATTTTTTAGGAATGGAAATCTTACAAGAAATTGAGGGAATTTGTTATTACTCAAAAAAAATTCACTGCTGAGCTCCTTTCTGAATATCCCAAGCTCGACTCCCGGCCTGTTTCTACTGCCACGGATCCTAGTGTGAAGCTCACAACTGACAATGGGACACCCCTTTCAGATCCCACCTATTACCGTCGTTTGATGGGAAAGCTTAATTTCTCGACTCATTCTCGGCCTGATTTATCTTATGCCGTCCAGAACTTGAGCCAATTTATGCAATCCCCTTGCACCGGTCATCTTCAAGCTGCTATCATACCCTAAGGTACCTTCAAAAATACCCGGATCTTGGTCTTTTCTTCAGTTCTTCACCGTCTTTTCAACTCTTGGCTTATTGCAATGCGGACTGGTTCACTTGTTCTGATTCTCGCCGTTCCATCAGTGGTTTTCTTCTCAGCCTTGGGGGTTGTCCTGTCTCTTTGAAATCCAAAAATTATCTTCTGCCGAGGCGGAATATTGCCCCTTTCGACGTCTGGTATCTGAAATTTCTCGGATTGTCGGACTTCTTGTCAATTTGTTTGTTCCTCTTTCTTTGCCGGTTTCAGTTCACTGTGATAATCAAGCCGCAATCCACATAGCCAAAAATACTGTTTTTCATGAACGAACGAAACACATCAAACTTGATTGTCATTTCGTTCGTGAAAAACTTCTTGATGGTCTGATTTCTTTATCTTTTGTCCCTTCCTCTTCTCAAATAGCCGACATCTTCACCAAAGCTCTAACAGGCCCTTTACATCGGAGTTTATTGTGCAAGCTAAGTGTCCGATCTGCAGACTACTGCTTGAAGGGGGGTGTTGCCGGAGATTTAACCGGAGCTTCATCCGAGTATCAAGAGAAGAGAAGCCGACATAAGCAAAGTGAAAATGAAGACTCAAAGGAGCCCACTAAGTGAACATTCTAGTTGTATCCCAAGTGGGTTTTATGGGGCAAAACACTATTTGGACCTAAAAGAGTTTATTGGGCCTAGAAATCATATAGTCATCTGTAGCCCATCTATAAGGGTCATTTTCTTTGTACAAATATTATTGTGTATAGAAATATTTTCTTGTTTCTAGGAAGCTACTAGAAGAACAGAGTAGGATAATTTCTGTTAGAGTTTGTTACAAGGGGTAATTAGTACTTTTACATAGATATATACTTGTATAAATAGGTTTACAGATTGGATGATGAAATACACGTAAAATTTCGTATCTAGGGTTGCAATTTATTGCTTTCCATTAGTTATATAGAACATATAATATAACATAATCAGTTTCAACGAAAATTTAATTATTATAAAAAAATATTATTATAAACAGATTTAACGTATTCTTAAAAGAGTTAGTATTATTCAACCTAAAAATTACATGAAAATAATTTAGAAATAAATGTTGGACAAGTAATGGGTCTTTGTTCTTTAACCAAAGTACAAATAAATGGGCCGGGTCGATTCAAAATAACCGATCCACTAAACTCGCAGTTGTTGCACAGCAGCAAGCATCTCGAGACTTTTCTGGGTTATAGGAAAGAAGAAGAAGAAAATGGCGGTAATGGGGAAGTTGAGGATGTTCGTTGTCCAGGAACCAGTTGTGGCTGCCTCTTGTCTCATCGCTGGATTCGGTAATTCTCTATCCATCTCTACTTTCCTCATAGACGCTACCTTATCTAAGATTTTAAGTTATTGGGTGCAAAATAGTATTTTTCAATTATTTTTACTGTAGTTGTGTGGTTGAATCTATGATGTCTTCAAAGTTCATATTTTTCTCTTCTATTTTTGAAGAATATATCCTATCATCAGCTCTAATAAAAACCTGGTATTTACCTCTTTTTTCGTCCGTATAATGATTATTTTGGACCAGATCCTCTGGATGTATTAGTGCTTGATTACTGACTCCCCGTAAATTTATATGATCGCTGATTCAGCAATCCTCAATTTGGGTATTGTAATTTTTCATTTGGGGAATAATTTTTTTTTATAATTGAGGTTCTAAGTAGGTTTTCATAGCATGATGATGGACCTTTAAGGTAGTGATTGGTGTCGGTAGGTGGAGGATCTCTGATTGAGGATATGTAGAGGTTTCCGGAGAAGTATAAAGTTGTGATTTATGGGATGTACCTTCCCATCTTTACTAAGAACACAGTTTCTTGTGATTAAGTTGGCATACTAGGATCTTACTCTGAGACCCTTTCCAGGGTATTTATTCCTCATTTTAAGCTCGACAAGGTCATCTTTTGTAAGTGGATCTGCTTATTTATCAATTGAGCTGTAGGTTTTTTGTTAACAGTGCGCCAGTTAGAACTAGTGGTGGCAGCTGATTTGCCTCTCAATTTATCTATTTGAAAGAATATAGAAGGTTTGGCCTATCTCTTATTTTGATCTAAGTTGCTCGGACTCGGGTGCCCGTATTTGATACGGGTACGTATCCATGTCCCGAATTTGCGGGGATTCGGCTAAGAAAATTCAAAATTATAAAAAAATAGATCTATAAAGATATAACGATGCTGCTGTCTACCATCCAAACTCAGAACACGACCTTGAATTCTTGGTTTCTTTGAAACACGAAGCAGCAAAAATGAGTCAAAAATACTATAATATTGAAGGTATGTCATTTCCCTTCTCTTAAATTTGTTTTATCTTTAATTTTGAGAAATCAAATCTCAATTTTTCTCCCAAATTTTCGATGTACTTCGGTCAAAGTATCCGAAGTTGGTTGACCGTATCCGGGACGTATCCCGCACCCATATCCCCATATCCGGTATGGGGACGGCACCCAAAACGGTGAGTCCGCGTAACTTAGATTTTGATAGTAGGGAAATATACAGAAAAATAAGTAGATAATTGAGAAGAATAACCTCTAGATGTTGTTGCAAGTATGATTTCTACAAAAGGATAACCTGCATCAAGTTGATTTGTTGCCCAAAAGGGAATCTACTACCGGATGATTCCTTATTCTTGCATTTTACACACATACACACACCAGCGAGCGCACATAAAAAGGGGCAGCCCGGTGCACTAAGCTCCCACTATGCGCGGGGTCCGGAGAAGGGCCGGACCACAATGGTCTATTGTACACAGCTAGCGCGCATATAACATATATATATTCATATGTTTCACTGTAATAGAGCTAACAAACGCTTCTGTTCTTATTATCTTTTGTATTATCTGCATCTTCGTGATGCCATCAATGATATTATTTCATCAAAAAAAGTTTCTATGTATGTATGATGTTCGTATTAGGAGTGAGTAAAGGATGGGAACCCAGAATCTGTGAGCTGAATGTAGAGAGTAGGTTCCTCTTATTGCTTTTCATGCTTAGAACAGCCTAATTGCTGAATGCAAAAGCTATATCTGAGGCATATTAATGCAATAAACCCAAGTATGCATCTTAGATTCTTAGTCTAGTTTACCAGCTGCATTTTGACAGAGGTGACAGTGAGAAACCTAATGAAGACTTGAAAAGTGTAAATTTATGTCCTTTAGCATTAAGTATGTAAGCATCTGCATATCAAGCAGGGAAATTCAAAGTATAGGAATAATAGATCAGGAAGTCTTTTACTGAAACGGAATGATGGGGAGAGCAGTGGTTATCAACCTCAGCTTCTGCACACTTTACCTTATCAAAAAATGAACCTCAGCTTCTGCACATGTTTATTATATTCTTCAAATTATATTTAGTATAAGATTGTAAAAGTTGATCATTTTCAGATTATGATTTTGATCTAATAGAGGGATCAATAAGTGGGATTTCTTCTTTGAGACTATAATCTTCTAATAGGCATATTCATGTGACCCACTGGATTTGGAAACCAGTGACTCGGTAACAGGAATTTGGAGTAGCCTGTCTCTGCAACTGTTTAGCCATTGATCATGCAAGTAAAATTAACCGACAACTCTATTTTGTCCCTTCTCTACTTCCAGAGAGGTATTTACTGCCTGTTAGTTGAACGGACGGGTGTTGTCTGTTATTGCTTCTCAGTAACACTTAGTGGATGAGTTTCCTGTATGGCACAAGCCACTAGGTCAACCTTACTGGGAAGTCCTCTTGCGAAAGAAATGTGTATGAGTTAGTAGTTCAGAAGAATTACCTTGCTTAGTGACTTCGTGATTCTTATTACCAACTCAATAAGTTGGGGTCAATGTGCATCGTGCAATGATGATAATTCAATTACCTACTGAAGCCGTACAATTTGGATACTGTTCCGTGAAAGGACACTTATTGACCTTCTATTCCTATCTGTCTTTCTCGTTGATTGGGAATTAGTTTGTCTTATATCGCTTGCAATTTCAGGCCTCTTCCTTCCTGCTGTTGTAAGGCCTATTCTGGACTCTTTTGAATCAGCCAAGCAAGTCCCGGCACCTGCTTTAGGCGATGTGAGTAATTGTCTATCTTTGTTTTATGTTCTTTCTGGTTTATGCAACCGTGTTTTTCCCTCTTTTTAGTCATTTTCCTGATCATTTTTAGATATGTTTGTTGGTTTGTTTGCTCTTGCTTATACATAAAGGCTGTAATATTTTGGGATAAGCATAAATGGTCCCTTTACAAACTATGCCAGTTCACATTCTTGTGGATGCTAAATGGGATTTTATCAATATCATCCACTTTTACTTTTCTTTTCCATTAGGTCACATGCTTTGACTCAGATTGTACAAGAGTGTTATAACATCATATTGCCAACTTAAGTGATTATTTTTTGTTACAAGTGCTAAGCTGAGATTTGAGTTGCGAGTTGTGAGATTTAGCCTCCCCTTTTCCGTTTAACCAACATCCATAGATTCACTTTGTCCTACTGGCTGCTAGATTTCTCTCTCTCAGGTTAATATCATAGAGCTCTAGAAATTGGCTGCATGTAGCATTTCCCCAGACTCGAAACGAGCTTCTGAATCGAAATGCTTTCCAACTGCTTAAAAGTTATTTCTGTGCATGTGTATGAAGAGCATCTGCTGCTTGTCATTCTCTTCTTCAATTAATATAGTTTGCTACTTTGTCCAGGTGGTTGTAGGTATGACTGGTAAAAAGCAAGGATAAGATACTTGTGAGGTTTTAGTTTCAACCAGCTCCTTGTAGTCTTATTCGATCCCTTTTGTTTCATCCTGATCAGAAATGGAAATAAAGTCTTTTTTGTGGATAATTGTTAAATGTTTTGTGCGAGGGGGAGCTCTCCTCATTTGTAAGCACTTGACAAAGCCAGTGCTACTTGGATTCAAATACCGTATTAGACTTCACTTATAACCTAATCAAATGCATCTGAGGTTTTTCATGATTTTACATAGTCTCTGTTGAGTTTTTCTGTTAATTGCTTTTTTATTAGTTTTCTCTCGACAATTTTGTTCATATGAGCACCTTCCTCTCTTGATTTGGCAACCTAGTATATGACTGAAGTGACCTGAACTGATCAGTTGCTACTAGTATAGGTGACTGCTGTAATATACTTGGGGGTCGTACTCATTTGATTGCTGATTAGGAAGTGATTATTTCATGTATTAAAATCAGTATTAGTGTACCATGTTTGATAGTATTTTAGTTGCTATGTATAAATCCAGCACACCAAGAGTAGAAGATGGACTAACTAATACATGAATAACTAAATTTTGCATTATTAATAAATGCATAACTCTAACTAGACCCCTTAGCTCTTTATTTGTGAATATGGAAACTCAATTTTTATGTACGAGGACGGCAGAAAGGAACATTTCTTCTTCTATACTAGCTGATTGGATGTACTTGTCGTGTAGCTCTACAACTGTTATGACCTCCATGCAAACTGTAAACAATAACTTCAAGATGATGCAAGGATAAGTGACAATGGAATCCATAAAATGAACTCACAATATTTACAACAGGTTCTGGTGAAATATAAGGCTAATGATAGTAAATTGCTACATTCTGGCAAGAAATACAGTACATTTGTTTTTATATTTCCTGCGTATTTAACCAGGAGTAGTTATAAATGACTAGAGAGAGCAACCATCAACTCTTCATTTAGTTAATATAGTAACAGCTAATGTTGAAAGTTAGCCAAGGAGCACTTCTTTCTTTGATTTTTTGCTCTTCCATGGTATTACCTGCTTAAAACCCTCGTATATTGTTGCCTGTAAGATTTCAATAAGAACAACACTTGAGAGTTTAGTAAACGCTGATGGAAAAATAAAAGATGAGACGTAAGTTTTAATTATGAAAGCCAACTAATCACACAAATGATTCCTGAACGTTTTAACCCAGAAATAATTGTTTATTATGATGGGTGTGTGGTTCTAGCCCAACTTACGTGCACCTTAACTATTCTATTAGATACATGTTATCTTTTATAAGTACCGTACTAAGTAACCTTGTCTACCAAAACTTAAGCATAAGTTGCCTATAGTTTTCTCCCTGAATTTAAACCTAATAATGTTCACCCACTTTATTGATTGCTAAGACAGATCCTTCAATTTTGATTGAGAAATGTTGGGATGCCCATGTTGAACGTTGATAAAGGATAATGATAGTAGAGCAAGAAAAAATGCAAGGAGAAAAGTCTACCCATTTCCCGATTGAAATAAATAATCTATCGATTATTTTTATTAATGAAAGAGTATATATACAATTTATAATTTTTCATAATAGAAATCTTATAATTTTAACACTAATTAATACTAATTAATATCATATTAACACTAAAATATTACAATAAATTAATACCTAAAATCTGTCCTAACCCGTGATATACATGGTATATATCACAGGCTGAATATTTACAAAACCGTGACCAACACGTGATATTCACTACTTATGGCAAGTGTATATCACGTATATATTTACCATCAATCCTTTACCAAAAACTGCTTCATTCAATCAGCCAGCCCATATCTTTCGCCCTTTAACTTGGGACATCACCTTAACTCTTCAACCCCATCTATTTAATAGTACTAGCTTTTAACATAGATACATAATTGCTTCCAGCTATTTGTCGATTGTGTAATACCTACCCCGTCACCTAAAAGTGAAGTTAACTAGGCCCCATGTCTAGCCCCACTGCCGTCTTCTTCAAACTCACCTGCCCCAATTATTAAGCTTTCTCATTACTATCTCTTTTCATTATCATCCTATTAGTCCGTCGTTACAAAAAGGGAATTGTAAGGTACTTCCCCGTCCCAATTTATTTACTCTTTTCAATTTTCGAGAGTCATATTTTTTAATTTTAATTATGTATTTAAGCATAGAATTTTTAAATTTTTTAAAATAAAATTTGCATATTTAAAAAATACATAAAAAGTATTATAAGTGTCATAATTAATAGTTTAAAATATTTAAAAACATGAAAAATTGCGGTAAAAAAATAACTCGTTTGACTCTCGAAAAGCAAAAAGTGTCCAACAAATTGGGACGGAGGGAGTATTTTTTAGTTACTGTATTTCTTACAAATTTAGTCACCAAATCGTCACAGTTTTAATTAATCAAAATGGGAACTAGGAAACAAGAGTGTAAGTCACAATATCTAATATTTTTAGAAATGATTGAGAATTCTATAGTCAAAGAACAAACTGTTGATCCTTAAAGGGTGGGATGGGGCGGGGCTGCTATTTATCCATCTTAAATCGCGTGAAACTTATCACTACTGTGGAAGAGCATTGAGATCATAGTTATTAACAAATAGAGGAGTTAGAATTTTGACTTCAAATCCCAAAAAAGGTAGCTTTGTGAGTTAAAATCAAATACAGTACAGATTTTGTACAAAAATTAGAGTTCTGTGGAACCTATAAGCAGAACTGTACCTCCACCTAAGTTAATTACAAGAAAGCTTTGGAGTAGCAGGGATTAGTGGCAGAGTATGAATCATATGATTAAACAAAAAATGAAATTGGACAGAAGAAAAACAATAGTAATAGCAAGATTCACTACTGAATTTGTAATCTGTAAATAAATTGATTAGTGGAGTTTTTAAAGACTTACCCAAATGTGAGTCTTAGTTTGGGAGTGACCAGAGAAGCTTCCACTTCTTCTAAGTGTTTCCATTTTCATAGCAGAACCACTGCATTCATCAATAAGACTAACACAATCTGTTGTATCTATAGAAGATGGAAACCCAAAACTAGTCTCATCACCAGGTTTACTTTTGACAATAGGGCGGCGCCACCAGCTTTTACTTTCCACTTTATTTTTACTACCAAGAACAAATGCACTAAGTTGTCCTGTTTCAGAACTAGCACTACTATCAAATGAACCTTGTCTACGACGACGATCCCTTAACAACCTGAAAGAAAAAAACTTGGGCTTGCTAGTGATATAAGGTCCATCAAGAACAGTAGTGGGAGATAAAAAAGTTTTAGTAGATTCCATGTAGTAGTTGTAAAGCCTAGGAGGTGGCTCTAAGCATAATTTGGGCTCATTGAAAATATTGTTGTTTGGTAGAGGGATTATGTCAGTGCATGGATGAGGTTTTCCAGGCTTTTCTTCCCAAGAAAATGGTATTGAAGCAAAAGTATGAAGAGGTGTTGACATTCCTAAATCCTCAGGTGTGTTTACTAAAAACAAAGGAAGTTTAAGTGTTGGACTTGTGTCTGTTTTTGTCCCCATGGCTCTGTTTGTTTTCGTGCTGTGTAAGGGTCTGCAATGAGGTTTTTATTTAGTTTAAGAGAGAAGGAACTATTTGTTGCTTTGATGGTTTGGTTTCATCAGAGTAACATCAGTTATTATGGCCGATCATTTTTTTACGGAGTAAAAGACCACTGACTATAAATAATGCATTTGCTCCCACGTTCTTCTTGACTTCTGGAATATCATGTTGTATTAATTGACTAGACACGATGAGAAAAACTTTTGCTTTTCTATGTGAAGGGGAAAGTCTCGAAGGCGAAATCCCCTACATATGTATCAGAGGTTTTTTGGCCAGGTGGGATGTAAATCGAGGAATATGCGTGAGGGCAGCCCTGCAAGGGAGAGGACCAACGGGACACGAACCCAGCAACAACCCTTGCAATATTTCAGCAAAGACTGTCACCACACGGATTCGAACCCGCGATGTCGGCGTGAAATATTACAGGAGTAATATTTACCTCTTTGAACTAATTTATGTATCATATATTTTTTAATTTCTCCCGCAAAAAATATCATATTTTCTTATTTATAAATAATGAAATTTTAAACTTTTCATTTTAATTTTAATGAGATAACTTATAATTATAAAAATATTTATGATTACTTAATTTTATAATCAGTTAAACACTGTCATCACATAAATTATGATTAAAGAATATGGAGTATATAAGTATCGTTTTGTGTAATGGATGTACATAAGTATCATTTCGTGATAATGGATGTGAACTTAGAATGTTGTGCGGCACTAATAAATCAGCTATAAGTGGAGAAAATCAAAGGGTTGAAATTAAGAAGAAATTTTGACTAAGATAATTTGCTAAATTATTGAGAGTGCATTGACTATAAGAATGGTTATGATTACTTCCATAAAGATAGTAGCAGACTACGCTAACATTATTTGGTGAAATATTTAATGTTGTTTGGACCATAATATTTAATAGAATGGAGATGTATTTGTTTTCTTTTCAATTTATGTTTACTTATGCGAATTTACTACAGATTGTTTGAGACTTTGGGATGAAGGATAGCATTGGATTCGAAAGCATAATAGGAAATGTCAGCTCTTTTCAGAGATAGATTGGACATTTTTGCTTGAAATTTACCATAAAATCACCTAACACCACCCACGCCATATGTCAAAACTTTTGTACATTTTTATGTACAGAAAACAGTAATTAAAGTTTCTGTCTCTGTTGAATACTTGAATCTGCAAATGGCTTGTCAATTCTAGATGAATTTTTTAAAAAACAAAAAAATCAACGAATCTAGCTATCCTGATTTTATACAAAATTGTTTATTTTGTCATTATGATGTAAGCCAGCCTTATAAGTAGGTGTTGGCTATTACAAAGGATTTGCAGGAAACGGAAATTACAAGTAACTGCTTATGTAAGAATTGAAATTACAATTCAACTAGAAACTGAAAATTACAATATAACAATAAAACTGAAATTACAATATTTGTTGAAAAAGAAGACCGGAAAGTTGTTTTTGCTGAGTCGAGTGTGGCACTATGTCCTTAAGACAATATTGCCCCGTATGTATCATTTATACGTCCTGGACAATTCGTCTCCCAAGATAAAACAGCAATGGAACTATTGAGCAAAGGAAACTCAAAAGCTACCGTGAAGAATATTGAATAACGAAATGATGCTTGGAAGAGTAGGAAGAAATCGCTGCTTTGCTTTCTCGCTTTGTGTATATTCGTATATCAAGTGTCCTCAACAATGGTGTAAGGGGTGTTTATATAGGAGGAAGAGGGGTTGTTTGATCGCTTCCATAACAACCATTATTGGCCAAATAATGACCATTATGGAGGTAGTAAAGCCACCAAATAAATGGATGGAGAAATTGCCAACGGATTGGCCATTATTGAGGTGTAATTCACCAAAATAAATGGTCAATTGAGTCCGAACGTTCGTTCGACTGCCGAAATTCGACTTTCAAAACTTCAGGACCAAATCAGTACATCTTGAAACCAGTGGATCAAACTGCATTTCGACAAAGTTTTCGGCCCAAAAAGATAATATCGAAGGCCCACAGCCCACATTACACCACACCCACAGACTGAACCTGACGGCAAGGCGGGCGTGGTCTTTCCTTGAACCAAAGCATCCAGGTCCTCCTCCTTTAAACACATGGGATACCCTTGGGGTCCCAAACCCCAAACACATTTCGAGTCTTATATACACAACAATTCTTTCTTCCTCTACCGATGAGGGAGAATTGAACACAACACCACACTTTCCATGCTTCAAACACCTCACTTCGTGAACCAATATCTCTTTCATTTCTCAATGAAATTTGACGATTTTTGGCCCTACGGTTATCTACGTACTTAGTACATCATGCATGTGTGAAGAACCGGATTCTCCAACATACGTAACACTAGTGTTTAAGCCGTTAAAGTTGGTCGGTCGCAACTCCCGCCAAAGGCTAATTTCCAACCGTAGGTACCCTTTTTGGTTTGGGAAATCTACATATATTGGCTTCTCTTCTCTTCTCTTGCTCTCATTTTATCAAAAGACTAGACAAATATTAAAGACACGTGCTATCAAAATTTAATAAATTTATTTTAGTCATCAATGTTAGAACGTTCGCTAAATATGGACTAACATTAAGTTGATTATTGTGAATTATCAAACGGGCTAAACATATATAATTTCGGATTAGACAATAGTGTAATCATTGTTGAAAATTGAGTAGAGTTTATTATGGAGAGGTATATTAGGTTATTAGATCCCTTCAACTCTAGACAAAGTGTACATTCCTAATTGGAGCTATGAGAGAAAGACATATCGAAATATTCCGCACTTCTGGAACGCTTCTGCATTAGTAATGAATACGACTTTAATGTATATGTAGAGAGGTAAAAAAAACTCGAAGAAATCGCACTCTTTCGTATTTGTCAAGAGTCCAGACTTGCTCGTAGACTCTTAGCTTCGATAGAAGCGTTTTTTAGTGTAAAAATAATCTAGAATATTTAGTTTTTTTTTAATATTAGAATATTTAGTTTTCTTTTAGTTTAGTATGTATAAGGAAATTAATATATTTTTTATTCTCTTTATTTCTTTATAAATAGAGATGCAGTCTTTTATTTCTCAATACAAGAAACAATTCAAGAATCAATATAAAGAGTTATAATTTATTTTCTCTTCATTTTTTTTTGTTTCTTCAATTCCATAACAGTGGTATCAAAGTCAGGTTCATTGATCTCAATGGATTTGTGATTTCATTGAAGAAGAAGAACTACTTTTAACCACTTTTAATTCATATCTATTTTCAACTCAATTTTAATCCTTGATTTTATTTTTAACGCATGACTACTTTAAATCAATTTTAACTAATTTTTCACCATACTATTTTTAACCGCGTTTCAAACCATGGCAAGCAATATTTTCTCTTTCAATGCCCCACAAATCTTTACTGGTGAAAACTATCAAATTTTAGCAGTTAAGATGAAGTCTTATATTGAAGCTTATGATTTGTGGAAAGTTGTAATGGAGGATAAACCCATACAAACACTCCCTGGAAAATATACTCATGCCCAAATCAAAGCTCACTCAGAAGAGAAAACTAAAAAATACAAAGCCAAAATTGTGATTCATAATTCTGTTGTTGATTCAGTTTTTTCTAAAATTATTGCATGTGAAACATCAAAAGAAGCTTGGGAAAAACTCAAAAAGGAATATCAAGAAAGTGAACGAGGCAGACAAAATCAGATCTTGAATTTAAAAAGACATTTTGAATCTCTTAGAATGCAAGAGGGTGAGACGATCACCCAATATTCTGACATAATTTATTTGATTGTCAATAGAATCAGATTGTTTGGCAAGAATTTCAAAGATAACAGAATAGTTGAAAAGATCCTTGTGACTATTCCTGAGAGATTTGAGTCTAAAATCTCCGCTCCAGAAGAATCTAAAGATCTCTCTACTATCTTTCTTTTAGAATTAATAAGTGTTCGTCAAGCACAAGAGCAAAAAAGAGCTTTCACACAACATAAAATTGTTGAAGGTATTTTTCATGCAAAACACAAAAAAGGAAAAGTCGACTATCTTCCTTGCAAATACTGCAAAAAGAAAACACACTTAGAAAAGTTTTGTTGGTGGAGATCAAATGCAATATGTGAAAATTGCAAACAAGCGAGTCATGTTACAAAAGTGTACAAGTTTAAAGACACTCAAGACAATTCACAAGCATTATCGGTAGAAACAGAATATGAGGAGGACCAACTTTTTTAGATTGCCGCAACAAAAGCCAAGAAGAATGTGTTTTCTAGAATAATTAAGTGTTAAAACTCAAGTTGGATAAGTTAACTTTAGTTTGGAGTACTTACAACCTTGACTAGTAAAATACATCGAAGTGAGTCTTCTATGTTCTTGCTTACTTCTAACCATTTTTTTTTTCATTCAATTAATTGTGCTCTCTTTTCCCCGGATTTTTAATATTTAAAACTAATAAATGACTAAATGAAACTATTAAGTTGAACACTTAAAAAGAAGAAGCGTAATAGTTAAGGCTTGTTTGGGAATCTTCAATATAGGTGCATGGTTCTAGTTTAACCATAAACCATTCCCTTTCCAGCCAAAAATAAATAAATAACCCATTCACTTATTATCCTCATCAACAATTTACAGGCCCACACTTAAGATTGTACAAACATATTCTTGAGTTCAATGTCAATCCTTGAAAAGTTCAATATGATTCTAGTAAAATAGGAGGAATATTGGCAGTGTACACAAAAGTACGTACGTCTAGAAACCAAATTAAGCTGGCATTGAAGAAAGGTGAGAATGTGAAAAAGCCAAAAGATTCAGCAATAAAAATTCAATTTTAGACCTCAGCCCTCAGGAAAAGAAACACTCAGACTTGGGAAAAAAAGGAAAAGAAAGAAAAAGTTGTATCTTTCCTACATCATTTTCAAATTAAAGAAAGAAAAAGGAGACAGCCAAAAATGAAGAATACTAGTCATTAAAGAGAAACAAAGATAGGAGTATGTTTATCTTTGGCCTCTTCCTTTGACTTTGTCTTGTTCTTTTCCTCAAGTAAATCCTTATCACGTAAAAATAAACAATATTTAATGAACATTCAGTAATCAAACTTTAAAATAATCTATCTATAGGAAAAGAAAGAGGTACGTGAATATGTTATAATAGTATAGTATACCAATTGTCAACCACTTTAATCAAACGGTGGTAGAAATAAAAAAGTGTGCATTTTTTTCTGGCCAGCATTTTGCTTTTTGTAGGGCTGAGCCATAAAGCAGTGAACTTAGGGTAATGAAAATCCATTCTTAGATCAGCAAAAGTAAAGCTTAATTTGATATATGTTTTGTCTTTTTAATTTGTGGATCAAAACTCCCAATCTTTTTATGATTGATATATCAAATTAGTTAACAGTCATTGCCTTTCCTGTAAACATGTGGAAAGTTAATTTGCCAAATTACACACCAGTATTTCTTCCTTAATTAGAATTGCTTTTTCAGTAAAATGCCACATATTGTACATTTAGATCCACATGCACCCTAGAAAAAGATAATGGAGGATTACGTACCACATAGTTAAGAGATAGAAATGACGGCAATCGAAAAGACTTTTGAAGAACGAGAGAGTTTATTACTTAAATGATCACTTCAACTATTTACCATTTTTTTATTTTGTTATATAGATGTCATTATTGTGAGAAATTAAATGAAAAAAATAGGAAGGAAAAGTTTGAGGCAGTGATATTATTACTGTATCAAAAAGAGTGACTGCTTGTCTAGGATACCAAACTACTTATTAAAACTGAAGTACCTAAAGTAATTATTTAAAAAATTACTCCATTATTACAAATTACTCCTATATAACAATTATTTCATAGTGTTGCACTAACAATTATCTGTTAAACAGAGGAATATACATGTGATATACACTGAATATACAGCAGTGTATATCACATGTATATCAGTGGAATAAAACAAAGAAGCAAAGTTAGCATACCCAAAGAAAAGAAGTACCCAAAGAAAGAAAGGCAAATTTCAAAGAAGAAGGGGCTCTAACTGGCCTCTCACCCAAAGAAATTTCAAAGAAGTAGGGCTCAACTGGCCTCTCTTCACTTTGAATGGCCCAAAGACGCCACCACCGCCAATATTTAGGGCAGAAAATCAGTGGTCAAATCTTGTATATTAAGGAAAGTATATTGTATGTATATTGTAGTATATTTGTTACCTAGATTAGGATATATACTTACCATAATTAGGATATACACTTACCATATTGTATAGTTAGAATTATGGTAGAAGAAGGTTTGTAACTTGTATATATATCTATTCAATCAATGAAAATAATCAAGGGGATTATTTCTTTCATGGTATCAAGAGACTAGGTCTAAACAAAAGTTTTCTTCTCTCAAACTTTTGCCTCCTTTGGCCGAGACCCCCCCCTCCCTCGGGTTTTCTCTCCAAAAAATCTCATCTTCCGCTCTCAAAAAACCTCTCTTAAGATTCCCCTCCTTCTTTGTTCTTACAATATGTCTAAGAATAATTTTCACCTCGCCTCACGGTTTCCAATATCAAGCTAAGTATCACTATTGTTCTTGAGATGGAAAACGCTCAATATGCAACGCAAGGCAGAGTTGTTTAAAATTCACGCTATATCTTATCAAGTTCTTCATCACATCATTCCTCCCGCTAGACCCCTTCCTGCGGAGGATCCTGAGTTATGGATTACACTTGATGCTACCGTTCTTCGGTGGATATACGCCACTATTTCGCTGGATCTTCTACAGACGATTATGGAGCCGGATACCACGGCTATGGCTGCATGGAATAGATTGCGTGACATATTCCAAGACAACCAACATTCACGTGTCGTCACACTCGAGCAGGAATTCTCTCTCGTTCGAATGGACGAATTTCCAAACGTTTTGGCATATTGCAAGAAACTAAAGGAATTGGCGGATCAACTCCGTAATGTTGGCGCCCTAGTAACAAATAATCATCTAGTTCTACAGTTGGTTCCCGGTCTTTCGGAGGCCTATAATGGTGTTGGAACTCTCCTTCGCCAAAGCAACCCTCTTCCAGACTTTCATCAAGCCCGCTCCATGCTTACGTTGTAAGAAGCAGGTTCGGCTAAAAAGGCGGCTACCGGAGCAAGCCCAGTTGTCATGGTGCCGTCCTCCCCTAGTTCTTCAGGTTTTGTGAATAATTCGGGCCAAAACCATAATAATGGTGGCGGCAAGAATAATCGCAAAAATAATAACAAAAATCGCGGGGGCAAACGCGGCGGTACAGGTGGCGGTTCCGGTGGTCAACAAATATGAGATGGGTCCCAGCCAGGGTACAGTGGCCCACCACCGCCATGGGCCCAGCAGTGGGGCCAATGGCAGTGGAACCCGTACCATCCACAGGAGCAAGCAGCAATTCAGCTGGTCGCCAACACCCAGGCCCAACGCCAATGTTGGCGCCCATCGCCGCTGGCCCAACAAAGAAGACCTCCAAGACTACGCCCAAAGAAGATCACGGAATGGAGTCCTTGGGCCCCATCCTCCGCAAGCCCATCATGTAGCAGGCCCCACTCAGATCGATATCGAGGTCGCGATGCACACGTTGGGATTGACTCAACCAGACCCAAATTGGTACATGGACACCGGGGCCACTACTCACATGACTTCCGACTCAGGTACTTTCTCATCTTATTCCAATTTGAGCACCCCTCGGGGGATAATTATTGGTAATGGCAGTTCTATTCCAATTCTAGGGTATGGTCAGAAAACGTTGTCTCCCCCCAATCCACCACTCCTCTTGAAAAATACTTTACATGCTCCTAAATTGATTAAAAATTTAGTGTCTGTCCGAAAGTTCACAAATGACAATTTTGTTTCTGTTGAATTTGATCCTTTCGGTTTCTCTGTGAAGGATTTCAAGACGGGGAATCATCTCATGAGGTGTGATAGTAGGGGGATCTCAGATCTTATCATGCCTGGTTTCATCCATCGAGTCCAACCTTGCCGCCGCTTTTGCAGCCATCTCTCCTTCCATGTGGCATGCTCAAATGCAGGTCATCAGGGATCTTCTATTTTATCAGCTTTAGATAAAAATAGCTTTATTTCTTGTAAGGGTACGAGTCGTACTCCAATTTGTCAGTCTTGTTCATTAGGAAAAATTGTTAAGTTACCATTTGTAGACTCCAATTCTCATACTTCTATGCCATTTGACATTATTCATAGTGACTTATGGACGTCTCATGTTCTAAGTTCAGTGGGTCATCAATATTATGTTCTTTTTTTAGATGATTATACTAGATTTTTGTGGACGTTTCCAATTGGAAATAAATCGCAAGTATTTTCCATCTTCATCAAATTTAGAGCGTTCATTCGTACTCAATTCGAAAGAGACATAAAAAGTATTCAATGTGATAATGGGAAAGAATATGACAATAGGGAGTTTCGGGAGTTTTGTGCTAATAATGGGATCAATTTTAGGTTTTCGTGTCCTCATACATCTCCGCAAAATGGTAAGGTCGAACGCAAAATTCGTTTCATCAATAACATTATCCGAACTCTCTTAATTCATGCCTCCATACCTCCATATTTTTGGCATCATGCTCTACAAATGGCCACATATCTTCTTAACATACTTCCTTCTAAATGTCTGACATATTCCTCCCCCCTCAAAATCCTATATAATAAGGACCCTTCGTATTCTCAACTTCGGATTTTTGGGTGTTTGTGTTATCCGTTATTCCCATCCACCACAATTAACAAACTTCAGGCTCGGTCTACTCCGTGTGTGTTTTTGGGTTATCCATCAGATCATCGTGGCTATAAGTGTTTTGATTTATCCTCCAAGAAAATCATAATCAATCGCCATGTCATTTTTGATGAAACTCAATTCCCGTTTACGAAAGTTCATACTCCCGAACCTAAGTCGTATAATTTTTTGGATGACCAAATATCTACGTATATTATTCGGAATTTTTTGGACCTCTCCGCACTTAAATCCTCCAATGAGCCCATCGCTCACTGGACCCACAAGATCTGCCTCGCCAAGATTTCCAAAGAATCGAGCAGTTCAGAATTGGGCCAGTCCAGCCCAATTCTGGAACTGGACCAGCCGACGAGTCCAACAGTTACCGATTTAGGCCAAGAGCCCACCGCTCACGCCACCCGTCCCGAGCCCAGAAAATTCCCAAAATTCTCTCAATACTTCCTCTAGTCATAGACCGGTCACTCGAAGTCAGCGGGGTATTTTTACACCTAAAAGATATTTTAATTTACATTCGGATGTCTCTAAATCCCCTTTGCCCCGCAATCCTGTGTCGGCTTTAAATGACCCTAATTGAAAAATTGTTATGACTGATGAATATAATGTTCTTATTGCTAATAAGACGTGGGAGTTGGTGCCCCGTCTATATGGTATTAATGTTATCAGGTCTATGTGGATTTTTGCTCATAAGGAGAATTCAGATAGGTCCTTTGCTCGACATAAGGCGCGACTTGTTGGTGATGGTAAGACTCAGCAGGTTGGAATTGATTGTGGTGAGACGTTTAGTCTGGTGGTCAAACCGGCTACCATTCGCACTGTGCTTAGCTTGGCTCTTTCAAAGACTTGGCCAATTCATCAGTTGGATGTCAAGAATGCTTTCCTACATGGTGACCTCAAGGAAACAGTCTATATGCATCAGCCATTGGGTTTCAGGGATCCCCACCGCCCTAATCATGTCTGTTTGTTGAAGAAATCATTGTATGGGCTTAAGCAGTCTCCAAGGGCCTGATACACGAGGTTTGCTGACTTTGTTTCAACTATTGGGTTCACTCACAGCAGGTCAGATAATTCCTTGTTCATCTACCGCAGTGGTTTGTCATTGGCCTACATCCTGTTGTACGTGGATGATATCATCTTGACTGCCTCTTCAGATGCCTTACGCCAGTATATCATGACCATGCTCAGTTCTGAGTTTGCTATGAAAGACTTAAGGCCTTTGAGTTATTTTTTGGGGATTGCCGTCAAGCGTCATTCAGGTGGGTTGTTTCTGTCTCAACGGAAGTGTGCTGCTGAGATCATCGAGAGGGCTGGGATGTCATCCTGTAAGTCCACTTCCACGCCAGTTGATGCAAACCCAAAGCTAAGTGCCGCAGCAGGTGCACCATATGAGGACCCGACCCGCTATCGCAGTCTTGCAGGGGCCCTCCAGTATCTTACTTTCACCAGACCGGATATTACATATGCGGTTCAGCAGGTGTGTTTATTCATGCATGATCCTAGAGTTGAGCACATGAATGCAATCAAACGCATCATTCGGTATATTCAGGGGACACTAGACTATGGGTTGCACTTGTATCCTTCATCTACATCCACACTTGTCTCTTACACGGATGCTGATTGGGGTGGTTGTCCCGACACCAGACGGTCGACTTCTGGCTACTGTATGTTCCTTGGCAACAACTTGGTCTCCTGGTCAGCCAAACGTCAGGCAACTCTATCACGCTCAAGTGCCGAGGCAGAATATCGAGGGGTAGCGAATGTGGTCTCCGAATCATGTTGGCTACGTAATTTGCTTTTGGAGCTTCATTGTCCCATTCAGAAGGCAACCTTGGTATATTGCGATAACATTAGTGCCATCTACCTGTCAGGTAATCCAGTTCAGCACCAACGCACATGATACCAAACTAATTAAAGCTGAAGTACCTAAAGTAATTATTTTAAAAATTACTCCATTATTACAAATTACTCCTATATAACAACTATTTCATAGTGTTGCACTAACAATTATCTTGGCCGTTTTCGTAAATGTTCGAAAACCCAACTCTTGATTTGGCATTTTACCCGTTCATACGTCAGAATGATTTTATCATATTATGCACCCTCTTCTTCATAAACCCTTAAAGAATAGTAGAATACTACATTAGTGTCAACATATTTGGAGTGGATCGGGTTTTCATATTGGTTTTGGGTTACTTAAGTCTACATGGACTGTAATAAATGCCAAATTTGGATTTGGGTGCTGAAATATTCACATAATCGACTGGAGTGAATTTTAATGTGAAATGGTTATAAAATGGCTTTATGTGACAAGTTAAAGAAACATAATTTGACGGCATAATTATTGTATTGGGTAGAAACGCCTCCGCAGATGTTAAGCGTATTCAAGAAGTCTGATGGTTCCGAAGGCTTAGCATAGTTGTCTTCCACTCCCAGTAACTCCTATCACATTAGCCCACCTAGATCAGAGTGTCGCGGCGCGTGTGGTTACGGTGATGTCAGTGTGCTCATGTCATCATAATTTAGAAGGGCATAATAGTCTAGCTTTGTCTTATATATACAAGACTTAGAAGAGAAGAAAGCGACATTGTATTCCTATAAGCCTACACTTCTAACCAAGATCTCTCTCTCACGCAAATACATCATTCCTAGCTCTTATTATTACGTTGTTCATTGTTCATTATTCATATTAGATCTAGCTTATTCATTTATTTTACTTGTTTATTCTCATAGTTTGCTTACCTTTTAATCTTGCAAATTCGTAACCTAGGTAGTAATTCTGGACTCGTTCAAGAGGGTCTTCAGCTCAGATACAACCTACTTGTCGTTAAATCCTTAAAATGCAAATTTTTAACTGTATTTTTTGTTAGAATCATTCACTGGAAAATATTTTGACGACATCTGTGGGGATAGACAATTGTGATGTTGCCTCGATCTGTAGCTGATCTTCTTGAAAAAACTAAAACAGAAACACTGCACTCCGAAAAAAAACATGTCGGGACAAAGCAACATCGCTCATGGGTCACAGGGACTCAAAGAAGAACATGTGCCCATCGAACATCGGGGTCCGACGGACGATCAGAAAACATTACGCACGAAGTCAGAGGAGCGATCCGAACAAGAGCGGAGCAAGGGAACCCCGGATAATGAAAAGGTTGAAAGGACCAGGAAGAAGACACCCGAAGGAAGAAGCTCGGCCATGTGTCGAACCGGCAAACCTAGACCCGCGGATAAGGGAAGACCTTTCACCAAAGAAACGATTGCAGTTGTATTAGAAGCGCAAAATGAGATGATGTTGCACATGGAAGCGGTAGTGGCCACCATAGCTACTCATTTCAGGTCAGCGACTCCGACGTCAAACCAAAATACCGCAAAGACCTAGACCACACCTGAAGCTAGCAAAAAGAGGGAAGAGGTCGGGGAGGACCGGATGGGCGCAATCACTAGAGGGACTGCGTCAGGTGGAAAAATAAATGAATGAGTGAATGAGCCTATACCCGGAGCACCACCTATCATAAATGGTGCAGGAGCAAGAAGTTATGATGTTTTTCCATAACCGGAAAGCACGGCCCCCGACCCCATCCCGAAGGAGTTCAAGATTCCTGACATACCAAAATATGATGGCACCACAGATCGAGAAGAGCACATCATGACCTTCGAAGCAGTTGTCACCGAGCACAATCTCAAGCAGCATGATATCGAATTTGTCATGCTGAAGAAGTTCATCCAGAAGCTCATAAAGGGAGCACTCTCTTGGTATACTCATTTACCTAAAAACTCTATTGATTCCTTTTCTACTCTTGCAGATACTTTCGTCAAGGCTCACGCAGGGGCCCGGAGGGTAGAAACACACAAACAGGACGTGCTCATAATAAAGTAGCGGGGATATGAACTATTGTGATGATTTATGGATAGGTTCTAGAGGGAGAGAATGTTATTGTCGGCCATCTTGGAAGATTGGATAACAGCCGCATTCGCAGACGAGTTGAACCTGAACAGTTCAAAAGCCTCTAGAAAGTTGAAGAAGAGCCTAAAAGAGTTTCCAGCGGAAACATAGGGCAAATTAAATCTCAAATATACAACCAAGATGCGGATAGAGTAAGGCCAACGAGTGATGACATCGGCATACATAATCAGTCGCCCCCTAAGAAGACCGAGTCACGGATACAATAACAACACTACAAACGGGGGACGGTACGAGCCGTATGATGCCAAGAGATTCTTAGGTGCAGAAACAAGCTGAGGCAATACCCGGAATCATCAAGGTCTTGTTGAACGAGGACCGCGGCGATCAGAAATGTCTATATCAAAGGGGACTGGCCCCCAAAGATATCAAATCATAATTTCAGCATAAATGCGGCAGAGTTAGTGACGATAATAAAGACCATAAAAGAAGCTAGATTCTCAAATGACGTGTGTACCAATCCAGAGAAAATAAATACAGGGTTGTGGTGACATTTTCATAGCACACCACAGGGGATTATGACAATTTAAGAATCGAAGTGGAACAACTGCTGCGTGCGGGGCACTTGATGGAGTATGTCAACGATCGGGCAAAGCTCAACCTGAGTAGAAATATGGGACAAAGGTCGAGCTAAGTGCCTCCGCCTACCCACAATATCAATATGATCTTCGACACAGAGGTGGTCAATAAGATCACGTACACATCAATGAGGAAGTCTAAGGTCTCCGTCATGATCACGCACCACAGACATCAACCCATGAAGGGTCAGGACATCATATTTTATAGCAACAATTATGGAGACTATTCCTCACCTCACAATGAGGCCCTGGTAATATCTTTAAAAATTAATAATTTTTTTACGAAGCGTGTTTTGATTGATCTATGGAGCTCAGCTAATATCATCCATTTGTGGACCCTGAAAGAAATGCAAATAGATGAGTTAATCACCCCCGTAACAAAGGTGCTGAAGAGATTCAATATGTCCAACGGGCTGACAAAAGAGGAAGTTTAATTAATGGTTCATGATGATGGCGTGAAGCAGGTCACAACATTCGACGTCGTGTCTGGAGATATGACATATAATGTAATACTTGGGAGGCCATGCTTGCATGCAATGCAGGCAGTTCCTTCAACCTATCATCAAAAGTTCAAGTTTCTTACACCTTGGGGAATTGGAGAAATCAGGGAAAGTAACAGTTGTTCCTGATAGGAGGATACGTTAGCAGTAATAATTCTGCAGGAACAAAAGGCGGATCAATAACAATCATAGTCGTCAGGCTCAAGCCAAATGCTCGGAAGAGGAAGGGAATAGCTTATGAAAGAAATGCATTCAAATCTAGTCATCCCGAAAGGTTTTGTTTTGCCATCAGACAAGGATCCCGCAGATTCGACCATCGCAGAATTGGAAAGTGTAACGCTTTTAGAAGAACATATCTAAAAGAAGGTATACCTGGGCTCGGAGCACTTTCCCGAGATCAGAAGTGCATTTTTATATTATTTAACAACTAATTCTGATTGCTTTGCTTGATCTCACCTTGACATAATAGGGATCCTCCCGGAGATAGCTATTCACCGGTTGAGCGCTGATCCTAACCATACCCAGTGAGACAAAAGAAGATGGCTGATATCTGTGGTCAGAGATTAATTCATGAAGGAAGAGGTGACGCGCTTACTTAATATAGGGTTAGTACATAGTGTTTAGGACTCTGCGTGGCTGGCTAATGTGGTGGTGGTCTCTAAAAAGCTCAATAAGTTCAGAATGTGCGTAGACTTTAAGGACTTAAATGAGGCATGCCTTAAGAACTCATTTTCTTTGCCGCATATTGCAGACGATTGATGTGATGGTCGAACATAAGTGCTCAACTTCCTATATGCATACTCTCGATACAACTAGATCAGTTTGCACCTGAAAGACCAGGATAAAACTTCTTTCATGACCAATCATGGTAATTTTTGGTACAATGTGATGTTGTTCGGTCTAAAGAATGCATGGGCGACTTACTAGTGATTGGTGAATAAAATATTTGAAAAACAAATCGGTCATACTATGGAAGTATACATCGATGACATGCTGGTCAAATCCCAAGAAGCTAAGACCTACTTAGCCTTCT
This sequence comes from Anisodus acutangulus, assembly GCA_029783415.1. Classification (NCBI taxonomy): domain Eukaryota; kingdom Viridiplantae; phylum Streptophyta; class Magnoliopsida; order Solanales; family Solanaceae; genus Anisodus; species Anisodus acutangulus. The sequence continues at coordinate 26,548,492 of CM056510.1, read as the reverse complement.
TAGCTGAAACCTTTGACGTCATGTGATGCTACGACATGAAGTTAAACTCGGAAAAATATGCCTTCGGGGTCAGGTCCAAAAAGTTTTGGGGTTTCCTCATCTCCGATCGCGGCATCGAGATGAACCCTGACAAAGTCAAGGCTATCCAGGAGATGTCAAACGCGTTAAACAACATCAAAATGGTGCAAAGATTAACAGGGAAATTTGCGGCCTTGGGAAGATTCGTATCACGATCCATAAATCGGTGCCATGAATTTTTCAAAATTATGAAGAAGGATCATCATTTCCAACGGACGCAAGAGTGTAACTGAAGCCTGCAGGACCTCAAGGCTTACTTAGCTAAACCTCATGTAATGACCAATCCCGAAAAAAGAGATAGAGTACTCACCTAAGTGACTTTCTCAGCTGTGTCGGTTAGCATTGCCCTCGTACGAGAAGAAGGAGAAGCACATATTTCCATTTATTATGAAAGTAAGACGCTGATCGGGGCTGAGTCATGATATCTGGACTCATAGAAGCTGGCCCTAGCCCTCATCATGGCTACGCGGAAGCTAGGACCATTCATCTAATGTCATCTGATAACCATCGTAACAGATGCCCAGCTGTAGGCCTTACTGCAAGGGGAGAATCTTACGATTCGGATATCAAAATGGTCAATTGAGATAAGTGAATATGATCTGACATATCAACCCCAACCGGCAATACAAACGCCGAGCCTGCCAGAATTCTCGATCAATTTCATCCCCATAATACAACCCATGAAAATTGCAAGGTATGCGTTCGTCTTCTTTTCTCTTTTTCATTTTCCATAACTTTTTGTGATCTCATGAGTAGGACCGGCATCAAGAATGAGACCGGATGTGCGAATTCCGGGCCCAGAAGAAGTCAAAGTGAAAATCGAAAAATACGTATTGCACTATTTTTCTTGATCAATTTTTTTTCAAAGGGATTTTATCGGCGAAGTTTTTAATGAGGCAAGAATTGTAAAGTGTATTACTTAGAAGAACTCTCCATGGAAATGCAAACCCAAGGGAAGACAATCTGCTCCTAGTTGAAGGGACCAAGGGCCTTCGCCATTTTTGCACTTTTTTTAGTTTCATTGAAAACATACATGTACTTGGATCTGCATACCGAACGCAATAAAAATAGGTTTGCTCTAAGCTTCCTACAATATAAAGTTGTTGGTATAAACGTGTCCTATTGGACCAGATAATACCCACCTCGAACACACGACACGGCCTATAGGCCTCAGAGTGAAGGAAACTTACCCTTATGCTAATATAAGATGAGGTCGAGATGTCCTCCTCATCGGCACCAAATAAAGGGGGGCCTCCTTTTATTATGAAATGGATGATTTAAATTCTCAATCATAAAATGTGTGGCCGAAAGTAACATTCTCAGATTGGGGGAAGCAATTGCTCAGAATCCCGCACACATTGCGAAGAAATAAAAATACAAATTGTGAAACTTAAACACAAACGTTCAAATTCTCCATAGAACATAGTCCCAATGAGGGGGTCCTTGGGTGGAAGGATCTCTATGGTTGAACTGCTCCACTTCAAAGGACCGGATAATTCCTACATCCGGCCACAAAGCATACCAACATAACAAGAGTGACAAGTAATGGCTAAGCGCCTCCTATACGGGACTTAGATAATTTAGCAAAAAGAAATTCTGCAAACTCAAAAATAAATAAATACGCAGCCACAAGAAAGCATGCAACAAAAAGGCCCAAAAGCATAGGGAATACTAATTAAACAAAACAAAATTGTCTTCCAAAAAGAAAGCAAATCAGAAGAGCTCCTTCTGCATCATCTCCCCTCACCTCCAGAGCTACGGAGCTATCTCGGGGATGGGTCTCCTCCTCATTGCCTTTTCTGCTTTTGCTCTCAACCATAGGGATTTCGGATGAGTGCTATTCATATCCAGCCAGGGTTTCCCCTACACCCTCGTTAGACTAACTTTCATCTTCAGAGGACTGAACAAGGCCCACGGATGGGGCACATATGGGCAAAGCCTTGTGGGTTGTATTTCTACCTTCAAAGCATCGGCCAGGGCTGCTTCAACATTTATCGAGCCCTATCAAACTCCTAGAGAACTTTTCGACGAGCCTGATACACCACATAGGTTTTTTAAGGTTAAAATTTATTTTCAACTGCGGAATTCGGGCATCTGCATCAGACATGTTCACTTTCTGCATAGTTACACGAAGAGAGGTATTGCTCTTAATTAGATCCTGGTGGTTCTTAACTTGTCTGTCATAACAAGTTGACAGGCTCTTATACCTTCCCTCGAGTGCACTCAAAGCCCTTTTCGCAGAAGCCTTGTCTCTTTAGCAAGCCTCGAGTTCAATCTCCCTAACCCAAATTCGCTCAACTGCGTCTGTTTCTCTCTGAACCACATTGGCAAAATGCTCTTGATGTTCAACCTACTTTTTCTGCAGATCTATGAGCTCCTTATAGAATTTAGTAGCCTCCTCGTTGTAAAGTTTCATGTCATATTCAAATTGGGCCAACTTGGCTTCCAGGTCCTCTGCTAAAATTAATTGGCTCTCTAGAACTGCGAGTCGCTCTTGTAGCTTCTGGTACTCCAGCATCTTCTCCCTCTCTTTAGCAAGATTTCATTAAAAACCTTCTATGGTGAGAAGGCTCTCCTAAGGGGAAGGGCAATTCAAAAAACCAAATGTCATGATATGAAAACAGACTTAAGAAACAGACCAGGAAGGGAAAAGAAAGCATACTTACGCAGCCGCATGAGCACCAGCATTAAGAAGACAATCGCTAGAGCCCCTCATCATCTTCTCCTTATCCCGCTCACTAGCTAAAGATCGCAAATAGATGGCCACCCCTACCGGCCATGAAAGAAGGTTGTATTCCTGAGGAACGGAGAGAGTAACCTACCGATGAATTGTGGGGTTACAGACTGAGGCAAGGTAAATATCTACTAGCAATGATACATGGGAGTTCCGTGGGCCTTCTCCATGCGTGCCAGTGTTAGGACCCTCAGTTCACCCTCAAGACACACGACCTTAAGAGGTAGGGGCTCGTCTTTGAGAAATCGGAGAAGCGGCAACTCGTGATGATGACGGAGCACAAAAAATGGGAACAAAGACTGGAGTCACTCCCCAACCTGGGCGGGAGTGAGAGAAAAATGAGTGCATGAGTTCATCTTATTCGATAAATCCATCTCTCTAAAAGTCTGGTGGCACAAGCATCTGGCATGTCACTCATTTTGCAGATAAGTTCTGGGCAGGATCATCTTCTCCCTCGTTGACATAAGATGCCAAGTTGATGGCCACATTAGGAATGGCTTGAGCTGCTGGGGTCGACCCCTGACTATCTCGCCCTACAGTACTCGATCGGGTCCTTTTGGCTAGGTAATGGGAAGAATGAGACATCGACCTTTTTGACTCGGTGAGTTCATAACCTTCGAGTTTCGGCCCAGTTAAGATGCAATTTGTTCAATTTGTTAAAGGGTCATATCCAGATTGTCAGGAACCTCCGCGTACGACCGGACCGATGATCCCTTTGGAATACCATAATTTTTCCCCTTCTAGTTATATTTCAGTGCAATCTTCTACCACATCTAGAGGGGAAAATGAGCATAATAAAAAAATTTAGACCCATCAGGCTAAACCCGACACTAGTTTAGGTGTCCAGGCTATGGCTGACAAAAGAAAAAGAATGAAAATTAGGTACATCGTTAAGAATCGAGGAAGACAAAATAACAAGGGTGGATCTGAACAGACTACTTACAGTCAAAACTTCATCACTCCGGGATAGATGCCTCTGGTGGCTTGACTAGATCCGTTATCACGATAACAACATATATCTCCGTCCACCGAGGGTCGAAGTCATTATCAACACTAGCAATCAACGCGTTGTGGCCACGACGGGACAACTGAATAACCCCCCGCTTTGAAAATTTTGGGGGAATAGAGGCAAATAAAGTGAGCGAGGGTAAAATCCTCCGCCATTTGAGAAAAAAAGTACTAGAGACACGCTACCATCCTCCAAAAGGTCGGGTCGATCTAGGCCAAGTACACTTTATATTTCTGGCAGAATTCCAAAATCACGAGATCGATAAGTTTGCCCAATTGCAAGAAATATAGGTATGTATACACAAAGGAGTATCCCTGCCAGTAGGAAGTAATATTCTCTTCTTCTCTATGAAGGAGCACTTCTATATTGGTACACCTGCAATCCACCTGCACCCAGCTCAGATAACGAGCGCTGATAGAAGATTTTATAAGTGCTGGCCAGCCAGGATTACTCTACATCCATGGAAACCATGTGCTTTGTGAGGTCTTTTAGAGAAAACCAGCTGCTAATAAAGTAGGCGTTAGCCTGTTATTTGGAGACTTCTTCTTTGACGTCCTGCTAGTCGACAACAGGGAATTTACAATGGGAACCTTGTGAATGAGGACTTCTGAATCACCATGAGCTAGACACCGGGCCCGAGTGGTAGCACCGTTGGTAACAGAAGAATCCAAAGACATGGCAAAGAAAATTTAGGTAAATGAGACAATTGATGTTTGTTTAAAAATTTGAAAAAGTTAAGTGTCAGAAGATCAAGGGAATGGAAGAAACCCTTATATGGGAAAATGTACATAGAAAAGACAGAGAAAGGGTAATAGTTGGTTTAAAGGAAAGAAAATCAAGCCATCATTACAGTATCTCTTCCTAGGAAAGTTATCGATAGATGCGCGACACGTGTAAATTGAGCGGTGCAGGGGGAACATGGCATTTACTGCGAAGGGATGGCGTGTGAAAGGAAGATAGTCAGCTGAATCGGTGCATCAGTTCCAAGAGACGCCGTCTTAAAAGCAAGAATTGACAATTGAATGATTCTTTCACTTCCCAGGACCATGAGTTCAAAGATCCCGAAAAGTGGGGGACTATTTGTATTGGGTAAAAATACCTCCGGGGATGTTAAGCGTACTCAAGAAGCCTGATGGTTCCGAAGGCTTAGCATACTTGTCTTCTACTCCCAACAACTCATATCACATCAACCCACCTAGATCAGAGTGTCGCGGCGCGTGTGGGTACAGTGACGTCAGTGTGCTCACGTCATCATAATTTTAGAAAGACATAATACTCTAGCTTTGTCTTATATATACAAGACTTAGAAGAGAAGAAAGTGACATTGTATTCTCTCTAAGTTTACACTTGTAACCAAGATCTCTCTCAATCAAATACATCATTCCTAGCTCTTATTCGTATGTTGTTCATTATTCATATTAGATCTAGCTTATTCATTTATTTTACTTGTTTATTCTCATAGTTTGCTTACCTTTTTATCTTGCAAATCCGTAATCTAGCTAGTAATTCCGGACTCGTTCAAGAGGATTTTCGGATCAGATATAACCTACTTGTCTTTAAATCCTTAAAATACAAATCTCTAACTGTATTTTTGGTTAGAACCATTTTCACCGAAAAAACAGTTATCAATACTTAAATAACTATTTGAGTAATGAACTCAAAACAAGATTGTCTTCCTTAAGTAAGATCCTCTTTTAACTTTGATAAAATTCTTTTAAAGCAAAAGCAAATTCAATCCTACGGATTAGAAGGCTAGTGTTATAACTAAAGAAAAAGATTATAGGAGTTGCTTTAGAAATTTAAGCTCCCTCGAGATGTATTGAAAAATCATGATGTTTAGTTTGTAAAATCGTCTGAAAATTCATTTCTAATCAATTCCTTATTTTCATTAATTCTGTTTGGCCTTTGTCTTTCATTTCTTTCTCTCTATCTATCTCATTCAGACAATGTCATACATAGAATTTTTTGAATGATAACATGTGGTTTGATTTTTTTCCTTCAATATTTGATGGTATAACATGTCGTGATTAAGTTGCAACGATCGTTGCCTAAAAAATGGAAAATGGCGTAAGACCATTATCAATTGGTGATAAATTCCCAATGAGTAGTGCTAGAAAGTTAAAATCATTTTCTTAAGGATGGAGATGATCGCAAGGATAAGCTGCATTTAAAAGCAACACCACAAAAATAAAGAAAAGCTTATTCCACTATATTATTAGTCTCCTAATGTAAAAGGTTAGCTACTTCGAGCACTGAGGAAAGAATGGCGCTTAATTATCAAGTTGATGATATAACTTACTGTACTTTTTATAAAGGAAGAATGATATTATTTTTGCTTGAAAAGTCAATTTGTTCTTTCATTGCATTTTATTAATTTTTTTTTAAAAAAGCATTAACAATAAGTTAGGACTTATAATAATTTTATATAATTATTGAATGTAAATTTTTATTAATAAAGTAAATATATGTCAACTTGTGTCCTAAAATTAGATTCAGTAACTCTTATTCCACGTCTCTTGAGTCTAGGGTCTTCCGGAAACAGCTTCTCTACCTTCCAAAGTAAGATAAGGTCTGCGTACACTCTATCCTCTTCAAACCACACCGTGTGAGAATACACTGGGTATGTTGTTGTTGTAACTCTTATTCCACGTCTCTCATGTTTTATAACAGGAAATATATCATAAAGAAACCAAGAGCTTGATGATACCGACAATTTTGAGCATTAACATGCTATATATCTTTATTACATTAGTTTTCTCTTATTAGTATACCTATTCACGTGAAAACCATGTTAGGATTCACATCAGTATTAGCTTTATACGAAGCTTTCTCATTTTCTATTCAAATCAGAAAAGAAGGAGAAATCGTTTTCCTAATATTTTGTCTTATTTTCTGCTTTTGCATATTTATTTACTTGAACAATTTCATATCACCGAAAAATAATTGAGCTCTAAAAAAATAGAAGAAAACATAAAGGGGTAAATGTAAAAATACTTCTATAATTGCTTAGGGGAATGGGATGGGCAAAGGAGTAGCAAAATATTTCGATGGTAGGCTTTTTAATTGGAATTTAAGACTTTCTTCAAGTTTATTCAGAATGTAATAAGAGCTAAGTAGTAAGTAATCAAGATTTTCTATTTTTTTGTTATAAACCATAGGGTTAATGTAATAATTGATACAGTACTTGCAAAATTTTAAGAAAGCGCAACTTCAAGCAAGGTAAAGGAAAAAGAATAATGGCAGAAATGAGAGGTTAAGTGTAAGATTTCATTTTTGTGTCTATTGAAGAGAGAAGGACTTTCGAGTTGGTCCAACTTCTGGAGACATACTCTACTTTCTCGGCCCAACATACGCTCACTCTCAGTTCATTTTGACACAATACACGTTTTCGAGCCCAGACTGGCCCAATAGTGTATTTAAGCCTAAAGCCCTAAACTATCTTTCTTTTTTTCTTTTTTTTTGGTTGAACAGAATCTTTCATTAATGGCCAAAAAAGTATTTACATACAAAGTAGGAGCAGACTTGGACTACTGCTCTCCTCAATAAACCTTTAATCTCTAATCACAATAAACCTAAACTATCTTATGAACATTTATTTGAATATTGCTATTTAACTTATCCTGATTTTTGAATTTTTTTACATGTCTACTTACTTTAGAACAACTTCAAACATATTGTGTCTAAAGTTAGGTTTGATAAATGAAGTTCAAACATTAATGCCTGGAGTTTAGGTAAAAATAATTGAACTTCACCAAAAATGGCTTAAATTTAGGAAAAAATGACTAAATTCAACACATATGGTTAAAGTTTAGGCGAAATGACTTTAGGTCTTTAGCCATATCTGCATGAGCCTCATCCATATGCACTCAGACTAGCGAAGTTATTTCGAATTTGATAGACTTGCAAACTTTTAAGCATTACAGGTATGAGTTAAGTGATGATCCCAAAATTCGGTATTTGTGCACTTCTGCAGATGTTGCTAACCATTTGAAATAGACATTTTATATGCTTTGTATAAAGAAATAAAATGCAGAGAACGTGACTTGAATATGATACAGAAATAATTCATAAATGATACAGAAATAATTCATAAATGATACAGAAATAGTTCATAAAAATCAAAATAGAGAACATCGAAGTTCAAGACTAGTCCTTTGTTTCCTAAACGAGTGGCACGAAAAACAATAGCGGACGTCTAGTTCGATTGGATACATGTAAACAATCATATTCATACAAGTATGTATATATTTTGTAAGATTGATAAAGCAATTTGAAGGGTGTTAAATGCTACGAAAAGTAAAAACGAAATAAATTGAATGTCAATTATGTTTTCAAATGTCAGCAATTATGTCGTCCGACACCAGTAACAACACTTTAGCAAAACAGAAAACCTTGAAGAGTAAATGTAGCGAAAATTTAAAGAACACAAAGGTTTTAAATTTTCATCATTTCTTTACAGATTTACAAGATAAAATGAAAAGGAATTAAAAGTTGAAGTCGCAGATGACTTCTGCCTGAAAAATCTAACTAAGTAGACATAGACAACCTGTCACTACAATCGCTCCATACAAAACTAATCTCGAATCTAAAACATCAATTGTAATATTGGACAGAATGTTGTCAACACACTTAGGCAACACTGGTGATCCAGATTTCTGAGATGAAATCCCGAGAGCTCTCTTGGTATTTTTACTTTCTGGTTCTGGATGTTGATTCACTGTAGTATCCTCTCTATTTATAGTAGAGATTCTTTCTTGAAAAGCTCATCGATCGGTTGTGGAGGTTGAGGGAAAGGTGGGCAACTGGTAGGTTTTGTTGGAGACGATCAAGGAGCAAAAACCTCTAAAAACTTTGACTTGTTCCTCACGAAAAGCAGTAGCCTTGAATCGTTCTTCACACGTGTTTACCAACTCCTTTTTACATTGTCAAGTCATATTTACCACACAGTAATCATTACGTGAAGTAAGACAAAATCAGTTCTGAAAATGTTGGTCCGAATGTTGTGTAACATTTGTTTCAACATTCTTATACATTCAAATCAATACTTCAGGAGATATGTTGGGTCAAATGCCACAACATCAAATTCAACATTAACAATCTCCCTTTTTTTGTCTTTCTTCACAAAACTCATTAAAAGTAAAGTTGACTTATGGTGTTGTCACAAATTTTGTCTGACATCTGTGATTAACAATTTCAAGGTCATGCTCCCCATTAACATGTGATGCATACAAGCAACCATGTGTATACCAATTCATAGGATTAGAGAAGAAGAAAAAATATGAGCACATATATACCCACATCATCCAATATATACAAAGCGCGAATAGAAATAAACCATTGTCAACAAATATCCACATCAATCCATCAAAACAATTAACAAACATTTATAGGTTAGGTTCAGCAACGTCATTCAACTTCCTACTTGCTCATAATACAGCAGCAGCAGCTTCCAGCAGCTTTCTACCCTTGCATAACAACTTCAACTTTCTCTACACCAGCTTTAGCTTCCTCCCCCTGCATCAGCATCATCTCCCCCTTTGTGTGAAGAAAGTAGCATCATGAAATGGTCTCTAGCTTGTATCAGGGCATTTCTTGCAGCATCAACTTCTGCAATTTGGTGGTTGATTTTTGCTATGTGATTCACAAGCCATTTTGTAGGCAGTGTAGACTGTCCTGGACCAGTGTTGCCTAGAATGTTGGTGACGTTTCTGGCAACATTTTCACTTTCAGCTTCCTTCTTCCAGGACACGTCGATGACTCTGTCCTTGATCTTCAAAACTGCTTTGTTTATAGTATAAAGCTCAGGAGCTTTCCCTAAAGTGTCTTCTCTCTTAGGCTCAAAGCTTTGGGTGGTTAATAATTTGTAGATCAGAGTGGGAAAATGAAGGATTCAAGTTGATTCTTTCTCAGCCAAGTTGACAATTTGATGAAAATATCATTTTTCCCAAATCAACTTTTAAACCTTTCCCAATTTTATAAAAAAAAGTGGCTTGTTCAGATGTCACAATTGATTCATTCATTGAAGGAAGCCAGATGTGAATAGAAATTTTGTGGAGGGTGGAAAACAGGGTTGTTAGTTTGGAGGCTGGACATCTAGGGATCCATTTCTTCATTATACCTCCAGTAAGGTATCAATTACTTCATCCTTAATGTCTATCACCTGTTCAGCTTCTCTAACATTATCTCCAGCATTTTGACCAATACATTGATTTATGATAGCAGGCGTAAAAAGGTATACCTTGTTATAGAGATATATCTTCCCAAATTTCTTTGAGGAGGTATCCTCTATAGCAGAGCTTAAATTAGCATAAAACAACATTACTATCTCATTAACATATGGTTCTTTTTCAGTGACAGACCCAAGAAGTTGTCTGTCCTTTAAGAATTCTACCAAACCATATTCAGTACAGAAAGCAATATCTATCACTCTCTAAGGCCTAATTACTCTATTCTTGTAAAAATCTCAAATATCATGGTTAGCTTTAGAATATAATTTATCTGAGAAAGCAGATACCTCAATGTCTGAATCAGACATGTCTGAATTGATGGATTTGGTACTATTAGATGATGTTGTGGCGTGTGTCTCTTGTGATATTGGCTGAAATGTTGCCTGAGATGTTGTGGCATCTGTGGAAACATTTAGAGCAGCACTTGTCCTTGTAGTCCTGGGAACTCCCTTTGAAAAAAATTGTTTCAATGGGATTTCATCTGAGATTTCCCTTTCTTGAGGCACACTTGGTTGTTCAGAAGCAGATGGTTCTTCCTCAGTTGAGAAAACAGAGTCCGTATTTTCACTATCACTGCTTGAGTAAGCGGGTTTAGATGTTTCACATTTAAGCCTTTTGCTACTCGAACCTTCTTGGACAGTTTTCTCAAACACTATACTCGATAGGCGGGTAGGAAAAGTAGATAACCTTGGCCTTTTACCTACAGAGGAGAAATCAAAAGTTTGATCGACATATATTAGGTTATTATTTTCTCCAGGATTGCTGATATCTAAAGGTTCATCAAAACCTTTAGACACTATTGCTTTAGAAAGATCCTCAAAGAGATTTGAGAAAGAAGATTGGCATGGTTGCTGAGGTATATTTGACGGAGGGCTAATGCTTATGGGAGTGTTGGATGGAATGTTGGTTGAGATTTGTTCTGACAATGGAGAAGTTTCCATCTGTGAAAATTGAGGAGAGGGTTTTGATGAATTAGGGTTTGTGAAAGTGATTGGAGTTTGATTTGGTGTTTCCATTGGGTTGGTAGAACGATATACACCCGCTGAACTTTTTCCTTTTTTTTTTATTGTTTTTGAAAAAAAAAATGAGAGGAATATTTATATACACGACAAACCTTTTCTTAGCAACAAGAATCCCATAGTTTTAGGTGTTTCACTTTTACACAATAACTTACACCTAAAATATTGGGGGGGGGGGGGGAATAACCATCACGGTAGGAATATAATTTAATCTTATCATTTTAAATTTTGAAATTCCTATAAACAAGGCATATAATAGGGAGTAAGATCTAATATTTCAACAATCAGATAAGCACAACATCCCAACATATATCACATTCTGAAAATGTCAATAGCAATGTTGGCACCATTTTGGACGACACACGTATTTTGATCCCACAAGAACTTTTCAATTTGACAACAAATCAAGACACGTTTTATACGCATTTTATGAGATTGACCACTGGACCAATGTAATATTTTTTCATCGTGTCCTTGGTCCAATTATATAACACATATAAAAGATTTTTTCATGTAAAAAATAAGAATACTTTTATGGTATTCTTAAATCTCTTTTGAAGCACTCGATACTCCTATAAAATAGGAACGGTATCTTTTTACGGGCTTTGTCATTTTTCACAGTTGCCAAATATTTGTAAAGATTTTGCCTTATTTTGATACTTCTTTTTTATGATATATATATATATATATATATATATATATATATATATATATATATATATTTTCATATCATCGCAGGGAACAATATCACTTTGATAACATATCCTTATTGAAGGATTATGCTTGTGTGACTAAAAGTTATGCACAATACAACAACAACAATCAGTTAGTGATATAACATAGGTAAATGTCACCCGAAATGTTAGACAATATTTCTACCGACATTCACTAAAAATGTCTTTTTAGAGATTACAAAGACCAAGAGATTTCTTCAAGCTACAAAATCTCTCATGGTCCAAAGCTTTTGTAAAAATATCAGTTAGTTGATGAAGAGTGTCAACAAGTTAAATTTTGAACTAGCTGTTTTTCAACCAAATCTCTTAAAAAGTGATGTCTAATATCAATGTGTTTTGTACGTGAGTGTTGAACTGGATTTTTGGAAATATTTATAACACTCAAATTATCACAGTACAAAATCAAAATGTTGCTAGTAAACCATAATCGTCTAACATGTGTCGTAGTCATATTAATTGAGAACAACAACTTCCAGCTACTACATATGCAGATTCAGCAGTTGAAAATGAGACACAGTTTATAGCACATAAGCCAACAATAGTATGAATGGGACAGGAACTATTCGACCTTGTTTACGACTATACCGTGAAACAAGTTTATTGTCAAGATAAAACATCATCCACTTGTACTTTTTCTATCAACCACATCTCCAGCCCAATCCTAGTCACTAAATCCTATTAAGTTAGGATTAGTGTCTTTGAAATACTAGATTATCAACTCACATGTGCCAGCAACATATCGAATAATACGTTTCACGACATTTAAGTGAGACATTTTGGGACAGGCTTGAAAACGTGCACAAACACAAACACTAAACATAATATTTGGGCGACTAGCAGTAAGATAAAGAAGGCTACCTATCATAGATCGATATAATGTTGGATCGACATTTTCACCAACATTATCCTTACATACCTTCTACGATGAACCCATTTGCGTTTTCATCTGTTTAGCGTTCTCCAAACCAAATCTTTTAACTAGATTTTTGGCATATTTACTATGAGATGAAAATTTCATCTTCACTTTGCTTTATCTGCAAGCCTAAGAAAAAATTTAATTCCCAAATCATGCTCATTTCAAATGTTGATGACATAGCTTCAACAAATGAATTTAGGTACAACTGTTAAGTAGATCCAAATACTATGTCATCCACGTAGATTTGAGCAATTATAATATCTACACCGTGTCATTTAATAAACAAAGTACTATCAGCTTCGCCACAGTTAAAATCAAATTCAAGAAGAAAGTTAGTTAAACGACCATACCATGTACGAGAGGCTTGTTTCAACCTATACAAAGTATTTTTAAGCTTGTACACATAGTGTGGATGGTAAGGATCTTCAAATCCTTTTGGTTGTTCAACATATACCTCCTTGTCTAGATAACCATTTAATAAGGCACCTTTTACATCTATTTGGTGTAAAGTAATTTTCAGACAACAAGCAATAGCAAGTAAAAGTCTAATCGAATCTATTCTAGTTACATGTGCGAAGGTTTCATCAAAATCAATTCCTTCAACCTGAGTATAACCTTGTGCAACTAGACGTGCTTTGTTTCTAATAATTGTTCCCGATTCATCTGATTTATTTTAAAAAATCCACTTAGTTCCAAATACATTTGTATTATTTGGACGTGGAACTAAGTCCCAGACTTCATTCGAGAAAATTGTTCAAGCTCTTCTTGCATTGCTTGTATCCAGAAATTATCTTTAAGTGCTTCTACAACATTCTTTGATTCTAATGTAGATATAAAACAAGAAAGACTAACCTCTTGGTATATGGTTAACATACACACATACCTTACCATTTCTCTATAGTTGAGTGGTTTTTTTCCTCTTGTTCTAATTTCTTAAAAAACTCCCCCTATCACTTGGTCCGTTGGATGATTCTTCCTAATCATTGATGAGGGGTCCCAGCGAACTTGGTCTAACAATTCAACACTTGACTCCTCATATGTGGTCTCTATTGTTGTTTCGGATGTTGCTTCAGGTATGACAATATTTGTGGCAACATCCGATTCTTCTACAATCGGTGGACTTTCTAGTGTATCTATAATGCTATTTTCAATAGTTTTTTCCTGAAACATCAGAAAGATCATCAAAGATAACATTTACATACTCTTGTACAGTTCTTGATCTCAGATTGTATACTCGATAATCATGACTATTTTGTGAATAGTCAACAAAAATTCATTTATCACTCTTAGAGTCAAATTTTGCCAAATGATCCACGTCATTTAGCAATTACACCCAAAAATATAAAAGTAACGCAAGTTTGGTTTCTTTTCATTTATAATCTCATATGGTGTCATCTTTGTTCCTGGCCTTAGATAGACTCTATTAGCTATGTGATTAGCAGTATTCAAGGCTTCTGCCTATAAACGTTTTGACAAATATTTAGAACTAAGAATTACTCTAGCCATTTCTTGCAATGTCCTATTCTTCCGTTCTGCAACCCCATTCTATTGAGGAGTTTTTAGGGCAGAAAACTCATGAAAAAATTTCTTTTTCTCACAAAAATTTGTGAATGAACTATTTTCAAATTCTTTCCATGGATCTAATCCGAAAAATAGGAGAATACAATAAATTTCTAATTCTAGAGTGTAATATTTTAAACATGTCAAACGTTTGTGATTTTTCTTTCAAAAAATATATCCAAGAATATCTAGAAAAATCATCTACTATCACAAAGGAATACCTCATGCCTCCTAGACTATCTACTTCAATTGGACCCATTAAATCCATATGTAACAATTGAAAACAGTGAGACGTACCTGAATGTTGTCCGTCGTGTTGGACAACATTATGAGAGACACGGGTTTGCTTACCTTTCAAACAATCTTCACTGACCGTTTTACCTTTATGGCTAAGTTTGGGTATGCTTCTAACCGCTTCAAATGAGACCAATTTTTCAAAATTGTGGAAGTTGACATACCCCAACTTTTGATGTCATAGTGTTGTGTCATCGACCTTTGCATTATTGCATGTTTCTTGTCCTCCAGCAAGATATCAATTATCACCTGTTCTAGTACCTGTCATGACACACATATTTGCTTCATTCGTAACTTTACATGCATTCTTATTAAATTTCACCTCAAGATCGTCATCCCACGGTTGACTAACACTTATCATATTAGCCATTAATCCATAACGTGTAAGATATTTCTTAAGGCTGAAAAATCAGGAACATCCAAGATCTCTTTTCCAATTATTTTGTTTTTACTGCCACCTCCATAAGTCATGTTTCATCTATTGAATGACTCATAGTTCTTTAGAAAATCTTTTGTACCTGTCATATGACGAGAACATCCACTATCAAAGTACCAAGAACCTGAAATATTAGTTCTTAATGCAGTAATAGCAACATTACATGTTACACCCTTTTTAGGAACCCAAACTTTCTTAAAATATTTTTTACCTTTTGGCTCTGAAATGTTGTTTTGATTGTTATCCGGAATGTTGGACAACATTTTAGGAAACATTTTGCTCACAGAATCTTGAAGTTTGAAACAGTATGGTTTTAAGTGTTAAGGGGAGTTGCAGTGATGACACACAAACTTCATATTCTTTGACATATATGAGAACTTATTATTCATCTTTTTTTTCTTTTACAAAACATATTTTCTCATTTTTATCAAAGAGATTAGGGCATATAGTTTTAA
Source organism: Anisodus acutangulus (assembly GCA_029783415.1). Lineage (NCBI taxonomy): Eukaryota > Viridiplantae > Streptophyta > Magnoliopsida > Solanales > Solanaceae > Anisodus > Anisodus acutangulus. Next base: position 26,533,030 of record CM056510.1, on the reverse strand, counting down.
GAGAGTTTTCGTACCCAAATCATGCATGTGAAGGTTTACTAAAGTTGAGTATCTCATTCAATTTTGAAGTCCTCGTGTTGAGCTTACGGAAGGTTTCTTCGGCTAAATCAAATTTTGCACGGATCTTACCAAATTCAATATCATTTTTGGTAAGTGCAACCTCAAATTGGGTTATTGTACCTTTTAATACTAAATTCTCATGAGTTAAAGATTTTATTTTTTTGTCAATTTGCTTGGATTCTAAGATTAAGGCTTTACAAATATTTTGTAATTCATTAATCATATCATCTTTGCATTCAACATGAACCATACAATCAACCTCACTAATAGAAATAGAACCACTAAAGCAATTAACATCAGTATTATTAAAGAATTCATACATTTCAGATGTCGATGAGGATGTTGATGTCGTTGCTGATGTTGGAGCAAATGGCATGGCATCTGAGACAACATTGTATACGACATCTTCATTATCCGATAGAGACTGTTCGAAAACAGTAGTCAGCATTGCTTGTGTTTCAATTTCACGATCTCCTTCTTCTTCACCTTCATCATCACTAAGAAAAACCCATAAGTTCTTACCAAATTTTCTAAGAGTGTTAGCACATTCGTTAGCATAGTGACCCCAACCAGAGCATGCATGACACTGCACAGACTCAAGCTGTTTAGGATCAAATTTGGTACGATCTGAGTTGGTTCTTCTTAGTTGATTTCCTTTTTGTACATTTGCAAAGAATCTAGTGGACTTTTGATTGAAGACTTGGTTTTGGTGCTCTTTAGATTTAGATTAATTTATTTCATTGTTGAACTTCTTCACTATCGAATTGTATTTTCGAGTGAGTAAGGCAATATTTGCACCATCATCAATTTCTTTAAGATTCTCATCCTCTTCTTCTATTTGACTCTCCGACGATTGAACTTGAAGTGCCACATTATTGCTTTTATACAATTCTTTTTTATTCTCAATGGCCATCTCATAAGTTTTAAGAATGCTTATCAAGGTATGAAGGTCCATTGTGGCAAGATTGTGAGCTTCTTCAACAGCACAAATCTTTAAATTGAACTTTTCAGGAAGAGAGCGGAGAGCCTTTTCAACAAGTTGAGTGTTGATTAATAGTTCACCAAGCACTTGGCATTCATTTGAGATGTCAATCAACTTTTTAAAATAAGATTTAATATCATCCGCTTCTTCCATCCTTAAACGTTCATATTTACTCATGAGCATGCGTAGCTTTGTTCGACGAACACTTGAGCTACCTTTAGAATGAATTTGTAAAGTATCTTATGCATCCTTAGCCGTGGGGCAGTTTTGAATGAGTTTAAACATATACATATCAACTCATCCAAAAATTGCATTTAAGGCTTTTTCGTTAAAGCTAGCATTATTGGTTTCTTCTGTAGTCCATTCGAATTCAAGTTTAACAAGAATGTCACCTTCCTCATCCGGTGGCAACATTTGAACAACATACCCATTGGTTATAGATCTCCACGCCCTAACATCAATTGATTTGATATGAGAACGTAGGTGAATCTCCCAATACGCATAATTTGATCCATCTAAAATAGGAAGCCTACCAATAGTTGGATTTATCAGATCCATTGCTTATGACAACAGGACCAAACACTTATGTGTTAAGTGTCGGCTATGATACCACTTGAAGGGTATCAAATTCTACGGAAAGTAAAAACAAGAGATAAAATAAATCGAATGCCAATTCTATTTCCGAATGTCGGCAATTATGTCGTCCGACACCAGTAACAACACTTTAGCAAAACAGAAAACCTTGAAGAGTAAATGTAGCGAAAATTTAAAGAACACAAAGATTTTAAATTTTCATAAGTTATATAATATATATATAACTTATGATGGTCAATGATCAAATGTATTGTATATATATTATATACAAATAGACAAATTCATTGCTTTACAAATTTACAAGATAAAACAAAAAGGAATTAAAAGTTGAAGTCACAGATGATTTCTGCCTGAAAAATCTAACTAAGTAGACATAGACAACCTCTCATTACAATCACTCCATACAAAACAAATCTAGAATCTAAAACAACAATTGTAATGTTTGACATAATGTTGTCAACACACTCAGGCAACACTGGTAATCCATATTTCTGAGATGAAATCCCGAGAGCTCTCTTGGTATTTTTACTTTCTGATTCTGGATGTTGATTCACTGTAGTAGCCTCTCTATTTATAGTAGAGAGTCTTCCTTGAAAAACTCATCGACCGGTTGTGGAAGTTAAGGGAAAGGTGGGCAGCTGGTAGGTTTTGTTGGAGACGATTAAGGAGCAAAAACCTCTAACAACTTTGACATGTTCCTCACGAAAATCAACAGTCTTGACTCGTTCTTCACACGTGTTTACCAACTCCTTTTTACCTTGTCAAATCATATTTACAACATAGTAATCATTACGTGAAGTAAGGCAAAAATCAGTTCTGAAAATGTTGGTCTGAATGTTGTGGAACATTTGTCCCAACATTCTTATACATTCAAATCAATACTTCAGGAGATATGTTGGGTCAAATGTCACAACATCAAATTCAACATTAACACACTTCTTCGATCCATGATCATATTAGATCAATTCTAGTCATGTCACATGTCCAACGAGAATGAAGTGTTTGTGCTCCATCCAATGTCAGAGTCAGTAAATTATGACCTAATAACCCAATCCAAATAGCTAATCATTCTAGTGGTACAATCTCTTTCAGTGTATTAATGCAAGCAAGTTTTCGTTGAGATAAGCTTTCTACAAAAGTATCAAGTTAAAAAAGAGGGATGAAATTGCAAACGATACTAGTGGTGTCATGTTTGGTGCATCTTTATACCATGTGGGGGCACGAGCTCTAGGTGGCATGACCCTCAAACTAGCTCGGGGTTACCCTACGGGGCATGAGGTACGCCTTAGAGAGTCAGTTAACAGGTTGTCTGCTTTAAAAACAACTTAGCCCAAGGTAGGGTCCAATAGCTAGAAGAGTACCGCTTGTCACATGGTGTCCAGTGTGCAGGGGTCATACCTAGGGGTGTTCAAATGAGATCGAAAAACCAATCCAAATCGGTAAATCGAGTCAAATCGACTTAATAAATCGAAAACCGATAAACATTTAGTTTAATTTGGTGTTAAACAAAAATAAAACTAGCCAAATCGAACCAAATCGATATATATATATATAATATTAATTAAGAGTTCAATTAATATCTAATATACTATATTTTACCTTAAACTTATGGAATAAGGGGAAAAAATGGGCCAGACTATGTAGTGAGAATTACAGATGTTTTAATTACTTTATACAAACTTCGACTAGATGAGTAAAGGTATGAAGGCAGTAGATAAAAAATTGGTGAAGGCATTCTTACACATTTCATTGTTTGTGGCAAATACTATCTAATTTTATCAAGGGGAATCTGTTAATTTTTATCATTGTTCATTTTTATCTTTTGTGCTTTATTTTTCCGAGTTCAATTATCTGGTATTTAAAGTCTTAACCCGATTAATTCAAGTCGCACAAAAAGCATCCATTAATATAGTATAACACTCCTTATCAAAATATTTCTAACTTTTATCTTAGCTTTAGGTCTCATCCTTTTCCAATGAAACTTCGAACGGGATTTTCTTCTTTTCTTTCTAATTGTTAGATTAATGAATAAGACCATTTTATTTGTCAGTTAGATTGACCATTTTCATTCTCCTAGACAAATTAATAGCATTGTCGACTCATAAAATTTCAATACTTAAAAATATTTAACCTCAATGTTTCTTTTTTTTTTTTTACTCTTCTGGTATTTTCACTCCAAATAGTGAAATGACGACTTTTTTTGTGCTGACTTAGTTTCACTTGCTTTGTGATTATGTACCTTACTTGTATTAATTTTATTGCATTATAAAATACATTTTTGAAATCCACAAAAACCATTAAATCAAAACCGATAGAATTTATACTATAATAATTTGATTTGGTTTGATTTGAATATTTAAAAACCCAACTTAATTGGTTTGATTTTATTTCAACCGAAAACGGAGTCAAACCGGATCATGAATACCCCTAGACTCGTAACTAATTGCACTGTATTGTTGCTATTCAATGTTTGGCCCATTATCCAGCATTGAGCTCTCAAGGTTAAGTTGAAGAGACAGTCCAAATTATAGCAAGTATAACCCCCACCCCACCTCCCCAAATCCTCCCTCTTAAAAAGTCGAAATATCAGTCTTTTCACTCTTTTGTAAACAAAAGGACAATCCAAAAAAGTCTAAGCAAATTTTGAGTAGCACGAGGATGACGTGAAAGATTTGAAATTAGAGAAAAAGACTTTCCCCAAACTGAAAACATTTCAAGTCTTTGTCACAAAGATACTGTGTGTTTCTTTTTATCTCCTCTCAAAGCAACCAATCTTTTGGGAAATCAACTCTTTTGCCTTCACATTCAAGAAGAATCCGAGAAGACAACAGAACTAGTTAGCAAACCTCAGTAAAGTTTCTAATTCACAAACAGACTAGATTCAGACATTCTAAATTTCTAATTCATATGCCACCCTAAAGGGCTGCCATTTGTAATCCCCCACCAAACACCAACTTATGATTTTCAATGAGAATATATTAATATTTTTCATTTATTATATAATTATTATTTTAATATAATTGTAAAGTAGAGATATTTCTTCAATTAAGTTTAGAGATCATTCTCCAATTAGATTTTATAATTGTAAACACTTATATATATTGCATTAATGAGAAGTAAATTTTGTGCGGATAATGGTCGTGAGTTCAATAATTCCCCCTTTCATAAATTTTGTGCAGATAATGACATGGTGTTTTGATTCTCGTGCCCCCATACCTCACCTCAAAATGGTAAAGCCGAAAGAATACTCCGCACCATTAATAATACGATCCGTACAATGCTCTTTCATGCCTCTCTCCCCTCTCCCTTTTGGGTATACGCGTTAAAAATGGTAGAATGCCTTCTTAAAATATTACCTACCCGTACCCTTCAAAATAATACCCCTACCAAAATTCTATTCCGCCGAATCCCTTCATATGATCACCTTCGAATTTTCGGTTGTCTATATGCTACCCAAATCTTGCCTCCACGACCCCTCACAAATTAGAACCTCACGTCTCTCCTTGCGTTTTCTTAGGTTTGTCGTCGAACCATAGGGGATACTTATGCTATAATTTGTTCACACATAAAATTCTAGTCTCTCACCATGTAACATTCGAGAAAAACATTTTCTCATTTGCAAACGTCCAACAATTTCAAGTCACTGATTACGACTTCCTTAATGACCCAGACACTTCCCCTCTCCTGCGAAACGCCATACATAGTGCTAATATTCCGGCTATTCTGGCTATATCGTCACAAATTAAGAGATAGTTGTGAGCTTGAACGCCATAAGGCGAGACTTGTGGCTAATGGCGCGGGGCAACAAGAGGGAGTTGATTGTGGTGAGACATTCAGTCCAGTGGTTAAACCAGCCATCATTCGCACTGTTTTGAGCATAACTATAGGAAAGAATTGGCTGATTCATTAGCTTGATGTGAAAAACGCGTTCTTACATGGGGATTTGAAAAAAACAGTATACATGCATCAACCACATGGCTTTGTGCATCCTTCAGCTCCTCACTATGTCTGCCGACTTCGAAAGACACTTTATGGCTTGAAATAAGCCCCCCGGGCTTGGTATGACCGTTTTGTCACTTACATCTTGCATATTGAGTTCATGTGCAACAAAAGTGATAACTCACTTTTTATTTTTCACCTAGGTGATGGCACTGCACACCTTTTGCTCTATGTCAACGATATTGTCCTGACTGCCTCCTCTGATGTGCTGAAAATGAGATCATTACCATGCTCAAATTCAAATTTTTCATGACAGACTTGGGTAAGTTGAGTTATTTCTTGAGGATTTTCGTGACCCGATCCGAGAATGCAATGTTCCTATGTCAGCGTAAGTATGCTGAAGAGATTGTTCATGGGCTAAAATGGCAAACTGCAAAATGATGTCCACTCTAGTCGACTCAAAGTCGAAGCTTAGCACAGATGACGGAGATCTGGTGCTTGATCCTTCTCTTTATAGGAGTCTCGCTGGTGCACTTCAATATCTTACTTTCACTAGGCCCAATATTGCCTATGCGGTTCAGCAAGTGTGTTTGTTCATACATGATCCCAGGGAGCCTCACTTCACAGCCCTTAAACGTATCATTCGGTATGTTAAGGATACTCTTGACGATGGGTTACATATTTATCCATCTGCACCGACCAAACTGATATCATATACGGACGCAGATTGGGGCAGCTGTCCAGACGTCGATCTACTTCCTGCTATTGTGTATTTTTGGGTGATAACCTCATCTCATGATCTGCAAAACGACAAACCACGCTTTTCCGTTCGAGTGCAGAAGCAGAATATAGAGGCATTGCGAACGTTGTTGCTGAAATTTGTTGGTTCAGAAACCTCCTTCTAAAGCTTCATTGTCCCTTACGTAAGGCATCTCATGTCTACTGTAATAACATATCTGCTATTTACTTGTCTCATAACCCGATTCAGCATCAGCGAACCAAACATATTGAGATGAATATTCATTTTGTTCGTGAGAAGGATGCTATGGGCCATGTTCATGTATTACATGTTCCCTCTTTCTATCAGTACACAGATATATTCACTAAAAGACTTCAGCTGTTCCTTGACTTCAGATCCAGTCTCACCGACTGACCTCCTTCAAATCTAGTGTAATTATATAAAATAAAAATCCTCCAAGCTTCTAGGACCACAGGGCTAAAAGTATAATATTCTTTAGTAGAGGATCACATGCAGAGCACAGAAGGACCATTACTGGGAACCATGTGCATATGCAATTGGCCATGAAAAATCAATGCATGTAAAAACTGTATATATATTGTAGTCAGTAGTAATGTGCCAAATAATTAATGGTACGGAGTTGAGGCAGAGCCTGAAAAGATAATGGGGGGCCACAAACTCTCATTAGCTGTTATTGTTACAGTGACTGTCACTCTCTTTTCCACTCAGTGCTATAAAGAAATAGCTCAACCATAGTTTGCCATCAAGAAACAAGCATGTCTACAATTGTTTGCTTTTTTTTACACAGATCAAATCAAACCCCACCAAAACCTGTCAACAACCACAAAAGTATTCACAGTTTCCACAACTAACCTTCACCAAGTTCCTTAACTACCAAGATTAGTAAAGTCTACTATTAATCCATGAATCCAGTTCCTCAGTACTCTCCTACTTTGAAGCAAATCACAAACCACATCCTTCCTAGTTTTTCATAAGAGAAGAGAAACAAGCAAAAACTAAATAAAGAAAAGACGTCTATTCGTTAAAAGCTTAAGCCTTTTAGCCCATATATATTTGTAGCCATTATATCAACAAGTTTGTGCAAATTTCATCATCCTTCAGATTTTAGCTCCGACTCTACACTCGGCATTGTCCCTTCACCTTCTAATGCTAAAATAGGAAGCTTACATCTAGGACTCATCTTCTTTACTTCCTCACTAGAATATATAAATATCCTCCTGACCATCTTACAGAACTCCCTGCAATAAAAAAGATTAAATTAGAACTTAGTCAACAGAAAAGCAAATGAAAATCAAGGCAGTGACTCACGGCCATGGATCATCCCCCACAAGCATCATGTCACCCTCATCATCGGTGTACACAACTTCCCATTTGTTTCGAGGGCAAAGCTCTCCCTTGATATCGAATATCTTCTCTAGCTCGCTGATAAGATCATCATAACCAGTTAATGCAGTCAAGTCAACCGCGCGTCCTACACGAACCCCTTGCATTTGCACCTATAATTTGGATAATCATGTGTGCTTACAGGCAAGTAAAGTGAACAAATGGTTCCAACAATCTAAAGAAGCAACACAAAATATCTTTTGTACCTTAGTACGAGTTCTTGAAGAAGTGAGTCCCTGTTTGTGTGTATCCTTTGGTAGTGCCTCCAATCGGACTTGTTTCTTTTCTTTTGAAGGATTCAGATGCTCTACATTCTGGTCCTTATCAATTTCAGACTCGTCAGGTACAATGGGTGCATCATCAGCGCAGTTAGATGTAACATTAGGACCAAGTATTTCTTTCTCCCTAGTAGGCGTATTATTAGAGTTGTTCCGCAAGTCAATGCCAAATAAGCGACAAGTAGAAGAGATCTCACACTTATTACCCCTATCCATTTGGTCATGTAAGAGGCCATTACTTGCCCTTGATGACATCGGAGAACTATAATCCAACAAAGCTGATCGTGTGATCAGCTGCTTGTTGTCTTCAATAGAGTCTCGGAGCAGATTGAGGGAACCATTTGCAAGCATACTATGCTGCCAAGTTCCACTGAGATGTGTCCGACAACTAGTGTTGCTCACGCCATTTGAGAGGCTGCTATTCTGCTTCGAAGACCAGAATAGCTGGTTATCATGGCTTTGCACCTCAGCATTACTACCTAAGCGGCTCACTTCAAGAGCAGGACCAGATCCAGGATACCAGAATGGAGAAGCAGCAGAGGCAACTATGACTTCTGCAACAAACCAATTATTGTTGTGAACTTCAATGACATCGCTTGTAGAAAGGCAAATGAAAAGTGAGACACGAGTGCAGAAGTTACTCTATACCAGTGTGGGGAAGCTCAACGGGACGGGGTCGTTTGCTCTTTATTCCTGGTTGTGCAACATCCACAGAAGTAGGAGCAACAAAAGGCTCTATCTCCCATGGAGAAACCCTGTCTGGCCTTACTATGGATGCTGGTTCATCCCATTGAATCTAGAAGAGAGCAAAATGTAAACTAGTGTCAAAACAAGACAATAAATGTGTCAAACTTTTCCATCTATGAAAGCAAACATATTCTTAACCTTCAAGGATCGCCAATTAGATTCTGACCATTGCGAGGAAATGTCACCAGTTCCAACTATTGTTCCTGTAAACCTGGCAATTAAAACTCACAGAAATCAAAAGCTGCAACAGGAGCATGACCTTCAAATTAACACAAGAGAAGGAAATGAATAGTGAACCTTCTTTCAGGAGAATCTTCTCCTTCAAACCTCATCCTGAAACGCATACCCACTGAGAACCCATGACTCACAGCCTCCAGATACTTGTTTAATCCAACTATAAATTGGCTTGTCCTGATGGTATCAGAAGGATAGGAAGATATCATATGGCATGCACATGTAAACATTTACTCTGTGCATCTACATGAAGATAGAGGAATACCTTGGCTTATAATACACAACAAACCGAGTCTGTGTTGTAATAGCATGAGATGCAGTCGCAAGAACTCCAAGATGCATACTTTGGCTGGATATCACAGATTGAGGCATAGGGATTTGCTGCCGAGCAAAACGTCGAACCCCAACACGCAGTTCTCCATTCTCATCCCTTCAATATTTTAGGACATACATCACATTTATATCATGGAAAATAAAATATGATTGATTTTATCGAAAATGAACCAGCACCAGCTCTAACAAGTAAAAAAGAGAGAAAAAGAGAGTAGCACCTCAAGAATACGAAAGCATCACCAGCAACTAATCTCTTGGATGTTACGAATGTACTCCATCCAGTAGTAAGCAAGTGTCTTCGAGGTTGGCCTGAAAAGTAGCTAGGTCAATTAAGGAACCAAGACAATATACACGTATACCAGAATCGAAATTCACTATAATTACCTCTAAAGATATGCTTAAATCGCCACTCATACCCATGAAGATCTTTGGCGACCAAATCTTGGGTCGGAGTCACCTGAGTCATGTCCTGTTAATGCCACATACCAGTCCAGATGTCAAAACATATAACCCTCTAAAGATTTGCTAAAAATAACCATGTCTATGACAGGAAGGAGAAGAAATGATCCTTCTCTCCTGCCAATTTTGTTATATAACATTAAAACGAGTGAATCTTACACAATAGTTGCTGATATTTAAAAATTCCGTAATATATTTATTTTTAGACCAATTTTCTTCATCCGTCTTTCTCTGAAAACAAAACGGACAGAGTGAAGACGAAGCGAAAGAATTACCAGTTGCGGGAGACATTCATTAGCGTGCTTCCGAAGAACAGAAAATCCTCCATGAGTGCTCGTATCTGATGCGGTTAAAATCTTACAGAATGAATGAACCGTTCGTTTTGGCAGATCCGGAAGGCATGGATCAGGTTTAGAAGGCTCCTCTTGCTACAAGGAAGAAATCAAGGTGATGAAACACGAGAATTAGTCAAACTAAAGAATCTAAACAGCAGCCATATTCAATAATGTTTCAACCCTTTTAAACAAAAAGCTGGATGCAAACAATTAGTACTGATAACTACCTCTGCCTCAGGATGCAACGTGATCTGCGCATAAACCTCATCAGTATCAGTCTCCGCCTGTCAATTGAACGGGAACAGTCAATGTTTTTATTTTCTCCTTCAACCATAACATGACATTGACAACAAATTCAATAAACAAAGGCTAGAATTCAGAATCAAGAACATACCAGTAACTGAACGTGAACAACGCAACATAGTATCTTAGAAGGAAGATTAAACTGAGGAATTTGTTGATTCACATCTTGATTTGTCGATGCCTCCAACTACAAAAACATCAATTAATACACAACCATAGCAAAAAAAAAAAATCTTTAAAAAATGAAACTTTAGCATCATAAAAGGGGTTTGGAAAGACATACTTGTTCTATGTGACCCTGTGGGAAATAGTAAACTCGTTCTCGAGACCTAGGAACATCCACTAAAGGGCCTGCACATGCCTTCCACAGCTCTGTATACAAATCATCACTTGCCATACCTACTCAAAACACAAAGTAACCACACAAAAAAAAAAGTAACAAAACTCACATAAAAAAGACATAATTATTAGGAAAAAAATAATCTTGAACTTGCCTAAGAAATAAAGTAAAGCCCACAAGAGTGAAAAAAGGAATTGAACTCTACAGTATTTGTTAAAGAACTAAACAAGAGAAATTGCTACTATTTAAACTACATTTTTCATTAAAACTAGACTTATCACAAATCAGGAATATTAATTATTTATGAAATGATGAGCAAATTGCAGTAACTAAAGACATAACCAGCTGCATAAGTAGCAGTTGAGAATTTTAAAAAGACAACATAAATAGATGCCGAGTCAAGCTTTGCTTACCCCTTCATAGAAAACAACGAAAAATTCATAGAAATCCATAAAACAAAGAACCGAATAAGCAAGTCTTTTTCACCTGTATTTTGACTTTGTAGTATCACAGAGGCTCCTCCTCTAAGACCTTCAACCAGAACCATCAAAGGCTCCCAGAAATTTCACAGTACAACAGAAGATAAAACCTTTGTTAGTAGTACCTCAACATACCCAATTATCATCATCATTGCAAATCCAAACAAATAGATCCATATATTTACTACTAACAAACAAAATAGTTAATCAGCTCTTTCTTTCTCTAAATGTAAACACACATAAGTGTGTTATGTAACTGCTTTTGGGCTTCCGAGCTTGCTTTTTTTCAGTTACAAAACCACTCTTTGCTAATACCACCTTTTTGGGTTTCTAAAAACCGCTTTTTCTTGCTCATATTATCACCTGAATCAACGTTACCAAATCACCAAAACCGCTTACTTATTATTTCTGTTTATAAATATAATCGTTTCGTCTTCCCTCTATATAGCTGAAAATGAAAAGCTTCTTTCACTGACTTAATGGGACATTGCTCAGGTTAAAGTTTAACCACAGTTAAGCATTTTTACTCCTTTTTCTTTTCACCTTTTTCTTACACTTATTTTTGTTTATTTATTAGAGTAGTACTCTTTTTTTTTTTTTAGTTAAGTTATAGCCTATAGGTAATGGGAAAAGATTTTACTTTATAATCCGACGATTTTGCCACAACTTTTTCAACCGTTTTTCACGTTTTTGGACAATTTTATTCTCAAAGAATTAGAAAACATGCCAACAGGCAAAACCTTGTTTTAGGACTTATGAATAAGAAAATAGAAGTACTTATTTTTCTTTCTTTTCTGACTACTAATGAGAATAGAAAAAGAATAATGCACTATACTAATGACTTATAATTTCCTTAATTAATGAGATAATTATTATTTTAATTAAGAGACCCACTTAATAGCGGATTGGTGGTCTAAAAACATGCAATATTAGCGACATGACATCAAAGGATATGGTAGGATGCTTGAAGTCCTTCCACGACCTTTAATTAAAATTTTGAGATTCAAGCCTTAAAAACGGATTTTTATGAGAGTTTTATCCCCTCTTAGGGGTTATTCTGCACGAATACGAATTATTCATCGGATAAATAGATTAAATATCGGATAATTGAAAAAGGGTAACTTACCTAAATAGCTACTATTTCATAGCCACTAATGTGATATTGCTACATTTTTTAATATTACATTTCGTAGCTATAAGTCAATTGTACAGCTGTGTATTTCAGTGTATTTAAATACACGAAGATATACATTGATGTATCACTTTGTTTTGACTTTATTTGAATGTATTCGAGCTCCGATCAACAAGGTCGCCGGCACTGCGATGTCCGGCGACAACTAGATCTGAAACTGGTTGAATGTATTCGACAATATTTGAATGTATTTGAACTTCGGTCAACAAGGTCATCGGCTAGTATTATACTGCTATATAGTGTATTCGGGTTTATTTAAAAACATAAATTGACTGTATTAAAAAATGACGGGGTAAATTTGTATACAAACAACAAAATTTCATATACATTGTATTTACCGGGAAAAATTACTTACAAACAACAAAGTTTCCTATCTAAAAACCTCTAAGGTTCAGTTACACTGTATTTATACTAAAAAAATGAAGAATACAGTCAAATCCGATCAAATCTTTGGCGAAAATATAATATACATTGTATTTACACTTTAAAAATGGAGAATACACTCAAATCTAGATAGATCTAAGAAATACAAAAAAAAAATACACTCAAATTTAAGAAAATTCGGTAGGTTGGACATGGATTCCTGCCAGATATGACAACGGTGGTGTAGGGAGATGACGCGGAGGAGTCGGTGGCAATGATCGCCGGCAAGATAGGGAAGGTGCAACGGTTAGCGACTTCCCGAGGAGTGTGATGCTTGTGAAATTTAGAATATTGGTCATGAAAATGTGAGCTAGTTGAATAATTCTGTAACATAACAGAAATATGGTGGAGGGGGACATAAACTAATTAAACGTGCAAGTGCATTGGCAAAATGCATGCATCTCACTAGATGTGCAAATACAAGCATTAGCATTTAATACGTCATATCAATAGTTAGAGAAAATCAGGTTACGGTTCTCATTGAAACCCTTCACATTTTTCATATGACATTATTTATCTAATTTTAAAGATTTCATTGTCTTATGTAGCCACCCCTTTTATAATTATTTAAATTGAATCGATAATCGTTCCAATTTTTCTATTTTGTTTCGGATAATCATATTTTAATTGAACAGAGTTCCATACTCATTTTCATGGACAACATATCATTAAACTATGCTAATTATAGACCAGAGGGATACCTATTTATTTTGCCTTGAATGGAATAAGAACAATAGATGGTACTATGAAAAGTCAACTTTAACCACAGTTGGGTTAAGTAATTAAAGACATTGAGTGTCCTCCGAGGCATAGTCCAGTGGCAAAGCCTGGGCGCTATAAGACGCTCTGGCATGGGACAGCGTGAGTTCGATTCCCCGCAAGCACGAAGAAACTCTGCATGTTGGGGAATTTGACATTGTCTCATTGATCAGTTGTACGCTCCCAGAAAACTGGCCACCAGAGCACATCCCGCGATTTACCTGATAATAGTGTTGAAGGATCGGTGCTATTACCTCTGACGTGCAATACCAAATAAGAATCGCGCAGTTCAAAACCTAGATTATCAAAAAAAAAAAAAAAAATTAAAGACATTGAGTAAACTTGACCTGTACTATCAAAACAGTGGTGGTGTCAGGTGTGGTCCTCACATAACAGCTGCTAAGTGCATTTACGAGTGAAGCCCCCTAGACTATTGATAGCAGCCAAACATACACGAAATTTAATTGACATTATTCTACGATTAAGGATTAAATAATTTAAACGTTATTTATTTTAATATCATGGAACAACTAGAAGGCTGTTTTTATGTGTTAGATGATTAATGTATTTCTTTATGATTGTTTTTTAACATTCATTTTTATCTTTGGGTGCGGGCCTTCTCCAATCCTACTAATACGAAATGTTTTATGCATCAGTGTTCTATACCATGAATAAAATTACATAAAAAATTATGTTCATCTATTTATTGTATTGATGTACGCTTGACTATAATTTTTTCAGTCACATGCTTTTTGTACATAGGAGAAGATCTTATCTGGAAATTAATTTTTTAGATAAATCTTTGTATAAGCATATAATATATGATAATCATACATATATATCTAGATTGAAGCAAGTTGTATGACAAAATAGTTGTGCTACTTAAAAAGAAATCTTTTACTTTTTAAGTGAAACCATCATTTCTCTTTTGATGAGAATTGATCTCTTTCACAAATGTTTTCATTATGTTTTTGGCTTTCATATGATGTCCAGTATAATTTTTGAGATTTAATTAATTTAAGTTTATATGATTTTTTTTAATTTTAGGAAGTAAAGCGTTCTTTATTAAACATGATTCTATATTCCTAATTCAGAACTCAATATTTCTAATTAAAGATGAACAGATACTATCTCACTACCTCTGTCATCCCACACATAACGGGTAGAAATATTTGTATCATACAAATACGAAATATTTGCTCACAATAATAGTGGGTTTTGTAATGGACACAGTTAACTTTAACGACGTTATGACGGGGATCTATGCCGTCTTTTTTTTTTTTTTTTTGATAATTCAGATCTCCAGACTTGCGCCTGACTACGTTCTGGAGGTAATAACACCGATCCTTTAATACTACGATGTCTCTTTCTTTGTCTGCACTACGGCAGGCAACCTCTGTTGGTTGAGACTTGAGAGTAAACCCGGCAAAATATATTTCCTCCGTGATTTTCTATTTATCTTTTTGGTGGATGTCCGTTTTAGCATTAAATAAACCTTGTAAATGACCTAATTTACTCAAACTGCCACTGTCCTTTTAAGGCCCCACCTATTTGTAGGCTTCCTTCATCAGCCTCAAGTTTTTGCTCGACGCGCCTTTACGATAATGTGGTGCACTGTCCAGGACAACCTTTAATTCGAAACTTATGGAGTACTATTACATATAGTTGATTGCTAATATAATTATAATAAATAATATGGTTACTCAATTATTAAAAATAAGATAATAAATGTTATTTATATTTTGTAATTAATTCTTTTACTATTTGCAATATGTTTTTGTTTAATCACAAAAAAATTATTTTACCATTACTATATTGTGCTATATTGTACCAAATACACTCTTAATTAGTCATAAAGTTATTTTAATGATATGTCATACAATATTTAAAAGCTAAAAATAATAAACATCCCATCCATCAACCGGACTTGTCTTACAGAGATCTTTATATGTACAAGAAAATCTATATAAAAAATATAAAATTCTATTTACGCTCACGATCAAATTTGAAGTAATTTTATTTATGCGCTTAAAAATGTGGTTAGTGACCAATGAAGTTGTTGATGAGGTCTTAGATTCAATTTCTAGCCGCAATAAAAATATTACGTAATTTTATTCCATCTTTTTAATTTTTAGTCGACAGTTACTCGACTCGTATCTATGCTGATAAAAAATAAAAAATATATTTCATAATTAATAAAAAAAATACTGCAATCTGGCCTGAATATCACAAATAAAAAAAAATATCGTTTCCAGTTACTCAAATGTTCTTTGCAATAGTAGGTGGGTGCATTCTCTAAAGTCGGCAGTAGGGGAGAGTTCCTACCTTTAAAGCACCCGAGAGCGCCTGACTATTTTTTAATTTTGTGTGAGGAAATGGGTCCTACTTGACACGTCAGTATGGCTCAGTAATAATTGGTCGCCACGTGGGTTTGCCATAGTGATTCAGACGTGTCTATGTCTTACTAGTTTGCTTTCTTCAAGGCAAAGGACATTCTGTGTCCTACTTATTAAACACAAAGGCACCACATTTCTTTTTCCCATTCTCTTTTTTCTCCTTTTTTTTTTGTTAAATATTTTCATCTTTACTGTTTTTTAATATTCCTAATATTTTGGCAAAGTTTCAGACTTGATATTCGATACACCATAGTGAAAAAAGTTCCCTTTTTTCCTTTTTCTTGGACCTCCTTTTTTTCTTATATAACTTTCATTTTGGTGACTAAAAGAAATTGCTAGACATTATTTGAGCATTTTATTATTAAGATAAGAAAATTGCATGAACATTTATATTAATAAAAACCTATGCTTCAACCCAAAGAACTATTTTTGCAATCATTTCAATTACTCATATTTTCACTAACATAAGTTATTCATTCAATACGAAGTAAAAAGTTCTAAATTATGATAATCAACAAATCTAATTCTTAATGCAAATGTGGACATTGATTTTAATTATTTTTTTGGAAATGTAGATAAATACTAAAAAGATTATCATATCATTTATTTATATTTAATGATATTTTTAAAAAAATATTTGATGAAATTAATAACTTTCAAATAATAAGGGCGTCACGTTATTAAGGAAAAAGTTTAATTAAAATATTGTACCAAATTTGTGTACACTTGTTGAAAGTATAGAAGGATGAGTTGGTGAACATCACCCTAAACCTAAAGTACTTATAAATTTTCGATGCCTCCAAAAATAGGTATAGTGCGTTACTTTTATATTTCATGAAATTGTAATATCCACGTTTTCTCCTTAAAATGCAACAGATTCTTTATGCATTTTTTGGGGCATCAAATAAGGAGATAATGACAATCTAGATTCACTTTTTGTCCGAAATTATTCAAAAAATATGATAGTTTCGTTAAAAACTAGACATAGGTTGTTAGGTTGGATATGAATGTCATGAAAATGAAAAGCTTAAATGATAAGTACTTCATTCCTACTTTTTCCATTTCCAACATGAATATATAATTGGAAATCATAAAGGAGATTGGATAAATTAGTTTCTCCGCTCAAAGAAACACATTCATGGAGTTAATTGATAACCTTACATCAAGTATTTGAATTAACAAAGCAACAAAAACTATTACCCGCCCGAAATAAAAAAAAACGATAAATTAACTTAATATATCACATGTTAAATAATTATAACCAAAGAAATTAAATCCATTTACTAAATTATGGTTTAGTTAGGAGCTTGCATGGCGATTAAGAAAAGAGTTGAAGCTTGAACTGCATGCGTAGTACTCCTAAACATCGTAGGAATCAAGTTGAAGACACTTTTTTATAAAAAGGAATCAAAGCGGATCTCATGTCACTTTTCTTGACCATATAAGATTGATTTTTACTTGAAGAAAATTAAGATATAATGTTAACATAAATTAAAAGTAAAAAAGGTTAGCATTCAATTTGGAACAAGGAAAAGGAAAACTTATTTTCTTTGTGACTGAAATTAGCTTACAGTTCCAATCGATCCAAGACTCCTAAATATTACTCGTGAAACATGTTAGTTTCAATTTGGACAACTGATTGTAATATTTTATGGCAGAGAAATCACTATTTTCCCCTTCTTTGTTACTATTAGGGAAAAAGACATGGTGTGGCCACCAACAAAAAGAAAAATTCAGAAAAGTCCCTTTTTAAGATAATACACCGAAATACCCCTCAAGCCCAAACCAAAGATAAGCTTTAGTCAAAATCTAAAATTTCACTCTACACTCTCTACCATTTTCCCCTAGCCGCCACCGATGATATTGTTGGAAATTTACTAATGTGGAATAAAGTTTATCCCATTATTTATGACTCGAACAACTAGGGCCCCGCACATCGGAAACTTCGTTTCCACACACGTGCACACGTAGTGCCAAGTATCGCAAATTTCATTAGTGAAAGAGATTGGTACGTAAGTAATACGTTTGAGACATAGAATGATGGACGGTTATTGGCCAAATGACAAGTATTCCACGTTGGTAAACGAAGGAAAAAGTGTACGAAGTGTAAGATGAAACGAGTCGGAAATTGCAACGGAGCCGTGAAGGGCCGCGGCGCAACACCGTCGGAGCCGTGGCGCTAATTCGCAGAGCTCTTCGCTTCGGAGCCAGAATGCTGCGACGGAAAGATGGAAAGTTCTGACTTTGGGCTGGTTTTGGAGCATTGAATCTCCATTATTTGGCACATGAATTCAGCCATTATTTGGCTGAAGGTAACTCATCAATAAGTGCCATTACATGGCTATTGAAGGCCATTAGTTGGCTTAGTTGAGGGGTCATTTCCTTACACTATAAATTGAGGCATTTGGCTCAATTGTTCAACACTTGAGAAATTTTCTAAAATCTTATTCTTCCTCTCTAGCAAGTTTTCTATATTCAAAGTTCTTCAAGAGTAACACTTGAGTTTCTTTGCTCATTTGTTAAGTTGTTGTTGTATCTTGTGAGACTATTGCCCGACAACGTAAAAGGATATATACGGGGCAATCTTATCTTAAAAACAGAGTGTCATCACTCGACTCAACAAATCACAAGGAGTTTGTATCGTTCTTGATTTCGGTTTGTTGTAATCTTTAGTTTATCCTTTCTAGCAATTTGTAATATTTACTTACTTCTCATTTTCTGCAATTGTTGTAACCCACATATATTTAGTATCTGTGTCTTCTCTGTTGCCGTCTCTTCATCGACATCATTGCTTTGCCATCTCCGACGAAATTAGTCTCCATCGTCTCTAGCGGCGATGATCTCTTCCAAATCATCCAGCAGGCCAACCGTCTCCGGCGACGATGATCTCTTCGTTGATTTGCCATCTATTCACCTTGTAGAACTCGCCTCTTGACCCGGTCTACATCGTCATGTACTCACCGATGAAGATAACATCGTCGACACCGATTAGGGTTTTCATTAGTCGATGGTTAGAGAATTCACGCTTTAAGGTTTCGTTTGAGATAAACAACTAAAAATAAAGAGATAATATCAAACTCTATGGTAAAATCATCAGATCTATGGTCGTTTGATACAGATCTGGCCGGAAAAACTTTTCGGCAGTCTTTTTTTTTCTTCTTCGATAATCCTTGCCTTTGTAAATAGTGTATAATATGTGTATCATTAGTGTGTATACATTATACATTTATTATACTCAAATTACACAACAATGATACATTTTCTATACATATATCGTAGGGATACATATGATACATTTCTATACATATACTGTAGGGATACATATTCTATACATATGATACATTTTCTATACATATACAATAGTGATACATATACAACAATGATACAATTTATATAGATATGTTGAAATTAGTTGTAAAATAGCTAGAAAATAGAATTATTTTGAAAAGGCTAAAAATGCATTTTAAGATTTTTGAGTCATCAAATGTCAATAATTTCACTCGAATGATCATTTGTGTCATTTTCCCTTATTATTACGTAGAGTGAGGTGAGTGAAGATAGCATCTGGTTCGTTTGAATTGAATAAATTTTTTCATAAGTAGTATAAATTTATTTATAAGAACTTATAGAGATTATAATAATTAGTAAGTCTAAATCGATAACTTTTAAGGTACTGGGTTCAATATCAAAAATTGAAAATTGAAAATTGAAAATTGAACCACAAAATTTATATTTTAAATTCCCCTCCGTACCATATCATCATCAACAAAGCAAATGACTTCAAATAAATCAAACTCCTAGTACAATTCCTCCAATGGATCAATGTTCTCGTTATATCATCTATAGATTCTACAGCAAATCCAAGTGAAAAATCCTACTACTAATTACTCATTCGTCCCAATTTATGTGAAATCATTTGACTTGACACAGAGTTTAAAAAAGAAATATAGACTTCTGAAATATTGGTCAGAAACAAGTCTTATACTCCATCGGTCTCAAATTATTTGTCGCTTTTTTGGTTTACACGACCCTTAAGAAATATTAATTAAGAGGGATATTTGACCTACTTTACCCTTATTTATGTCTAAGTTATGATCTGTCTCCATTAAATATTTACTATATTTATGTGTTATCTTCATTAATGACAAAGGGTAAAATGAAGAAAAAATAATTAATTTTGTCTTGACCTTCTAAAACGACAAATTATTTGAGATAACTATTTTTAGTAACCACGAAAAATAATTTGAGACAGATGAAGTATAAATGTGTGGTTATAAATCATCTCAAAAGGTTGAATTGTTTCTAAATATAGAAAAATGACATTTTTTCCGGGACAGACCAATAAGAAAATTGTGCCACATAAATTGGTACATGGGGAGTAATATACACTATAGATTTCAAGCAAATAAAAGTTAAAAATTCTACTACTCGAAACTAGTTAATTTTCTAATCGAGATTTTCTCCATCAAACGCAACAAAGCTACTATCTCACCATATTTATACGCCTCCCAAATACTTCTTGAATGTAGCGAAGACAAACTCGATCAAACATGTTTTAGCAATAATAATATAATGGGGATTAATATTTACTAAAATTATAAATAAATTAACATCGTACAATAAGTGAGATTGACATTAGCCTTTTCGTACAGAATTATACATATTAGGGTGTTTTAAATGTCAAAAGACGTCTATTACTTCGATTTTTAATTGTCAAAAGTCGTCTATTACTTAGATTGTACTTTTAGTTTTGCTTTTTGACAAGAAATGCATTATACTCATATAATTGGCACAACCATCACGTAAATTTGTTACATTTGTGGTAAATTTTGACTTATTAGCTGGATCACAAAATGTCTTTTTCTTTTTCTTTTGTCCTTCACAACTAGTACATAGATATGATTAAAAAATAGATACATCTTTTTCCCATCACAATACACTGATCGAATAACGAATTATATGCTATAGAAGTTGATTATGACCTAAAATTGAACGGTATATATTAATCCAGAATATTCAGTCCAACATTTCATATACATGAATGAAATAAGTAAAGCTTGTTTCATGTTAAAAATAAAAATTGATACTGTTATCATTAGAGTTTGACGTGAAAAGAGAAAAAGGAAAAAGACGGCCGTTGATTTACTTTGAGTAATTAAACGAAAGAAGAATATTTTTACACTAAAATAACGTCAGTCAAGAATTTAATCAAGTACTTAATTAATAACCATAACACATGCAAATACAACGGTGGCGGATCCAAGATTTAAGGATCATGGGTGATTCATGTTTTTTAACATAAGTTGCTACCAGGGGTGGATTAGTGGAGGCCTAGAGTTCACCCGAACACCCTCGGCAAAAAAATACAGTGTATATATGTTGGAAATTTACTAATGTGGAATTAAGTTTATCACATTATTTATGACTCGAATAATTGGGCCCCGCACGTCGGAAATATCATTTTCACACACGTGCAATCTTAGTGTCAAGTATCGTAAATTTCGTTAATGAAAGAGATATTGGTACGTAAGTGAAATATTTGAGACATAGAATGATGGACGATTATTGGCTAAATAACAAGTGTTCCACGTTGGTAAACGAATGAAGGATTGTGCGAAGTGTAAGATGGTACGGGTCGGAAAAGGGTCGCGGAGCCGAGAAGGGCCGCGGCGCAGGAGCGCCGCGGTGCCCCCCTTGCAGCGCCGCGGCGCCTGAGTGGCAGTGAGGTTTTGGCTGAATTAGCGATGCGGCGCTAATGTGGTAGAGCCACAGCGCTTCATTGGCATTGACTGCTCGACGGAATCCCAAAAGGTTTGGTTGTTGAGGGGGTTTCAATGGCATTGAATCCACCCAATAATGGGGCATTTGAAAGACCATCTTGCACACCTATAAATTGAGGCCTTTGGCTCAATTCTATAGATGAACATATATGGACAATGAACAGAAAAACAAGTTAACAACACCACAAAGAGATCAGATTTTCCTGATACCAATCCTTCTCTTAGCAATCTTCATTATTCGTATTTTTCGCTGAGATCATTTGTGTAGGCTTTGCACACTTGATAGTTTGATGTTTCATCTTGGGAGACTATTGTCCATACTTCCGTAAAGCCTATTTACGGGGGCAATCTTGTCTTAAAGACAAAGAGTCATCTCTCGACTCAGCCAGTGGTGTTGTGTTTATCTAATTGGTTGCTAAGTGTTTCAGGTGTTAACTTAACAGACAAAGGACTCTAACCGTTCGTATTCTCAGCGGATCTACAAGCCACAAGTGCAACAGTTCATGTTCTTGTATTCCCTAATACAAGTTCCATATTTGAAGTTTCAATTCAAGATCAAGATATTGACAACTTGTTTTTGTCCTCTTTGTTGTTTATCCTTTCGATCACTGTAATAGTTATTTACTATTCCCGTACGTGCTTTACATATCCAACAATATATAGGATAGATTTTTTATGTTTATGTGCATATATTAACTTTTGAACACGCTAAATAAATGCAAAAGGTTAGCTCAAGTGGTCTAGGATGTTCAAAATTGTCTCTAGCATCCTAGTTTTGATTCTCAAGGATCCGCCACTGAACTTGCTACCGATAACATATACTTACGGACAACGAAAAGATGGGACAACATTAGGTCGGATTCTCAAGGACAATATTATTTTTTATATTTAGTTTTTATTATTTTTTTCGAACCCCCTGAGTAAAAATCATGTATCTGCCACTGGACTTGCTACCGATAACATATACTTACGGACAAGGAAAATATGAGATAAAAATTGTACTTTGAACATCATTAAAATTAAGAAAATAAAATGTTGGCGGGAGGTTCAAACACAAGTCCCCCCCAAGCGCCCAAACCCTTGAAGTTCCATCTGGAAACCAAAGCATCCAGCTATCTTTTTGGTTATCATGGTACTTTTTTAAGTTTTATACCCAATTTTCATATACTTCTTAAATAACTACATCTAATTTGTGTCGAATTTAACGGATGTTGGAGCACTACTAAAGTGCTCATAGGTTTGCCCCTGAAATACAAGTGTGCATGTGTATTATTAATCGCATTACAGTCAAGCATCTCTATAGCAATATCGTCGGTTCTGAGATTTTTTTCACAATACAATCAAATTTCTCTATAGCAACATAGTTGGTTCAGAGATTTTTTGATTGTTACAACAATGGACTGTTATATACCTATAAAAGTATTTAATATTTAAATAACATTTGATTGTTATAGGCATGAAGGCACATAAAATCTAATATTTCATTTTTATGTTATAAGAAATAACATAATTATTTAAATTTTAAATCTCAATGATATGCATACTTCACTAACTAAAAATTTAAGAAACTTTAATGCCCAAATCCTAAGCTTAATCACACCAGACCCCACGTTGTGGGATTTCACTGGTATGTTGTTATTGTATCCTTTGCTTAATCGCACTTTGTATAAAGAAAGGTAATCTTTTAATGATAAAATTATATTCATATAATATTTTTTATTATAAATAGTGTATTGAAGTATCAAAATATTTGGTTAGAATTTCTAGACATATTATTGGTAATCTTCAAGATTCTATTTTTATAAAGATAATTAATTAGTATTATATAATAAAAAATAATATAAATATTATATAGGAGTAATTTTACAAAGAGCATACAACTACAAATATTGTTATTGTTGTTATAGATAGGTAAAATATAATAAAAATAATATATTAAATATAAATTGAAACAAGTGACATTAGAAAGGATAAGAGCGGTTGTTCAGATGGTAAGCATTGTCCACTTCAACTCGAATATTGCGAGTTCTAGTCACCAAGGAAGCAAATGGGAATTTCTTTAGTTTTTTTTTTTTTTTTAAAAATATTAGAAAGGAGACAATTTGTATGCACAAAATATTAAAATATAATTATACGCCGCACGGAGGGAGAATAATATTTGTGAGTGGGAAAGGGTGGAGTCCAAATCATGGGTCTTAACTCTTAAGTACTGTTAATTATTTTATTGAGTAATTAACCTTTAAGCCGTCCTTATATTAAGCTTTAGCGTTTCACTTAGTTTAGACAATGGAGCAATTGTATATATCAATCACAAAATAATTGTAAATCATAAATCATCCTCTCTTAATTAGGATTGCGTCATGAACCCTTGTTTCCTGGAAACTCACTTTTACATGGCACTTTCAGTGTGACCAGCCTTTTTTTTTTTTTTTTTGCTTTCACAACTTTAGATTAGAACTTTTATAATAAATGAAAGATCTAAATTATCTATATTGATAGTGTGAAAAATTTAATAATATCAAGCATAATTTATATTAGGTTACCTACTTTATTTTTCAGGTTATAAAGCATATTGTGTTTGTTATAAATAGTTACTATTAGTGTAGGTAATTATATCTGATGGTATAAAAATATTACACGCAATCAGTGCACAATATTTTAAAACTCAAATCAATTATATGCCTTTTTCTTTAAGAAAATTTAGCAATTTATTTAATACATAGTGCATGTGGGGAGGGGGGAAGCTATGTGTGAAATGAATCAATGATAGGATGCATCATTGTTATCTATTAATACTTCTTTTTAAGCCCTTTCTAAAGAATATTTAAGAGATGAAGTATAGAATGTGTTTTGAAGACCCCAACTTTTTTCAATCTTGAAAACGAGATTTGATTCCTCAACTTTATAATTTGCATCTTGCAAACATTAAGCAACTGACTCTTTGCAATCTTAACCCCTCTTTCTCTCCAGATCTTTATTTTTAACAATATTGTTTGTTTTACTTTACAAAAATCACATAAAAACGTACAGAAATTTCATTAGTAGGTAAGCTACGGCCACAATGAAGAAAAATCTACTATAGCATTTTAGAAGCAAATTGTATTTTAATTTGATATCGAGTTTTTTCATTAGTCAAGTAAATTCATTATAAAAAAAAATAATAGGGAGTGTGACAAAAATTATGTCATCCCTGCCACTATATACTACATGTGTACAACCTTCCTAAGCCATTATACGCCTTGTATACGGTTGTGTCTGCCTCATATATGCCTCGTATACATCCCAACCCCCCCCCCTATTGTTTTCTCTCTCCTATCCGATCTCCGGCAGCCACCATGGTCGGAAACCACCACGGATATAGTTGTGGACAGAGGTGCAGCGCTGGCAGCAGTGGGAGAGCTGGGAACTGGGCTTCCAGCTTGAGCCCAGCAGCTGTGGCCACCAGACATAGCCCAGAAGATGCGACCCAAGTCCCAGCAACAGTGCAGCTCGACCAACTGTTGGGTCAAGGCCATTCGGCCCACTAACCTTCTGGCCAGCAATGGCCTAACAGCCTGAGTTCCCATCCAACGGCCCACAGAAGCCGGGCCCAATTTCCTGGGGCCCACTTCTCTACTCCGGACCTTCCCCAATCCAGTTTGGGTTAGGCTTTCGACACATCGACTCATCGAAGTCCGATAATGCGTGGTATATGGATACGGGCGCCACGTCTCACCTCACCAACAATTCTGGTAATCTTTCTCAAATGCGTAATTTAAATACTCCGCAATCCATTATAGTCAGAAATGATCATAGCATTCCGATTCAAAGGTTTGGCCACACACTAACCCCACCATCGCATCCCCACTTCTCCCTTAAAAATGTCCTATATGCCCCGAACATTATCAAGAACCTAATCTCCGTTAGAAAATTAACCACCGATAATTCCGCTTCAAATTTTGACCCATTTGGGTTTTCTATAACGGACCTCCGTACCAGGAAACTCCTTACGAGGTGCAATAGTGAGGGGGCCTCTATCCTTTCCTATCCACGCCCGGTGCCAGTGTCACCCCTCCCACATCTCTAGCTACCCTCATCACTTTTCCTACCATTTTAACAACAATATCTCCCTCAACATGGCATAATAGACTTGGTCATCCGGGTTCTCACATTTTTGTTCTCTTAGAAACCGAATTTTATTCTAATGTAATAAAGAGAATCATTCACATAGTTGCTCCTCGTGTCATCTAGGGAAACACGTTAGACTACCATTTAAGCCTTCTACGAGTATTACTTTCTCATCTTTTAATATTATTCATCCAGATTTATGGACTTCTCCCATAACTAGCAACTTAGGCCACAAATATTATCTGGTATTCTTGGACGATTTCTCTCACTTCCTTTGAGTCTATCATCTCAAACTCAAATATCAAGTGTTCTCCAAATTCATTGAATTTCGTACACTGGTTAAAACGCAATTTGAAAAAGACATAAAAAGTTTCAATGTGATAATGATCGTGAGTTCAATAATTTCCTATTTCATAAATTTTGTGCGGCTAATGGCATGATCTTTCATTTCTCGTGTCTCCATACCTCCCCTTAAAATGGTAAAGTCGAAAGAATTCTCCACACCATTAATAATATGACTCGTACCCTCTTTTTTCATACATCTCTCCCCCTTACTTTTTGGGTATATGCATTAAAAATGGTAGAATACATTCTCAATATTTTACCTACTCGTACGATTTAAAATAGGACACCCACCGAAATTCTCTACCGTCGGACCACTACCTATGACCATCTTAGAATTTTTGGTTGTCTATGTTACCCTAATCTGACATCCACGGCCTCCCACAAATTGACCCCCAGATCTACTCTGTGTGTCTTCCTAGGCTTCCCATCGAACCATGGGGGGTACTTGTGCTATGAACTATCCACCGACAAAATCATAATCTCACGTCATGTCACCTTTGTCGAGTATATTTTCCCGTTTGACAACATTAAAAAATTTTGAGTCAATAATTACAAAATTCTTGATGATTCTGACACATCATCGCTTGTCCACCAAGCTCTCCGTCATGCTACCACTGTTCCAGCACCAGTCAGCATTCTGTCACCACCACCTCCCGCCACTGCCACTACCGGTGGTCTATCAGGCAATCCTCCAGCTTGTACCGCCACTATTACCCCCACGTCTCCGTCTTTATCACCTATTGTTGCAACTTCCGGCAGCGTCTCCGCTTCCTTGTTATCATCTCCGACCACGCCTCTGACTTCCCCTACTGCCACCATTACCACCGGTTATCGGCGCATCATCACCCATCACGATTGGTCACATCCCATCCACCATCCGACCACCATCACCGATTTCTAAAGTGTTACTGCCATCCTATGCCACCATTTCGGCCAACCTGATTGTACCCACCACTAACACCACCACTGCTCCAGTAAATCGAGTTAACTCCAGTACATGTACACAGAACCCCATCGACAAACACCATTCACCGTCCCGCGCTCGGTCAGGTCATAGCCCAAACCCACCCGATCAGACCACATCCCCGACCCCAACCAACCAGATTTGACAACCCATCACCACCGGCTCTACCCCGTACACTGTCGACTACACCCAACCCCCGCTCTAGATAACTACTGCCACCGGTACCCCTGACCCGACATCATCCCCACATAACATACCCACCACTGCCCCCCTCCCCCACCATATGGAAACTCGTGCCCAACACAAGATTTTCAAACCCAAAGTCCAGTTTAACCTATCCGCACAAACCGTATCCCCAATTCCCAAAAGCCCTAAATTAGCCAAACTAGACCTTAATTGGAATGCAGCCATGCATGAGGAATTTAATGCTTTAATGAAATAACACACTTGGGATTTGGTACTTAGATCGGATGGGGTGAATGTGATCCGTTGCAAGTGGCTTTTTCGTCACAAATATAGAGACAGTGGTGATCTAGAGATATATAAGGTGAGACTTGTGGCTAATGGCACAAATCAGCAGGAGGGTATTGATTGCGGTGAGACGTTTAGTCTGGTTGTTAAACCGGCTACCATTCGCATAGTCCTGAGTATTGCTATGGGTAAGCATTGACATATTCATTAGCTTGATGTGAAGAATGCATTTCTACATGGGGATTTGAATGAAACTGTCTGCATGCAACAGCCGCCTTGTTTTTTTCATCCAGCAACCCCTCAGTATGTATGTCATCTCCGTAAGTCACTTTATGGTTTGAAACAGGCCCCTAGAGCGTGGTATGATTACTTTGCACAGTACATCATGAAGATTGTGTTTGTATGCAGCAAGTGTGATAACTCTCTATTTATTTTTCATAGAGGTAGTAGCATTGCTTATTTGTTGTTATATGTGGATAACATCGTGCTTACTGCCTTTTCGGATTTATTGAAAAATGAGATCATTGCATTGCTTAAAGCCGAATTTTCTATGACTAACTTGGGGAAGTTGATTTACTTTTTGAGAATATCCGTGACTAGATCTGCAGATACTATATTTTTGTGTCAGCGCAAGTATGAATATGAGATAGTATACATGACTAAAATGACAAACTGCAAGTTAACGTCCACTCCGGTTGACTCAAAATCAAAGCTTAGTGCCATTGATGGTGACCCAGTGTCTGATCCTACCCTTTACATGAGTCTAGCAGGTGCACTATAGTGTCTTATTTTCACCAGGCCTGACATTGCTTATGATGTTCCGCATGTATGCTTATTTATGCATGGCCTAGGGAGCCTCATTTTACTGCCATTAAGCGTATCATTCGATATGTTAAGGGCACACTTGTTTATGGATTGCATCTATACCCTCAGCATCGACCAAGTTGCTATCATATACGGATGCTGATTGGGCAGGCTGTCCGGACACACGACGCTCCACCTCCGGGTACTGTGTGTTCTTAGGTGATAATCTCATTTCTTGGTCTTCCAATGACAAGCCACATTATCCCGTTCGAGTGCAGAAGCAGAGTATAGAAGCGTTGCAAATGTTGTTGCTGAGATCTGCTGGCGAACCAAGCACATAGAGATGGATATATTCACGAAAGGTCTTCCTAGACAGTTATTCCTCTACTTCAGATCCAGTCTAAACGTCTTGCCTCCTCCCGCTCCAACTGAGGGGTGTATTAGTGAATATTATTTAAATATTCACCATATCTCATGTACTTATTAGTGATGTATAATTATAGTAGAAATAAGATCCCTGTTGTATTAGGATTTCACATTGTACACACACGCACTATATATATATATATATATATATATATATATATATATATATATATATATATATATATATATATATATATATATATATATATATATATATATATATATATTTGTATTAATGAGAAACACTCTTTAAGAGAGATTAATACAATTCTATGGTGTACCATTACATAGATATTGCACAAGATAAAAGGGTCAGAATTGGTGCAAATGATTTTCACCTATTTGAATTTAATAAAAAAAAATAAAGTTTCATGATAGTTTCTTAAACTCATTGGGATCATGATAATATTTTGGACAGCAATGGCATGATTAGATGCTTAATTTATCAAATATATATTCTTGGCGTGAGAGATAAGTAATTTTTTATATGTTAATTGCAATTGGGTAAATTTTCCACTACAAGCACATAGACAAAAACTCAGTTTGAAATTCGATTTGTTTAAACTTAACCGAGAACAGAATATATCACGAATCGTTAATAATGGTAAAATAATTAAGTTTGTCTAATATTGACTCCTGGCCCCTTCCAAAGGTTAAGGACTTGGATTTCTCTAATCACTCCAAATCAAAGAATAATTAATGATAATTATAATAAAAAAATAAAGTGGAATTAACCACAACTTATCATTATCATCAGTAGATTCCAATTGGATTAGCAAGATTTTATACCTGGAGATATTATTGTCAAAATTATTTAAGATAATTATATTCGACGGTGCATCTGAGGAAAGTTCAAAGTGAAAATGGAGAAAACAGTGTTAAACTTCCCATAGTCTTTGTTGCTATAATATTCTTGTTTAGCTTAAATTTATTCTTCTTTGATTCCTTCTCCCAATGTTTTTTTAATTCTAAATATTATTCTTATTTATTAAGGGCATGGAATATCCACGGAATCTTCTATAATTTCTTATACATTGGATTGTTGATCAATCATGGGACCACGTTAAAGTTCTGATCAAAAAACACATCTTAAATATCATATTTTTTTAATTTTCTATCTAAACTATCAGATGTGAGAGTTTTCTACCTAAACTATCACCAATTAGTTTGAAAACACACCTCAACTATCAGTTTTTCACTTTTAATGAGTCTTTTGCAAACTAGTTAGTGATAGTTCAAATAAGAAAAGTGAACAACTGATAATTGACATGTGTTTTGCAAACTAGTTATTGATAGTTTATGTGAAAAACTCTCACACATGATAGTTCAGATAGAAAACTCAAAAAAGTGATGCTACTGGAAGAAAGATTAGAGACAATAGATTAGTAATTATTTGTGTTATGACTTATGAGAAATCACTCCAAGACTCCATGAAGGATTTAAATTTTTGAAAATAACTAATGGCTTGAAGTTTGTTAAACTGCTAATTAAAAAGTAGTTAGGCGGTTCTTGCCTTCTTGGATTTTTGTTTTGTTTGTACAAAAGAATAATTTTGAAGAGAAGTTATGTGTTAGGATTAGAGGTTAAGAATACATTTTTCTGAAAAAAGATTATGGAGTAATTTTTATGAAATATCTTTAGGTTGGTTTTAGTTTTTGAAAAAGAAACTCTGGTTTAACTTTCGGCGGACTGTTAGAATGTCTTTAATATGGTGGGCAAATGTTATCAAAACTATCAATAAGTTGGTTTTAATTCTTAAAATAGAAACTCTGATTAAATTTTCTGTAGCTGTTAGAATGTCTTTAATAGGGTGGGGGAAATGTTATGAAAACTATATTTAGGTTGGTTTTTAATTTTTTTTAAAAACTCACTTATTTCTTTTTTATTGCAATTTCTGAATTATTATACTAAATCCGATTTAACTTTCAGGAGCTGTTAACATATCCTTAATAGGGTGGAGAAATGCTTTTGTCTCTTAATTATCTAGTCTTGAACAATTTTCATTTTATGATCTTGATTCTGGATTAAGTTAAACTCATCACTATTTTCTTTTACATGAATTACAATATTTTTTTGTTTTTAAACTACGGGGTTTTAGTTTTGATTTTTCACAACTTCTCTACACCAAATAGACTCAAGATGTATATTAGCATAATTATTTATTATTTTTAACATGCACTATGGTACCCCGGTGCAAAAGGGTAGATGATTAGTTCATTGAACAATTATAGAAAAATTTAAACAAGTGAATTAGTCAACAAACAGAGAAGTGCTGGGGAAATTGACCTAAAAAGAAGAATAAAAATCCAATAGTTTTTTCCAAATAAAGGTATTAACGGCTTCCAACGAGCCACCCAACAAATTCGTTGGTTATTTTTAGCTGGGGAAATTCCTTGGAAGGTGGATTTGCAGAATATTTTACCACTTTTCTCATCATCTTAATAATGAGTCTATTAATAGAAAGGAAGAGAAACAGAAATATTCCAACTATACAAGTTGCTCGGAAAAGTACTTCCGTATTTTCAATTCAGAAAATCTCTTACAACAAAAACTAGGGGTGAGCGGGTCCGGATACCCTAACATTTTTGAACTATCCGGACCCTACCCGATAAAAGATCGGTTCTTAAATTTACTATCCGGAACCTACCTGGACCTGCAGGATCCGGGTAGGTTCCCGGGTACCCTGTAAATAAAAAAACACAGATTAAGCAACAGATTTTTAGCCTATGAGAATAAAAAAGAGTTCTAAATAATTTCACCCAGTAGTTTTTAGCCTGCAATCGGAGTTTTTAGTACCATTATAAGAAGTTTTAGAAAACTTATTCATTGTAGAAAAGCTAATTCTGTAACAAAAACCTAAAATTGCAAGCCAAATTTGACACTCAATTAATTGAACGTGTTGATTTCAAAATAAATTTGAAAATATCTGAATTAAACTTATTTTTGTGTTCATAAGCTCTTCGATACAAAAGAAATTTTTTATTATACTAGTAAATCCCTAAATTTTATCTTCACAGCTACAAAAATATACACAAATTTTAAAAATAGATTTACATTTCAAATCAAAAGTAATACAAATTGAAGATGAGTATCGCCTGAAATAGAACAGAATCATAAGATATTAAAAAGAAATTGAAGAGTTAGATATGAACTCATATGCATTTCAGGAACGACGTGAACACAACCAAGGAAGAGAAAGAGGCAAAAGTGAAGCTTCAACGACGACAACGATGAAAGTACCTGAGAGAAAGCTTCAACAACGACGACGATGAAGCTCGGCGGTGTAGCTAAAACACCATTGTTATTGAGAGAGAGTTTTGAGTGTTTTCTCTTAGGGCACAAAGAGCATTCTAGAATAAATGGGTGAAAAAACTGAAATATTTGCGTCTTGGGGTGGGGAAAATCAATGTGCAGGCGTGCAACAAACAATTTTGGAGAAAGTTAAAAGTGGTCCAAATGTTTCTCAAAAAAGTAAAAATATTTAATATTTTATAGGTTTCAGGTATCGATTCCGGGTCCGGGTACCCTGTCTCTATTTGACGGAACCGGACCCGGACCCGACATTGATCGATTCCTAATTTTACTACCCGGATCCTACCCGTTATTATAATATATCTACCCGGAATCTACCCGTTAATGTCGGTTTCGATCGGGTATCTGGGTACTTGTACCCGTGCTCACCCCTAACAAAAACAACCATAACAAAGGACCAAAAAATTATATTTAATATAATATAACATGAAAAATTGGTTCCACAAAATATATGAATATTATAATAAAATATTGTTATAGAGGATGACCGTTATAGAGAGATCTGATTGTATATTACAATTGTCTCTATTTAAAAGGACCAACTTTTTTATATATCTCAGCTAAAATAACTTCCATTCACCAATAGTAAATCGACAAATGTGTTCAAGAAATGTGACATTATTCTCCTTATTTTTCTTTAGACCATCTTTCTTCTAAAGTGTATTACCTTACTAATAAAATTAACGGGGAAAAACAGAAAAAGGGATTGGATTTGCATATCTCTCTTGGCCAAACATAATATTTAGGGCCAGGTAACTTTACGCCTACTTTGGTGAATTCTAAGCACTAATAAATCAAGTGTTGGTCAAAATTAGGTACATTCACCACTTGAAAGGTTGTTAATTAGTCAATTCCCCAGTATCTTCTGATTGGGTCACCTAAGTTTGGTGCTCCAAAAGTTGGCTACATCATCATGGATTTTACAAACTTCTACATAATGTTTTGGCAACTTTCCTTCCACCAATTCTGCCACTTACTACACAGCTTTAGAATAACCAAACACTCCTTAGTCCAGAAAAAATGTTAAGACTACACTATTTTTCTTTAAAAAAAATTGATATCCGAAATTCACTCAAATAATTAATTCGGACTCGTATTTACAAGGAGTCCGAACCCTTGAAGGCTCATTAAAGGGTTGCATATTTACAAGGAGTTTCACTATTCTTAGACTTAAACATGAGACTTCTGATTAAGTAGAAAATGATCATATTCATCACAGAACGCCTTATGGTGATGTTTGGTTACAAGAGGACAATTAACTAATATATTTTCTTTCGGAAATTATTGATAATTTACAAGATATAAATTTCCTAGTTGAAATTGAAATATAATTTTGGACGAAATTAAAAAAGCAAATCTAAAAAATTATTCGATCTTTCTAATTTTACTTCATATTTTTCCTTGTAAAACAAAAGAAATTACCGAACCAATAGTTATTTTTTCCTTCCACTCCACAAATTAGCACACATGTCCTTTTTATCCCAATCAAACTTAGGGCAAAATTATATAACTTGAAACGATTAAAAATAGGGTATTGAAGTGAAAGTTGTTGGAAATTAGCCTTTGGTGGGAGTTGCGACCGATTAACTTTAATGGCTTAAACACTAGTGTTACGTATGTTGGAGAATCTGGTTCTTCACACATGCATGATCTACTAAGTACGTAGATAACCGTAGGGCCAAGAATCGTCAAATTTCATTGAGAAATGAAAGAGATATTGGTTCACGAAGTAAGGTGTTTGAAGCATGGAAAAGTGTGGTGTGTGATTAATTCTCCCTCATCGGTAGAGGAAGAAAGAATTGTTGTGTATATAAGACTCGAAATTGGTTTTGGGTTTGGGACCCCAAGGGGTATCCCATGTGTTTAAAGGAGGGAGGACCTAGATGTGCTTCGGTTCGAGGAAAGACCACACACGCGTCGCCCGCCCGTCCGGTCCGGTTCCGGGTTCTCGGGCCCACGGGCCTTCTGATATTATCTTTTTGGGCCAGAGAACTTTGCCAGAAGTACAGTTTGATCCCAGAAGTTTCAGATGTACAGTTTGGTCCCTGAAGTTTTCAGAAAGTCAGAATTTGGACGGTCAAAGCAGAAACGCCACAGCACTCAATTCAGCCATTTATTTTGGCTGAATTACTCCTCCTATAATGGTCAATCCGTTGGTGTTCTTACCATTTATTTTGGTGACATTACTACCTCCATAATGGCCATTACTTGACCAGTAATGGGACTTATGGAGGCAGTTTTGCTGCTCCCCCCTCACCTATATAAACACCCCTTACACCATTGTTGAGGAGACTTACAATATACACGAAAATACACAAGCAAAATAGTTTCTTCCTACATCTTCCAAGCATCATTTCGTTACTCAATATTCTTCACGGTAGCATTTGAGTTTCCTTTGCTCAAGTGTTCCATTGCTGTTTTATCTTGGGAGATAAATTGTCCAGGACGTATAAATGATACATACAGGGCAATATTGTCTTAAGGACAGAGTGCCACACTCGACTCAGCAAAAACAGTTTTTCAGTGTTTTTCTTGTTCATCTTTGTAATTTTCAATTTTCTAATTGAATTGTAATTTCAATTCTTAAATAAGCAGTTACTTGTAATTTTCGTTCCCGTAATCCTTTGTAAAGCGAACAGAAGTCAGGCAAGCGTGAAGATTCATAGCATTGCAGGGTCTATTTTTAATTTATACTATGTGGAACAAAAGTACTTAATCATGATTAATATATTATTGAACTCCAATACCTCATGAGCTATAAAGTTAAGCAAAGAGGGGTTGACGTGGTGACACCAATTAAAGTCACTTATTGGAGAGCACTAAATTATTGTGATGTAAATCATTACAAAGGTCATTTTTTAATTCAAAGAGGAACACATTTCAAAAAAATCAATATGTAAATAATGCAATTTTACAAGGTAGTTACCTTTAGGGCTCGT
Source organism: Anisodus acutangulus (assembly GCA_029783415.1). Lineage (NCBI taxonomy): Eukaryota > Viridiplantae > Streptophyta > Magnoliopsida > Solanales > Solanaceae > Anisodus > Anisodus acutangulus. The sequence continues at coordinate 26,497,886 of CM056510.1, read as the reverse complement.
TTAGATAAATGATAATTAATCCCGGAATTAAACTTGATGTTTGGTTGGGATAATTCCCCCGAAATCGTAGTGTTATTTTTATTATTGTGGAAAGGTGGAATAACAATTTCGGAATAACTAATCCTGAAATAACTTATTCCTCAGCCAAACAACCCCTTTAGTGTATTAGGGTTGTTCGATTGGTGAGCTTAGGAAAAATAATCCCAGTACAAATTTGGTATCTTTCGTCCTTTGTTGTCAATTATGAGCTATATGACTATTATGAGAAGATAATAGAAATGGTCCCTTATATTTGTGGGAGATTCAAAGTAGTCTCTTAAATATATTTTAAGCAGTTTTGATCTTTTACGTTTGTCAAGAATGTTTCGTCTTCATCACATATTTAACAAACTCTGTTTATTAGATTCGACGAAAATATGAAGAGAAATTTTTTTTAGCGAAAACTCACATTTGAAGGTGAAATTTCTGCTATTTTTTGTCTATTTTCAAAGTCTGATACAATTGAGTTCAATTTCTGCTATTTTTGGTCTATTATTACAGTTTTTTGTGTTGCAATTTCTAGAATTCGAGGGAACTTTCCTGATATTCCTAGTTAAATCTTCTTTCTCACGGTCCCGCTCAAATCTAATAAAAAACATAGAATCTGTTAAAATATTAGATGCAAATTAAAAATGTTCACTTTTGATAAATTTAAAGGATAAATATGTTCATCAGTATATTTAAAGGACGTATTTTGAATCTACCCAAACATAAAGAACCATTTCCCCCTTTTCTATGAGTATTAACATTATAATCTACTTAACTGGTTTATGAAATAAACTACGGACTACCCCCAAGTATTTCATGTCGACTATGGCGCATGCATGTCAATAGCATGATGTTAGAAAGAGAAAGCCTTCTTGTGTGGAAAAAACATAATGTAGTACCATTTATTTTATATTAAACCTTACCATGAGGGTTTAATATAATTAAAATTCAAATGATGCTCCTTTACTTATCACAGTACTATTCCATTCAAACTTGTTAGAATAATTATGGGGCAATTCCAAAATTATCTCTAATCACTATTAATCATGTAAATTAGTAATATTGTAATATTTTTAATTTAGGATGATTGTAAATTAATATATAATATTTTAGACTAATTAAATAAGTTTTTCTTAAGACTGACATTATACTTTTGTATATATACTTTACCATTGGAATGAAATCACTTAAGGAATCAATTTCACTCATGGTATCAAGAGCGATCCCCCCCCCCCCTCCCTTACCCGATTTTTTTCTTGGTTTTTCGGCCACTTTTAACAAAACCCTAACAACTTCAACACAAACCCTAAACTAAACCACCCCAGCCCGTCGGCCCTTCTTATTTTTCTCTCTTTCTCCCTTTTCCCAAACCCTAGCCGACACTTAGGGTTCTCCAAATATATTCCACCAAACACAAAACAATATTCTCTTCTTCTTTTTGGTCGTATTTTGTTTGTCGTGTGGAGAAACTATGGCCGAAAAATAAAACTTTCATCATGCTCTTGCCGTCAATAACGTCAAGAACTTTATTTCCATAACACTTGAAATGGAAAAAGTAAAATACACCTCTTGGGCGGACTTGTTCAAAATTTATTGCCGCACTTATGAGGTAATAGACCATATCATCCCTTCCGAGTCATCATCGGACACCCCTACGGTGGACAAAAGGCTATGGTCCCGTATAGATGCTATAGTCCTTCAATGGATTTATGGCACTATATCAAACGATCTTTTACATAACATACTAGAGCCGAACTCTACAGCTCAACATGCGTGGTAATGTTTACAAAACATATTTCAAGATAACAAAATTTCTAGGGATGTATATCTTGAACACCAATTTACTACTGTTAAATTAGATGATTTCTCCAACGTTTCAGCATATTATCAAGAATTGAAGGTGCTCGCAGACCAACTATCAAACGTTGGTTCGCCGGTAACAAATGAATGGTTGATTCTTCAGTTGATTGCAGGGTTGAATGAACAGTATTATGGAGTTGCTACATTCATTCAACGGAGTAATATGTTGCCTCTTTTCTATGAGGCTTGTTCGAGGTTGATTCTCGAGGAAATAAGGAAAGCAAAACAGGCATCCTCTGGAGCAGTCACCGCCGGAACTGCTCTCGTCTCCACCAACTTATTTTCCACGAATTTGCAGCCACAAAATTCTGGTTCGGGAGGCAATGGAAATCGCAACAATAATGGTAAAAAAACAGGGTTCAAACCGTAACAATAACAAAGGAAAAATAATGGTGGAAAAGGACGGGGTAGGGCGGCGGAAGCTGCCACGGCAAAGAACCATCCGGCAAGGCGATGCTCAACCAAAGGGCGACCAACGCCCATCCCATCAGAAATCAATGGGGACAGTACCCACCGTGGGCTGCCCCACCATGCCCCTATCCAACGTTGACATGGGCTAGACCTCCCTCTTCAAATCGCAAACCCGGAATTCTAGCGTCCACGATATGCATTTGCGGCCCAGGCACCATCTTCTGTCGACTATGCACCCACTGACATTGAACAAGCCATGAACAACATGAATCTAAGTGTTTCAAATGAGTCGTGGTACATGGACACAGGGGCTACGTCCCACATGACGACATCTCAAGGTAATCTCTCATCTTATTTTAATATGAGCAGTAATAAAAATATTATTGTCGGCAGTGGGCAGAAAATTTCAATTCGTGGATTGGTCAGGTAAAACTACCACCTCCACACCACCATTATACTTGAAAAATATCTTACATGCACCAAAACTAATTAAAAACGTCATATTTGTTAGACGTTTTACAATTGACGATAATGTTTCTGTGAATTTTGATCCGTTAGGCTTTTCTGTGAAGGATTTTCAGCGAGGATGTCACTAATGAGATATAATAGCACGGGGGACTTGTATCCCATCACTACTATTTCCAACAAACGCTTGACCAAACCATTAACATTTGCCGCCATTTCTCCTATTATATAGCACAATCGGTTGGGACATCCAGGAGCACCAGTTTTCAATAATATTAGGAAGAATAAATTATTTTCTTGTAACAAACTTTTGGACTCTTCTGTTTGCCAAACTTGTGTATTTGGAAAACATGTTAAGCTTCCTTTTGCATCATCTACTTCACATACCCTTATGTCATTTGATCTTTTGCATTGTGATTTGTGGAAATCACCAGTTTTGAGTTCTGCAGGTCATAAATATATGTTCATTTTAGATGATTATTCAAATTTTCTGTGGACATTTCCCTTAGGAAATAAATCGCAAGCCTACACCATTTTTAAACAATTTAGTGTTTTTATCAAAACTCAATTTGACAAATTCATTAAATGTTTTCAATGTGACAATGGAGGAAATTCATAAATGCCCAATTTAAAGATTTTTATCACCAAAATGGGATGTCTTTGCGTCTTTCATGTCCACATTCATCACCACAAAATGGGAAGGCAGAAAAAAAAATTCGAACAATTAACAATATGGTTCGCACTCTCCTTGTGCATTCGTCCACACCACTAAATTTTTGGCACCATGCACTTCAAATGACCACATATCTTTTAAATATTATTCCTAGTAAACTTCTCTCCAATGTGTCACCTACACAAATGTTGTACTACCGTCTCCCATCGTTTAAACGTTTAAGGGTTTTTTGTGTTTGTGTTATCCTTTGTTTCCATCCACAACTATTAACAAACTTCAAACACGTTCCACTCCTTGTGTATTTTTGGGATACCCACAAAATCATAGGGGATATAAGTGTTATGATATGACAAATGGGAAGATCATTATTTCTCGTCATGTCATTTTTGATGAGTCTACATTTTCATTTGCTAAATCTCACGTCGCATCCTAACATTCATATGATTTTTTGGACGACGGAATACATCCAATTGTGAATTACCATTTAAACACCCAAAATAATATGGGGTCAGCCTAAACATCACAGCCTAACGTCCCAGCCCAACCACAAAATGTGACTGGGCCAGTCCGAGGAGCAGAGGTCACTACCTCTCTTCCTTTGGTGTCGGCCCAATCCATATTTAGTGGCGGGCAGGTCCAACGAAGGGAGACCTCTACTCCACTGCCTGTTCCACTCACCCAGCCCACTGTTTTGGCCCAACCTTAGACAGCTACTCAGCCCACTAGCATAACCGACAGCCCAACTCCCCAACCTCGGACCATTGAAACCCGTGCAATGCACGAAATTTTTCACCCTAAGCATCATTTTAACCTAACAGCTTCAGTCCAACTGTCACCACTTCCAAAAAATCCCAAAGCAACCTTATCAGACCCGAATTGGAAAATTATCATGTTAGACGAATTTGATGCTCTTATTAAAAATAAGACGTGGAAATTAGTGCCACGACCATCTAATGCAAACATAATATGTGGGTCTTTTGTCATAAAAAAATTCTCATGGCTCTTTTGCGAGATACAAAACTTGTCTTGTTGGTGATGGCAAGTCTCAGCAGGTTGGCGTGGATTGTGGTGAAACATTCAGTCCGGTGGTTAAGCCAGCAACTATCAGGACTGTTCTTATCCTGCCACTTCAAAATCTTTGTCCATTCATCAGTTGGATGTCAAAAATGCATTCTTACATGGTCACTTACATGAAACAGTGCGCATGCACCAACCTTTGGGTTTCTGAGATTTTACTCATTCGGATTATGTTTGCCTGTTGAAGAAATCCTTATATGGTTTGAAACAAGCTCCCCAGGCATGGTATAACAGGTTTGCAGGATTTGTTTCCAAATTGGGTTTCTCTCACAGCAAGTTCGGTCAGTCATTATTCATTTATAGGAAGGGAGCTGACATGACATATATATTTCTGTATGTCGATGACATTATTCTCACGGCATCATCTACATCACGTCACCAGTCTATTATGTCCCTTCTTAAGGCATAATTTGCAATGAAGGACTTGGGTCCGTTAAATTATTTCCTCGGCATTGTTGTGACTCAATATGCAGGTGGTATGTTTCTAAGTCAAAAGAAATATCCTGAAGAAATAATTGAAAAAGTCGGGATGTCTTCCTGCAAACCGTCATATACTCCGATCGACACAAAGGCAAAATTGAGTAACTCTGAAGGTACTCCATACATCGATCCTACACATTACCGCAGCCTAGCAAGAGCCTTGTAGTTTCTGACTTTCACAAGACCCGATATTTCATATGCGGTCCAGCAAGTTTGTTTACACATGCATAATCCAAAGGAAGAGCATATGGGGGCCCTCAAGAGAATTATGCGGTATGTTAAGGGAACTCTTCATTTTGGGTTGCATCTGTATAACTCCTCCATTTCGAGTCTCTCATCCTATACAGATGTGGATTGGGGTGGCTGCCCGGACACACGTCGTTCCACCTCCGATTATTGCGTGTTCTTGGGAGACAATCTTATTTCATGGTCGTCAAAACGACAATCCACGCTGTCTCGGTCAAGTGCTGAGGCAGAATACCGAGGGTAGCCAATGTGGTTGCTGAATCATGTTGGTTTCGTAATCTTCTGTTAGAGTTACATTGTCCGATTGACAAGGGAACCGTGGTCTATTATGATAATGTGAGTGGGATATACTTATCCGATAATCTTATTCAGCATCAGCGCACAAAACACATCGAAATGGATATATTATTTGTCCGAGAAAAGGTTGCTGGTGGTCAAGTGCGTGTTCTCCATGTACCGTCCCGCTATCAGATTGCAGACATCTTCACAAAAGGTCTTCCGCGCGTACTCTTTGATGATTTCAGGGACAATCTCAGTATACGAAAACCTCCTACTAAGACTGCGGAGGACTGTTAGAATAATTATGGGGCAATCCCATAATTATCTCTAATCACCATTAATCATGTAAATTAGTAATATTGTAATATCTTTAATTTAGGATAATTATAAATTAGTATCTTATATTTTAGGCTAATTAGATAAGTTTTCCTTAAGACTAGCATTACATTTGTATATATATTTTACCATTGGAATGAAATTACTCAAAGAATCAATTTCCCTCAAAACTAACATTCAATTGAAAATAGAAGTAAAGGAGTCACGTGCTAGTTCAGATTCAGAATAGCTGACCAACCTAGGTTGGTCAGATGATAAACGCCCTCTACTTTCAATTCGAAGGTTGTGAGTTCGAGTTATCAAGAAAGCTCTTGGCAGGGAAGGAAAAAAAGTCATATAATCAATTAACTTATCGAGGACCTTGGTGGAAAGTATTTACTGGAGAGGTCATTTGACCAAATTCTCATAGTAATTATTTAAGGGGTCGAATAAGGTCAAAATGAAATTTATAGCGTGTTTGGTCAAGCTTCTAAAATCAACTTATTTTCAAAAGTGTTTTCTTCAAAGTGCTTTTCAAAAAAATACATTTGGTGAAAAAGAGTTTGTGTTTGACCAATTAGTTTTAAAATCACTTTTGAGTAGCGGTTAGTGTTTGGTCAAGTTTTTAAAAAGTACTTCTAAGTGCATTTTTTTAAAAGTACTTTTCAAAAAGTGCTTTTGGACAAAAATTATTTTTTTTAGTTTTTGAAAAACTGCTTCTGTACTCCCCAAAACATTTATTTTCTTTTAAAAGCTTGACCAAATACCTCACTTCTTTAAAATAAGCACTTATTGAAAAAATAAGCACTTTTAAAAAAAAAAATTGCCAAACAGGCTATTAATTGATTTAATTCATTACTTAGGTGGGGTTGTGATAATCTTCTAAGAATGTTTTTTGGAGAAGATTCTTAGAAAAGTTTTCAGAGAACTTACGTTTGGTCGGCCGTCTTTCAATTATATCTTCTTATAAAAAATCGTCTTTGGATTGTGTCTTATTCGTAAAACAATCTCTAACACGACATTTATTATTATTAATGGGTTGTTTGGTACTCAAGATAATGTGAAATATCTCAGGATTAAGTGTGGAATAAATATTATACCTTATTTAATTGAAGATATAAAATTTATTTCAAACTTAGTCCTTGATATCCCATCTAATTCCATTAATATTGGTATTATTTTATCCCACCTTCTCCCATGTGGAATAAATTAGTCCATTAATTATATTTTCAGAACTATAATTCCGGGATAACGTAATTCGTGTACTCAATGACCCCTAACATAATAAATTATACCACAACAGAAATTTTACATTTCAAAAAAAAGAAAAACCATGATTGACAAAATTTTATAAAAGTTTTACTGCGAATATTGGGGATGGTAAATATGTCAAATTTACTACTCCCTCCATCCATGTTAACTTGTTCACGTTTGACTCGGCCAACTCCTTAAAAATAATAAATAAATAAATAAATAATAATTTTATTATATCACTCATAATTATTATGTGTTGAAAATGAATTAGAAATAATTAAAACATATTTATAAGGGTAAGATAGATATAAAATGATAAATAATATTTTGATTTTTCAAATTGGATAAGCAAAAAGCGGATATTTATGTTTGATAAGGTGGATAAGTAAAAATGTACAAAGGGAGTAAAAGAAGGATCAAACAGATAAAAGTTACTCCCCAAGCTTGTGGGAAATAATGATGTTAGGTTTCAGACATTTTTGGGTATACCGCTCTGCGCTTTTTCAGTAGTTTGAAATTATCAAAGATGTGATCCCAAAAGTATTCAGTTTTGGATAAGAATAAGGGGAAATATATCAGAATGAATATTCAGGCCCCACCTTTGGTCACACTTCGGATAAATTTTAATCTTTTGGCTGTTTAAGCCAAGAAGCTGATTGCTATCGTTATAGGATTGTTGGAAGAAGAAAATATTATGGCTTTGAAAACATCTACTCCTATAATATTAATTTCATAAGGTGCTATAATAACCTCACATACTAATAGATGCTAATTCCACTCTAAAACAAAATGATCTTGGAAAGAAAATCTTTAAAAAGGAGGGGAAAAGCATATAAAATTGCTCTCTTGATACAATATCCAGATTTAGCAATCATTATATTCCATCGTAGATAAATTTAACAAGCACACAACAGCAAAATAACTATGACAACAGCTCAATCCCGAATATTATAGATGTTTGCCCATTTGTATTTCACGTAACCACATAAACATATCAAAATCCTAGATGAAGCAAAATCATGACTAAGAATCGCATATGCTCGGACCCTCCACCCCAAAAAAACAAAAAAACAACTTTCTCTGACCAAAATGTCAGTGGCAATAGAAGCTACTGCCACTGACGACAGGAAGATGAAACAAGGAAAACTGGAAGCACAATGCCGACTCCACAAAAGCAAAATACGACCTGCAAACTAGATCAACTGTTCGCTTCACCCTATCAGATAGACAAGAGCTACATGCTTCATCAGATCGATAAGCAACATAATCAGAGAAGTGCAAGGATGGAAAAAACAGATTCCGGAGTACCCCACGAACCAATCTTCTTGACCACAGATCCTGAGAGTTCAACCAGCGGATAATTAGGCATATAAAATAACTTAAAAGGCAGATAAGTTCAAACGACCCTGTGGATAAAGTAGATCACAAAGGTGTATGGAAATAAGAAAACAGAGGCCAGACAACAGATTAAGACCTTACGACGAAGTAATAGCCCGAAACAAAATAAAGGAACCAAAACATGAGAGGAGATGGTAAATGCAACTATGAGACAAAATTCAACAACAAAGGTAAAAACTAGGTTGCCTGGCCCACTTTCATGTCTTAAGCACGAATAGAAGTACAACTTTTTGGGTTGGTGGGTGGGAGGAGGAGAAGTATTAATAGAAGGATAACAATGAAGATCCAATGTTAACACCGCAAAATTGAAGCCAAACAACTTCAATTTGACCTAGCGCACCAGAAGATTCACAAAAGAAAATCATCAATTGTCATACTATGTGACTTCAAAATTTTAAAGAATACGAAGCCTGGAAGTTGCATATGATTTCATGCAGCATAATGAAATGATGATAAACAAAGATACAAACACCCGACCCGAACTGAGCTTGACCATCAAATGTGACATGTTGCCAGGGACCTAACAGATAATCAAGAAATGGACTCTAATTACTCAGCGTCACGTCAGGACACCACTTAATATAAGGTCATCAATCATGCATGGCTTGATAAAAACAGGCACAAACACAGTATCTGCACTAAACCTGTGAATCCTGATACTTCATTGAACAGATATTTGTAATTGAAGTTGGTTTTTTTCCTGTGATAAATGTAGGTAATGTTCTAGCAAACAAGAAAACTAAACAATACGCAGTCATAAAGGAATACCAGTATATACTGATGACAATGCATCGTGAGATAGGTTATGCAAACACTAAGGCAAGTTTAGACAGTAAATTAGGGAAATGCCAAAATGCAAAGATCATAAAAGCATCACATTTCTGATTTGATAGAAGAGGCAATAAAATTCATATTTGAAACCTGCAAATAGGGTAACAAGAGGCAAAACTAAGGCTACAGGAAGCGTGGACATACCCAACTTAGATGTTCCACATTTAGAGGAAATGAAAGGAATGTAGAAACAGAGAGATAGAGCACAGAAGCTAGAAGTAAAACAACAAACATACAAACAAGAAATCAACTTGGATCATTCTTTGAAACATGAGGAAAACAAAATTAAACTAAGGCATAGAAAGGTTCGTCTGTGACTTTGTGAAAAGTTGGATCATTGTTTGAAACACGACGAGGACAGAGTTAAAACTAAGGTATAGAAAGGTTCATCTGTGACTTTCTGACAAGCATGCAGAAATGCGTCCCTATCAGCAGATTGAGCGATATTTCAAGAGTATCTACAGGAATCAAATCATGGTTAGGAACCAAACACTAAAGATTAATCTTTTTACCAAGCATACTTAGCCTTACGTTTAGAGCTTTTTATTTGCAAGTTTTTTGGTGCAAACTGGTTTCTGCACAGGATCCAGATTCCTTGTTAGACATGAGGAAATTTACAAAATGTAACTATTGTTTTGACGCACTAGCTTAGTGCATTTTCTAATACAACACTTTATTCTTTTTATCCAAAAACTCTTTTCACAAAGCACTAAATTCTTTTCAGTGAGAAGGAATTGTGTTTTTCCATTGGTTACCAAATAAAATTCTTTCGATTAAGTCAAAAATCCCCATCAGACAACTTTCTAGCTTCTGAAGAAAGGACTGTTTTCGACCAGTAACTGAGAAACACAGCTTTTTTAGCTTTCAAACTTGGTGGATAATGGGCAAGCCTGCCCCACCAACCAAGGTTTGAACTCATGATGTGAGCCTACAAACCTCCTGCGGTGTACTATCTTTACCATAGAACCAAAGCCCTGGCGACTGGACAAAGGCCTAAGTTCATCAGCATATGTAATAAACAGCAACTCTTCTCCTACACCGGTGGGCCAGAATCATGAATGAACTAAAAACTTATCATAAGCAAAAAGCGAAAATCAACAATAAGGAATATCTGATATCAGCAACTTGGCGCACTAAACTATCACAGTTCCCACAACAAGAAATGCAGCCAGACAAAACTAAGTAAACGTCCTACCCTTTTTTTATAAGTTAAACAGCCTTACTCTTTTAGCACTTAATGTAATAACATGACCAGACTCTACAACTTAATAAGCAGTTGTTCATTATAGTTTTAACTAGAAGTTCAGAGTAAATAAAAAGATTGTTAACTCAAACAACTTTCTTATCACTTTTTAGTTAGGTAATATCTGCATGCATATCTATTAGTACTATATCTTCTTTTGTATCAGTAACATGCATATCTGTTATACCAATTCACCTCCCTTGAATTAGAGCAGCAGTAGAATAAATAATTGCTTACAACCCGAATGCTAGATTCTAAGCCAAATTCAATGAATCTTCTCTTCTATGGGTCTAATAATCAAAGTGATAGCACATTCTAGACAAAACTCAAACCACACAATTAAAGTTTGATCCTTAAAAGATGAGGTGCACTTATTCCACAACGTAAAAATGACAATTAAACAGAATAAAAAAGCACAAAGAAGAATGCATACTACCACATGGATCCTTCTCAAACTATTGAGAGATTATAGGAGCTGCAGAGCTGAAGAAGTGCTGCTTGATTTGCTGCCTCGAGATTTTCTCTAATAAGCTGTGGATATGTTCCGGGGGAAGCAGCAGCAAGATTCGACAAGGAAGCCACCAAATATTGCTTCGGATCATTCACTTCCTTCAAAGGGTCCTCTTCTTTCTTCCCAGCATTATAAAGATGAACGAAAGTAGCATTATAACCCACAGTCTCACCAAAGTCTGGAACTTCTGGTTCCTCCAGCACTCTCTCTTCCTCCGGTCTACAGAGAAGAGTAACAATACTGTCAAGAATTTTGCCTCGAACCTTGGAATTCAATAATGTTGAAGATTCACATATTAGTTTAGTTGAAGCAACTGAAGTCAGCTTGAGTTCAACAGATCCTGTGATTAACTTGAGGCTAGGTACCCAAAATTGCTCCACAATGGTCTGAAATACATCCTTCTGAACCGCATTCATTGAAACCACAAGATTATGTAACCCATGCTTGACCAAGAAAAGAGACATAAATATCACAAGATTCTTCAGAAACCTCACTGTTCTGCCTTGCTGCAGCCGGTTAAAAAGTGAAACCCAAATGTGGCCCATAAAAGGTGAAATTACATCATACCCAAGATTTTCAATAACCGTGTTGAGCACATAAAAACCCTGGTCATCTGTGCTGGGAGATGAAATCAGTGTATTGAAAATACCCAGAACATTAGACAGCCTGCCCTGCTGGTTAAGCTCATGGGGTGCCTTACGAAGGAATGCTTGGAGCAATCTGACAAGAGCTGGAACATTTGCGGACTTTTTCCATGACTCGGGTAAAAGGAGAATCTCAAAGATCTGCATGTAGTGCTGAGGTACAGGAGGTCTATTCAACTCAACAAGCTGAGCCAACAGCTGAAATGCATAAGGAAAGAATTCGCTCACATCATTAGCTAAGACCATCTGGAGGCTAGGGAAAAGGCTACCTTCAAAAGCAGATAATAGAGTAGGATCCCTCTCACAGGCTCTCCTAATAAGAACAGCTACTGATTCAAAGAGATAATGGTTGAAAATAGGATTCTTTGGGTTCTGACAGACTCTGTTAAGAACATTTGTCAGACCAGTTATGCAAGCTGAAGCAACATCACGAGAAATTTCAGCAGCTCCTAGCACTCGCATGATACACTTCATTATATATTGATTCTCCTCGGATTCTGGTTTCTCCATGGCACTAAAAAGGTTAGTCATCAACACTAGCAAAAAGGGACTAATATCTGTCGCTGTATATCTTGCTCGTGTCCCATCATCTTTGACAAGAAACAGTTTCTCAATGCAACTCGCAGCATAAGAATGAACCACATTTGACTCTGAAGCAAGGAAGCGCACAACATCTGGAAGTAAAGCCATTGCAACGACCTTTGGCAGCTGATTTCTGAACATAGTAAAGAACTTCAATGCACCTGCCTTCAACATTGGAAAAGCATTCACATCCCTACTTTGCAACTCTGGTACAATAACTGACCCGAAAAAGTTCTCGACATCTACAAGATCTGTTGATACTGAATTACCACCTGCCTTTTTAGTGGCAAGGGAGACAACCAAATAGATAGCACAATCCTTATATTTCCAATTTGCGTCTGGATTCTGAGAAAACAAGCCCAAACAATTTTTTATCTGAAGGGAAACCTTTGCCGTCACCTTGTCTTTGTAATGCATGCCAATACCCTTGAGCAGTTCACATGCAATCCTCCTCCTCGTGTCAAGATCACTCCCTTCCATATCCCGTCTAATAAACTCAATATAGTTCATTTCAAACAACTCCTCGTCCTCGTCCCTCAGCATCACATTGGGAATAACAATACTCTGACAAATCTGTTCCAGAATGTCATCTCTTTCAAACAAAGTATGATGAACACTAGTACTAACAGTGGTTAAGAACTTAATTGCAGTAACCGTGAGTCGTTCCCTACTAGAAGATGCAGATGAAACAACAAGAAGACTCCATACAGCCTCAACGAACCCACTTAAATACTTTTGAAACAGTTCCTCCTCCTTCTCCATATAAAGACCAATATTTTCACACACCGCAGCACGCAAGCCATCAACAACAGCAAGACCATCATTCCCAGTGTCCTCAAGTACGGGGTACTTCACAGTGAGATACTTCTTAAACTCAATCATCCACTCATCCATATGATCCTCAAAAAACTCGGGCAATTCTTGAAAATTCAACGAATAAAATATCCTACAGCACAACCTCTGCGACTCTACATACATTTTAAGGGTTGCGGCATTTACAGCCCCAGACGCGACAGCTTGATCGATCAAACTCACGGTTCGTTTAAACACTTCCAAAAGTGGCTTAGCAAAGTTATCAAGACAATACTTCAAATCAAGAAGCAACTCATTAGTCTTAAACTGATACCTAAACTTCTTAAACAGAGAATTAATCGTAACTAATACACCATTAGCAGAAACATAATCATTCGCTTGTGTTAAACTATGGAGATTCGCAACAAGCTCAGGCAACAAACTTTCCCAAGCTTTCGGGAAATCGTGTTTTCCGATAACAGCCAATGCTTCACTTAACTGAGATTGTATCCTAGGTGACGACTTAAGCATAAGTGAAACAATCAAGCTCTTAATAAGGGCCTTTTCAGGGTCCGAAATAGGGTTTAGAGCTGGGAGATTGGGCTCACGAGGTGGCGATGGGGCCCAACAAGATTTTAGGTGGTTTTTAAAGTTAACGGCAGCAGATTGACGGATCTGTTCATCAATAGAAGGTTCAGCTACGAGATGAAGCACTGCGAGGCCGTAGTTGGATCTCTCCGAGGTCTCAGAAAGTGCTGTTTCAGCTTGACGGCGTGGTTCAGGTAAGGGAGATAGCGTATTAAGGAAGCATTGGGATAGAAATTGTGCCGTTTCGTGGTTCCACTCCATTTCTAGGGTTTTACAGAGATTCTTCTACGGATATGTATATTGAAAACATATAGTATATGGATAGAAGTAGGGTTTTATGGAATTCAAAGTAGTATAAATAAATACAAGAGAAGCAATGGAGTGGAGATTGAAGAGTTACCTTTTGCAGGAGTGAAAGGAGGTATTTAGGGGGAATTTCGAATTTAAGCTAGCTGGCTATTAATGGGCCTGGGCATATATTTACGAGGGTGTCAAAATTATCTCAAACCCAAATTATCCACTCAATCCGCCTAAGATTTCATAGGTTTGGACAAGAGTAATTTTGATGATGTGTTAATTTAGGCTAGTTCAAGTTAAACCATCATAAATCAACAGTCCAAATAAATATGATGCCCAAACTTGACCCACGAAAATGTTCAATCTTAACATTAGAACTTCACTCTAGATTAAGATTTTTATTTATAAATAATTATTTAAAAAAATCATTTATTATTTCGGAACAATAAAAATATACAAACGCATCACAACCACCCACCACACTATCAATCCACCTTACCTCTCCCCTACACCATCCTCCACCCAAGCACTGAACCACCCTCACATCTCTGCCCCCTACCTTGCCTACTCCACCACACCTCTACCTCCCTACATTGCCTACTCCACCCCACCCCTACCTCCCTACCCAACTCTACTCCACCTACCCCATTATACCCCCACCTCCCGCCTCTATCCCATTCTCAAATTTCTATTTTATATTTCCTTTTACTTTTATAATTTTTTTATAAAAAAATATTAAATTTTTTCTTACCTTCCTATCCTACCCACACGTGCCTCCACCCCACCCCATTGCCCTACCCCCATCCACAAATTTTTATTTCATATTTTTACTTTTATAAAAAAAAAAATCTAACCTCCCCTACCGCCTCTAACCCCCACCTCCCCCCTTCACCCCACCCCATCCCATCCTCAAATTTCTATTTCATATTTTTTGTTACTTTTATAAAAAAATTATTAAAAATATATAAAAAAAAATACGTCCCCCCTACCCCCCTCCACCCCACACCCCATTCTCAAATTTCTATTTCATATTTTTTTTACTTTTATAAAAAAATTATTAAAAATATGAAATTTTTCTTACCTCCCCCCTACCCCCCTACCCCATGCCCTACCCTCATCTTCAAAATTATATTTCATATTTTTTTACTTTTATAAAAAATTATTAAAAATATGAAATTTTTTTCTTACCCCCAACCCCCCGCCCTCCACACCACCCCCGAAGTTTTTATTTTATATATTTATTTAATTTATATATAAAATTTTATTAAAAATTAAAAAAAAATCGTACCCAATCACCCAAGCCCCCTCCCACACACCCACAAAATTTCAATTTTATATATTTATTTTACTTGTATAAACTTTTTATAAAAATGAGAAAAAATTGCTTACCCCATCCCCTGAAGTTTTTACCTTATATATTTATTTTACTTATACAAAAAAAAATTAAAAATGAGAAACTTTTCTTATTCCACCCCCACCCCCTGCCCTCCCACCCATTATTTTATATATTTATTTTGCTTTTATAAAAAAATAAAAAATTCATTAAAATATTATTTTTAAAATAAAGATATGAAAAAATCAAATATCATACAAAATAAAATATCATAGAAGGTAAGTTTGAAATTTGTAAAAGTAATGGGTCAAGTTGGGTTATGACCCATCATTTAGCTCATCTTGACCCACACATCTTAGCCCATGTAAGCTTTAGGCGGGTTGGACATTGACTCATCTATTGATTAAGCTCATCTTGACCCACCCAACTTCAACTCAAACGGCCTACCTGCCGCCCCTAATATTTACTATGGAGCCTCTCAAACTCTTTTATTTTTGGGATCATTTGCACAAATGTTGTGGTCTTTAATTTTTGCGCCTCAAATGTGTAATCTTTAATTTTTCCACTTCAATATTTTTTGGTGCGGCATAATTTAAATTTTACAAGGCATAATTTATGTTTAACTTCGACATATGTATCATAACATCAGCACAAATTATGTTGGACAACGCAAAATTTTCAATACTCAACATAATCTGAAAAATGACATAATTTTAGATATCGCTCGGCATAATTTATGTTTTAGCTTCGACATATGTATCATAAAATCCACACAAATTATGTCGAACAAGGCAAAATTTTCAACACTCAACATAATTTTAAAAAAATACTACAAAAGTTGTGTCGCATAACTTAACTCCTACATAATTTATGTCAAGCGAGGCAAAAATTCAATTTTCGAAGATAAAAATATTAGACAAATTATACCTTGTGCAGCAGGTCTGGATATTTTCATTAAATAAGTAGCAGGGGAAAAAGTTAAAGACAACATATATGAGAGATAAAATTTAAAGACAACAAATATGAGGAGGGGAATTAAAGATCAATGCATTTGAAGGGAAATTCGTGCCAAAAAAATGTTATTTTCCCATTTGGTAATGCGCTTGTTATGCAGATGGTCTAGCGGAATTCGAAATAATCTCTTTCCCTATAAAATTAGGATAAGATTTGCATACATCGTATCCTCTATAGACCCCACTTAGGAGATTACAATGAATATGTTGTTGTTGTTGTTGTTATTGTTGTTGTTGTTGTTGTTGTTGTTGTTGTTGTTGTTGTTGTTGTTGTTGCTCTGAGGGGGTTGTAGCCACTGCGTCAAAACGGCGAGTGCACAGATTGCACATATAACCAATTTTAGGACCCTATTTAAGACCTAGTGGAAATTTATAAATATTTTAAAACTTAGCCGTTTTGAAAATTAAGTCCAGAATTTTTATAAATTTAACCAGATCAGACTTGCATTAAAAATCAATTATTTTCAGTTACATTGCAAAAGACGATTGAATATAAAAAGAGTCTTAAAAACTGGTCATCCCATGCCATTTAGACAAAATTTGATGTACCATCTTGTTTCGTCCATATGAATGTGTCCAAATATTTTCTTGACCTCCAAACATTGCAATAGATGGACCAAGAGCTATGGCCCATATAGTTGCTGTAAAACTTAGAAAACTTGACTACTGTTTTTATGAGATTATTCGCATATTTATTTTTTCCAAAGTGATAAACAAGAGCAAATGATTTAGCCCTTTTTAAAAGCTCTTGGTGCAAAGGTTGCTATGAAAGTAAATCAAGATTCACTAAAATGAAAGGTAAAAAAGAAAAGGTCCATGAGAGTAACATTATTGCTCATTTATGTTCTAATGTTTGTCATCTTTTTGTTAATTTATGAAGGCTAAGTAAGTTAAAAGACTCTCAATTTTTAAAAGTACGAATATATAAATGATAATATCAAGCAATTATCGAGGGAATATACAGAAAAGGTCACTTATGAAACACGATCTTGTCTAAATTGAACGTAATTACTTTATTAATTGAAAAGCTTAATATTTCTTCCAACAAACTGATTAAAGAAATTAGTAGACATGTTGTGACTATAATAATTACCCGTAAAAAATCTTCACAATCAACTCATGTGATATAATGTTAAACTATAGAACTATAGGTTGGCTATCAGCCTAGAACAATCAACTTTATCAACCTAAAATACTCAAGTGCCATATGTCAAATTATACATTTAAAAGGAAATTAGAAATTTGGTTCATTATTTTTCACTTGCCGTGTGATATTTTCTTTCTCAATCTCTTGTTAAGTTAACTACGGGAAAAGAGAAAGGATCCAATAGTGGATTTGAGCATGTGAGTTTGCTATATGAATTTTCACATTTTGATCACTGATTTGTCTTGTTAAACAATGTGCTTAATCTTTCTTCGTTGTACACTTGTACTCATTCTTCAACTTAATTAAGACGTGATAACAGTAAACAATGTTCGACTCAATTAGTTGTACTAGTTTTAGCGTAAGCGCGTGTATCCATACGAATAAATATATATATTTTAAAAAATACGTAAATAAATAATGTTAAAGATGTTTTTGATAAAAACAAGAAGTAGAAAAAATAAGTTTAAATAATTTTTTCCAATACGTTTTTTATATTTTTAAAATGCTACATGAAAACGACTTAGTCAACTATTTTTAGAAAAACCATTCAAACATTTTCAAAATTAAATATTAGGTTCAAGGGCCTTACTTTTTGCAAATTTAAGATCATACAGTTAAAATACTTGAAAAATTATTTAAATTAATATTCAAAAGAAATACTTGAAGTCATAATAAGAATTGTAAATATTAGAAAAAATAGTTTACACACAACCAAACAAGAATTTATTCAGAGTTTAATTAATTACCTAATTTTTCAATTAATCACAAGGCTTATGCCTGTTACAAATAGCTGAAATTCAACAAAAGTAATATAACTTTCAATACGTCCTGTTTAGAGGTTTAGGTTCTTCTGAGATTTTTTGCCTATGATGGTCCGGTATAGTAAGTCCTCAAGGGTGTAGCCGTGTAGGCAGTCAGACTCCGTGAAACGCCTAGGATTGTAGGAAGAATCCGACTTTCAAAAATAGGGTTTTATATACATGGATTCGTTTCTCAACAGATCTACTTCTTGTGATTTTGGTTCACCATCTTCTATGGATTCAAAGAAGATAATAAATTCGGAAGAAATCGTTATACAAGATTTTGAAAAATCGATTGATAATTGGGAAATACCGAGAGTAAATAGAGATCAAATTTACAAAAATTTCAAATATCAATTTTTCTAAACCGATTTCACTATCAAAACAGAGGAAGAGATATCCAATTATCTCAACCCTTTGAAACAATACAATTACTTTCTCAAAATTCCTTGAAAAAACATAGAGAAAGAAATTACAAATACATTCATATTGGATTAGTCCAAGTAGGGATAAAACCCCTTACTAAGGAATGACTAAACGCCTCAATCCTTGCTATCTTAAGAGATGCAAGATTCACAAATTTTGAAGATTTCCTATTGAGTTCTGTTGAGTCTAGTCTCTGCACAGGATCAATATCTTTTGATTGTTACCCAAATTTCTCAGTATCCCTCAATGATAAAAATATCCAAAAATTCCATGTCTTACAGATAAAGACACACAATTACCAAATGCTTGAAAGATTAATTCATGTAGCAATAATTTTTAGAATCCATTACAAAGCTATGACATCTGCTTTTGCCACAAAAGTCAGATACCGTAGTAAAAAAGGTGAAACCCTTCTTTTACAAACAAATCTTTCCAGATCTAACACGGTAATACCAAAACCTATTAGGTGGAAGGATATTACCCTACCAGAAGAATGGATCCTGGAAGGAGTAGTTAAACATGAACCTGTAGAAACTTCACAACCAAGTACCCATCTTAGAGAAATAACTCAATACCAGGATGGTAGAGTTAGCCTATCATTCCATAGAAGATCTACGAGTAGTAGATACGATGATACAAGTTTCGTAGAAACCCTGGACTTAGGAAGAGTCTCACAAATCCCTTCAGTAATAAATACTCCTTACAAAACAAAGCCTAGACGTTCTACGTCAGATTTACTCAATCTAAGAAACGTAGACTACACCAATGAAATACCTAGACCCGTTTATGAAAATTTCACTGTTAGAGAAAAGTTAGGGGACCAAGAACCTCCTATTCCGACATTTTTTTCAATAACAGAGAACATAGTAAACGAAATTGGTGTTTTAAAAAAAGAATTCCAAATTGATAAGAAATTCATACAAAATGATTTTTATGAAAAATACAACCTAGAAAAAAGAATTTGGTTCTTCAAAAACTTTTTAAATACTAGGAAACAAATACAAGAAAAATTATATGATTTTGTAAATGAACATAGGATAAACATCCTATTTTTGACTGGTTTGATATATATTCATCCGAAAAATCCATTGAATATCCCTTTTCTAAAACGGTAAATCCCGTTACGACTAGGAACAAAACACCGGAGTGGAAAACCCTAGCTAATTCTAGAAAAGTACAGTCCAACCACCCTCCTCTACAAGGTATTAAGCTAAACATTCATGGCTTCCCTATAGAAGTAATTCCTCTTAAAAATCCAGCAGAGGATGAAAAAACAAATACGAAGAATATCCTCGCACAAAATAATTTTATCAATATTAGTCTAAATACCATAGGAAAACAATTAGATCGAGTATAAAAATACATAAAAAAACACCATTTAGTCACCATAAATTCCCCATGAACGACTAAGGATATGAATTTGAAAAGCCCAATCTTTAAGCATTTTCAGGTGTCGAAAGATTGTGTCAAAAATATCCAACAAAACAAGTCTGAATTTATTCAGGCTATACAAGATCAACTGAGCAAAATTGGAACTTCCAACAGTTCTAATACGGAACTCATTGTTCCAGATACCTCACAATCAACCAATAAAATCACAACTCTAACGTATGATTCCGATAACAGTGACACTTTAGAACAATTCCAAAATAAATCACCGCTTGTTAACAAAATGGATTGGAAACAACCCATACAACAAATACAACAACCACAATTGCAAATAATTCCTGCTTCAGACCTAGGAATAGTCAAACCCCTAGCTCAATCCCGTTTTAACGCCTCTTCCATTTATGATTAGAACATAGATGGGATGACTGAATACAATATCCTTAGCTTCCTCCAATAAATGACCATGGCCGCAAATGCCTATAAAACGCAAAATGGTGCACAAGATAAGACCATTGCAGAACTGCTCATCACATGATTCTCTAGTCAATTGAAAGATTGGTGGGACAATTATCTCACTGATCAATAAAAAGAAGACATCATCAATTCCATCAAAACTGATGAAGAAGGAATAACAATCCTTGATGAACAAGGTGAACCCCTACAAGATGCAGCGTCAACCTTGATACTCACAATCTCTTTGAACTTCATAGGAGATTCTTCGCATCTGAAGGATAAAAATGCCGAGTTACTTTCAAATCTCAAATGCAAAAAGCTTAGTGACTTCCAATGGTACAAGAATAATTTCTTAACCAAAGTCATGCTTAGGGAAGATTCCAACCAGCCATTTTGGAAAGAAAAATTCTTGGTCGGACTACCTACCCTTTTAGGAGAAAAGGTTAAGAATAAAATCAATGAGAATTGTGAAAAACAGATTATACCTTACAATGAGTTTACATACGGACAACTAGTCAGTATAACTCAACAGGAAGGTCTAAAGATCTGCCAAGACCTGAAATTACAAAAATACCTCAAATTGGAGCTAAAAAGAACTAGGTGCGAACTTGGTACTTTTTGCAAACAGTTTGATACAAATTCCACAAAACCCTCTCCAAATTGTACAGGAAACTGTAGCAAGACTCATAAATCTCTTAAGAGTACATCAAGATGTTACAAAAAAAAGGATTTCAGGACTAACGAAGAGTATTATAAAAATTCTTATAATAATACTCGTTATTCCAGGAATAAACCAAATCTCAAAAAGACATATTTCAAATACAAGGATATTACATGTTACAAATGCCACAAAAAGGACATACTTCAAGATACTGTAAAATGAATAAAAAAATTACAAGAATTGAAATTAGACGATGAGGTTAGTTTACCGTCGGAACAACACTATCAGGATATCATATTAAAGAATATTCAATACTAAATTCTTTTTTAAAAGTGTTCAAATTTTGTTGTTGGTGTTGGGTCCGGGGCTAGGGATAAACAAGAATATGTAAGAATAAAACAGTAACAGTTAAAGCAATTAAAACAGTTTCTGGATGTTGCCTTCAATGTTGTGTCAACATCTGAGGCAACATTGTGATAAAACAGTTATAAACCTTTATAGAGTAAATGCAGCGGAAAAGTAAAGAGACACAAGGTTTATATTTTCAAGAGTATATATTAATATATCCCTTGATGGTCAATGACCAAAGAATTGTATAAATTATATACAATTACAAATGAATTTCTTTTTACAAGATTGAACAATAAATGCGAAAAAGAAATTACAAACAAAAATGAAGTCGCAGATGACTTCAACCTAAAGTTAAAAGATCTAAAAAGATAAATACAACATCTTCGTTACTATTGCTTGAACTATAAGCTTGATCTAGAATCTGAGCAGCAGTAGTAATGTGAGACTAGATGTTATTATACAACTTTAGGCTAAGTGTGTTGATCCAGTTTCTAAGGTGAATATCCGAGAGTTCTCTTGGTAATTTTTCTCGTTCAATTCTGGATATCGATACTCTGAAGTTCCCTTCTATTTATAGTGTGGAACTTCCCTTGAAATCCTCACTGGTTGGTTGCGGAGGCTGAGTAAAAGAAGGCTTCAGCTTGGACCGGTTCTTGCTCCTTCAAAAGCTCAACGTTCTGGACTTGGTCTTCACGCTGCTTCCTCTCCAAGCTTTGACTGTTTCTTTTACCACGTTTTAAACACAACATCATTGTTAGTTTGCCTATGTCATTTTTTACTCACAGTAACACAACCTGTTTTGGCCGGAAGAATAGGCAAAATTGTTACAGGGATGTTGTCAGGAATGTTGTGACAACATCGCAGGAAACATTCTTATTTTCATAAGATGTTGTCTTGAGCATTTACAGATGTTTTCACAACATCCATCCAACATCAACAATCTCCCCCTTTTTGCCTTTCTTCACAAAACTCCATACGAAGCGAAAATGACTGGGATACTGATTCCCGATGTAGTCCTTACATTCCAAGAATCAGTAGGATCAGTGTTATGCTCCCCCTTAACCTGCAGTAGCAAATTTCAAGCAGTGTTGTATCGATGATTTGATCAGATAGGAGTTATGTTCTGTTAGTCGTGACTTACTTACAGCAACTGCGTAATCAGTCTACAGTAACCATTCATAACAATCCACATTAGGCAAACATATATAAACAGCTTTTGAAAGCAGTCACAATGTCTGCAAGAACAGACCAAATGTCTCAAAGTAAAAAAAATACAGACACAAATAATATTCCAAATGTCAGTAATGTCAGTATAGTCCACTATTCAAATAAACATTCATCATTAAATCAACACTCCATCAGCATAATCATCCTTGACTAGAGTAATCAAGTCACAATAGCTTCCAGCCACTTTTTGTGATCAATCCCTCTGTGCAGCACCATCTTCATCTCCATGGCTTCAGAAGTAGTTAGCAATCAATCATCTCACCTCCTCTCCCCTGCATCATTACCTGCACCCTTATCAGTAACAGCTCTCCATGTCTGTCTGCTTCCAGCAGCAACATCATCTCCCCATTTTTGTGAAGAAAGTAAGCCCATGTAATAGTTCCTGGCTCACACTAGTTCTTGAATTTATCTGTCAAGTTTAGCAATGTGTTGTTGTAGCCAGTCTTTGGACATTGGGACATGTCCTTGAGCAATGTTGCCAGGAATGTCGGCAACATCCTTTGATGTGTTAGTGTCTCATTCATCTTTCTTCCAGGGCAGGTCAATAACCCTGTCCCTGCTGTTAACAACTGCTCGTTGTACTGAGTAAACCTCTAAGGCTGGACTCAGCTTTTCTCCTTTTGGAGTCTTAAAACCTTGGTTGAGCAGGATTTGAAAAATCAAGGAGGGGTATGGAAGGGCAAAGTTGCTTTGTTTTTCTGCCAAGTTGACAACATGGTTGAATATAAGTGTTCCTAAGTCAACTTTTTGATTCCTTTTAATCTTAAAAAGCAGTAATGCTTGATCAAGGGTCACTACTGTCTTGTTGAGAGAGGGTAGCCCGTTGTATATAGCAAGTTTGTGCAAAGTGGCAAACAAGGCAGTGAGTTTCGACACAGGGCTGCGAGGAGCCCAAACAGTGATCAAATTCCCTATAAGGTACTTGATCATTGAATTGAGTTCCTCCACAGTGAGGTTTGGTTGAGGTTCTCTTTTACTAATAATTATCCCAAGGGTGGAGTTGATGATATTAGGTATAAAATTGTATACCTTGTTGTATAAGTACACTTTCCCAAATTTCTTTGAGGTTATGTCCTTAATAGCAAGAATCAGATTAGCATAGAACACCCTAATCACCTTCTCACAATAAGGATTCTTGCCAGATACAGAGCTTAAGATGTTTCGACTACTTAAGAAATAAACTAAACCATTTTTTGGAGAATGAAGTTAGGTCAATCACATTCTCCCCTCTAACTCCTCTATTCTTAAACCAATTCCAATTGCTGGAGCATGATTTAGTTTGAAACATGGAAGAGTAGGGAATTACCTCAGAATCTGTTTCAGATTCTGTGTATACTTGTTCGGATGAGGTGGCTGCAGGTGTTGCCTCGGATGTTGGGGCAACATAGTTTGGGTCCATTTTCTCGTCAGTTGCCTTTGATGTTGGGGCAATATAGTATGGGTCCATTTTCTCATCGGTTGCCTTTGATGTTGAGGCAACATATTTATCAAAATTCCAGTATGTTCTATGGACCCCTTTAGGAATGAAGTTTCGTAGAGGTGTGTCATCAGACATCTCTTCTTCTTCTTTTTCCTTCTCAGATTCTGCTTGTGGAGTGGAAGTCGATGGAGTTCTGGAGGAACTGGGCACACTGAAATTGGTGTCAGTGTTGCTGCTTGTGGTAGTATCAACAGGGAAAGTCGACTCTTCCCTAGATCTTTTGGCAGACTAGTATTCACCGAATTGGTTTTTGAAACCCTTTTTGACCTTTGCGTCGGAAATGTCGATTTTGAGGCAAGGTTCGAGAAATCAGATGTTGCATCAACATCGATTGGATTTTCATTATCGCCTGGGTAGCTCACCTATAATGGCTTATCTGAACCAAGCAGGATCGTAGCATGTGTGCAGTCCTCCTCGACAAGTATCAAGTCATTGATGAAAGTATAATGCTTGTAAACCTTGTCGTTATTTGCTGGACTAGTCGACATTGGAGAATAATCTTTGGTGTTTGTTGATTTTTGAGATACAGACATGGGAGAGGCTTTTGAAGGATTGAGCGTGTTGGAGAAGCTTTGGATTTTGAGAAATGACGGTGTGGTTTGGGTTGCCATGGTTTAATGGGTTGGTAGTCGGTTGATGTGACAATTCCAAGACAAAAAATGGGAGGTTTTATTATGGCAAAGTATACTTACACTTAAACTCATTTTCCTTAAATTTAGATTGTATAGAAGAATAAAAACTCTTTACACACCTAAAATAGGATTGTCATAGCACACATCATCATTTAAAAAGAACGGTCATCCAGAATTTTTGGACTTTCATTTAAAAACAGAGACGTTTTAAATATCAAAAACATGAATAAAATAAGATAAATCAGTTTGATCAATGTACTGGAACACGATGTTGTTGATGATGATGACAACATTTCAAAGTTAAACAAGCATTATGAGACTCCAAGAATTTTCTGATTTGACAGATAATATTTCAGTACATGTTCCCTATGAGACTGATCGCTGGACTAATGTAACATTTTACCATTGTCCTTAATCAACTTAGTTGAACACATACAGATTAAAAAAATATTGAGGAATTTTCAACTTTTTTGAACACGTGGTACTCCTATAGAATAGGAACGCTACAAATCTTAGAGCTTTGCTCTTTTTGTATACATTCAAATCTTTTAGTAGAGGTTTTTCCTTCATATTTTGTCCTTTTAGAGTCATGCTTGAATCTTTTTTAAAAAAAATGCAACATCACTACAACACTTATCATGTATATTGACTCAACAGTAAATGTTACCCAGAATGTTAGGACAACATTTCGGACAACATCTACCTAGTCTGTCTTATTTTCAAAGAAAACAGAGACCAAGAGATTTTTTCAAGCTAAAAAATCTCTCATGATTTAAAGGTTTGGTAAAAATGTCAGCCAGTTGAAAAAGAGTATTAACATGTTCGATTTGAACTAATTGTTTTTCCACTAAGTCTCTTAAAAATGATGTCTTATGTCTATGTGCTTTGTACGTGAATGCTGAACTGGATTTTTGAAAATATTAATAGCACTCAGATTATAACAGTACAAAATCATGGAGTTATTAGATATGTCATAGTCATCTAGCATATGTCGTAACCAAATCAGTTGAGCACAACAACTTCCGGCTGCCACATATTCAGATTCGGCAGTCGGGAGTGATACACAATTTTGTTTACGAATGTACCATGAGACTAGATTATTGCCAAGATAGAAACACCCACCGCTAGTGCTTTTTCTATCGTCCACATCACCGACCCAATCCGAGTCACTATATCCTATTAGATTAGGATTAGTGTCTTTGGAATACCAAATTCCCAAGTCACTTGTACCGGCAACGTATCGAATGATACGTTTCACAACATTAAAATGAGATACCTTGGGACTGGCTTGGAACTTGGCGCAAACACATTCGCTAAACATGATATCAGGGCGACTGACAGTAAGGTATAGAAGGCTACCTATCATAGATCGGTATAATGTTGGGTCAACATCTTGTCCAACATCGTCTTTACATACCTGTTGCGCAGAACCCATTGGAGTCTTTATGTGTTTAGCATTTTCCAGACCAAATCTCCTAACAAGATTCTTGGCGTATTTGCTTTGAGATACAAAGATCCCATCTTCATTCTATTTAATCTGCAAGCCTAAGAAAAATGTTAGTTCTCCAATCATGCTCATCTCAAATGTTGTCGACATTGCTTCGACAAAAGACTTTACTAGTGATTCTGAAGTCGAACCAAAAACAATATCATCAACATAGATTTGAGCTATTATTACATCTACACCGTGTCTTTTAATGAATAATGTTATGTCAGCTTCTCCACGGGTAAAACCAAACTCAACAAGGAAGTTAGTTAGACGACCATACCATGCACGTGGTGCTTGTTTTAGTCCATACAAGGCTTTCTTGAGCTTGTACAAATGATGTGGATGGTGAGGATCCTCAAATTCCTTTGGTTGTTCAACATAAACTTCTTTGTCCAAGTATCCATTGAGAAAGGCACCTTTAACGTCCATTTGGTGCAAGGTAATCTTTAGATAGCAAACAATAGCAAGAAGTAACCTTATTGACTCAATTCTAGCCACAGGAGCGAAGGTCTCGTCATAGTCGATACATTCTACTTGCGTATATCCTTGAGCAATAAGTCGAACTTTGTTCCTGACAATCTTCCCTAACTCATCTGATTTGTTTTAGAATATCCACTTGGTCCCAATAACATTTGTGTTGTTGGGTCGTGGTACCAAGTCCCAAACCTCATTTCGGGCAAATTGTTCAAGCTCTTCTTGCATGGCTTGAATCCAAAAATTATCTTTTAATATGGTGGACATGCACACATACCTTACCATTTCTCGGTAATTTACTGGCTCTTTCCATCTTGTACGCCTCTCCTCAAAAACTCCCCCTATCACTTGGTCGGGTGGATGGTTCCTTCTAATCCTCGATGGAGGGTCTCTTCTCACTTGATCATTCAGTTTAATAGCAGATTCCTCCTCGATTTCGTCCCATGTGTTCTCTTTTTGAGGTTCATATGTTTCTTCTAGGACTACATCTGTTTCTTCTGTGGGTTGCTCCTCTTCAACTGTAACCACAATGTTGTTTTCTGAAGAACTACCAGATATATCCAGTAGGTTATCGAAAATAACATTGACTGATTCTTGTATGGTCTTTGTCCGAAGATTGTATATTCGATAAGCATGGCTATTCTGAGAGTAGCCAACGAATATTCCCTTGTCACTCTTAGAGTCAAATTTAGCCAGTTTATCCCTGTCATTAAGAATATAGCACACACACCCAAAGACATGAAAGTACTGCACTATAGGTTTCTTTCCATTTAACAGTTCATAGGGTGTCATCTTGGTCCCTGGCCTTAAATAAATTCTATTAGTTATGTGACATGCCGTGTTCAAGGCTTCTGCCCAAAACCTTTTTGACACTTGCTTAAAACTTAACATAACTCTAGCCATTTCTTGTAGAGTTCTGTTCTTTCTCTCGGCAACCCCATTTTGTTGTGGTGTTTTTTGTGCCGAAAATTCATGGAATATGCCTTTCTTTTCGCAGAATTTTGCAAAGATTCGATTTTCAAACTCCTTTCCATGATCAGATCTAATTTTGAAAATCGAAGAACAAAACAGATTTTTAATCCTAGAGTAAAGTGTTCTAAACATCTCAAAGGTTTGTGATTTTTCTTTTAAAAAATAGATCCAAGTGAATCTGGAAAAATCATCTACTATCACATAAGAATATATCATTCCTCCTAGGTTATCTACCTCGATTGGACCCATAAGATCCATATGCAATAATTGAAAACAATGAGACGTACCTGAATGTTGTCCGTCACGTTGGATAACATTATGACAGACTCGGGTCTGCTTTCCTTTCAAACAATCTTCACACAATGTTTTATCTTTTGGATCCAGTCTGGGAATGCCTCTGACAACTTCAAATGAGATCAGCTTCTCCAAGGTGCCGTAGTTGACATGTCCCAACTTTTGATGCCAAAGTGTCAGGTCACCTACCTTTGCGGAGTTGCAAAACTCTTGTCTACCGACTAGTTAGCAATTATCTCCCATTCGGGTTCCCGACATGACACATTTATCTGCAGAATCTGTAACCTTGCATCCAAGCTTGTTGAATTTCACCTCGAGATTATCATCACATAGTTGGCTTATGCTAAGAAGATTAGCAACCAAACCTTCTACATGAAGAACATTTTTCAAGGCTGGTACATCCGGAACATTAAGAGTTTATTTACCAATTATCTTACTCTTACTTCCTCCTCCAAATGTCACGTATCTTCCATTGAATGCTCCATACTCCTTTAATAGGCTTTTGGTACCTGTCATATGACGTGAGCAGCCACTATCGAAATACCAAGACCCTGTAATGTTAGTACGCAAAGCAGTTATGCACACATTACATTTCAGATTCAATTTGAGTACTCACTCCTTTTTCTTCCTTCTGCTTTCAGGCAGGTTGCTTTGAATGTTGTCAGTGATGTTGGGCAACATTGCTGACGACATTTTAGGCAATATCTTGAGTGCAGAGTTTTGAAGTTTGTAGCAGTAGGGCATAAGATGTCCTAACTTTTTACAGAAGCTACATACAAACTTTGATCCAATTTTAGTGATCTGAGAGTTGCTCGTATTTTCTTTGACAAATTTTATCCTCTCAGTTTTACTATAGATTCTGGAAGTATTTGTTTTGCTAGGAGATTGGTACCCAAGCCCAGCCCTTGTAGGATTATTGAAGTTTAATAATTCATCCAGTTTGGAGGTTCCCATGTTGAACCTTTGAAAGGTGGTTTCAGCTATGTTCAACCGTGCACGAATCTTACCAAGCTCTAGGTCCTTCTTGGTAAGTACCACCTCTAATCGGTTGATTGTGCCTTTCAGATTGCTATTCTCAAGAGCCAATAATTTTGCTTTTGAGTCTAGTTGCTCAGATTCAGTGATTACGGCTTTACACATATTTTGTAATTCCTTTATTACGTCGTCTTTGGAGTCAACTAGATCCAAATTTATAGCCTCTGATGAAGAAATAAATCCACTAAAACAATTTACATCAGAATAGTCAAAGTATACATACCTCTCTGATGTTGAAGACATTCCATATGTTGAGTCTGATATTGTCGCAACATTGTCAATAACATCTTCATCGTCTGACAATGAATGTTCGAACATGGCTGCCAGTATTGCATGTGGTTCTTCTTCTTGATCTTCTTCCTCCTCTTCGTTCTCATCATCACTGAGAGTTACCCACATAACCTTACCAATTTTTCTAAAGGGTGTTTGCACACTCATTAGCATAGTGTCCCCAACCCGAGCATGCATGACACTGTACTCCCTCGAGTTGCTTGGGATTGAAATTGGTACTGTCGGAGTTAGATTTCCTCAGTGGATTGTGATTTCTTTGCTCAGAAGGTGACCTATTCGGCTGTTTATTGAAGAGTGGGTTTTGATGTTGTTTGTATTTGGATTTATTGCGATCAATATTGATCTTTCTCACCATCGAATTGAATCGACGAGTAAGTAAGGCAACATTTGCACCATTTCCCAGTTCCTCCAAGTTTTGTTCCTCGTTTTCCAATTCAGTTTCTGAGGTTTGTCCTTGGAGTGTCAAAGTCTTGTCTTTATACAGATCTCTTTGGCTCTTCATGTTCATCTCATATGTTTGAAAGATGCTCATCAAGGCATGTAGATCCATAGTAGCAATATTATGGGCCTCTTCAATAGCACAAATCTTAGTATTAAACCTTTCAGGAAGAGACCTGAGAGCTTTATCCACAAGTTGGGTGTTGGTGAAAGGAAAACCAAGCACTTGACACTGATTAGCAATGTCAATTAGCTTTTCAAAATAGGATTTTATGTCTTCAGATTCTTCCATCCTTAAGCGTTCGTATTGGCTCAAAATCATGCGAAGCTTTGTACGTCGTACACTTGAGGTACCTTCACAATGCGTTTGTAAGGTCTCCCAAACGTCCTTGGCCGTAGTACAATTCTGGATTAGTTTGAACATATAGAGATCTACCCATTCAAATATCGCATTTAGGGCCTTTTCATTGAAGCTCGCACTGTTGATCTCTTCCGCGATCCATTCAGATTCGGGTTTGATAAGTACATCACCATCCTCGTCTACTGGGTACTTGGGAATCACATAGCCTTCGGAAACTGATCTCCAAGCTCGAACATCAATGGATTTGATGTGCGAACGTAGTCGGATTTTCCAATAGGCATAGTTAGTTCCGTCAAGAATTGGAAGTCTACCAACGTTTTGTATAGCTGAGTCCATAGCCGTAATATTCAGAATCAAACACTTATTGTATCAAGTGTTGGCTCTGATACCACTTGTTGGGTCCGGGGCTACGGATAAGCAATAATATGTAAGAATAAAACAGTAACAGCTAAAGCAATTAAAACAGTTTCTGGATGTTGCCTTCAATGTTATGTCAACATCTGAGACAACATTGTGATAAAACAGTTATAAACCTTTATAGAGTAAATGCAACGGAAAAGTAAAGAGACACAAGGTTTATATTTTCAAGGGTATATATTAATATATCCCTTGATGGCCAATGACCAAAGAATTGTATAAATTATATACAATTACAAATGAATTTCTTTTTACAAGATTGAACAATAAATGCGAAAAAGAAATTCCAAACAAAAATGAAGTCGCAGATGACTTCAGCCTAAAGTTAAAAGATCTAAAAAGATAAATACAACATCTTCATTACTATTGCTTGAAATATAAGCTTGATCTAGAATCTGAGCAAAAGTAGTAATGTGAGACTAGATGTTGTTATACAACTTTAGGCTAAGTGTGTTGATCCAGTTTCTAAGGTGAATATCCGAGAATTCTCTTGGTAATTTTTCTCGTTCAATTCTGGATATCGATACTCTGAAGTTCCCTTCTATTTATAGTGTGGAACTTCCCTTGAAATCCTCACTGGTTGGTTGCGGAGGCTGAGTAAAAGAAGGCTTCAGCTTGGACCGGTTCTTGCTCCTTCAAAAGCTCAACGTTCTGGACTTGGTCTTCACGCTGCTTCCTCTCCAAGCTTTGACTGTTTCTTTTACCACGTTTTAAACACAACATCATTGTTAGTTTGCCTAGGTCATTTTTTACTCACAGTAACACAACCTGTTTTGGCCGGAAGAATAGGCAAAATCGTTACATGGATGTTGTCAGGAATGTTGTGACAACATCGCAGGCAACATTCTTATTTTCATAGGATGTTGTCTCGAGCATTTACAGATGTTGTCACAACATCCATCCAACATCAACAATTGGATTTGAAACTAATGATATCTACTGCCTATATGTCTCGTTATTAAATATTAGGGTAGGTACATATTACATTTTATAGTGTATACGAAGCAAGTAGTAAGCCCAATCAGGAACATGATTAATGGCCTCTAACTCTCCATGATGAGTCCTTAAAAATCATCTCCCTATACTCTAATGGCAACTGGAATGTTTTCACTCTGTCCCTTAATATCCCCCCTCTAATCATGGACTCAATTAGGAGCACGTTCATCCCTCTTAATGCCACTAAGGAAGACAAAATGGTCTCGGGCCTAATTCCCAATGGTAAATTCACCACCAAAACTGTCTATAACTTCATTGATAACTTGCATTTCACTGAAGAAAGAAATCAACAAAGCAAGTTCACCTGGATTTGAAAACAAAGAATCCCTAATAAGATTAAATTCTTCCTTGCACAGAAGGCTCCCGACTAATGCCTATCTACACAATATATGCCTGAACATCCAGCCTGTGTGTAGATTTTATGACATTCACCAGGAAACCATCAGTCACATATTCTTTGAGTGCACTTGTGCAACTCACTTCTGGAATGATATCTTAAAAAAATGCAACAATGAGTCTTCTAAACAAAATATGTCCTAAAATGCAGCCAACTGGGAAGAAACTTGGACCACTATAAAGGGAAAAAACTTCAATGATCTCCTCAAATGGGAGGCCGTTTTGCCTTTTTGTTTCTGACATCTGTGGCTGAATAGAAACCACAATGTCTTCAACAATAAAAAAGACTTGGTCGACTCCAATAATATCATTGCTAAAGCTGTTGAAACAAATCAGATTATTGGTAAAACCAACATTAAGTTGACTGTTACTCTAAATGTCAAATGGGAACCCCCTAATATCAACTGTTATAAGCTTAATGTTGATGATTCAACAGTAGGAAATTCAGTGATTGGGGGAACATGAGGTGTCATCAGGGATAGCAGATGAGACTTGGTGTTAGGATTCATGGGAGGCATCCCCAATTCTATAAATACTTTAACTGAATTAACAACTATCATGCAGGGAATGTCCTTAGCAGCTTAAAGAAATCTCACTCCATTGGAAATTGCCTCAGAATCTACGGAGGTAATTAACATGCTTAATAGTGGTAATGATTCTTATTGAAAGATAATTCAATTGATTACTTTCATTGAAGGATAATTCAATTGATTATTTTCATTGAAAGAGTATATATACAATTTACATACTTCCATAATAGGAAAATCCTATTCATGTTCTACTCCTAAAACATTATTCTAATTTGAGACTAACTATACAATTATGGTAAGTGTACAATGCTAATTAATACAAAATATTTACACTTTATTTTGAGGACAAAACCGTAATATACACTTATTTAATGTAAGTGTATATCACGGTATATACTATACATATACTATATATTTAACACACCCCTGCAGTCATAGCGGGCGGTCTTCGTACACTGAGATTGTCCCTAAAATATTTAAAGAGTACTGACGGAAGACCTTTGGTAAAGATGTCTGCAATTTGATACCTGGAAGGGACATGGGAGACGCGTACTTGTCCACGAGCTACCTTTTCGCGAACAAAGTGAATGTCCATCTCGATGTGTTTAGTGCGCTGGTGCTGAACCGGATTACCAGAAAGGTAGATGGCACTAACATTATCACAGTAAACCAAGGTAGCTTTCTAAATAAGACAATGAAGCTCCAAAAGAAGATTACATAACCAACTGATTCAGAGACCACATTGGCCACCCCTCGATACTCGACCTCGGCACTAGAGCGGGACAAAGTCGACTGACGCTTTGCAGACTAGGAGACCAAGTTATTACCAAGAAACATGCAATAGCCGGACGTTGAACGTCTGGTATCTGGACAACCACCCCAATTAGCATTTGTATATGAGACAAACGTAGACATCGAAGACGAATATAGATGTAGGACATAGTCAAGTGTCCCCTGGATATATCGAATAATGCGTTTGAGTGCATTCATGTGTTCAACCCTGAGATCATGCATAAACAAGCATACCTGATGTACGACATACGTAATATCTGGTATTGTGAAAGTAAGTTACTGAAGAGCCCCTGCCAGACTGCGATAGTGGGTCGGGTCCTCTTAAGGGGAGCCAGCTGCAACACCTAGCTTGGGTTTAGTATCAACTGGAGTGGAAGTGGACTTGCATGAGGACATACAAGCTCACTCAATGATCTCAGCTGCATACTTTCTCTAGGATAAGAACAACCCACCTGCATGACGAGAGACAACAATCCCCAAAAAGTAACTCAAGGGCCCCAAGTCTTTCATAGCAAACTCATAACTGAGCATTGTCATGATAGACTTGCGTAATGCATCCGAAGAGGCAGTCAAGATAATATCATCCACATATAATAGTATATAAGTCAGTGAAGAACCACGATGATATATAAACAATGAATTATTAGACCTGCTGTGAGAGAACCCAATAGTCGAAACATAGTCTGCAAGCCTCTTATACTAAGCCCATGGGGACTGCTTAAGCCCATACAATGACTTCTTCAATAAACAGACATGATGAGGATATTTGGGATCCCTAAACCCCAAGGACTGATGCATATAGACTGTCTCCTTAAGATCACCATGTAAGAAAGCATTCTTTACATCCAACTGATGAATGTGCCATGCTTTCGAAAGATCCAAGTTGAGCACAGTACGAATGGTAGCCGGTTTGACCACCGGACTAAATGTCTCACCATAATCTACACTCACCTGCTGAGTCTTACCATCACATATAATATGAGCCCTGTGCCTCGCAAAAGAACCGTCACCATTGTCCTTATGAGCAAAAATTCACATAGACCGAATAATATTAACACCAGATGGACGGGACACCAACTCCCATGTTTTATTATCAATAAGAGCATTATATTTGTCAGTCATAGGAATTTTTCATTCGGGTCATTTAAAGAAGACACAGAATTACGGGGTAGGGGTGATTGAAGAACATTAGAATTTCAATTAAAATGTCTCTTTGGTTTAAAAATACCCCATTGAATACGAGTGACTGGTCTTTGACTCGGGGAAGAATTGGGCGGATTTTGGAAAATATGGGTCAGCAGGCAGTGGGCTTGCTGGCCCAAAGACGGATAATCAGAGCGGTGTTCGACGCCGAATCGGGACGTTTCAGATTGGTGAGCCATCGCCCGATTACAAATCGAGCAGTGGTCGCCCATGGACTAAAAATCGGAGCGATGGTCGCCCATGGACAAAATCGGAACGATGGGTCGCCCATGGATGAAAACTGGAACAGTGGTGGGTGACGGGTTTGTAGGTCCAATGGGCAGTGGGATCGCTGGCAGATTTGGGGTGCGGGATGCGTCTGAAAAATTATGGATAAGATACGGGGAGACATCATCATATAAAAAATTATACGAACTAGGCACTGGACTATTTACCTAGCCTGAAGTTTGTTAATTGTGGTGGATGAGAAAAGTGGATAACACAAGCACCCAAAGACCCTAAGATGTGAATACGAAAGAGTCTTATTATATAAAATTTGAAGAGGGGACGAATAAGTCAAATCTTTGGACGGAAGAATGTTAAGAAAATATGTAGCTATTTGTAGAGCATGATGCCAAAAAGAAAGGGTACAGAAGCATGAATCAATAAAGTTCGGACAATGTTATTAATGGTACGAATTTTGCGTTCGGCTGTACCATTTTGTGAAGAGGTATGAGGACAAGAAAAACCAAAATTGATTTCATTATTAGCACAAAACTCCCGAAACACCCCATTATCATATTCTTTGCTATTATCACATTGAATATTTTTTATTTTCCGTTCGAATTGGGTGCTAATGAATGCTCTAAATTTTACGAAGATGGAAAAAACTTGAAATTTTTTCGCTATCGGAAAAGTCCATAAAAAATAGAATAATCATCCAAAAATAAAACATAATAACGATGACCCAAAGAACTGAGAACATGAGATGTTCATAAATCGCTATGATTAATATCGAATGACATTAAAGTATGCGAATTAGAGTTTACAAAAGGCAATCTAACATTTTTTCCTAAAAAACAAAATTGACAATTCAGAGTACTACGCGTACCCTTATAAGAAATAAAATTATTTTTATCTGAAGAAGACAAAATAGACGACCCCGGATGACCTAGACGAGCATGCCACAAGGAAGGAGCAAGGGCTGCAAAAGTTGATGGCAAGACTTGACTCGAGAAATCAGAACTTGGTGTGATAGGATAAAGATCTCCCCTACTATCACACCTCATGAGAGGACTTCCCGTCTTGAAATCCTTCACAGAAAATCCAAACCGATCAAATTCAACAGAAATGAAATTATCAGTGGTCAATTTACGAACATACACCAATTTTTTAATCAATTTAGGGGCATGAAATGTATTTTTCAAGAGAAGGGGTGGATGGGGGGGGACAAAGTTTTATGACCATAACCACGAATTGAAATAGAATTACCATTACCAACAATTATGCCACGAGGGTTGCTCAAATTGGAATAAGACGAGAGAGTATCTGAATCGGATGTCATGTGGGTAGTGGCGCCAGTGTCCATGTACCAATTCGGGTCCGGTGGAGTTAAACCAAATGTGTGCATCACGGCTTCAAAGTCGGTCTGAGTAGGGCCTACTGCATGGTGGGGCCTGCGGAGGCCGAGGCCGAAGCATCCCGGCTTGTTGCCCCGGCCCATCACTGCGTCGAAAATAATTGAGATGTTGCGAGTTACGCCTGAAATTCTGCCTAGCCCACTGCCCATGAGATGCATTCTACCCAGCCCATTGCCTGTGAGATGGAGGCCCATCAAAATAAGGGATGTTACGCCACTGCCCACTGGCCCAGGCCCACGGTCAGGTGGCCCAAGGCTGGGACCAGTTGGGTTGTGACGCACTATTGTTGTGGTGGGTCTCACTGCCGCCGTTACCACCGCGTTTTTTCCCGCGCTTTTTGCACTTATTTTTCCAACTATTTTTGCCGTCCCCTTGAGACCGGTTTGGGGACGAATTGTCACCAAAATTATGAGAATTAGTGGAGGACGTCATCATGACCACGGGACTAGTACTAGTAGCCGTCTTTTTAGCCAAGCCAGCTTCTTCCAAGCAAGCATGGAACGGGTTTGATAGAACTTTGAGAGAGGAATACTTTGACGAATAGAGTACCAACGCCACTATAGGCCTCGGAAAGGCCAGTAACCATCTAGAGAACAAGATGATCGTCGCTAACAGGCGCACCAACATTGCGGAGTTGGTCCTTCAATTCTTTCAACCTTTTGCAATACGCTGAAACGTTTGGGAAATTTTCCATATGGACGTGGAAAAATTTCTGCTCAAGTGTAACAGCTCTGGAATTTCGATAATCTTGGAATATGTCACGCAGCCTATCCCAAGCAGCCATTGCCGTAGCATCCGGCTCAATAATCGTCTGCAACAGATCGGTAGAAATAGCGGAGTAAATTCACTGAAGGACGGTGGCATCAAGAGTCGTCCACAACTTAGGATCATCCTCCTGTTTAGGCACCTCCGTATCCTCAGGAGTCGCGGGGATTATGTGATGGATGACTTGATGCGAACGTGCGTGAATTTTGAACAGTTTGACCCACGTCGCATATTGAACGTTTTCTATTTCAAGAATAAGAGGGATGTGATTCTTCATGTTAGAAACTGTAAGGGCAGGGTGAAACACGTTCTTAGCCATAATAGCAACGAACGACATGAGAAAGGGATTTGGAAGAAAAATTTGGGAAGAAAAAAAATAATTTCCGGGCACGGAAACTGATGAAGGGAGCTCAGAATCCGGACTGTTTGGACAGAAAAAATTGAGAGAGAATATGAACCTAGACTTCTGATACCATGAAATAAATAATCCACTTGATTATTTTCATTAATTGAAAGAGTATATATACAATTTACATATTTTCATAATAGAAAAAATTTATTCTTATTCTACTCCTAAAACCTTATTCTAATTGGAAACTAACTATACAATTATGGTAAGTGTACAATGCTAATTAATACAAAATATTTACACTTTATTTTGAGCACAAAACCGTGATATATACTTATTTAAGGTAAGTGTATATCACGGTATATACCATACATATACTCTATATTTAACACTTATGATCCCATTATTTCTGAAAGCAGGAAGTTGTGGCAAAGACTAGGCAGGCCGAGGATAGCCCACTGCTTTAGGGAGCAGAACAAGGTTGCAGACTTGCTTGCCAAGGAAGGATCCAAAAAGAAGATTTTTGGAAGACTCCTTTTGCTGATAGTTCCTCCCGTGTTTGTGAATGAAGTATTTCGGCAGACATCTTAGGAACTACGTATGCCTGACAAACATTGGCTTGTAATATTGCTTCAAACAATACTTTAGCATTGGTTACTTTTGTTAATGTGGGGAACTCGATCTCCCACGATGATTTGGTTCAAGCAAGTTAATTATAAAAATTTCCAGTTAATAAAAAAAATCAACATTGAGTTACACAGTCATCTTCTCCATTAAAGTATTATATATAAATGGATTTTGTTGGTTTACATCTGAAACTACTGGCATACTGTAAATCACAATCTACTCGTTCAACATTGAAATTAATTTGTTATTATTTATTAAGTGACGATATATATATATTTTTTATATATACACACGTGTGTGTGTATATTGCTGTAGAAATGGCACTAGGTAAACCTATTGTAAGGGCACAATTTAAAACATATATCTAATTTTAAAAATTATTTAAAGCTTAGTTAGCTTCGGAAAAATTCAGACCATCTGTTGCTTCTTCTTGTGAACTAAATTCTACTATTTCCTCATCGAAATTAATTTGTTATTGTTTACTGTATCAGTTTTGAACCCGAAAGTCTGAAGTCCGAAAGGTTATCCAAACTTTACATTTGAAGCACTGAAGTTTGAAACTTCAAACTTGTGATTTTCTATTTAAGTTTATACATCTAAACTTGTTTCTGATGCGGCTATACTCTTAAAACTTTAGTTATTCTTTAAACGGAAAAGGACCAGATATACCCTTAGCCTATATGATATTGTGCGCATTTGCCTTCATTTTAAACGGTGTCTCAGTTATGCCCTTACCATTATTAAAAGGGGTAGCCCGGTGCACTAAGCTTTCGCTATGCGCGGGATCCGGAGAAAGCCGGACCACAAGGGTCTATTGTACACAGTCTTACCTTTCATTTCTGCAAGAGGTTGTTTCCACGGCTTGAACTCATGACCTCCTGGTCACTTGTCAGCAACTTTACCAGTTACTCCAAGGCTCCTCTTCTATGTCCTTACCATTATGTTTTGCTTATATTCATGCCTCTCGATTTAACGAAAATATACTGGAGGACATATTTGTTCAGTTTCGCATAGCATATGAGCATGTTTAACCTATTTAAATTCCTGAATATTATGACACAAAAATAATAATATGGCACAAAATATCATTGCATTCCAAAACACAAAAAACATTTGCAATTACAGTACATCTAAATTATACAACTAAAAGATCAAATGCAATTACATCTATCTTTTAAAGATCATTTTCACTAATAAAAGTATTATTTTTTCTTTTCAAAAGATTGTTTTCACTAATGATCATAACATCATTTTTATTTTTCAAATTTGTTGATGACTTGGATAGTTTTTGCTGGAAAATTTTCGTCTTTCCGGTCCCTATCTACACGATAATGCATGCAACAAAAATCACAAGGGAAAAGATCTCTGCAACACAACATAAACATAAACATAAAAAAATCACAGATTTGCCACAAAACAAAAATAATCACAAAGAAAAAGAGATAACTTACATCAGACTTACGAAACCTGGAAAAATGTCTCCCACAATGCTGAAATTTTGATAATAATAACAGAAAAATATTACATTTTAAGCATTTATACAATTTCTTACATAAATTCAATGTGGTTTGGCCCTTTCGCGAATTCCATGCATGCCAGAAATTTATTAGAATTATTTGGAGTCCATGATGAAGATGGAGATGGAGTGCACCAACTCCACATCAACATACCTTTCTACGACTATTTGGAGAACTCGAAGCTTCCAATATTTCATAAGCAAGTGAAAGAATAAGAGATCAAAGTGTGGAGTAGCACGATAAGTATGGAGTTTCAAAATGTAGTACCAAAAAAATATTGGCTAATATAAAATGGACTAAAAAAAATATCTGAGAATTATTGGTGCAATATGTAATTCAAGATTTTCAATTGATCAAATATGCCCACATACTATACAAAACAGAATAATATGTCCTCCAATATTTTTTTTCTCAGGTTTTGTTAAATTAATTACACAAATATAAGCAAAATATAACGATAAAGGCATAACTAAAATAATATTTAAAATATGAACAAACGTGGCAATATCATATACGCTAAGGACAAACTTGACCCTTTTCCGTTCTTTAAATAGGAATTCTAAAATGTTATTTGTGTACTTGGCCCAATATATATGTGAAAGCTTGATTGATACTTATAATCCACCAAATGATTGGGGCTTTGGGGGTTTAGGCCCACACATGGCCTTCAAAGGATATCCAACCATTCCACTCCATCCACAACCCCAACCTCTCAGCTTTGTTTATTAATACTTTACCTTATTTGGCTAAAAATATCATTTCTTCCGTCCCAATATATTGATCTATTTTTTCTATTAGTTTGTCCTAAAAAATTGATTTTTTTCTATATTTAAAAATAATTTAACTTTATGAGATCATTTATAACTATACATATCTAAGATTTATTTTAAATCATACATTTTAAAAGTCTTTTTTTATTTCTTAAACTTTGTATTAAGTCAAATTAGGTCAATTTTTTTAGAATGGGGGAGTAATCAATAGCTTGGTTGGCCAAGTGTGAAATTTTTTTTCTTATTTCATAAATGCTTATTTAGAATGTTGAGGTGTTTGATAATTTTTTTTTTTAAGTAATACAATAGACTTTTTTTTTCTCAAAAGGTCAAGTAAGTATCATCTCGCTATCGGCACAACTATATCTCTCTTGAATCACTATCAAATAGAAAATCCAATTGTTCAGTTGGTTTAGAAAAAAGATTCGTTTCAACTTCCTGATTCTCTCGTTCAACCTTCCTCGTACATACAAAAAAGAAGAATTGGGTTGCCTCGAAGGCATTACTATCCTTTTTGCTCAAACCCGGGAATTGGAGATCAAAAGCCCTTTTAAGATCAACTTTTTGACTATTTGCTTAAATAAGCATTTCTTGGAATCGATGTTTAACCAAACCCAAAGCAGAAGATGTTTTTAATTTTCATCTTGGCAAAAATATCCTTAGCAAATAAAATTATATACCAAAATAACCTTACTTGATTTAATTTAAATACTTACGCTTCTAATCATTCTCGTCGTTAAGAACCCCACATCGGTAATGGAATGAGAACATAGACTTCTTATATGGACTTGGACAATCCTCACCCTACAAGCTAGCTTTGGGGTTAAGAGGCCCAAGATTCATTTTTTACATGGTATCAGAGTCACTCATTCCAATTATATGTTCACCGATGTTGGGTCCCCAAATTATGTCATCCACGCTCCAGTTAACGGGGTCTGGGCGTGCGGGGTGAGTGTTAAGAATCTCACATAGGTAATGGAATGAGAACATGGATTCCTTATATGGACTTGGACAATCATTACCCTACAAGCTAGTTTTGTGGTTAAATTAAGCTCAAGATCCATTCTTTACCCTCGTCTCTAAAAGTATTTTGATAGTGTTCTCCATTACAGTTCAACAACAAACCGTTCCACGGTGATCAAAGTTAAGTTTTTTGAATCAAACAACAGTTTATCTTAAAGTATGAGTTCTTGAATGTATTTTTCCCTTGACGTTGAGATCTACGTAGATGTTAAAATCCAAACGTCGTTTTTAATTTATATTTATTAAATAAATTTTTGATATATTTAAACCATATATATAAATCACTCTACGAAAGTATGATTCGCTAATCTATTTTAGTTTGACCGAGTCAATAATCATACATTTATTAATTCAATTATCTTAATTCGTTCAATTGAGACTATCCAAAAGCTATAATTCACATTGGCCTATCAGAAACCCTCTTAAATATTCTTAAAAAGGTTATTTATTTATTTATAATATATAGCATAATAAAAGAAATTATTTGATAATTAATTACATAAAATAAAAGTTTTGGTAAGAATTGGATGTATTGTGCTATAATCAATTGTGTAGCCCATCGTTCCCAACTTGTGTCAACCCAATAATTTCTGAAGGAATTAATAACTCATATATTTATCGATTTAATATATTTTAACCAGCTGAAATTTAATCCAATTTGCTCATTTAACCCCCTATGATTTACATTTAAAACCTCCACGTAAAACTTTTGACCAAGTTTAATGGAGTAGTAAACTGTTTGATATGGTCATATGGAGTAGTAAACTGTTTGATATGGTCATATGGAGTAGTAAACTGTTTGATATGGTCATATGGAGTAGTAAACTGTTTGATATGGTCATATGGAGTAGCACTTCAAAATGATAATCATAACTTTTGACCAAAGTGCAGTTCGGGTAGTTCAAGGAGCACGTGAACAGTGTGACTGACGTTGGACCGGCGTTTCTTTCTCTTCTTTTTAAAAAAGTGTAGAAAATTCTTTTGGAATATAAGTTTTTTCCATAATTCTAAATATTGGCAAAGAATATTAATGCATACACAAAAAAAATAATTCTAATGATATAAGTGTTTCTGTAAAAGATAGTATTATACCTCTCTGTCCCAATTTATATATCACACTTTTTTTATCAGGCCCTAAAAAATAATATATTTTTTATTTGATAATAATTTAACTTTAAATTTTATCTTTTACACTTAATAAAATAAATTATAACACACAAATATCTTTAACATATTTTAAATCATAAAATTTAAAAATATTTTTTTTTATTTTAAATTATGTATTCAGTTAAACTACATTATATAAATTAAGAGCGATGGAATAGTAAGTACGTTGAATAGTTACGGTCAAATGATATTAACGTGTATCA
This sequence comes from Anisodus acutangulus, assembly GCA_029783415.1. Classification (NCBI taxonomy): domain Eukaryota; kingdom Viridiplantae; phylum Streptophyta; class Magnoliopsida; order Solanales; family Solanaceae; genus Anisodus; species Anisodus acutangulus. The sequence goes on along the minus strand of CM056510.1, from coordinate 26,455,273 downwards.
ATGGGAATAGAATCTCAATTCAACCCCGCCACCATAATTAAAATATATCCCATATATTTTGTATATAGAATTATGGTAAGTAGATGATTCATTATTGTACTAAGATTCTACACATTGTACACTATATATATTTGTATTAATGAGAAAGTCTCCCCAAGGAAATTGATACAATATTACATGGTATCAAGAGCCAAAATCCTAAAAACCTAAAAAAATCTTCCTCTTCTCGGCATTACCGCCCCCCCCCCACTTAATTTTTTCCTACGGTAAAAGCCCCCCACCACCACTTTTTTCGATTTTTAATGGATTCCTCTTCCCCCGATGCTTCCGCTTCCTCCAGCGTCGCCACTCAACCACCACCCATGACCTTCTCCTCACCGTCTTTCCATCCGGCTCTGGCAATTACCAATATCAAGAATTTTATTCCTATAAATCTTGATCAGGAAGATGGCCAATATTGGTCATGGTTGGAACTGTTTCGAATTCATGCATGTGTATATCACGTGCTTGACCATATTGACGACTCCATCCCTCGCCCATCTGAAACTGATGACACAACTTGGCATCGTCTTGATGCCGTCGTCAAACAATGGATCTATGGCACAATCTCTAAGGACTTACTTCACACCATTATGAAAACCGGTGCCTCCACTCATGAGTTATGGACACATTTGGAAGAAATTTTTCAAGACAACAAGCACACTCGCGCAGTATATTTGGAAGAACAATTCAACAACACTCTTCTTGAAATTTTTTTGAACATGTCTGAATATTGCAAACAATTGAAATTGGTCGCAGACTAATTATCCAACATTGGAACGCCCGTCTCTGAAACAAAGCTGGTCTTATAGTTGGTTGTAGGCCTCCCGAAGGGTGAATATGACACCCTCGCCATTATGATACAGCATGCCGATCCCTTACCCACTTTTAACAAAGCTCGTTCGCAACTTTTGTTGGAAGAAACCCGGCGTGCAAAGCAAGATGAGCACACCCAAAAAACACTTCCAGTTGAAACGCCTGTCCAAAATAACACCACCGCCACCCAACCACCTCCATAAAAAAATACTCAACCCCGCAACAACCGCGGCGACAGAGGTGGCAGGGGCCGCGGCGGCAAAGGAAGGGGGAAAGGCCACCGCGAGCAGGCTCAGCAATTCCAGTAGCAGATGGGCCAGCCTACCAACACTCCCAATTGGCAAGGCCTAGCTGGTACATTTCAGCATGCGAACTGGGCTCCTTATCCGGCTACTGTTTCGGCCCAATCCCTCTACCCTCAATAGGGGGTGCTGGGTCGTGCTCATGACTACTGATCAACCCATTAGCAGCAACCACATGCCCACTTCATGCGGTCCTCCTATTCGCAACAATCAAATGACGTGGTCCCCATAAATTTAGGCCAAGCTTTAAGTAGTCTAAACCTATAGCAGCCCGATGAAAATTGGTACATGGATTCGGGAGCCACTTCTCATCTCACCCGGTCCGCAGGTAATCTCTCTCAACTATTTCGTTTAAAGTCTCCTCAATTTATTACAGTTGGCAATGGTCACCGCATTCCAATTCAGGGCCAAGGTAACATCCACACCAAGCCACCCCACCCACCTTTCTCCCTGAACAATGTCTTATATGCCCCAAATATAAAAAAAACTTAATCTCCATCCGCAAGTTTACTCGTCATAATTCTGTGTCTGTTGATTTTGACCCGTTTGGTTTTACTGTGAAGGATCTGCGTATGGGGATACCTCTTACGAGATGCAATAGCACAGGGGATCTATATCCATTTACACCATCCTCCGCGGCCAGTTCCGGCCTTCACACATCTCTGACTGCTCTCTCCATCAACCTGACACAGTAGGCTTGGACATCCAGGGGCCCCTGTTTTTCATTTTTTTCGCAGTAATAATTTTATCAGTTGTAACGAAAAACTTGCTCCAAATTGTGATTCATTTAATTCATCTACTAGTGTTACGCTTGCCCCTTTTGATAGTTCATGCTGATTTGTGGACATCTCGCATCCCTAGTTCGTTGGGTCATAAATACTATCTGGTCTTGTTAGATGATTATTCTCACTATATTTGAATTTATCCACTCAAATTCAAATCGGAAGTCTTTGCCAAATTTCTTGAATTTTGCAAATTTATCAAAACACAATTTGAAAGACCCATAAAATCTTTTCAATGTGATAACGAATGTGAATTCAATAATTTTGCGTTTCACAAATTCTACAAAAATAATGGCATGATTTTCCGTTTTTTGTGTCCTCACACCTCTCCTCAAAATGATACAACATAACATATTATTCGCACCATCAATAACATGGTTAGAACTTTCATCTTTCATGCCTCGTTGCCTTCTTCCTTTTGGTTATATGCAGTCAAAATGGTGGAATGCGTCCTTAATATTCTATCCACTAGCACACTCCATTATATGACCCCCACCGAAATCCTATACCGGCGGATCCCCTCCTATGATCACCTCCGGATATTCGGTTGTCTGTGCTATCCTAATTTGTCTTCTACCGCCCCATATAAATTAGCACCCCGAACCACTCCATGTATCTTCTTAGGCTTTCCGTCTAACCATAGGGGCTATTTATGCTATGACTTGTCCACCCGTTAACTTCACATCCCTCGTTACGTCACCTTTGACTACGTTTCCGTTTTCGAACATTCAAAAAATTCGACAAACTGACTACAATTTTCTTGACGAAACTGACCCATCTCCCGTAATTATTCGTGAACTGTGCCAGCCCACCACCGTCAACCAAAGTCCACCACCCACTGCCGCCTCCCCTGACCCTCCTAGGGTCTCCCTGTCTCCCGTCGCCTCACCATCTTTCCCGATGCAGACTACCACTGTCTCCGGCTATCGGCTATCGTCACCAGTCCTTTCTCCGATCACTATCCCTGTGTCTATGTCGCCACCATCGTTCCAGCACCTACCCAACACCGCAATCGCCGCCTCACCAAACCAGCTTACCAGTAACCCACCACCACCGACACCATACCCCACATCATCGATCTCCCCAACCCTACAACTACCCAGATCGACGACCACCCACAACAATCCCCAGTCACCAACACCAACCCCAACATACCAATTTCACACCCTGTTCCCGCCGGCAACCCTAATCACGATGGAAATACTATTCCCAACAAAAACCCCATCCTGTGCCAAATTCCCGACACCAACAGTTTCCTAAACCAGCCAACAACATCCCACCGTATGTAAACCCATGCTCAACACGGGATTTTCAAACCCAAAGTCCATTTTAACCTATCCACATAAACCATATCCCCAATTCTTAAAAATCTCAAATTAGCCAAACAGGACCCAAATTAGAATGCGGCCATGCGTGAGGAATTCAATGCTTTAACGAAACAGCACACTTAGGATTTGGTTCCTCGACCGGAAGGGGTGAAAGTGATTCGATGCATGTGGCTCTTTCGTCACAAATTCAGGGATAGTGGTGACTTAGAAAGGTACAAGGAAAGACTAGTGGCCAATGACACTAATCAGCATGAGGGTATTGATTGTGGTGAGACATTTAGTCAGGTCATTAAATAGGCTACTATCCGCACAGTTCTGAGTATTGCTATGGGTAAGTTTTTTTCAGATTCACCAACTTGATGTGAATAATGCATTTCTTCATGGAGATGTGAAAGAAACTGTCTATATGCATCAGCCGCCTGGCTTTGTCCATCCAGCAGCCCCACATTATGTCTGTCGTCTTCGTAAGTCACTTTATGGTCTGAAACATGCTCCACGTGCATGGTATGATCGATTTGCTCAGTATATTATGCAGCTTGAGTTCATATGTAGCAATAGTGATACTTCTCCATTTATCATCGCGGTAGTAGCACTGCATATGTACTGTTATATGTGGATGACATTGTGCTCACTACCTCCTCTGATGTGTTGAAGAATGAGATTATTACATTGCTCAAATCCGAATTCGCCATGACTGACTTGAAAAAATTGAGCTATTTTTTAGGTATATCAGTGACTCGGTCTGCGAATACTATGTTTCTATGTCAGCGTAAGAATGCGGAGGAAATAGTGTACATGGCTAAAATGGCGAATTGCAAAATCATGTCCACCCCGGTTGACTCCAAATCAAAACTTAGTGTTGTTGATGGTGATCCAGTATCTGATCCCACCCTTTACAGAAGCCTGACAGGTGCACTACAATATCTTACATTCACCAGACCTGATATTGCATATGTTGTTCAACATGTATTCTTATTTATGCATGCCCCTAGGGAGCCTCGTTACACTGCCCTTAAACGCATAATTCGATATGTTAAGAGCACCTTTGATTATGGATTACATCTATACCCCTCAGCACCGATCAGATTGTTAGCCTACACGGATGCTGATTGGGCAGGCTGTCCGGACACACGACGCTCCACCTCAGGCTACTGCGTATTTTTTGGGGATAATCTCATTTCATGATCTGCCAAGAGGCAAGCCACATTGTCCCGTTCGAGTGCAGAAGCAGAGTATAGAAGAGTTGCAAATGTTGTTGCTGAAATCTGTTGGCTCCGAAACATTTTTTTGGAGCTTCATTGTCCCTTGCGTAAGGCGTCTGTTGTATATTGTGATAATATATCCGCTATTTATTTATCTCATAATTCGGTTCAACATCAGCGGACCAAGCATATTGAGATAGATATACACTTTGTTTGTGAAAAGGTTTCTCTCGGTCATGTTAAAGTATTGCATGTGCCTTCCTCATATCAATACGCGGATATCTTCACGAAGGGCCTTCCTCGACAGCTGTTCCTCGACTTCAGATTCAGTCTCAGCGTCCGACCTCCTCCCGCTTTGAGTGAGGGGGTGTATTAACGCGTACCAATGGAAATAGAATCCCGATTCAATCCCACCACCATAATTAGAATATATTTCATATATTTTGTATATATAATTATGGTAAGTAAATGATTCATTATTATACTAGAATTCTACACTTTAAACACTATATATATTTATATTAACGAGAAAGACTCCCAAAAGAATTGATACAATCTTACCGAAAATGTGTGTGCAGTTGAGAAACTCCAACTTATTCAGAATGTTTTGAAAAATAGCTGGCCTTAATTGTCTTTTTGCTTCTCAACCTTCACATGGGTTTCGTACCTTCACAGAATTTCAATCACAGAATGACACGATTCTGTTGTTACATCAGCATCACCTAAAAAGCAAAAGATCAATGTGATTTGGAGTTTGGACTAAATATGGGAAAGTCGGCAAAGTCCCACATGACCAACCAACGCCTATCTCATTTACACATAAATGCATTTTCTCCTTTTTACGCAAATTTAATTAAACAAAATTTTTTTAAAAAGAGACAAAAAAATTAGGATAGAAATTAAATGCTGATCACGTGCGTGATACACGCAGACATGAATTGATGCACGTTAAAGTCACGTGCTATTCACGAGGATTCAAGTAATCACAGTTAAAAAAACTTGGGAGATGATAGGATGTAATTAGAGAAAATAACATATGTATTATTTTTTGAATTATTAATATTTTGTTTTGATATTAATAATATAAGCATTTGTTATATATATTTTATTTACTATTAGTTTATGCATTATTATAAAATATCAAATTATGATATTAGCTATGTAAGAATTTTTAATAGATGCATAAGTATGATTAATGATGCAATTACTTCTGTCCCTCATATAGTATAAGGATATTTTTATAAACAACTAATTTTTATAGAAATTTACAATGCATGTTATTTCTCATGCCTCATATCAAATAGGGAAGAAAAAACAGTATCAACATAACTAATCTCAATATTATTAATACTAACATTACTAATCATTATTCTTATATAGCCTACCAAATGACCGGTTAAAGTATTGTTTACTTGGCTAATAGGCTATGAAACTTAAGTTTTTTATTGTTAGGTTGTTTCACAAATGTGTAGTACTGCTTTTATAACATACTGATTACTTAGAAACTTAATCTAATTTAATATATTCAATTAAATTGGTTTAATAAATAATAATATAGAATTGCTTAGAGCTTTACTGTAGTACCAATAGTACCTAGTGAGGGTTTGGGTATTTTTGTGCTTTATTTGTTCGTCGACGTTGATTCAAGGTCACCAGATGAGGACACGTGTTAATGAGCTGTATGAATGCCACGTAAAGAGGAATTATTAGTATTGCTGTGCTTGAACGTGTTACCTTTTCTTTCCTTTTGGCACTATTAAAATTAAATTAGGAATTAGGTGAAATGTAAAAGGAGAAGCCAAAAGGGCGTGATGAACAAGCTGGCGGTGCGTGACGCATCCACTCACTTTTCACGTGAATTTATCCGCGTGTTTCATTTACACCCCAAAACTAATTACCCTACTTAGTTTTCAGTAAATACTAAATAGTCAAGTGGTAAAAGTTTATTTGTGCTCGAATTTAATCAAACCAATAATCGCGACATGAATGTTTTTGATAAATATAATATAAATTAAGTGCTATCTATTTTTAATTTTAAGGTCAAATAATATATTTTGACGTAAACATCATGTATATGAATATATCTATTGATTTAATGATAAACATTGCGGGTATAAGTTATTACTATGATACCCTCCCCCTCCCACCCCAAAAACCTTTTTTCTCTCTTTTATTGCATTTTCATCTTCTTTCTCTTATTAAAAAACTTTTTTAAAATCGGGTCTAGTCGAAAAACATAATCAGAATATCTAAAAGAATGGAAAGGTTGAATGAGTTAGAAGTTGTGAGGACATCATTTTACTCCTTTTACTTTTTTGAGGACGCAATTACTAAACTTAAGGACTTAAAGATGAAGGCATGAAACTACTCTTTATAATTTAAATTGATAACTGATGTTCGAATATGTAAAAGTTATATTTACATTTTGATGTACAGTATAGTTATTTATGATACAAATATACTTGCCTACATCATACTAATAAATTTAAGATAATTATTTATTAATTAATACATATTTTTATTCAATTGAATTACTTAATTATGATAAATTTATATAATATAATATAATATAATATAAATATCGAATGCATATAAATGTTTATGTTTAAATACTTATATTAAATCATTTTTCTTTTAACACACTATACTTTGAAGTTTAAAGTATCATATCAAAGTCTCAAATCTGACGTGAAAGTCAATTTAGTGAGTGAGTCTTACTGTTCAGATTGTTCACGTTTCCCCGGATTTAATCTAACCTCAAATCACGATTATAATCCACTACTAATCCCATGTTCTATTAATCCCTGCTTACGTAATCCCGTTGTTTTAGCCGTTCTCCATCTTAACAACCAATGAAACAAACGGAGCCACATTACCCGTGACTAAAGTTGTAACTGCAACTTTAGTTTTATAGTTTACTAAACTATTTGGCTAACAACTTTCATAGGTGAAAAACGTGATGATATTTGTGGTGCTACTGCGTTCAAGATTAGTTTAATTTCATAAAATATAATTTCTTCTATCTAATGATATCAACGCTATTGTAATTTTTTTTATTACTATATGGGAAAATAGTCAAATTTGTTCATCTTGTTAGAAATTTACTAAATGTGGAATTAAGTATATCCCATTATTTATGACTCAAACAATTGGGGCCCCGCACGTCGGAAATGTCGTTTCCACACACGTGCACACATAGTGTCAAGTATCACAAATTTCATTAGTGAAAGAGATATTGGTACGTATGTAATACGTTTGAGACATATAATGATGGACGGTTATTAGCCAAATAACAAAGTATTCCACGTTGGTAAACGAAGGAAGAAGTGTACGAAGTGTAAGATGAAACGAGTCGAAAATCGCCGCGGAGCCGTGAAGAGCTGCGGCGCCACACCGTTGGAGTCGCGGCGCTAATTGGTTGGCCAGTCACTGGAGCCGCGACGCTAATTCACAGAATCGCGACGCTTCGGAGGCAGAATGCTGCGACGGGAAGCTGGAAAGATCTGACCTTTGGGCTGGTTTTGGAGCATTGATTCTCCATTACTTGACACATGAATTCAACCATTATTTGGCTTAATGTAACCCCTCAATCAAGTGTCATTACATGGCTATTGAAGGCCATTAGTTGGCTAGTTGAGGGGTCTTCTCCTTACACTATAAATTGAGGCTTTTGACTCAATTGAAGAACACTACACTCAACACTTAGAAAATACTCCAGATTTTCTGAATTAATATTCTTCATCTCTAGCAAAGTTACTATACTCAAAGTTCTTTAAGAGTAACACTTGAGTTTCATTTGCTCATTTGTTAAGTTGTTGTTGTATCTTGGGAGACCATTGCCCAACACCGTAAAAGGATATATACGGGGCAATCTTGTCTTAAAGACTTAGTGTCATCACTCGACTCAGCAATGAAAGAAATAATCCCCTTGATTATTTTCATTGATTGAATAAATATATATACAAGTTACAAAATAGGAGAATCCTATTCCTAATCTATTCCTAAAACCTTATTCTACCATAATTCTAACTATACAATTATGGTAAGTGTATAACACTAATTATAGTAATAAATATACTACAATATACATACAATATACTTTCCTTAATATACAAGATTTTGCTACTGAATTTTTGCCCTTTGTAACGTGATGGACTGGGCTACAGCCCAACTGTAGAACTGCCGTGTACCAGGCCCAACATCCCACTGCTTCAGCTCAGTCCTTACTGCCGTGTACCAGGCCCAACAGCCCACTGCTTCAGCTTCAGTCCTCTGATATATATGTGATATACACTGCTGTATATTCAGTGTATATCACATGTATATTGCTCTGTTTAACACACCCCCGCAGTCATAGCGGGCGGTTTTCGAACGCTGAGACTGTCCCTAAAATCTTCAAAGAGAACCGCTGGTAGACCCTTTGTAAAGATGTCTGCAATTTGATAACGAGACGGGACATGACATACACGAACTTGACCCTTTGCAACCTTTTCACGGACAAAGTGAATGTCCATTTCGATATGCTTGGTGCGTTGGTGTTGAACGGGGTTACCGGAAAGGTAGATGGCACTAATGTTATCACAATATACCAAGGTTGCCTTCTGAATGGGAAAATGAAGCTCCAAAAGCAAATTATGTAGCCAACATGATTCGGAGACCACATTCGCTACCCCTCAATATTCTGCCTCGGCACTTGAGCGTGATAGAGTTGCCTGACGCTTTGCCGACCAGGAGACCAAGTTGTTGCCAAGGAACATACAGTAGCCAGAAGTCGACCGTCTGGTGTCAGGACAACCACCCCAATCAGCATCCGTGTAGGAGACAAGTGTGGATGTAGATGAGGGATACAAGTGCAAACCATAATCCAGTGTCCCCTGAATATACCGAATGATGCGTTTGATCGCATTCATGTGCTCAATTCTGGGGTCATGCATGAATAAACACACCTGTTGAACCGCATATGTAATATCTGGTCTGGTAAATGTAAGATACTGGAGGGCCCCTGCAAGACTGCGATACCTGGTTGGGTCCTCGTATGGTGCACTCGCCGCGCACTCGCCTTTGGGTTTGCATCAACCGGTGGAAGTGGACTTACAGGATGACATCCCAGCCTCTCTCGATGATCTCAAAGAAGATACTTCCGTTGAGACAGAAACAAGCCACCTGAATGACGCTTGACGGCAATCCCCAAAAAATAACTCAACGGCCCTAAGTCCTTCATAGCAAATTCAGAACTGAGCATGGACATGATAGACTGACGCAAAGCATCGGAGGAGGCAGTCAAGATAATATCATCCACATACAACAGAATATAGGCCAATGACGAACCACTACGGTAGATGAACAAAGAATTATCTGACCTGCTGTGAGTGAACCCAATAGTCGAAACAAAATCAGCAAATCGTGTATACCAGGCCCGTGGAGACTGCTTAAGCCCATATAGTGATTTCTTCAACAAACAGACATGATGAGGGCGGTTGGGATCCCTGAAACCCAACGGCTGATGCATATAGACTATTTTTTTGAGATCACCATGTAGAAAAGCATTCTTGACATCCAACTGATGGATTGGCCAAGTTTTTGAAAGAGCCAGGCTAAGCACAGTGCGAATGGTAGCCGGTTTGACCACCGAACTAAACGTCTCACCACAATCAATACCAACCTGCTGAGTCTTACCATCACCAACAAGTCGCGCCTTATGTCCAGCAAATGACCCATCTGAATTCTCCTTATGAGCAAAAATCCACATAGACCTGATAATATTAATACCATATGGATGAGGCACCAACTCCCACGTCTTATTATCAATAAGAGCATTATATTCATCAGTCATAGCAATTTTCCAATTAGGGTCATTTAATGCGGACACAAGATTGCGGGGCAATGGGGATTTAGAGACATCAGAATGTAAATTAAAATGTCTTTTAGGTGTAAAAATACCCCGCTGACTACGAGTGACCGGTCTATGACTCGAGGAAGAATTGATGAAATTTTGGGAATTTCTTTGGGCTCGGACGGACCGCGGCCAGCGATGGTCTGGCCGCCCAAAACGGTACAAATTAGACTCGGATTACGGAGCGCCTGCAGGGCAGCCCGATTCTTTGGAACTGCTCGATGGTCGGATTCTGTGAGTGTGGCAGATTGTTGGTCCAATGGCGATGGGCCATTGGAGGATTTTGGGTACGGAGATGTCAGAAAAATTAGAATAATATACGGGGATATTTGGTCATCCAAAAAATTATATGACTTAGGTTCGGGAGTATGAACTTTCGTAAATGGGAATTGAGTTTCATCAAAAATGACATGGCGATTGATTATGATTTTCTTGGAGGATAAATCAAAACACTTATAACCACGATGATTTGACGGATAACCCAAAAACACACACGGGGTAGACCGAGCCTGAAGTTTGTTAATTGTGGTGGATGGAAATAACGGATAACACAAGCACCCAAAAATCCGAAGGTGAGCATAAGAAGGGTTCTTATTATATAGGACTTTGAGGGGGAAGAGTATGTCAGACCTTTAGACGGAATTATGTTTAGAAGGTAAGTGGCCATTTGTAGAGCATGATGCCAAAAATATGGAGGTATGGAGGCATGTATGAGGAGAGTTCGGACAATGTTATTTATGGAACGAATTTTGCGTTCGGCTTTCCCATTTTGTGAAGATGTATGAGGACATGAAAAACGAAAATTTATCCCATGAGTAGCACAAAAATCTCGAAACTCCCTATTGTCATACTCTTTCCCATTATCACATTGAATATTTTTTATTTCTCTTTCGAATTGAGTACGAATGAACGCTCTAAATTTTATGAAGATGGAAAACACTTGTGATTTATTCGCAATTGGAAACGTCCACAAAAATCTAGAATAATCATCTAAAAAGAGAACATAATATCGATGACCCATTGAACTAAGAACAAGAGATGTCCATAAGTCGCTATGAATAATGTCAAATGGCATAGAAGTATGAGAATTGGAGTCTACAAATGGCAACTTAACAATTTTTCCTAATGAACAAGACTGCCAAATTGGAGTACGACTTGTACCCTTACAAGAAATTAAGCTATTTTTATCTAAAGTTGATAAAATAGAAGATTCCGGATGACCCAGACGAGCATGCCACATGGAAGGAGAGATGGCTGCAAAAGCTGATGGCAAGGCTGGATTCGATGGACTGAAACCGGGCATGATAGGATACAGATCCCCCCTACTATCACACCTCATGAGATGACTCCCCGTCTTGAAATCCTTCACAGAGAAACCGAAAGGATCAAATTCAATGTAAATGTAATTGTCATTTGTGAATTTTCGGACAGACACTAAATTTTTAATCAATTTAGGAGCATGTAAAGTATTTTTCAAGAGGAGTGGTGGATTATGAGGAGACAATGTTTTCTGACCATACCCTAGAATTGGAATAGAACTGTCATTACCAATAATTATCCTCGAGGGGTGCTCAAATTGGAATAAGATGAGAGAGTACCTGATTCGGAAGTCATGTGAGTAGTGGCCCGGTGTCCATGTACCAATTTGGATCCGGTTGGGACAATCCCAACGTGTGCATCGCGGCCTCGATATCGGTCTGAGTGGGGCCCGCTGCATGATGGGCTTGCAGAGGACGGGGCCCAAGGACGCCATTCCGTGATACTGCTGGGCCGTAGGTGCTGGATACACTGTTGTTGGGCCATCGCGATGGGCCGCCAACTGGGCGTTGGGCTTGATGGCCCCATCGGTCGGCCGGAAACTGTGGCTGGAGGGTGCGGGTTCCACTGCCAATGGCCCCACTGCTGGGCCCATGGTGGTGGTGGTCCACTGTACCCTGGATGGGACCCACCGCCTGTTTGTTGCTCACCGGAACCGCCACCAGAACCGCCTCGTTTGCCCCCGCGATTTTTGTTACTTTTGCGATTCTTCTTGCCGCCACCATTATTATGGTTTTGGCCCTAATTATTAACAAAACCCGAAGAACTAGGGGAGGATGCCACTATGACAACTGGGCTTGCTCCGGTAGCCGCCTTTTTAGCCAAACCGTCTTCTTCCAACGTCAGCATGGAGCGGGCTTGATGAAAGTCGGGAAGAGGGTTGCTTTGGCGAATGAGAGTTCCAACACCATTATAGGCCTCCGAAAGCCCGGCAACCAACTGTAGAACTAGAAGATTATTTGTTACTGGTGCGCCAACATTACAGAGTTGATCCGCCAATTCCTTTAGTTTCTTGCAATATGCAGAAACGTTCGGAAATACGTCCATTCAAACGAGAGAGAATTCCTGCTCGAGTGTGACGATACGGGAATGTTGGTTGTCTTGGAATATGTTACCAAATCTATTCCATGCAGCCATAGCCGTGGTATCGGGCTCCATAATCGTCTGTAGAAGGTCCACTGAAATAGTGGCGTATATCCACCGAAGAACGGTAGCATCAAGTGTAATCCATACCTCAGGATCCTCCGCAGGAAGGGGTATAGCGGGAGGAATGATGTGATGAAGAACTTGATAAGAGATAGCGTGAATTTTAAACAACTCCGCCCACGTTGCATATTGAACGTTTTCCATCTCAAGGACAATAGGGACACTGAGCTTGATATTGGAAACCGTGAGGGCAGGGTGAAAATTGTTCTTAGACATATTTGAAAGAACAAGGAAGGAGGTTAAATTTAAGAGAGGTTTTTTAGAGCGGAAGACAAAATGTTTGGAGAGAAAACCCGAGGGGGGGGGGGTTCTCAGCCACAAGGAAAAGTTTGAGAGAAAACTTTTGTGTAGACCTAGTCTCTTGATACCATGAAAGAAATAATCCCCTTGATTATTTTCATTGATTGAATAGATATATATACAAGTTACAAAATAGGAGAATCCTATTCCTAATCTATTCCTAAAACCTTATTCTACCATAATTCTAACTATACAATTATGGTAAGTGTATAACACTAATTATGGTAATAAATCTACTACAATATACATACAATATACTTTCCTTAATATACAAGATTTTGCTACTGATTTTTTGCCCTTTGTAACGTGATGGACTGGGCTTCAGCCCAACTGTAGAACTGCCGTGTACCAGGCCCAACAGCCCACTGCTTCAGGTTCAGTTCTCTGATATATATGTGATATACACTGCTGTATATTCAGTGTATATGACATGTATATTGCTCTGTTTAACAAGCAAATCACACAAACAGTTTGTTAAGTTCTTGATTTTCAATTTATTGTAATATTTAGTTTATCATTTCTTACTATTGTAATAGTTACTTACTTTCCGTTCCCTGCAACAATTGTATCCTAACAATTTTAAGACAAGATTTTGTTCTAAGTACCTAGAAAGATGACTGGAAGAGATCAAACTGCTTCTGATGCTACTCAAGGCAATCCCTCTGCCTTCCCCACTGCTCAAGGCACAACTAATGCCTTTCCGGTTCCTCAAGGCTCATCCAATGCCTTTATTGCAGCTCAAGGGAACGTTGTTGTTACTCTACGTGCTAGATTTCACCATGAACGCCCTGAAAAGTTCATGGGCTCAAACTTCAAGAGATGACAACAAAAGATGCTATTCTATTTGACTATTATGGGAATGACACGTCTTCTAACAGAAGATCCTCCACAAGCTGGAGATGAAATAGACCCTTCGCCTTCTGAAACGGCTGAAAGGGGCCTAGGTATCCATGTCATTAATGGCATGAAGATGGTTCTTGATGCATGGAGTCATAGTGATTTCATGTGTAAGAATTACTTATTGAACTGCTTGTCAGACCATCTCTACACGGTGTATTGCACCGTAGGCACTGCCAAAGAGTTGTGGGAGAAGCTGCAAAAAAAGTACAACGCACAAGATGCAGATACTAAGAAATTCATCGTTGGAAAATTTCTGAAATTTCAAATGGTGGATAGTAAAACACTGATGTCCCAAGTCCAGGAATTCCAAATGATTCTACATCACATGGATTTGGAAAGTATGAAACCAAATGAGCAGTTTTTGGTTACATCACTGATTGAAAAGTTACCTCATTCGTGGAATGAGTTACTTAAAACTCAAGACAAATGAGATGACCTTTGAAGAACTTATTATAAAACTCCAAATTCAGGAAGATAATAAGAAGGCCTTGCCTAGGGGTAAACAACCCGCTGAGGCAAAGGCAAATCTGGCTGAGGCCAAAGGGAACAAAAAGTGCAAGTTTCAGAAAAGACGGCAAGACCTAAGCAGCGGAGAAGTTCAAAGGAAATTGTCACCACTGTGGGAAATCTGGTCACATGATCAAGGACTGCCACAAGCTCAAGAATGAGCAACAAGAGAAGGCCAATGCATATGTTAATGTAGTTAAAGACCAGTTTCTCGACGACATGATTGAGGAGTTCTCAGCGGTGGTGCTATAAGCAAACCTTGTTGAGAATCTCATGCAATGGTGGATGGACGCAGGTGCTACAAGACACATATGTTCTAATAGAGATGCCTTCTCCACTTATACATCGGTTACAAACAAGAAGTTGTTCATGGGCAACAACACTTCCTCTAACGTGCTGGGGGTAGGAAAGGTAGTCCTAAATATAACTTCTGAAAATGAGCTCACTGTGAAGGAGGTGATGCATGTCCCTGAGATTAGGAGGAATTTAATTTCATGTCATTTATTGGTTAATGCTGATTTTAGGCTAGTATTTTAGTCTAATAAATTTGTAATCACAAAAAATGAAACGTTTATGGGAAGAGAATTCGTCTGTGAAGGCCTCTTCAAAGTTAACGCCATGTCTGTATTACGTACAAACAATAATATTGAAGCTTCTTCTTACTTGCTTGAGTCCTCTAATTTATGACATCATACATTAGGACATGTCAACTATAAGTCCATCCAAAGGTTGGTAAAGTTGGAGTTGTTGTCGTCTATCGATGTAAACCCTCAACATAAGTGTGAGGTGTGCGTAGAGGCAAAACTCACAAAGTTTCTTTTTCGATCCGTCGAAAGGAATACCGCTCATCTAGAACATATTCACACATATATATGTGATTTGAAATTTGTACAAACTAAAGGGGGGAACAAGTACTTTGTGACATTCATTAATGATAGCGCAATGTATTGTTACATTTACTTGTTGAAAAGTAAGAATGAAGCCTTTGAAGCATTCCGACGTTACAAAGCAGAAGTTGAGAACCAACTAAGCATGCTGATTAAATCCATTCGCAGCGATAGTGGGGGAGAATACATAGCGCCATTTGAGGAATATTGTGCCCAATCAGGCATTGTTCATCAAACGACGGCTCCATACTCACCTCAGTCGAACGGTGTGGCGAAACGTAAGAACTGCACATTGAAGGAAATGATGAATGCCTTGCTCATCAATTCAAGTCTTCCGCAAAACATGTGGGGAGAATACGTCCTTACCGGTAATACGATTCTTAACAGAGTCCCACATAAGGGTAAGGATAAAACTCCATATGAATCATGGAAGGGAAAGAAACCCATCTATAAATATTTAAAGGTGTGGGGTTGTTTGGCAAAGGTCGAAATACCCAAGCCAAAGCAGGTCAAGATTGGGCCTAATAATGTAGATTGCATTTTCATCGGATATGCAAATAACAGTAGTGTTTATTGCTTCGTAGTGTATAAGTCATATATTCCAGATATTCACGGGGGTACAATAATGGAATCAATGAATGCTCAATTCTTTGAATATACCTTTCCTAGAAAGGAAAAAAACATAACATCACGCAAACAAAGTTATAAACAAAGCTCTCAGGAACCGGGAGTCATTGACGGCCCGGATCTAGATGGTTCAGATCTAGTGGACTTCGAAGTGGCTGAATATCTGGAATCTAGTATTCCAGATTTTTCAGAACTTGGAGACTCCAGAGATGGAACCAAGATAAAGTAGAAGGGTCAGGAAGGGTAAATCCTTCGGTCCTGACTTTGTAGCTTATATGGTTGATGATGAACCAAGGAAAATCGTTGAAGCATTGTCAACTCAAGAGGCACCGCTCTGGAAAGAAGCTATTGAGAGTGAAATAAGCTCCATTTTGCATAATCATACTTGGGAGTTGGTTGATCTTCCTCTGAAAAATAAACTGTTGGGTTGTAAATGGATACTCAAACGGAAGTATAAAACAGATGAGTCTATAGATAAGTATAAGGCCAGGTTGGTAGTTAAGGGCTATCGGCAAAAGGAAGGCCTTGACTACTTTGACACGTACTCCCCGGTGTCTAAGATGACGTCCCTACGAGTATTCATTGCGATCGCAACGTTGCGTGACCTTGAGATACATCAAATGGATGTCAAGACAGCCTTCCTAAATGGTGATTTGAAAGAAGAAATCTATATGGAACAACCCGAGGGGTATGTGGTTCCAGGGCAAGAGAAGAAAGTCTGTCGACTTGTCAAATCTCTGTACGGGCTGGAACAAGGCCCGAAACAATAGCACAAAAAAATTGATAGTACTCTACTGTCAAAGAGTTTTACCATTAATGAGTGTGATAAATGTGTCTACATGAAAAGTAACTCTGACTCGTTCGTTATGATATGCCTGTATGTAGACGACATATTGATCACATGGAGCAGTCCTAGCATAATTCTAGAGACTAAGAACATGTTGAAACAATGCTTCGACATGAAGGATATGTGTATCACATATGTCATCTTAGGGATAAAGATCTCTAAGACATCTGACAGACTAATCTTATCTCAGTCTCACTACATCGAGGATGTGTTGAGAAAGTTTGAGATGTTTGACAGTTCACCTATAAAGGCACCACTGGATAGAAATCAAAAGCTTGATAAAAATTATGGTGCACCCGTATGCCAGGAGCAATATGCACATGTGATTGGTAGTGTAATGTACATAACAAACTGCACCTGACATGATATTGCTTATGCAGTCAACAAATTGGCTAGGTTTACCTGTAATCTGAGTAATGATCATTGGAAGGTGTTGAATCGGGTACTACAATACTTGAAATACACGCTAACTTACGGGTTGCATTATTCGAGATATCCATTTGTACAAGAGGGGTACAGTGATGCAAACTGGATATCTGATATAGAGAACACCAAGTCCACCAGTGGGTATGTATTTACAATTGGTGGTGGAGCTGTGTCTTGGAAATCCTCTAAGCAAACTTGCATCGCCCGATCCACGATTGAATCAGAGTTTATCGCTTTATACAAAGCATGAGAAGAAGTTGAGTGGCTTCACGACTTCTTAGAGGATGTTCATTAATGGGACAAATCCGTACCTTCTGTAATGATCCACTGCGACAGTCAGTCGGCTCTAGGAAGGGCACGGAGTGCTATGTACAACTGCAAGTCTCGTCATATTCGACAGAGACATAAGAGCGTTAGGCAGTTGATCACCACGGGTATAATATCCATTGATTACATAAAGTCAAAGGATAACATAGCGGACCTGTTAATAAAGGGCTTACCCAAGGATCAGATGTTCTGCCTGTCTAGGGGAATGGACTTAAAACCCAAAGTATAAGGACTAATACGGTGGTAACCCAACCTTACTGACTGGAGATCCCAAGAATTAGGTTCAATGGGAAAACTAAGCTGTAAAGGTTCAGTTGAGGGCTTCGGTGGAAGCACGAGCACTTTGAATAGTGATTTCTGTAAAGAAACACCAAATCCAAAGTCGTTCCCGTGATAGACTATAAGTGCTATCTGCAGGGTGGGTAAAGGTTAAGCTTCCAAAACCTTTAATGATCCTCATCGGTTGAGGTTAGGTTTGGGAAAATTTTAATGATTCCTAACACTTGTAAAGTGAGGGTATAGCAGGATACCTTGTAGGAGACCACCTATTTAAGTGCGAGGACATGCCGCCTCAAATGAACACACTTAAGAATCCAAGAAGTGTCCACGGCCACAAAGGATTAAACATTACGAAGAATTTAGTAAATGAAGTTGTTGTGTTGGTACCGTTGTCTAGGCTTACACTAAACACTGACGGTTCAAGACATCACGTTCACCGCGCAGTAAGTAAGTCCGATGGTATTCAACTATGGAAGGTTCAAAGCGTATGCTACATATCCAGATGCAACATCGGTCCGCTGGAAGATTGTTGGAAAAGGCACCATGTGTGTGCGCCAAAATCTCTTTCAAGAAGGGATTGTTGGAAATTTACTAAATGTGGAATTATGTATATCCCATTATTTATGACCCAAACAATTGGGGCACCGCACGTCAAAAATGTCGTTTCCACACACGTGCAC
Source organism: Anisodus acutangulus (assembly GCA_029783415.1). Classification (NCBI taxonomy): domain Eukaryota; kingdom Viridiplantae; phylum Streptophyta; class Magnoliopsida; order Solanales; family Solanaceae; genus Anisodus; species Anisodus acutangulus. The sequence continues at coordinate 26,436,608 of CM056510.1, read as the reverse complement.
ACGTAGTGCCAAATATCGCAAATTTCATTAGTGAAAGAGATATTGGTACGTATGTAATACGTTTGAGACATAGAATAATGGACGATTATTGGCCAAATAACAAAGTATTCCACGTTGGTAAATGAAGGAAGAAGTGTACGAAGTGTAAGATGAAACGAGTCGAAAATTGCCGCGGAGCCGTGAAGGGCTGCGGCGCTAATTGGTTGGCCAGTCACTGGAGCCGCGACGCTAATTCACAGAGCCGCGACGCTTCAGAGGCAGAATACTGCGACGGAAAGTTGGAAAGATATGACATGTGGGCTGGTTTTGGAGCATTGATTCTCCATTACTTGGCACATGAATTCAGCCATTATTTGGCTGAATGTAACACCTCAATCAAGTGCGATTACATGGCTATTGAAGGCCATTAGTTGACTAGTTGAGGTGTCTTCTCCTTACACTATAAATTGAGGCATTTGACTCAATTGAAGAACACTGCACTCAACACTTAGAAAATACTCCAGATTTTCTGAATTCATCTTCTTTCTCTCTAGCAAAGTTACTATACTCAAAGTTCTTCAAGAGTAACACTTGAGTTTCTTTGCTCATTTGTTAAGTTACTGTTGTATTTTGTGATACTATTGCCCAACACCGTAAAATGAGATATACGGGGCAATCTTGTCTTAAAGACTTAGTGTCATCACTCGACTCAGCAAATCACACAAACAGTTTGTTAAGTTATTGATTTCCAGTTTATTGTAATATTTAGTTTATCATTTCTTACTATTATAATAGTTATTTACTTTCCGTTTCCTGCAACAATTGTATCCCAACACATCTACTATCCGAAATTGAATAATTTTGCTTTTTGACCCTACACAAAGCTTCAATATGACAAATAATTCTAAATCATAGGAATAGTAAAAATAGAGGGGTAAGTTTGAATATTTTTAAAGATTTGAACATATGGATCAGAGTGCACCCGTTTCAAGCTGAAGTTCTACTATTGGGAAAGTCAAATTAAGATAAATTTATTAATGGTGGAATATAAATAGATCAATAATGTGACGGAAGGCAAAATTAAGCTATTTTGGATAGAATCTTTTCTTTAGAAAATACTGGAAATATATATATATATATATATATCCTTACCTGAATTATATTTTATTGACTTTGCAAGTGGAACAGACATGGGGTCCACTTCATGACTGAAAACTTTAGAATATTTTATTAGGGTAGCCCCACATCTTAATGAAGCGAAATTGGTTTAGGAATCAATTACCACCTCTAGGAGCCTTAGATTCTACTCAATTTGGCCTATTGGTGTGTTGTTAAAGCTTTATTTGTTCCTTAATCATCATCAAAAGCTCCATATTCGACAAAATCAAAAGACAATCCCCTTCTTTTTTGTTACCTAGGATTTCCTTTTTGCTTTAGCCCTTTTACTTCATGATATATTTATCACACGGTCGACATATTATCACTTTCTTGATCATTTATGGAGGAAAATATTAGAGACAAGATTTTCTAAAAAATAATAAGAGAAATAAAAGAAAAGTGATAGGGACATCTGAGGTATTAAGGAAATAGCACCAAAATATTATACTACATATTTTTCTCTATAAAATTACGCATGCGTGACATTGGTTATTGGAATTATCGACAAAAATATTCATCCATCCGTCTTAATTTGCTTGGCCTTTACTTATCAATGGTCTATTTGACCAACTGTCCTAGCTTCAGTTAGACTACTTTAATTTTAAAATTTATTTTATTTTGTTTTATATTATACTTCTTAGTTGTCATTTTTAAAAGAATAATATAATTTTATATTTTACATTAATTATTTTAATATTAATGACATACTTTTATAGTCATAAAATATTAGGTGTATTACATTTAAATCACAATTTCTAAGAATATTTTTGATATGTATTTTAAGCTTCTCTTTCATCTAAAAGTCTATGCGTAGTAAACATCATCATATAAAATGATAGGAGAGAAAACGGAATGCGATAAAATTGTACAAAAGTTTATTTAAATTGAAATAATTTTGATATAACTGACGAATTAATGCATTTCAAGATATAGCTAAAGATAGAATATGGATTAGCAGAACTGAATAAACATTTTGAGACAAAAAGGAGTAATTTGTGATATAAGATTTGTTCTTATCATAAATAGATTCAAATGAATGTAAAGCTTAAATCTGTGGGAAAATATTAGATAAAATCTGGTACTCCACACGTGTCTTTTCATTCAATTCTACAAAGTTAATGATTGACATTTCGGTAAGTGAATAGACATTTTGAGTTGGAGAAAATTTGTTGTGATCGAAACTCCTATTTATCATAAGTAGGTACAAAATAAATGTAAATTTAAATAAAGTTCTGAGAAATACAACATTTATCCTAAAGTATATGTCATATATTTTTTTGATCAGTTTAAAAAATCTGACATATTTTTTTATTTAATAATAATTTAATTTTAAATTATACTTAATAATATAATTTATAAAAATATAAATATTATTTAATTTATTTTAAATTACAAAATTAATTTATTTTTTATCTTTTAAATTGTCTGTTCAATTAAATTATATCATAGAAATTGGTACCACAAGAATATTAGATTAGATTTGCCCCCAGGGGCACAGACGAGTTGTTAAGTGGCAAGGTAATTGGGGTACAACCACTCCGACGTCACGGGTTCGAATCCGTGTGGTAGTGATCTTTCTTTGAAATATTGCAAGGGTACATATCGAGTTCGTGTCCCGTTGGTCATCTCAGTACTGCCACTCACAAGATATTCCTCAATTTACATCCCACCTGGCCAAGAAACCTCTGATACAGGTGGGGGATTTCGCCTTCGGGACTTTCCCCTTCACAAAGAATATTAGATTAGATCTCAAAAATCTAGGTTTTCGTGTTAAAGCGTGCACATGTTTTTTCACCCTTTTAAACACGTGTCAAAGTGAACTTTCCTTTTATATAAAAAAGATAAAACATTTAAAGGAAAAAAAAGAAAACAAAAATACACAATGCCGACTGTGTCCCAATCAAAATCTATATCACGAAAAAGCATGTTCCTGTCTAACCCAACCATGGTTAAGTTCTTTTTAACACTTTAAAGTTTAAAGCCCCTAACTATACTATACACACATGCAGTTGTGGATTTTTAGAAACCCAAAAAATTGCCCCCTCTCTCTAATTTTCAAGAAAATAGAGAAAACAGCATCTCTCATTTTCTTTCCTGAACAAACCATCAATCTTTCTTTATTGGGCCAAAACTATAATATTTACTCAATTAAATTAGCTCAACTATAGAACCCCAGTTTGTTGCAGAGCTCAAAAGTTTTGCTTCTTGACTGCAAGTGCAAAGATACTGGTGTGTATTTTTCCTGCTTTTTTTTACCAATCATCTTTGTTTGTCCATATATGCATTAATATGTCAAAGTTTGTATGTTTTCTGGGTATTTTGTTATAGTTACTCATACCCTTTAGACCAAGCTTTTGAGATCTGAAAAAGTAGAGGTATGGACAATTGGATGTTCAGTAAGAAGAAGAAGAAGATTAATTGTTTATCATGAAGTTAAGATGGGTTTGTTTTGGATTAGTTAATTGGTGGTGTAAAATGTATTAAAGTTTCAATCTTTGGGGAAAAAAGAATTGTCTTTTTAGTTCTTGTTTCATCCTAGGTATATCAATTTGGAATTTTTTTGGGGCCTAGCTAGGGGTGTTTTGTAGTTCAAGGGATTTTGTTTTACTAGGTAGAGATGGTTAATGGGAATATGTTGTGGAGTGATGAGGTTAAGGCTTCAGTGGTGGCTGTTTTAGGAAAGGAAGCTTTTGAATATTTGATGTCTAGTTCAGTTTCAGCAGAATGTTCTTTAATGACAATAGGGAATGATCAGAATTTGCAGAATAAGCTATCAGATCTCGTGGAACGCCCAAACCCCGCTAATTTTAGCTGGAATTACGCGATCTTTTGGCAAATTTCGCAGTCTAAATCGGGGGAGTTGGTGTTAGGGTGGGGAGATGGGTGTTGTAGAGAACCTAGGGAAGGAGAGGTGCGCGAAGTTAAAAGGATTTTCAATCTACGCCTTGACGATGAGGCTCAACAAAGGATGAGGAAAAGGGTGCTTCAGAAGTTGCATATGTTATTCGGTGGAACAGATGAAGATACCTATGCTTTTGGATTAGATAGAGTTACTGATACTGAAATGTTCTTCCTTGCCTCGATGTACTTTTCGTTCCCTCGAGGAGAGGGAGGTCCGGGGAAGTGTTTTGGATCCGGTAAGCATTTATGGTTATCAGATGCATTGGAATCTTCACTAGATTATTGTGCTAGATCTTTCCTAGCTAAGTCTGCTGGTATGCAAACTATTGTTTTGATCCCAACTGATGTAGGAGTGGTGGAATTGGGGTCAGTGAGATCAATACCGGAAAGCCTGGAGCTATTACAGTCTGTAAAATCTTGCTTGTCGTTTTTGTCACTTAGGGCTAAGCAAGCAGCAGGTATAACAGTTGTACCTGAGAAAAAGGAGGGGAACAATCCCCCCTTCTCCAACTCAGCCACTATTAGTGAACGACCAGATGGAATTCCTAAGATTTTTGAGCATGATTTGAATTCTGGCACTCCCTATAGGGAAAAACTTCCTGTTAGGAAAGTGGAGGAGAGGCCATGGGACGTCTACCAAAACGGTAACAGGATGCCATTCATGAACGCACGGAATGGTTTGCATGCTGCTTCTTGGGCTCAATTCAGTAATGTGAAGCCGGGAAAGCCAGTGGAGCTCTATGGTCCTCAGACCCCAGCACACAATCTAATCAATGGTGGAAGGGAAGATTTCTGTTTGAACAACTTTCAGCTTCAAAAGCCAGCTGCTAGAATGCAAATTGATTTCACCGGAGCAACCTCGAGACCCATTGTTTCACCAGCACACACAGTTGAGTCTGAGCATTCAGATGTTGAAGCTTCATGTAGTAAGGAAGATCGTGCAGGCCCAGTTGATGAAAAGAGGCCTCGAAAACGTGGAAGAAAACCAGCCAATGGAAGGGAAGAACCCCTCAATCACGTAGAGGCAGAGAGGCAGCGGCGGGAAAAGCTGAACCAGCGATTCTATGCATTACGAGCTGTTGTTCCGAATATCTCCAAGATGGACAAAGCTTCCCTCTTAGGAGATGCCATTGCTTACATAACTGAGCTGCAGAAAAAACTAAGAGATATGGAATCAGAGAGGGAGCTGAGACTAGGAAGCACTTCGAGGGAAGTGATGGCTTTAGAAGACAGCCCGCCGAGTTCAGAGATTCAAATCCGAGGACCCGACATCAACATAGAAGCTGCCAATGATGAAGTCGTTGTAAGGATGAGCTGCCCACTGGAAACCCATCCAATATCTCGAGTCATCCAAACATTCAAAGAGGCACAAATCAACGTTGTTGAATCAAAACTTTCTGCCGGGAATGGTACTGTATACCACACGTTTGTCCTCAAGTCTAGTGGATCTGAACAACTGATGAAGGAAAAGTTGCTGGCTGCATTTTCCAGCGAATCAAACTCACTAAGGCAACTTTCTCCGGTAGAGCAATAACATTATCATGTTTTATATAGTTGGTAGGGATAAATGTAGTGAAGAATCGATATCGTAGTTTCTGCAGAGAATTTTTGTATACAGCAGTTCAAGATAGGTGGAAAATAACTAGCTATTGATAAAGTAGCAGCAAATTTTCTGTGTCTGTCTATAGAGTAGTATACATGTTCTATCATAAGAAAGGCAAGATGAATCAATTGCTAAACTTAACTATCTTTTGCACCGTTCGTAATTCATTTATGTGGTTAATTCTTAAAGTAGTTAACTCGACAAATTTATATCAGCTATGATCCAAGATGTGCTAGCTGTTCAAGAATGTGCAAAAGAAGGCACAATAGAAACTAACATATTCTCCTACTTTAATTTATTAGAATTCTTGTTGTAATCTATGTTTTCCCTCCCTTCTCCTAGGTTAGGGTTTTGCGGTTGTTTCTTGATCTTAGTTTTTGTTAATATTGGGGATTGATATAATTGGTCCTAACTAGTTTGAGATTGATGTGTAGTTTATTGATAAATTGATTTTTGCTTACTCCTCTTAACTTAGTACTATGTTGTAAAAAGTTGTATTGTGTCAAGTTCATGATACATGCATGAAATATTTTTAGTCAAAAGTGTTTAATTTGTTGCTTGAAGAATTGTATTGGAGAATATTGTTCGTTGGTGTACAAGGCAGTAGTTGCAGCAGTTAGAAAGAATTTTCTCCTTTTGAGTTAGTGTAACAGATGGGTAAACTAGGGCTTGTGTGTTTGTTGTGTACAGTAATTATTATTTACTGAACATGACAAAAACATGTGAAGGATAGAGTGGTAGTCGTGGTAAAGTTGGTAAAGAGAAGTTTTCAACGAGGAGAAAGTGACAACAACGTTTTGAATATGATGGGGTTGCCTGTGTAACTTTAACTGTGCTGTGGGCCTTTAGATATGACAACAACAATTGCTACATGTTCACCATTAAAAATACTACACTAGCCTTTTTTCTTTTTTCTCTCTACTTGCTTTTTCCAAACTTCCGCATTTAAATAATTTTGTACAGTATTAGTATTACGGATTTTTTTTAAAGATTAGTGGTGTTGGTTATAGCAGTAGTGGCCTTTTAAACTGTGTTAGGGAAAATAATTTGATCATATGATTAAATAATCAATAGCTTATGAAAAAAAAAAAAGTCAAGTCAATAGAACTGGAAATTCTGCCAGTAAGCAACGTTACCCTATTTTCACTGCCTGTAATTTATTTAAATGTCCCGAACTCCTGGGCAAAGCTAACTTATGAGCATATTATAACTAGAAATTGTGCCTGATGGACGACGAAAGGTTTGCCAATCAATTTTTTAATCGAGTTCATGTTCTATAGATTTTGTTAAGCGGGGTTAAAATTTTAGGATTACCTCATATGGGGGAAACACACTGCCTAATTTCTTCAATTTTTGTTGGGATCTGTTTGGCATGTGGAGTAGTTATGAAGTACATGTAACTTGGGTCCAAGAAAATGGGATAATCTTTTTTAACTTTAGTTGCTGGATGTCGACAACTGATGAAAATGGAAATTGTTGCAGTAACCCAATCAAAGGGGAAGGTCTAGTAGTGTTTACTGGACGTAGGTCAATTGATTTTATAGTTCTTTATAAGTTTATTTTTAGTTCTATATATTTTATAAGAAATTTGGAAATAATAAATACTTAAGAGATATCTGCGGGTCATTTTCTTTTATTCGAATTATAAATGGCTATGTTCAACCATTTCCTCACTAAATGCAGGGGGGAGGGGGGGGGGGAGGATAAAGATGGAGTTGTGGGTTTCTATCTTTAGTGCTTTTGCCCATGAAGGTTGTTGAGGTATGAGGTATCTGTAAACATTTCCAGAAAGCAACATATAGTAAAGTTTCCAAAAAGATAAGCAGTAAACAAAGAACTTGTAATAGGGAAAAGGGGGGAAAACACACACACAAAAATACACGATCCTGTTTGAGAATATTAAGGTACAAGTTGCTACTGAAAATCATTCAAAACGGTCCTAACAGATTCAGTGCTGCGACATGCTTTTTGACAAACAAGTTCTTCCACTATATGGTAACTGCAGAGAGAGTTGATGAATGAATAAGGGTCGAGAAAATATTTTGATTACCAGAGATATGGTCAGATGCATCAGAATCCAATATCCATGGGTTAATGGGTGAAGACCTAGCCAGACAAGCATATGAATTATTGCTTGTGAAATGTTAGATGAAAATGTTTGTTGTCTAGCCGCCTGATACTGCAAGTAATCACTATAATCCGCTCCATACAAAGTAATAGAATTGGCATGTTGACCATATGTGTCTCCGTGAGTCTGAACCACATGAGCCGCACTGCGATTGTTAGTACGTGATGGTCGACCATGCAATTTCCAACAAGTTTGTCGAGTATGGCCTGACTTGTTGCAATAGTTTCAATAGGGTCTGGGGTTTTTACCATTCCCCTTTTGATAGACAATTTGTTCCTGTGTATTTTCATTTTTCACAGCTAACATAGATGTTTCAACTCTATTGGTATCGATTGTTTTTGAACCAATATGCAATAAACGAGCCGAAACGTCGACTAAAGAAGGAACTACAAAACTTGACAAAATCTGATTCCTTATAGGGTTGAGATCAGATTGAAGTTCTTTCAGTGCCAACACCATAAAGAACTTATCTCTTTGTTGCTCATGTGTGGTGACACTTTCAGAAAGTGGCATGAGAGAGTCAAACTGATCTTTCAAGGTATCTATTTGTCCTAAATAACTCGCCATATCTTGATTATTCTGCTGAAGTTGGACTAAATCAGAGACAACTTTATATATACATTGTATATCGTTAGTATACAAAGCCTTAGCTTCAGTCCAAACTTTATAGCAAGTTTTACAAGATTAAATAGGTTGAGTAATTTAGGATCCAAAGAATTTTATAAGAGATTGCATAATTGAGCATCAATTCGAGACCACTTAGTCTTTTCACTATCAATAATATCACTGGTATTTTTAACTAAGTGATCTTCATATTCTTGTCCCATAAATCACATCTCAATGGGCGAAGACCATGATGTGTAATTATTACTACCTTATAATTTTACTGTGGTAATGGTGGGAGAATTTTAAATAGGTGAAAAGAATGGTTTGATGTCACTTGGCTGTGAAGAATCACCGTTTGTGGAGAATCACATTTCTCTGACATTTTGAAAATTTATTTGTGCAAATAAATGTCCCACACAAAAATCCAATACGTGTAAAGAAGAGTCAATAAAGACTAAAGAGGGACTTTAAAAGAAAAAAAAAAGAGAAAATGAGAGCTTATCAGAAGAGTAAGTCTTATTTGACTTGGTCAAACGAAATGAACTAGAGAATGAAATTGAGGGATTGGCAAAGTAACTGCTGCATTAGGAAAGGAATTCCAAGTGAATTGTCCTCCAAAAAAGTGGATGAATTCAGAGAAAAAGGTTCGTAACAGATATGGACAGTAACAAATCTAGTCAGACTCTTCGCCGGAGAAACTTTTAGAAAATGTAATGGATATGACCAGGACAAATATTCGGCCTTCACGGACCTGAATGGAAGATGACCAGAAAAATCTGTCGGAATAGTGATGGGTATGACCGGAACTAATGGTCGACCCTCAAAGACTTGAATAGAAGTCGGAGATGACCGAAAAAATTCACTGAAGTAGTGGCTGCCGGAAAGAGTTGCCAGAACAGTCACCGGAATAGGTGAGTTGAGTCTCTTTAAGGATTTTAGAGGCTCTTGTACCATGTGAATGATGTGTATTTCACTTCATACTTAGAATGATAGATTACATCTCAATATTTACACAAAGCTAGACACAAAATGTCAAGAGCAGATCCCTGAGATTATGCATTCTACCTACAATATTTGACTATCTATCTGATACAATATCTAACAGTTGAAATACTCTCTGGCAATATGTAACAGGGACATTACCTACAGAATTATAATTCATGACTTCGCCTCATTTAATTAATGTATGAATCTTTAATTATTCAAATAGTAGTTATTAATTGATTTTTTTCAAAAGTCAGATCTTAATAATTCAGATCTCATACATTCGTCTCTTTAAATTCTCTTAAGGAGTTTGAATATATCTAAATGACTTATAACAAGGTTCTAATATCATTAAGATTGGAGTTTGAATATATCTAAATGACTTATAACAAGGTTCTAATATCATTAAGATTCTATTTATTCAAAAAAAATCACAAAGTAAATATCATCACTATTCCATCCATTTTCACCAACCACCTTCGCTGCACATTTTTATCAACTACACAGCTTCTACTACTAATCACCAAATACCATCGTCCTTAGCCGCACATCAGGCTGCTTCTTCAATTAGATGACAGATGACAATCACTATTTACATTCGATAAAACGTGTATAACTAGATACTACTATTTTTCTAATTTAAAGCGTATTACATCCAATCAAAGAAAGATTGTAGGACTAGAAATTAAAGAAGAGCCAACAATGATGGATGAGGATGATCAAGTCACGGAGAAAAGAAGGTGCTGCTGAATCATGTTCTCAATATGCACCATTTAAAAAGAAAACAACATTAGTAGCAGAAAAGTTAGAATTTTCATTAAGAAGATTTAAATATAAAATTGTGAACACATGAAAAAGTTTAAAAATTCAACTAATAAGTTAATTTATATATATCAATAAAATTTTCTGACAAACATAATATCAATTTTACTCTCTTATAACAAGGTTAACTCCAACACACCACAAGTTTCATTTTCCTTTATTGTAGCTTTATCTTTTTTGTGCTCATCAAGTCCCATGCCTTCCTCATTCAATTTTGAAATCTTCTTCTTTCGCTAGGGAAAGGTCCCACTTCTTTAAGTATTTTCAAATCCAAGTAGTTTCATTATTATTCTTATTGTTTATATTTTTGTTTTCCAAGCTTTCTATTACTCCACCAAAAAAAGAGAAATAGAGGTGGAATGGCATAAAGAAAATCACGTCCTCCCGCATGTGATTTGGTACCTTAATTTATAAAAGTACATCACGCGATGGTGATCCAAATACAATTTCCACAAGACTTCTTGATCTCTTAAGAAATTGTTATTGAAAGAAATATACCCGTGTATATACCACTGGAAATCGAAACCAAATTGCACCCAACTTTGTTGCACAAATTTACCATAATTATAGGATTCTTGTACAAATGTAATTAGGATTTATTGTTATAGTAGGAATAGGATTTTCCATAATTAGGGATTGTAAATTGTATATAAATGCATCTTTATCAATGAGAATAATCAATTGATTATTTCTTTCACGGTGTCAGAAGTCTAGGGCTAAAATACCTTCTCATAAAGACAATTCCGCTGCCCTTTCTCACTCTCGGTTTCCGTGCAATTTCTTCTTCTCTTCCAAATTTTCTTCCAAATCCCTAATTCACATATTGATCTTTCGTTATGTCTACGTCAAAGAACATGTTTCATCCTACCCTTACAGTCTCCAATATCAAGAACCATATCCCTATTGTTCTTGAGATGGAAAAAACGTCCAATACGCAACGTGGCAGAATTATTCAAGGTTCACGCACGCTTGCATCAAGTCCTCCATCACATCATCCCCTCGGTAAATGTCAAGGAGAAGGTGCCTACCCCGAGGATGATCCTACGTTATGGACAACCCTTGATGCTACCGTTCTCCAGTGAATTTATTCCACTATCTCTACAGACCTCTCGAAGACGATTATTGAACCCGATGCTACGGCGATGGAAAGTTGGAATAGGGTGCGTGATATATTCCAAGATAACGAAAATTCCCGTGTTGTCACTCTAGAGCAGGAATTTTCCCATGTCAACATGAAAGATTTTCCGAACGTCTCAACCTATTGTAAAAGGCTGAAGGAATTGGCGGATCAACTTCGAAACGTTGGTGCGCCCGTTAGCAATGATCGTCTTGTTATTCAGATGGTTGCAAGCCTATCCAAGGTCTATAATGGAGTTGGGACACTGCTTCGTCAAAGTAATCCTCTCCCACCATTTTACCAGGCCCGTTCCATGCTCACGTTGGAAGATGCCGATTTGGCTAAGAAAGCGGCTACCGGAGCAAATTCCATCATGATGATGGTCACGTCAAACGACCCTCACTCATTCTCCAAAAATTCGGGTCAAAACTGTACCAACGGTGGCGGAAAAATGAGTCAAAATTAGAAAAATAATGGCAAGAACCACGGAGGCAGTCGCGGTGGTAACAGCGGCGGCGGCGGTGGCCGGAACAATGGCAGCTACAACAGTGGTGCTCAGAACAGTGGACCGCAGGCCAACTGGCCACAACCTTGGGCCTCCTGACCGTGGGGCTGGGCCAATAGCCATTGGCCCAACAACCCTTATTTTCCACTAACGCCATATCCTGGAAACTGGGCCCAATTCCAGTCAGCTTCCAAGCCCAGTTTCCCAGTCCAGAATGATGCATTACGATCGATCTTTGGGCGGGCAGCAGTAAGATCGCGGACCTCACCTCAAGAAGCCTTTTCACCGCTGCGGACCAACTCGATCCGACACCTACGGATATTGAGGCTGCAATACATACACTTGGATTACATCTCCCGGATGCAAATTGGTACATGAACACTGGAGCCACTTCTCATATGATGTCCGCACAAGGTACTCTCTCGTCTTATTTCAATTTGAGCAATAATCGTGACATTATTGTTGGTAATGGCAACTCAATTCCAATTCACGGTTATGGTCATACGAATTTGTCTCCCCCGCATCCACCTCTCATCTTGAAAAATGTTCTTCATGCCCCTAACTTAATTAAAAATTTGTTGTCTGTCCGAAAATTCACCACTGATAATTGGATTTCTGTTAATTTTTTGGATTTTCTATGAAGGATTTCAAGACGGGGATACCTCTAATGAGATGCAATAGTATGAGAGAGCTTTATTCAATCACCACCATTTCCACGAGTCAAGCCACACCTTCTACCTTTGCCGCTTTTGCTCCTTCCTTGTGGCATGCACGTTTGGGTCATCCGGGGTCATCTATTATATTTTCTCTGCATAAAAATAATTTTATTGTTTGTAAAGGTACGCGTAGTACTCCACTTTGTCCTTCTTGTCCATTAGGGAAACATGTTAGATTACCGTTTGTAGCCTCTACTTCTCGTACTTTGATGCCTTTTGACATTATTCATAGTGATTTATGGGCATATCCCGTTTTAAGTTCTTTGGGCCATCGTTATTATGTCTTATTTTTGGATGATTATTCTAATTTTTTGTGGACCTTTCCTTTATCTAAAAAGTCTCAAGTCTTTTCCACATTCTTAAAATTTAGAGCATTCATCCGTACCCAATTCGAACGGAAAATTAAAAATATTCAATATGATAATGGGCTATTTTGAGAGTTTTGTGACACTAATGACATATCTTTTTGGTTTTCTTGTCCACATACGTCCTCACAAAATGGGAAGACCGATAGAAAATTTTGTTCCATAAATAATATTGTCCGTACCTTGCTAGCCTATGCGTCATTACCACTTTCTTTTTGGCATCATGCATTTCAAATGACTACATATCTACTTAACATCCTCCCTCTTAAAGGCTTAGCATATCAATCCCCACTTACAATTCTTTACAATAAAGATCTTTCGTATTCTCATCTTAGGGTATTTGGGTGTTTATGCTATCCAATTTTTTCGTCTACTACAATTAATAAACTTCAAGCCCGCTCTACCGCGTGTGTGCTTTTGGGTTATCAATCTAATGATCGTGGTTACAAATGTTATGATTTATCCTCTAACAAAATCATAATTAGTCGCCATGTTATTTTTTATGAGTCCCAATTTTCGTTTGCTAAATTGAGTAGTCCCGTGTCTAGTTCGTATAATTTTTTGGATGATGGGATCTCACCGTATATTATCCACCATTTATTCGAAATGTCCCGTGAACCGAATCCGCCAGCAGGCCCACATTGTCCTGGTCCAGCGTCGTCTGGCCCACATGGTCTCAGTAGTAGACCGATGTCTCGGCCTAGTACCGATATCGATCGACCCAGCCTTCTCATCCATCGCCAGCTCGATAGATTCAGCTCGCCCTTTAGGCCAAGAGTTCGGCCACTGGCCGCTACCCATCGCCAACCAAATAATTTCCCCAATCCCGTCCACTTCTACTTCGAGTCAAGGGCCCGTTACTTGTAGCCAAATGAGGATTTTAAAACTGAAACGACATTTGTATCTTAATTCTAATGTCACTAAATCTCCCCTACCCCGTAACCCGGTGTCTGCCCTTCATGACCCGAATTGGAATTGGCCATGGATGACGAATATAATGCTCTTATTGAAAATAAGACGTGGGAGTTGGTGCCCCGTCCACTTGGTGTTAATATTATTCGATCCATGTGGATTTTTACTCATAAAGAAAACTCTGACGGTTCTTTTGAGAGGCATAAGGCCTGTCTTGTAGGTGATGGTAAAATGCAACAGGTTGGCGTGGATTGTGGAGAGACATTTAGTCCGCTGGTCAAACCGGCAACCATTTACATTGTGCTCAGTCTAGCTCTCTCGAAAGCATGGCCCATTCACCAGCTGGATGTAAAAAATACTTCTTACACGGTGATCTTAAGGAGACAGTTTACATGCATTAGTCCAATTATCCTCATCATGTCTGTTTACTAGAAAAATCCTTGTATCGGCTTAAGCAGGCCCCACGGGCTTGGTATAAAAGGTTTGCAGATTATGTGTCTAGTATTGGGTTTTCTCACAACAGATCGGATCATTTTATATTCATCTATCATCGTTGTACTTCTCTAGCATACATATTGTTATACGTTGATGATATCATATTGACTGTCTCGTCTGATAATCTACGCAAGTCTATCATGTCCCTTCTCAGTTCAAAATTTGCTATGAAGGACTTGGGACCCTTGAGCTATTTTTTGGGCATTGCAGTCACTCGTCATGCATGTGGTTTATTTTTATCACAGAAAAAGATGCGGCATAGATTATTGAGAGAGCTAGCATGCCATCGTGTAAGTCTAATTCCACTCCGGTTGATACCAAACCCAAGCTGAGTGCTACGTCTAGCACACCATACGAGGATCTCACCCAGTATCCTAGTCTTGCAGGGACTCTTCAGTATCTGGCTTTCACAAGACCAGATATTACGTATGCAGTACATCAGGTGTGTTTATTTATGCATGATCCGCGGATCGAGCACATGCATGCACTTAAACGTATTATCCGATACATACAAGGCACGCTTGATTTTGGATTGAATTTATATCCGTCCTCAGTTTCTACTCTTGTGTCATATACAGATGCTGATTGAGGTGACTGTCCAGATACCAGACGTTCGACATCTGGTTATTGTATGTTCCTTAGCGATAACATGGTCTCTTGGTCGGCAAAATGCCATACTGCTTTATCACGATCCAGTGTGGAGGTCGAGTATCGAGGGGTAGTCAATGTGGTATATGAGTCATGTTGGCTACATAATCTTCTACTAGAGTTACATTTTCATATTCAGAAGGCTACCTTGGTATAATGTGATAATGTGAGCGAAGTCTATCTTTCTGGAAATCCGGTCCAACATCAGCGCACAAAACATATCGAGATGGACATACACTTTGTTCGTGAAAAGGTAGCTCGTGGACAAGTACGCGTCCTTCATGTCCCTTCGCGGTACCAGATTGCATACATATTTACTAAGGGTTTTTCCTTGATTTTATTTGAAGATTTTAGGGACAGTCTCAACGTACGACAACCGCCCGCTATGACTGCGGGGGTGTGACAAAAATATACCCGTGTATACCACGGGAAACCGAAACCAAATTGCACCTAACTTTGTTGTACAAATCTACCATAGTTGTAGGATTCTTGTACAAATATAATTATGATTTATTGTTATAGTAAGAATAAGATTTTTCACAATTAGGGATTGTAAATTGTATATAAATACCTCTTCATCAATGAAAATAATCAAGATATTTTTTTTTCCAGTTATTAACGTGTAACTATTATTTTGGAAAATAAAAAAAAAAGGAAAAACACGTTTTATTTGTTGGATGAGAAAAAATTAGGCAAGTGACTTGTTTTGTCAAGTAGGCAGCCACTTCTGTACCTGTACCGGTTTGAGCAGCCGAAGGCAGACCAAGTCAAGAAAATGACCACTCTACTCTTATTTCATTTAATTTAAAGTAGTCTTTATGGCAAAATGACGTTTACTATATCTACATAATACTAACTAAAATAAATTGACCTACTTTAACACTAACAAGTAGCAGAACAAAAAAAAATAACAGTCGTTCATAATTCAGATTTCGATAGGCTTAATTTAGACATGATATATCTTGCCTTTAAATTCAGTGTCCCAAATGGAAAGCAAGAATAAATAAACGTACTAATCAATCATGTTTCCTTTACCAATTACCATGTGAGAACCTATGAACTGGTTTACGTCATAGATAACGAAAAAGGAATGCTTGACGAGTAACTTTTCATCTATTTTTATTCTTGCTCACAGAGCTAAACTAAAATATGTAAAAGGGAAAATAAAGTAATCTTGAAATAGCATTATATCAAATAAAGTTTTAAAATCTAAAACGTCAAACGAAGTTATATTCTTAAATCTATTTATATAATAAAACTAAGAATAGACAAAGTGATGTGACACCTCTCTATAACCGTTATTTCTATTTATTTTTTTTCTCAATTTTTTGCATTTTTAATTCATTTTTGTGCATAGTCTACTAATTAAATGGATTTACAAAATCCTCATAAAAGCAAATAGTATGTATCTCTTTGAAGGATCAACCCACGTATTGCATTATTTTTCAGTTAACTCTCCGAATTCAGCCACGTAAAAGCAATAGTTAATGATATTATATCATATTACAATAGTCTAAAACAATTATTACTCATATCTAATTATATATTACCGGTTCTTCCTTACAACTGAGCCTTGGCCTATTTAGTGAGCACGTCTATTAATTTTGTTTACATCAAGCACGTGGTTACGACAATTGTTCAAAACACAATGGGTCTTTTTGTACAACAATTTTGAGGCTTTCCTGTGCTTTTTCCTATAGAGCTGCTTATCATGGGTGGCTATGTTCTTCTTTGACACCATAAAAAATTGAGAATACAGAAAATATAATAGGCAATACGTTTTTTGACCCTTTCTCCTTAACTTTCAGCAATTGTTGTTAGTATTTCATATAGTTTGATTGAGTTGTATTCATTTGTTTTTATTTATTTTGCTTTTCATTGCACGACATATTAGCTCTCATTTAGTCTTCTAACATTTAATTTGCCGTGTAATCTTTGACAAATATTACTCAACTCTTTTACTTGAATAAATACTTTGGTGCATGATAGTATTAGTTTTGTGGTTTTCGGTAGAATTTGTTTTATCTTTGTATGTCTCTTTTTTCTTTTTTACTTTTTGCTCTTTATTTTAAATCTAAAAACCTCTAAATATGATTACTCTAACCTTTTTTCATGATCCAAATAGCGGGTCATGATGGACATCCACACTTTCCTCCTTGGTGGGCGAACCCTTCCCTTCGCAACGAATAAAAGAAAACTTAGCAATAAAACGTTTATAAAATATCCTTTTATTTCATTTAAAAATGCGGAAGTACATAAACACTTTCAACCTCAAAAATTGGTAGTCACTTGTACAAGAGCTCTAAGAAGTACAAAATTGAAATGCTAATTACAAGTCTGAAATATACTACTAAGTCTGAAATATAAAAGTATTGTCTAAGAAATAATGATAGCCAATAGAAAGGAAGGGATCTAGGGCTACAGGTCGGATAGTGGCTCACCCTCTAAATCTCAGCTAACAAGCCTCGGACTACTCACCGAGCCTCGAACTAGATCTGTGCTCGAACTCTACACTCAGAAAAAGTACGGCAAGAGTAGTATGAGTACAAAACAACGGTACTCAGCAGATATCATAGACCGACCACAATTAGTTCACATATACATGAAGTAAAACTAAACAGGTTGAGCAGATAAGACAATTAGCAAATCACAAATCATAGAGACGGAATATCAAGTCTAAACGGTAGAGCAAATTCTAGTTTCCGTCCAAATCACTAAGTCAATAACAAACATTAATATAAAGTATGAATGCAATGCGATGCAATGTAATGTCAGGATCCAAAATCTCTCTCTCAATATTGTACACACATGTTGTGGCGAGATTTTCGCTACCACTAGTCATGACCCGGGGGATTAGCTAGATCCATATACCTGCCAACACTGAGTCCGGAGTATCATCCGGTCGACACGTGGCTCCAAATAGCATAACATGCCAACACTGAGCCCGGAGTATCACCCGATCGACACGTGGATCCAAATATCATAACCTGTCAACACTGAGCCTGAAGTATCATCCGATCGACACGTGGCTCCAAATATCATTGTAATAATCACCTATCCAGTCTGGGATGAATGTATTAATGCATACACAAGTCAAGAAGTAACAATGCCAGAAACAACATATGGAAATTTCATAGTCTTCTCTCATTTTTCTTATACAACAATAACATCATGACAAATCATCTCATATACCAATAACCAAGTTCACATTTACAAGATCATCTAATGCGGGAAATATGGCGGCAACCTAAATAATCAGAAGTCATACTAACCTAATTGAACGTATCCTCCAATCACCATGTCCGAAGGTCTATCATGCTTTTTCCCATCAATTCTACACATACATATGATTCGCTAATCGTAGTCTAGCAAAAGCAAAGTCATAACCTACCTCAATGCCGAAATCACGTTCTGAACTCTTCAAACTTGGGCCTTTTCTTTTCGAGCGGCTTCCGAACGTTCAAAATCTATTAACATAATTATTTTACATTAGAACACGCAACTAACGATATCCACAATAATATACTTTCAAAAAATTATCCAAAATACCCTACAATAGGACTCAAGGATCACCAGGGTAAAATAGGAAATTCAGAACACAATTATACTACCCATAGTCTACTTTCAATCTTAATTTCATAAAATTCTACTCATCACAAGACCTTCAATTTCATATTTTCTCAATTTAGGCCTAGGGTTCTTAACTCATCAATTTTCAACATTTTAGAGTTTACAACAACTAAAAGGTGACAATAATCAATTGAAAATAACGAAAACTAGGTTAGAAACTTACCCCAAGTTCTATGTGAAAGCTTTCTCCTTGCCAACTCTCCAAAACTTGCCCTAGAACTTAGAATGTGAAATATGAAGTTGAGTCTCGATTTCTGTGCTTAAAAACCATTGTTTCTCGGCTACAACGCGTTCTTCGAGAATACGAGGGACATCTCGCGAACGCAAAGAACAAATGGACCCCAATGCTTCGCCATCACGAGGCCTAGCCCGCGTTCGCGAAGCAGCGCGACTCCCCCACCCAGACACACGTATCCACACTATCATGGGGCTCCTTACGCGAACGCGAAGACCAACATGCCTATTCCTTCGCGATCACGGCTCCTTCTCCGCGATCGCGAAGAAGGAAACCAGAACTGAACACCAGATATCCGAACTTGGTTTTGACACTCGAAATTACTCCAAAACTCCCTGGGCACAAACCAAATATGCAAACTGACTATAAACTATACTACGAATCTACCCGTGTCCTCATAATTTTCAAGGGAGGTCATCTTAACTCGGTCAACCCCAAAACCTCAAAACCAAGTTTCTAACCAAGCGCCCAAAACACTCCCGAGTGCCTCGGGAATCGAACCAACCATCCCACCAAGTCAAAATGACATAAACAACAAAAAAGACCAGACGGGTTGTTACACCTTTTTCCTGATAAGGTAACGAAAATGGATTTTACAATTAGTGATATTATATATAATTTCATTAGAGAGACACAATACAAATATATATTTATATGTGTGTGCGTGTGTGTGGGAGGGGGGGGGGGTCGGATAAAACCTTTTGTAAAAAGGCCTTGCAATTTATTTCCTACAAAAAGGAAATTTAGCTAGGTATATATTAAATGGTTTTAAAATTTTAGGTGTTCAGTTTTGTAAATTTTACTGAATTCCGTATTGACCACTGATTAAAAAAAATATTCATGCGTCATCTTTTCTTCTCTAAAATAAAAGTTAGTTTAAGGCGAGATATTTCAAGAAAACTATACGGGAAAACAAAACTTTCTTTTTTAATCAATAAAAAATTTATTTATGAAAATATTCTATGGTAATGAAAGGTGAGAGAACTCTGTCTTCATAACATTATTTTAAAAGTTTGTATTTTTCTTTTATTTTTAGTACTATAAGAATTGTCTGTCATCTATACTAATTAAATTTATAAAAATATTAATTTGTGCACAGCGCGATACGCGGTCAAGTTGACTAGTGTTGTATATAAGAATATAATTTACGAAAACATCAAACATTTTGAAACGTCTAGTATTATTGCTATATTAATAGAGATGGAAGGAGTAAGATTATTTCACGCATTGAACAAAGAGAAAATGAATGAAGAAAAAGTAATAAAACCCTGGATTCTAAATGTTTAGCTTGCATTTTTGGGATTTTTTTTTAAGAATGGGAAAACCTAGAAAATAAAAAATAGGAAGGTCGAGGAGAAATTACAAACTTTAAGGAGAAATAATTTTGATATAAATATTTTATTTACTTTTTATTTATAACTATGATGTTCGGACAAGCTTGTGCGCACCTAGACTAATTCCACGAAACTTCTTATTTATATTTCAATGAACTATGGCGACACATGCATAAAATTTGATCTTTGAAGTATAGTTCATAGTTGTTGTATGTTCTTGTAGGGGCCTCCAACATGCGTTTGAAGTATTTGAGTACACATCAGGGTTATCCCTCTATGTTGTTACATGATGGTTATATTTTGTGATGCAAAATATATACAAAGATATTTATAGTCAGATAAATTCCAACAACCCAACTTTTTATATTCACTTATCTTTTAAGAATATATTTATGCACTTTCTTATGATCATAATTTAAATATAAATAGGTCGAACACACCATTTTAGATGTAATATTTTTTGTTCAGGCATTCTAATAAATGAATGTAAAATTTATGTAATTGTGCTCTCCAAACCCACTGTACAATTAGAAAAGAAAAAATGAGAGCCCACTAGGATTACAAGCGACACGTTACATTTTTTGAGCGGATTTCCCTTCAAAGGCATTGGTTTTTAATTTTTGCTCCTTAAACTGTTGGTCTTTAATTTTTGTCTTTCACTTAAAAAAGTGGCTGAAAATATCCCAAGGTTCAGGGTTCAAACCCCACTCGATCAAAAATTTAAAGAATTTGTAAGGTAGAGTTTGCCAGCAATATTTTAGAGTTTGCCTTTACGCATAAGGCTGTCAGATTAGGCATTGGGTCTAACTCACGTCCCAAAAGATAGCAGGAGGAGGATTTTTCAAGCGTTATAAGGGGTCCATAGATCTCATCCCTCACCGATGTGGTATATTTCTCTTCAACATCCCCCTCACATCCAGATCTGGACGTTCTTTTATCTAGGGTTTCACTGTCCGGTCTGGAGCTTGCACATTCATGGTCCCAGGTATTTCCACCCCTTTTAATTGGCCCAGAGGGAATTTCACCCCTTATCCAGGGGCCCACATCGGATAGGCATAGCTCTGATACTATGTTAAAATCGAGACAGGGACGAAAATTTAGAGAGACAAGAAAAATGAGAGAATTATTTCTGCATCTCATTTATCATAATGACCGCCTTATATAGAGGTAAGATCCTTCTTTTCCTAGTATAATAGGGTAAAGGATAACTCTATTCTAATATGACTACAAATCAAATATTAGCATAATTACCAAATCTTATATTACCATAAATAGACCTAACTTAGTCTAATAATCTCTGAGTCCGGTTTACTGGGAGCTAAGCCAATCAATACTCCTATGGAACAAAATCACGGTTTGGCATTTTCCAAAGGAGATACTTTATGAGATTTGGAACCATATTGGCGTCTGGTCGGTAGACTAATATACCTCAGCTTCACGAGACATGAGTTCTCATATTGCGTGCATATTCTGTCCCAATTCATGCAGCAACCAAATGAAGTACATTGGAACGCGACTCTCCCTGTGATGCGGTACTTGAAGAAGAACCCAAGATAAGTCATTGTGATGAGAAAAGATTGTGATCTTCGGTTGTACGGATGGTTTGATTCGGATTCGTTGACTCGAAATCACTTACCGATTGGTTTATATCCCTCAGGAATTCACACATATCATGGAAAACCTAGAACCAACACATTGTCTCTCGCTCGTCAGCAGAGGCAGACTATCGGTTAATGGCAATGACGGTGTGTGAGTTAAAATGGTTAAAGAAAATTTTACATAGTTTGGGTGTTGAAAATAAATCTCCGGTGAAAATGTATTGTGATAGTCAAGCAACATTATATATTGCATGAAATCTGATGTTTAATAAACTGACTAAACACATTGAAGTCGACTGTCACTATGTCTGGGACGCGCTCCAATCCGGAATAATACTTCCCAGTCATGTGTCAACCAGTGCGCAATTGACCAATGTGTTTACAAAGGTTTTGGGCAAATCGCAACATGAATACTTATTTGGCAAGTTGGGCATTCGAAACCCTCATGCTCTAACTTGAGGGTGATATTAGAATAAGTTATGTCTATTTATAGTAATATAAGATTTGGTAATTATGATAATATATGATTTGTAGTCCTATTAGAATAGAGTTACCCTTTACCCTATTAGACTAGGAAAATGAGAATTTTACCTCTATATAATGAGGTCATTATGATTAATGAGATGTAGAAAGAATTCTCCAATTATTCTTGTCTCTCTAAATTCTCGTCTCTATCTCGATTTTAACAAATGCAAACTCTGTCTTAAGGTAAAATTTATCTTATGCCTGAAAGCAAACTCCGCCTTAAGATAGAGTTTGCATGCAAATTATGCTTTACGAATCTAAACTCTGAATTGTAATTTTTTTTTATTTTTGACTGAGCTAGAGTTCGAACCCAGAACTCAAGAATTTTTAGACGGAAGACAAAAATTAAAAATTTCCAATTTGATGGGCAAAAGTTAAAGACCACCCCAAAATAAAGCCATTACTGTGAATTGCCCACAAGTTAAGATGATGGGCTGGCTAACCATTTGGTACTTATATACTTTTGTACCTCATAACATTGTGTCCAGAAGGTGATATAAATTGCAATCCAGATCATATGTCCTAGTTCAATTGCCAAACAACCCAAACAAGATGCTTCGTTTGATCAGTTCTGTTTGGATCTTTTTTGGGCCATTTCCCGACTCCCTTAGGGTCATTGGGACTTATGCCCCTGTTTTGTGCTGGTCTTTAATTATTTGTGAAAATTGAAAATTGTATTGAACCAAGTGTAATTTGTACACAGTCTGCTCATTTGGAATGATATTTAATTTTTATTCCTCATAACAAATAACTTTTTTTGCGAAGGGTAAATTTATATTTTCACATTATAATATCCTACAAGTTACATCCAGCATAACTTTTACCTGATACCCTAGCTAGGCATACGTTTGGTTGCTAAAGGACAAAAATTAAAGATCAACCCATTTGAAGATCAACCTGTGCAATTCCTTTAAATGTGTTGGTCTTTTATTTTTTCCCTTCAAAATCAAACTCATGCATAGCGAGTCATAAGTTTTTTAAGAGCTCAGCATAACTTGTGAGATATTATGATGCAAAAATATAACATTGTGCTCCGCAAAAGAATTAGAAAAATTTACATGGCATGACTAACTATGAGTACATAATTATATTTAGTAACTATAGTTTGTTTTAATTACATCTCATAGCTAAAAATTATATGTTAATTACCGTCTATAGTTATACCAAAATACATTAAATTTATGGCTTGTATTTATCCCTCACTCTTCTCTTCTCTTCTCCCTAACCCCTCTCTCTTTCTGTCGCTCTCTCCGCCGCCGCCCCACTACCGGAGTAGCGATGACCCCTCTCTCTCTCTCCATCACTCTCTCCAGCGCCGAATTTAAATCATCTGTCACCGACGTCGTCATCGGCCGATCTGGCTCAGATATCTTCAGTAAAAAGAAGTTGAAAAACTTTTCTCAGGGGAATTCATCAAGTAGGTATCGGGCAACCCACGTGAAAAAAAACTTAGGTTTGGCAATGATTTTGGCAACAACTTTAGTAGCATCTTCAGAATATCAGAAGAATCTACCGTATCTAATGGTACATTTGTGAATAGATTCAATATGTTTGGAGAAGGAATCTATGCACTTGAAGCTCAGATCTAGCCGATATCATTGTCGCTGTTGTATCTCCTTATCCGTCTCAGATCTAGATGTATTATTTTTCTAGTATTTCTCAGATTCCGTTGCCGCCGCCGCCATCTCCTTCTCGTTACCACCGTCGTCATATCCTTCTCCTTCTCAGATTTGGATGTATTTTTTTCTTGTATTTTCTCAGATCTGACCAGATTTTGAGTGTATTCATCTTTTCTGTCTATATTTTATTTCTTATATTCATATTTGAGTGTATTCGTCAATCTTTTGGTGTAAAATCAATTATTTTTTGATGTATTTTATTTCTTGTATTCAGTTTTTGAGTGTATTCGTACATTTTATTCGCATATATCTCGAAGGAGATACTTTTGTATACAAATTAATACATTAAATTTGAAGTGTATTTTAGAATGTATTCATTTTTTCTAGTGTAAAATCCAATTTTTCATTATGTATTTTATTTCTTGTATTCAGTTTTGAGTGTATTTGTAAAATCCAGTGTTTGGGGGTGTATTTTATTTCTTGTATTCGGTTTGTGAAAACAACTTTTAAATATAATAAATTGAATACAGTGTAAAAGTAACTACAAATGAATACAGATGATTTGAATACATCTGACTTGAATACAACTTAGTTGAATACATAACAGATTTTTACTCGCTATATTCAACGATGTCGTTTTATGAATATAGCGAAATGTAGCAACTAAAAAGTAGATACGCCCTGTAAATATTGAACTATAGATATGACAAATTTAAAATCTCTAAACTATAGTTATTTGTGTAAGTTTTACTAAAAAATATTTGTCTTGACGGAAAAAATGAAAGATCATCACAAAATAGGGCCAAAAGTGCAGAAGTCCAAAAGTGCAAATGACTCCAATTTCTTTACTCCGTTCTGGTCCAAAATGGTGGACCATTCTTGGCAACCTTCTCCAATTGGACAAGTCTTTTGCAAAGCACCAGCCCGAAAAGTGCGAAGCTGTTTTAATGAACTTTGGACGCCACGGCCCATATACGGGAGAGTCTGAGCTTGAGAGAAATGTTGGGTGCATTAAAAATGAACCAAATGTCGTGACCAGATGACTCTTTGAAAGCAATATTCCCTTACTACCAATAACCAGAGCTTTATTATTACGCTACACATTTGTCTTGACTATCTGGCAATTTTTTTGTCATTTTGATTCTTTTTATAACAAAGGGCAGAACTCAAATGGTGGACGTCTTAGACCATAAAATGTACTCCCTCCGTTTCAAAATATTTGCCTATAAACAAAATTTGAGTTGGATTGGGTGGCTAGATATTGGCGTGATAATTGAACAAATTATGACATAACAAATAAATAAATGAAAATGATCTTGAGGTGGGCGCAATGTTAAAAGGTTATTTCGAGTTGTATCAGTTGGGTGATAACTCATTTAATAAACTTTGGCTATACAGATTTACTTATCCAAATGACCAATTTATTCCATCTATTTGACAGTCCTTTAGTTGGCACTGAACCCTCAAAATATTAGTACTGTTGAAATAATAGAAGAAACTTTGAGAGCGCAATAGCTGTTGCTGGCCTAAGATTCCATAGACACGTGCAAGGATGATTCAAATTAAGCATATCCTCATTACAGATGTCAGCCTCGAAATAAAATGGGCAGAAATAGAGTCGAAGTTAAGATTTAAAACTTTATCCTTTAAAGTTATTATATTTTTAAATTAATTTATACATATTTAAGGAATGTCTTAAAAACGTACAAAATTTGGATTAAAGATATAAATTTTAACGAACCATTAACTTACACTCTAGCTTTGCCATAGACAAAAGTGGGCAATTATGGATAAATGATCATATATTCTATCCGATGTTAAAAGGCAAGTCCACTATACGGGCTTAAGATCGTCGTCACTGCTTTTAAGAATGATGCATGATTCATTGAATCCTCTTTTCTGGAATAAATAAATAATAATTAGAATTCAGCAAATGTACTATGGAATTAGGCAGGTGGTAAGTGGAAAGGTGGTCACAAGCACAAAGTGTCTTGTTTGTTACTAGAAGATGTGTTAATATATTTACACCTTTCTTTGAAAAACTTTTTTGCATTCATGTTTAATTTATTAGTATGTATCCCTTGAGTAAAGTAATAAGTTAAAAGTTACAGTAAAAAGCCAGCAAATAAGTTACAACGAATTACGAAAACAAGAACGGGGAATTTTAAGAAAAGCCTCGTGTGGGATTCTTACCTACAACTTAAAGAAATTTTGAGCCATCTTTGCCATACAATAGAAACATTTCTTATTCAAGGGGTTCAAGTTCAACATTTTCTATATATACAAAACGAATATCATCTTTACCCTATTGTTTGCACATATATAATTTCTAATGAAGGCGATTCAATATCCCTTTGGACCATAATGCCTGTAGCTCACTTGGGCAATGCCAAGTTTTTTTTCAAAAATTGTGGTATATCATATGACCTGGGTTAAGTCCAAATACGAAAAAATTTGTATTCTCATGTACTAGTCCGAGCTAGAACTAATTTTAGCTGTCTAGATTTCTGCAGAGAATCAGATACTTTGGTCTTAGACAGAAGCTCACAAAGTTGTATTGGTTTCTTTTTGTGAGTTTTCTATCTTTTGTTCTTTCATTTTCAACTAATGAAGACAAAAAAATCCCAATGTGTATCATGCTGCTATATATAACATAGTTTAATTTAATATAAAGGGGCCTGTTTTACTTCTTTTCAGGATAAATACTTAACTTGATAGCTTAAGATGCCGGGCAAATTTCAGAATTTATACAACAAACCAAAAATAAAAATAGTTCTATATTTCGGCCAAGTTTCTTGTGGGTCAATTTGCTCCAACTTGACGCAATATTTTGGAAGCCTAACTTAAATCATCAATGATGATATTCTTAGTACAACCCGTCTAACTCTAGACATATGGGGTCATGAGTTACATTTGATACCTAACTTCTACTAGCACATTATTATTGCTCTACCTTAAAGAAGATAGATGATAAAAGAAAAATATGCAAGACATGTCTTTTCCGGTCGAAAGCAAATTGAATTTGGATCACCATTACTCCATAAGTAGGCCAACCCGAAGTGTTCGAACGTGTTTTTAGTAGTACTTAATGTTGAAAATTTTCCTTTGATGGGGTTGCGTCTACCCATCTTTAATGACTTAAACATTCGGGTTCCGCATGTTGGAGTCTTTGGTTCTTTACACGTGCATAACCTACTAAGTCGGTAGATGACCGTAGGGCCAATGATCGTCAAATTTCGTTAAGAAATGAAAGAGATATTGGTCCACTTAGTAAGGTGTTTGAGGCATGAAAATATGGTGTGAGACAAATCTACCACATCGGTGGGAAAATGAAGAATTGTTCTTTATAAGCCTAAAAAATGGATAAGGGTTTGGGACCCCTTGATAACCCATGTATTTGAAGGAGAGAAGACCTAATTTTTTCAAGTAATAATACTTGAAGCATAAATTCAAAAAAGAAAAAAGAGTAAAAAGATAAATATATTTGCTGGTCATATAGGCTGCCAGGACAGTGGGTTTTTTTCCTGCAACTATATATTTATATAGATTAAGGTGTAGGAATGTTGTATTGTCAACCATCCAGTTTCCAACATGCTCAGTTTCTCGACTTTGATCTAGTTTTCCTGCTATAGTCCAGTGCCCACCCAACTACAAAATATAGTGAGATAGTCTAAAATTACTTCATTAGTAATTAAAATTCTTGAGTTCAAACCTCAGCGATTGAAAATTTTCTGATATATCTGAGGTTTCTTACACCCTTTAATGGACGTATGGGCGCGAATTTAACTTGGTCATCAGGTCACTTTTTCCCGCACATATAGTAGTTAAACAGGAAAGAAAAAAAATAAGGAGGAGAAAAGTAGAGTATTAAATTTGTGTTGAAGTCGGAATAATATTATTCAATTTTATATCACATTTTATTTGAAAAGTGAAACAATTTTTTATTTTAGTAGTCATTGGAGTTGTACTGTGTAGTCCAAACAGTTGAATTTGGAGTTTCAACCAACAATATCATGTGTGCGTTTCTTCCCACTACCATTCACTTATGATGTCCACTTATCCTGTAAAGCCTAAGAAACACTGAATCACAATAAAGGTAAAATCCTATAATTCTCCGGTACATATCCTACCTAAGCTTCGTCAACATCAATATAAACTATTTATCTAATTTAATATAATTTGATAAGATCACATCAAAATAGATGTTTATTTATTAGATGGCACAAATGCATTAAGGCAAGAAATAATCTGTTTGGCCAAAATCTTGAAAAGTCAAAAGTGATTATTTTAAAAAGTTAAAGTGTTTGGTTAAGCTTTACAGAAGAAAAAAATATACTACAAGTGTTTTTGAGTGGCTAAATAATTTGAACAAAACCAACAGAATATCTTTATTTTGTTTCAACAAGCTAAAAAAGTTTAATAATGTAATACAAATATTAAATCTCTTCATCGAACTGTTATCAAGTTTGGCATATCTAAGATTTTTTTATAAAGCAAATCTGACAATCTATAAATGTTACTCCTCTTGAAAGATCTACCAAACTAACCTAACCTATATTTAAACTTTGATAAAATAAGTAAAAATGTCCACACACTTGGATTTTGGTCCATCAAAATTGCAAATTTGGTCTAAAAAGACAGCGCATTTATGTGGCACTGTGTTTTTGAGGTTTCGGTTAGTTAATAGTAGGGTTGTTCAGTGGGCCGGATCGGTCCGATGTCGCCCCGTCCTGTTCCGCTACCCTCTCTGCCCCGACTTTCTTAAAAAAAATAGGATGAAAAATGTCGGTATCGGGGTTCGAACTCGGGACCGAACTAGGACTCGTCCTGCCCGTCCCTATCCCGGCCCATCCCGACCCGCCCCGTCCCCCCTTTTGCAGAAACTAACCGTTGCACAAACGATCACTTTCGATTTTGTCCGTTGGCAGCGGCTAGTAACGACCATTTTGCTCCCCCCACCCCATAAACCCCCCCTACCCCTTAATATTTATTTTTAACTCCTAAGTTAATATATTTACACTTTAACCCTATTTCTCAACTATAAATACCTCATTTTCCTCTTCATTTTTCTCACAAATCTTCCTATCATCTCTCTAATCTCTATCTCTATAAGTCTAAATTGCACATTAAATATTATATTTTATTTGGTAATTTCTATCAAAGTTCAAAAATTGGGAGTGAAGTTGGCAACTAGCTTAGGATCATCGAGCAAAGTTTCAATTTTCAATCTTCATTACACGTCGACGTTACGTCGGCGTTTGGTACTTTTGTTCATTCTTTAAATTATTATTGTTACTTAATTTTAATTATCGTACTTAATTTTATTAACTGTAATTGTTTATATACATAATTATAATGGAACGAAGTGAACATTTTTCTGGTAGAGGTACTAGGAGTAACAGGGGTAAGGGTGCATCTTCTGATAATTCTAATTACGTGGATTTCACTCATGTAGATGAAACTGATTTTTTTAATATTAATATTAATATATCATTAGATCATGAGGTATATTCTGCATCTAAACCAGACTTTAATTTAAAAAACGAATTAGAAGATAATTTAGATAACACACCCACTAGTGCACATCCACCTCAGGCTTAGACTGAGTCTCAGACTGAAACTGAAACTAGAATGCCTCTTATTCCCCCTAGTATGAGTCGAGGACAAAAACATTAAAATCACATGCATGAGTTTTTTTTAGAGAGCCATTCCTAATCAACTAGCTATTTGTAAAATTTGTCGCGAAGTTTATAAGTTTAAAACTGAAAAAGGTCAAGGTGGGACGGGAGGTTTAATGAGACATGTAGAAAACTCTCACAAAGCAAGGTATAACCAATACCTGGCTAAAAAAATTGGGTGTGCAAATACCTTCTGAGTCGGGACAAGGTTCACATAGTGTCCCCGACAAAGTACATAGTCGAATTAACCCGATGACGGGGGGAGTTATAGATCCGAAATATGATAAACACAAAGATCGGGAAAATGTAGCAAAATTAGTTGTTGTGGAAGGTTTGCCTTTTTCATTTTCTTGCTCTCCTGGTTTTATTTATTACATTTGAGAAACATATAATCGTGTTTTTAACGGTTTTTCTAGATCAAATGTTACAAGTGATGTTTTTAAATTTGCGCATGAATATCAACAATATTTACGTTATGCATTGTATCATTTTAATGGCAAAGTGGCTATCACTTCTGACATAGACCGTAGTACTAATGGTAATGATTATTTAACTGTTACATGTCATTGGATAGATCAGAATTGATCTATGCAAAAACGTATATTAACATATAAGATATATTGATGATAAACACACTAGAGCTTTTATTTCAAGAAATATTCATGAAATTAGTGAATATTATGGAATTAATTATAACTATTACATTAGATAATGCTTCTTCTAATGATTTTTCTGTAAACATTTTAAAAACTCGATTGACTCCATCTTTTCTCGATATTTTTCATGTTAGATGTGCATTTCATATTTATAACTTAGTTGTAAAGGATAGCCTAATTTTAAAAAAAATATCATTGATAAAGTACAATTTGCTATCAACTTTATTTTTAAAGGTAATAAAATACAAAGACGCAAATAGTATAAAAAATATGTCATGATTGTGGATTACCTTATAGGAAAATCCAGAAGAAGCTGCAACTAGATGAAATTCTTTGTATGAACAATTAGTTGTTGCTCACGAGTATAGAAGACCTATAACTTTATTATTTAAAGCTCATAATCAAAATTCAAGGAATATGCTTGTAGATGATGATTGAGAGAATATTTTGGAACTCAATGTATTTTTAGAGAAATTTTTTCTAGCTACTAAGGAATTTTATGGTATTTATTATCCTACTATTTCATCTATGTTATTTTATATAGCTCTAATATTTTTGTTACTTAATGAATATATGCAAAAACCAACTTACGCTCCATCTATTAAAAAAACGTTTTTAAAATTTAAAAAATACCTTTTTCTATTTCCACTATTTATTTTATTGGTGTTGTATTAAATTCTACTATTAAAATAGATGGTTGTAAAACATTTGTTGAAACGATTTATGAAAGCTTAGAAATACTTCCAACTCCAAGTCCAATAGACCCAACTAAAGAACCAACTAAGAAGAAGTTATGTCTAGCATACACACTGAATGCATATATATATATATATATATTTTATCAAGAGCAAAGTGCAAATAATCAACCGACTTTTGTACCATTTTCTTCTACTTCACTCCAACCTTATAAAAAATATTTGGTTTCTGCTTCAAGTATTCAAAGCCTTAGAAATAGAATGTATAGTGGTTCAAGTTCTTCACAAATTAGCGAGTTTGATGTTGTACCGTACGAATCAATTGTCAATGAAGACGGACGTGAAGACTTGCTGAAATACTGGAGGGAGAATGAGAAGACATTTTCGACACTAATCAAAGATGGTCCGAGATGTGTTGAATATTCAAGCGTCATCAACAGCTTCTGAAAATGTTTTTTCTGCTGGAAGGTTTCAAATAGGAGAGCACATACACACATGCGGGAGACAACTTGGAGATTGTAGTTTTATTCAGAGATTGGATTAGAGCGGAGCGTAGAAGGTGCGGTCAACTAGAGATCAATGAAGAAGACGACTACAACTACAATGAAATCTTATCCGATGGAGCAGGAAGCGACGTCGAACAATTTGACCAACAACTTTCAATTCTAACAGAAGATCCTCAAGAGATTGCGAGGAAATTAGAAAAAGTATGGTTGATTATGTAAAATTTTTAATGACAATTTTACTATGTGATTTGCAACTTTTAAACTACGAAACAAAGTTGCAATTTTGAAATTGTATTACAAAAAAAATCATATTTCTATTAAATAATATAAGAGACAAAAAAACAGTCTTGTGATGTTTTTATTTCACCATCTTGTTCAATTATTTAAGTGTTTAAATATTAAAAAAAAAAGTTCCCCAAATCCCCCTTCCCGACCCTACCCATCCCCCCAAATCCCGTCCCCTCTGATAGCGGGATGTGGGACGGGACGGGACCACTTCCCGTCTCCCTAATTTTTTCCCCGTCCCTGTCCCGACCCACCCCGTCCCCCCAACTCCGTCCCGTCCCGTCCCACCGGCCACCCCTACTTAGTAGTAGTCTTCTGATATCTGATGCTGCTCTCTTCACTCACACCTAATTCCCAAATATTGAGAGTATCAAACTTGAATTGCATCTACATCTTAGCAGTTGCAGCATTAACCTGCATCATATTATATGGAGTAGTTTATAAAGCTTCTCTAGACGATATCTTGTGTCCTGAATAATATAATAAGTACTAATTACTACTTAATAAATAGTTTTGCTTAGAAAACAACGTCATGCGTTACTCAAAAAATAGAGTGACAATTTTAGTCAAAGAATTCAAGCCAGGGTATGGAGGTACTTACTGTTAGAAGTTGCATAAAGGATTGTATAATAAATGCAGAAAACGGGTATCCTGTTAAAGGAATGGGTAATTTTCCTTTCAATAGGGGGTGTTATAAGAGAGCACCGACTTTCAGTTAATACCCCACCAAACATATTGAACTCACACAAATAATTTTCTTTTACGCTATTCGGTTATATAACTTTAATTAAGGCAGCTTCTCTTATTTCATATTTGATAAAGAAATGTAAATGGATTCTTATGTTATGTGCCAGAAAAAGATTGGAAGATCATGACAAGGGAATTGCAAAGATATACAGAGGAGTGCTAGTTAAAGGCCAACCAACATTAGGTGGTTAGAAACAAGTCCTATAAGATTTTATTTTACTACTATCGTTTTTGACAATTTGGTTTCAACATATCATCAATGACTACATGTATACTCTGTCATTTTCTGGAAAAGATATTTTCCTTTTTTTTCTATGTACTTTGGGGATGGATGAAATTATGAACAAGAAAATTGGAGGAAGAAGCTCGTACACCATTTAAAGTTGTACTTAAGTAGCATCAAAAGATGTGGTGTAGAGGATGAGGCTGCTCCTCCTTTTATTAAAGGTCTCGGGTTCGAGCCCTGAGTATAGATATAGCTTAATTATAAACTGAAAATTAGTAAGTAGGACCGAAGAAAGGACTTCAATTAGCAAACTAGCGAAATCTCTATCCTCTAGAGATAGAACTCGACAACACTGAGGCCATCAATGCAAGTTTTAATGGAAATGAATTATACTCTAACTTAATTTCATCTTGTAAATGGTTAATGCTCCAAGAGAAGCAGGTGAGAGGGAAGATGCTGGTAATCAGACATAATTTCAGGAAGGGAAATCCGGTAGCCCATAAAATGGTGAAGGAAGCTTCATGCAAGTTCAAGATTAGCTCTATAATAATATATCTCAGGCCGCCTATGTTTTTGTTAAAACCCCTTGAGCTTGATAGATGCAGTACTATATTACGTATTAAGTAAACCAAGGAAGATGTTAGTCATCTCCTTGCTAGTCTAGGTAACTTGAGTGTCCTAAGAGGCATCATGAATTGTAACGTTATAAACTCTTAGTATTCATATATAAATAAATATTATTAAGTTTAAAAAAAAAAAAACTAGAAGACAAAGACACATGCACCTTTACAGGATGAAAGATGCATATCTTTAACTTAAGATATAGTACTAGTATTAGTTTGTTTCTTACAAAAAATATCCAACATATAACTCCAAAGTCCAAACAAGAAACAACCTTTATTTTCTAATTTGTTTTTTTCTTTTACATCACCGCCACGTACAGTTGAGAGCAAAAATCCACCATCTCTGATTTTCGTGTATAGCCGAATGATAAATGAGGTAAATTTATAATTTAGTTGAAGGTCTGTAGTGTGTGTTTTAATTATGATGAGAGCATTTTACTCTTTTTTGAAACATGATCTTATAAATAATATCAGTTACTCTATTATCAAATTATGATTATTTAGATATATTTTATGATTTATTAATAATAGTATTGAAAAATTGATATTACTATTTTTAAAAATAATTTGACCTAAGTTAGAAGATTGAATATAAAAAAAAAATTCAGTCTCTATCACCATTATTTATACTCCCAATGTCCACCCTTCCCACTCTCACTTCCTCTTTCCCTTCACCATTTTCCCCCTGTTAAAAAAAAATGGAAGGAAAACCCATTTGCATTTCCTTCCTTTTCCTTTCCCTCTTTACCATTTCTGTCTCTTCCACTTCCCTTCAATACGAAACATTAGTCTTACACTCCCTCCCCCAAACTCAACTCCAGTCCCTAGATTTAGATGCCCAACTAATTTCTGGCGATGGATCCGACCCGGATCCGGATACAACCCTTTCTATACAGTTACATCACGTCGACTTAGCATCTCCTTCATCCTTCAATTCCACACCACATGCTTTGTTCAAACTCCGTCTAAAACGTGACGCCGTTAGAGCTAAAGCACTTTCAGTCCTTGCCGCTGCTAACATCACCCGTGGCCGCCGCGGTGAAGGGCACCATGCCGGTGGTAGGGATTTCTCTAGTTTTATCATTTCTGGACTTTCTCAGGGTAGTGGAGAGTACTTCACGCGCATTGGTGTTGGTACTCCTCCGAAATATGCTTACATGGTGTTGGACACCGGAAGCGACGTCGTTTGGATCCAATGTTCGCCTTGTAAGAAATGCTACACTCAATCCGATCCGGTTTTCGACCCGACTAAATCGTCTTCTTTTGTTGGTGTTTCATGTGGGTCGCCTTTATGCCAAAGGTTAGATTCTGCGAGCTGTAACCGCAAGAAGTGTCTTTACCAGGTTTCTTACGGCGACGGTTCCTTCACCGTTGGTGATTTTTCAACTGAAACATTAACTTTCCGGCGGACACGTGTCAACAATGTTGCTATTGGATGTGGCCACGACAACGAAGGATTATTCGTAGGAGCCGCCGGGTTACTAGGTCTAGGCCGGGGAAGACTATCGTTTCCGACTCAAGCCGGTCGCCGATTCGGCCGGAAATTCTCATACTGCTTAGTAGACCGGTCCTCTTCGTCTAAACCGTCTTACTTATTATTTGGCGAATCAGCGGTTTCTAAAACCGCCGTTTTTACACCACTCGTCAATAACCCGAAACTCGACACGTTTTACTACGTGGAGCTCACCGGAATCAGCGTTGGCGGCACTAGGGTTCCTGCAATTAGGCCGTCGTTGTTCAAGCTAGACGCCGCCGGTGATGGTGGGGTCATAGTGGATTCAGGAACTTCAGTGACCCGATTGACCCGACCCGCGTATATAGCACTAAGGGACGCTTTTAGAATGGGTGCTAGAAATCTGAAGAGAGCACCAGATTTCTCGTTGTTCGATACTTGCTTCGATCTGTCAGGGAAGACGGAAGTGAAGGTGCCGACGGTGGTTATGCATTTCAAGGGAGCTGACGTGTCATTGCCGGCGTCAAATTACTTGATTCCGGTGGACAGTGATGGTACATTCTGCTTTGCATTTGCAGGTACTATGAGTGGATTGTCCATTATTGGGAATATTCAGCAACAAGGTTTTAGGGTAGTGTTTGATCTTGCTGGATCTCGTTTAGGATTTGCTCCACGTGGCTGTGCTTAAATTAATGACACCATAGTCGGGAAAGTCCAAAATTTGGTTCCAAAATCCCCAGTTTGTGTTATGTTTGATTTATTTGGTTGGGGTTAATCAGGAGAAGAGAAAGAAACTTGGGTCACTTGTTGTTTGTTTGTGTTATCTGCTAAATTAATGTTGTAATTCAGGGGTTCAAGAGATGCTTTGAAAGAAGCAATTAATTTACAACTTAGTGACATTAGTGTAGATTGTAATTTGTAACTCAAAACTATGCTTTTCTGTAAGATGGGCGAAGTTGATAGGAGCTGCAAAATGTATGGCGCTGCTTAAACTTATTTAATTTGTTTTCTTCGAGTTTTGATTTTCTTAAGATTTCTCCAACCACCACATAAATGATTTCCTCCAATGTTACCATTGTATGTGAAACGAAGTGGCTTTAATACTTGGAAACTTCAATATTTCGATGTGTACTCAAACCTAGAAATTGGTTAATATGACCTTAATTATAAGGAGAACTAATTTTATCTAATCAGTCACTAATCGTATCGTGTTCTTATGGGTGTGTATCAGTCAAAATCACGGAATGTTTTGGGAGTCGTCGTATTAGAAATTTTGACCTCTTTGATAGTAGGCTGTCCCTCCAGAAAATGAGAATCGAATTGTGCCAAACTATTTCGGTGTGGAACTCAGGCAAGGATATCTACTACAACAGGTAAAATAATTTCTAATTTCTTACACTAATAGTGAGTATAACTTGAAAATTAGAATGTATGTTATGGAATTTTTTTTAGAGTAGGGAGTGGCATTTGACATTACAATTGGTGAAATACTATGGTTGCGCAGTTAATGGCTGCATTGATAATTGATAGTGCAAAAGGTGAATTTTTTCCGCACAAGTTCTTTGACTAAAGTCATGGAGTAGAGTAAGTAATAAATTGCAATACTGCGAGTAATTGAGAATTACTGAGGTCAGGAAGACCTAACTATTTTTTGGCACTTGAAAGAATGAGTCCGGAATTTAAATGACCCAAAAACAACGAAGTGAACTAAAATACTCAAAAAAAAAGTGTGACAAAACTACTTTTTGCTAGGAGCAAAAGGGGTTATTATAATCCTAGCCGCCCACGTTTTTTAAAATGTCACTTTTAGTCCAATTACACAATAAATTATTGCGTTTTACAATCAATTATTCATTTACCTATTTATATTTGATTTGATATAACACTATGACAATTATTGCAAGAATCCATTCGTTTTTCTATTTAACATGAATTTTGGATGAGGTAAAGGCTCATCCATTTCCAAAGTTTAAGTCATCAAAATTTCAAATTCTTGAAAAAACAATCCAACGGCAAAGTTCATAAAAAAATGTCGTCTCCTCCTTCAATTGTTAAGATTTCTTTATTTTGGCAAGGAGAGATTCTTCATGATAATAATATTGTTCGTTATAGTATTCCACCAAAATACCATGTTAAGTTTTCAATTAGCTTGGATTATTCAACATTACTCACTGCCATACACAAAAGAATGAAAGCTAGTAAGCGTGAGTTTGCATTATCTGTAATAGGCAGATATCCAATATACATTGCATTGCAAGGTTTAGTGCTTTATGGCGAGTGGAATATCATTAATTATGAGTCTTTAAGTGAATATTTGAGGGTGCCGAAAGAATATATGGTCTTAATCACCCTGAATGTTCTTGAAATGTATGTTGAAAAGATACCTATCAGTCGTAGTTTGGCCAAGACTCCTCAGGAAGTCCCAGAAATACCGAATATGTCTGGTCCTCAAATCACTCAAGTCCAGCCTACTCATGGTAACACTTATCCGGACATACGTTCTTATGGAGACATTTTGACTAGTCAAATGCTGCTGAAAATTCTAAGCTAGTAATTTAATTAACATTACGGAAAAATTGATAAATATTTATTTTTTATTATTATTTTATGTAGTAGCACATGTTTATTATACGTATGGTAATAGTAATATTTTTGTATCTTTTTAGGGGTTATACACATGATATGAGTAAATATTGGACAATTCTCTCAGTTAAG
The DNA here is from genome assembly GCA_029783415.1 of Anisodus acutangulus. Classification (NCBI taxonomy): domain Eukaryota; kingdom Viridiplantae; phylum Streptophyta; class Magnoliopsida; order Solanales; family Solanaceae; genus Anisodus; species Anisodus acutangulus. The sequence continues at coordinate 26,399,144 of CM056510.1, read as the reverse complement.
TGTAATTGATTATTATCGTAGGTATATTTTTTATAATTAAATAATATAAGTTATTTGATATTTAGTATTTAAATTACTTGAATTGCCTTTGTGGTGAAAATTATTCACAAAACGGGTCAGTGGTACCAAATATTGATTTCGGTGCAGTTGATCTTTCTTCAAACCCAGACAATATTGATTATTATCGGTAGGTTCATCATCTTGATATTAAATAATCCATATATATTATGATGTTGGTATTTAAAATATCTTACCTATTTTTCGTGTTGGTTGAGTCCTTTACTGGATGGTGATGGTTATCCAAATCATATAGAAACATCATTGAATGATAGCGATGATATACCGAGTGCAATGGTATCCGATGATGATGAAATAAATAGATCAGATAGTGAGGTTGATATTCATCCCCATAGGCAGGAACATCAGTTACTAGAAATGATGCAAAGTCGGCCACACCAGTAAGAACCGTTGGCAGAAAGACCAATTCACCAGCAAGAACCGATGGCAGAAAGCCTAATTCACCAACAAGAATCGGTTCCGCTAACATCCTCAATCCAGTGGCATTCTGACGAGATTCCATATCCTGATAATCTTCAAGATCGTCCTGATGCCTTTGTCTTTACTAGAGATGATGATCATATTCGCCAAGCAATGTGAAAAAAATCGGACGACCTTGTAAAGGGTGTTGTTGAACTTGCAAAAGGCATGGTTTTCTCCTCCATAAAGGCACTGCAAAGGGCCGTTAAAATTTATAGCATCAAAGAAATGAGAAAGTTTAGAGTTGATGTATCTGACCGAAAGCTGTGGCGATTGATCTACAAACATGAGAATCAAGGTTGTCAATGGATGCTTCGGGATAAAGAGACTCATGATAGTATGTTGACTATCTCAAAATTCTGCTCACGTCACACTTGTGATATAGATGACAATCGAGAAGATTATTTTAATTTAAATACAAATATAATTGCTCAAGTGTTAGTTGTTGACATTGTCGAAACCCAAGGTACCCTATTCGATCAAGTTTATTATAATTTTGATATCAATTAAATTATCATTGCTAAATGTTGATTGTTTAAACTTGTCCAGGTTTTCCATCAAAAACTGCATTAGAGTAGTTTTGAGAGTATATCGCAAAACGATAAGCAGCAAAAAGAGATATCTCCGGCGTAAACGCTCTTTTGAGATGATTTATGATACATGGGAGGGCTCTTTTCAGCCATTATCGAGGTATATGGAAGCTCTACAACACTTCAATCCTGGTACTTTCGTAAATTGGAGCTTAACATCCAATCTGGTGTACCCGGTAATAATTTCAATTTTGTGTTTTGGATATTCAAACCATGCATTGATGGTTTTGCTCATTGTCGACCAGTAATATCCATAGATGACACACATGTGTACATAGATGACATGCATGTGTACGGGATATACGATATCAAGCTACTGATTGCAGTAGGAATGAATGTCAATGGATCAATATTCCCCCTTGCTTTTACCATTGCCGCTAATGAGAGCAACGAGACATGAGGGATATTTTTGACATATTTGAGGTAATACATTATTAAGGATCAAATGGGCATATGCGTGCCATCTGACTGAAATTACGGCATATTGAACAATATGTTTCGTTTGGAGGGGTGGCAGTCTCCCTTTGATTACCATCACTATTGTTTAAGGTATATAAAGGCAAATTTTCAAACGACCTTTAGAAACAACAACTAAACAAATGGATGTGGGCGGCTGCAACAGAGCATCAAGAAAAAAAGTTTCTTTTGCAGGTGGAGATGATTACGGCAGCGTAGTCGAAAGCATATGATTGGTTGAAGGCAATCCCTATTGACAAATTGACATTACATGTGGACAAAGGCAGAAGATGAAGGATGCTAACAACAAACAACTCAGAGTCATTCAATAGTTTGCTAAAATCTGCACGGGGGCTGCCCTTTACTGCAATGGTGAGAAAGACTTAGAAGCAAGTTGTGGAGCAGTTTATCGCTAGAACAAAACAGGCCAAAGTCATATTAGTAGATGGTGGAAAATGGATGTCAAATCTTGTAAAAGTCTTCGAGCATTATAGAAAAAATATTTGCAACACAAGATGGTAGAGTATAACCATGCTGAACGTGTATTTGAAATCAAGATAGGTTTTTACCAAGGTCGGGAGGCAACATTCATAGCATTTATGAGATTATGAAAATGTGCACTTGTGGTAAATGACAATCATACCACATGTCGTGTTCTAATGCCATCAAGTGTTTCGAGGCAATTGAAAATAGGGTATCAAATTATGTGGCATCAGAATACAACGTGAAAAATTATCTTAAAGTGTATGCCGGTCGTTTCTACCAACTTGGTTATTAGGCTTATTGTCCAAAAGAGCTATTTTCTATGATTGCTAACAAACAGTATATTCGTAAATTGTGTGTTAAAACAAACTCGGATTCCCAATCAAATTGATGTTCTGGATATGACATACTCTCGAAAGTGCTTGATGTGTAAAGAGTTTGGCCATGATATACGTTTGTGTCTCCTACGGGATCGTGATGGAGGTACCTATCATGGTGCAAATACCTCTGATGGTGTAAGTACCTCTGGTGGTGGAAGAACCTCTTGTGGTTGACTTTATGAATGTATTTTAATTCTTCTTGATGTATTCAAATTGTCTTGAATTATGAATCTTAAGTATTTTTCTTGTTGTCCTGAATGATGTATTTTTAATGAAACATCGTGAATTGAGTATTTATCATCAAGAAAATTCTATTGAAAAATTTCATAACTACAAAAATTAGAAAAGTAATTTAATCTTCGTCGCTTTTTGGAACCACCTTGTCATTTTCATCATCCTCCTTACTTGCATTCTCTTCTTCATCTTCTTCCCCTTCATTTATTTCGCCATCATCCTTATTGTAGTCTAGATCCCAACTATCATCATTACGAACACTTTCTTAGTTGACACAATAATATGGCACTCCACAATCTAGTGTTTATGATAAATATTTTGAAAGACCTATCCATTCTTGAATTATTGAATAAACTGGATAAGAAGAGTCTCGAAGAAGATTTTTATTTTCTAACAGTTTTCAATAATCTTCTTCATCCGCTCCTCGAAAATTAAGATCGTCCAAAGCATGATACATGTCTAGTTCTTTCTTCATTTCTAAAATTTCTTTCATGAAGTGTTGGATAACCAGTGGTTCTTCCTTGAATTTGAAGGTCTAAAAGTAGCAGACAAAGCTTGTGGCACCACTAAACTATGTCACCGACATAATACCTCATAATCACACCTTTTCGAATATAATTGAACCCATTGAAACTTTTCACCCCCAAATTATAGCTCCTTCGGGTTTTGAGGAGTGTGTGTCACCCTCAATTATGTGTTCAACAACTTTTAAATCAACGTTGATACAAATTGGTTGATTTTCAAAGGGACGAAGAACATCATATCATTTTTCATCAGATAAATTCGTGTAACATCTTAATAACTCATTTTCAAAATATGATTCAATTGTGTTTGTTTGTATTCTACCATAAGCCCTTCTGAAAAAATATCCAAAAGTTAGTTATAAATTGTGCGCATCTATCAGATATAATAGATACCAGGACTCCATGAGGTCGAACTATCTCTTTGATATAAAGCTTGGCATAATCCTCAATCGAGTAAGTGGTTCGAACCGATAGGAAATGAGTTGACTTTGTAAGTCTATCCACGATAACCCATATAGAATCAAACTTCCGACGAGAATTAGGCAGTCCCGTAATTAAATCCATATTAATCGCCTCCTATTTCCATGTTGAAATCTCTATATTCTACAACATTCCTTCAGATTTCTAATGTTCAATCTTCACTTATTGGCAATTTGGGCATTGAGCGACGAATTCATCGTTATTCTTCTTCATATCGTTCCACTAATAAACCTGACAGAGGTCATGATACATTTTTGTTGAGCCAGGATGAATAGAATATCTGGACTGGTGGATGTCAGCCATAGTTTGCTCCTGGAGCCCTCCTATATCCGCTACATATAGTCGACTTTGATATCTAATGACTCTGTCTTCTGTAAGTTTCAACATCGACTTCTTTTGCAGGGGAATCCCCTCTTTCATTCAAACCAACTCGGGGTCATCAAACTGTCTTACTATCACATCTGCTATCAAGGATGATTCTGCGATATTCTGTATCACTGCCCCTCCGGCATCCGTGTCCAAAAGTCATAAATTTAAACTGGTGAAGTGATGCAGTTCTTTGGTTATCTCCAACTTGTTGGATTCAATAGCATCCAAAATCCCCATAGACTTGTGGCTTAAGGCATCAGCTACGACATTCGCCTTACTGGAGTGGTGTAAAATGTCAATGTCATAATCCTTTAATAACTCTAGCCATCTTCTTTACCTTAAATTCAGCTTCTTATGACGAAAATAATGTACACTCTTATGGTCTGTAAATATATCAACATGAACTCCATACAGATAATGACTTCATATCTTTAGGGCAAATATAACCGCCGCCAATTCCAAATCATGATTCGGGTAGTTCTGCTCATGTTTCCTTAATTGCCTTGAAGCATATGTAATGACTTTATCATGCTGCATCAAAACACAACCCAACCCTACTCTAGAGGCAACACAGTACACCACGTAGCCCTCTGATCCCTCAGGTAGTGCTAACACATTGCCGATGTTAATATATTTTTCAACTCATGGAAACTCTTTTCGCAAGCCTCGTACCACTGAAACTTGGCTACCTTATGCGTCAATTTTGTCAACGAAGCGGCCAATTCTTTATAGCCTCGATCTTCTGACCATCCACTTTGATACCTTCATCAAACACTACATGACCCGAAAAAGCCATTGAGTTCAACCAGAACTCACATTCAGAAAATATAGCATATAACTCACGATCCTGGAGTGTCTATAACACTAATCGCAAACTATCTGCATGCTCAACTTCTATTTGAAAATATACCAAAATGTCGTCAATAAATACTATTACAAAGATATCTAGGAACGATTTAAATACTCAATTAATTAGATCCATGAAGGTTGTCGGTGCTTTAGTCAGACCAAAAGACGTAACAAGAAACTCGTAGTGACCGTATCTGGTTCGGAAGGCGGTTTTTGGAATATATTTCTCCTTAAACCGTAACTGATGATATCCAGACCTGAGATCAATCTTCAAAAAATACTTAGCATTTTATATTTAATCAAACAAATCATCGATTCTGGGGAGCATGTACTTGTTTTTAATAGTCACTTTATTCAGCTGACGGTAATTAATACACATCCTTAATGAACCATCTTTCTTATGAACAAATAATAATGGTGCTCCCCACGGGGAGGTACTGGGTTTGATAAAGTTCTTTTCCAGAAGGTCCTTCAACTAAGGTTTTAGTTATTTTAACTTAGCAGGAGCTATTCGATACAGAGGAATAGATATAGGCTGGGTATCTGGGAGTACATCAATAGCGAACTCAAATTCCCTTTTGGGAGGAATGTTAGGAAGTTCATTAGGGAATACGTCAGGGAATTCACTAACGACATGAACTGACTAAAGAGTTGGAGGCTTTGCATTCGCATCCTAAACTCGCACGAGGTGGTAAATATATCATTTTGAGATCATTTTCCGAGCCTTAAGGTAGAAAATAAACCTACCCTTGGGCGTTGAAACATTGACTTCCAATTCAAGGATGGGCTCGCTTGGAAAATTAAAGCAAACGACTTTCGTCCAACAATCAACATTAGCATAACAAGAATCCAACCAATCGATGCCCATAATAACATCAAATTCCATCATCTCTAGCTCATTTAAGTCGGATACCGTATGACAATATATATTTATATCACTATTCCTATATACCCGCCTAACAACTACAGGTTCACCCACATGCGTAGACACTTCAAATGACTTATGTAACAATTCAGACTCGTTTTCACACTTACCAGCAACAAAGGGGTAATGTAAGATAGGGTGGAACCAGGATCTATCAAAGCATATGCTTCAAAAGAGGAGACGGATAATATACCTATAACCATATCTGGAGATGACTCAAGGTCATGTTGACCTGACAAAGCATAGATGCGGTTCTAGGGATCGCTCGAACTATATGATGCTCTTCTACCTCTGCCTCTACCTCTGTCCCTACCAGCCGGTGCATGTGTACCCTGCTCTAAAAGGCATACTGATGAAGTAGAAGCTGCCATAGACCCAGTCAGTTGTATCATACCGCCCCCACCTCTCATCAGATAAAATCGTATGATATGCCCAGGTTGCCCATATCAATAACATGCATCTAAGCCTTGGAGACACTGCAAAAAATGAGTCCTACCACATCGACCATAATATGGCATCGGTGTCGTCGCCTGACTATATTCTCCTCTATATTATGGGCCTGACGTCCGTGAACTCTGACCCTGACCAGAATAAGTGGCCTGGTTACGACGCTGTCTCTGAAATTGCGATGGTGCACTAGTCATCGGGTAAGATGGGCGCCTAAGAAACTGAGGTCAGACCACCTCAAAACTTCTCTATATCATATGCGGATCGAGATCTTTTATACTGACCCCTATGATGCTCTCGACTAGCTCGATGTTGCCTCTTACGGTCCTCTAAATTCTATGCATAGACCTGAATGTGAGAGATGTCCATATTCAGATTTAATGAATCTGTCGTACACTCATTCACCTAATGTGGACCCAAACCATTAACAAACTGACGCACCATGTGGCCCATATCAGCAACAATCGTAGGAGCATACCTGGCCAAGGAGTTGAACTACATGCTATATTTTCAGACACTCATATTACCCTGCTCCAAGTGTAGGAACCTATCTCGCCTGGCTTGTCGCAGCTCGACGGGTGGATACTGTTGTAAAAATGCTTCAGAGAACTCTCTCTAGCCTAAAAGTAGGGCTTGGGGTCCCCGATTCTACTCCCAAGCCTCAAAACAGGTTGCGGTCATATCCCGTAATATACAGGAAGCCAACTCTACCATCTCAGCATTCGTCGCATGCATAACACGTAAGGTCTGCTGCATTCTATCCAGAAAGTTTTGTGGGTCCGCATTGGGATATGTCCCTATAAATACTGGAGGGTCTAGGTTAATGAAGTCCTAAACTCTCACACTCACAGCCCTATCAGCAACACCGAGAGTCTGATGTTGGGCCGGAGAGGCCATAAGTCGAGTCAACTATTGCACCACACTCTGCATATCTAGATTCTGATCGAGAGTAACTAGAGGAGGAACCAGAGGTACATCAAATAACCTCTGCCCTTCTAGAGGAGGTTGGGGCTGGAGTCTTGGAGTCCTAAGATACAACTTTATCTTGGTGCTCCTATCACCCTGGATCAGCGGGTGGTGCTTGACTGACACCCTTTACCGCTTCCTCGTCTACCCTCTCTAGGGCTTCTTGTCGCCGAGTAGTAGCATGCATAACTGAGAACATAAACAAGATTAAGATTAAGAATGAACACTTATAATTTAGCGCTATCGCACGATCTAGGTCAAGAAGAAAAGTAATCATCCTACATATCCAGTAGCTTCATGCTTATAAGTGTGGTACATAACACACTCATAAACAAAAATGTACTAGATACGGTTTACAGACTCTCTAGGACAAACCTTCTCTGATACCAAATTTGTCACACCCTAACCTTGGGGGGTGTGGTTGACACCCATCGCCCGAAGACCTGAGCGTACCACTGTAGTATCTGGACCCTGTAATATGAAACTTGAGACGACAAGGCCTCCAAATGAACATATAAGACAAGAATGAAGGATAACCTGCATGAAGAGTCCCAACATGATATATATAGATAGCCAAGGACGACAAGGCCACTAGATGAGTCCATTATTAACAAAAAGGGCCGACAAGGTCACGACACACGTACATCCATTATACATAAGTCTGCAAGCCTCTAAGAGTAATATATACACACCAACAGGTTGGGACAAGGCCCCGCCATACCCAAAACACTAGTAACATATATAACAGTACCTAAAGACTCTTGTAGTGCAAATTCGAGAGAAGGGAGTGCGACAATCACAGCTGAGCAGATCACATATTGAAGAGGAGCACCACACTATCTATCTATACTTGCGGGCATGAACACAGTGCCCCAAAAAGGGGCATCAGTACGGAAGATGTACTGAATATGTAAGGCAAATAACAAATATAAGCAGAAAGTATAATATCAGAGATATGGGTACAGAAGTCAACCTGAAACTCATAACATGCCTCTGAGGGCCTACCTGTCACAATCATGAAGATGTATGCATGTCTGTAAAATCAAGCCGCTCAATGGGGCCATATAATGTAATATACAACCTCTCTGTGGGGCAAATCATATAATATATATATACTCGATGAGGACTCGGTCGTACCCGACCCAGATGTGGTACTCGGTAATATCAAAACCAATTGTAGTGGTGTGCACAAATAGGTGTCGTACCCGGTCGACTATAGCGTGGCTCGGTAAGAAAATATATACATATATAAGTGCAATGCAATCAATGACTCTGAAGGGCCTTATGGATCTGATCGGAGTGACTCAACGTTGTTAACCTCCGATTATCGTTATGTAACTGTGTTTGTCTCAATTTTCCAAGAATTAACTCGGTTTGCAAGAAGACATATTATTTGGAATGAAATCAAGATGGAAAATACTCCCGACACAATCAACGAGGCCAATGAAATATATCAATCTAAACAAGGATAAGCACAAACTTTAGTCCTTAAGATTTGAGTTCCTTTTAAAGGGACGTTGTTACTGTTACATTTATTTCATCAATCGTGCCAAAAAATGAAGAGTTAGCCTTACATACCTTATCAAAGAAGCTAGGTATGTCATGCGAAACCTCGTACGCATTATGGATGATTATGTACATCATATAAAGGATTTATGTCTATATCAAGTCCATATATTATCAAGGTTTTCATGCAGACACTCGTCAAACAACTTACGTGCAATATTTCACACGATCATTTCTAGCTCAAATTAAATATCTCCGGTTCAACAATCTTTACCCTCGCTCCTCCTTCCTTCTACCAAGATAATCATACTCATACAATTTCATTCAACAACACAAAATCAATAATCTTACCTCGAATACTTCAAGAAACCTCCTTGGTCTGAAGCTTATTCCACCACAAAATCGTCTCCAAAGTTGATACAACTCGAATGAAGTGAAGTTAACGATAGCACGGGGATTCTTTATGTTGATCTTGGGTGTTTTGCCTATGAATTAAATTCTAATTGGATGGAGAGCCTTAGGTAGGAGATTAGGGGTGATTTAGGGTTTGAGGATTGGGGAAAATAAGTCCCCAAGTCGAGAAAACAACTTTTATACCTAAAAAAATTGCACCAGCCTATTTGACGGCCAGATTGACGGTCCGTCAAATTTTTGATGGTCCGTCAATCTGGACCGTCAAACCAACTTTGTGGCCTGGAATTTTGCAGGCCATTTGATGGTGGCCCAGTCCATTTTGACGGTCCGTACAAATTTTGTAAGGTCTGTCAAATTGGAAATTCTGACAATTTCGTCAAAACGTATTTTCTTCGTCATTTTAACTCTCATACACTTCAGTACTTCCATACATAAGTTGTAGACCTTCATAATCCTTTCGCAAGATTGCACCTCTTCCCAGGACCTCGATATCAAATAACGACACGATGAAAAGTGAAACTTACGAGGTGTAACAAGATATTCATTCTCTCCAAGAAAGTAATGAAAAATGATTGAAGTTGTATGTAGATCATTTCTCTGAATAGGAAATGGCGTGATTTCAAAGAAAGTATTAGTCTCTTGGGACAGAGTGTGCCAACCAAAAGCAATAGAGAGTCTCAATGTGATGAATTTGGAATTATGGAATAAGGCTGCTATCTTAAAGCAACTATGTGCCATTTCTATGAAAAAAAGACTTTTTATGGATTAGATGGGTACACTATTACTATATAAAGAGTAGCAGTTTGGAGGATATAATCCCACCTAAAACAACAACTTGGGTGGTGAGGAAGATAGTTGATAGTAGAACTGTTCTGTTGAATATGAACTCTATGCAGGGTACTTTAACTCAAAGACTAAGTAGGTTGGTGAGAAATGAGAGTTTCCAGATAAAGCAAGCATATATATGCTTGTTACCTCAGTTTCACCAAAGTACCTTGGAAGAGTATCATTCTGCACCCTCAAATCCACCCCAGATTTAAGTTCAATTTGTGGCTAGCTACTCAGCAAAGATTGACTACAGTGGACAGATTGCAGAAATTTGGCATTGATGTACCAAAAGATTGTGTCTTCTGTGCAAGGGGGTGGAGACTTTTGAGCACCTATTTTTTGTTTGCTCTTACTCAAAGGGCTTATGGACTAGACTGTTATTGTGTCTTGGTCAGGGCAGATCTGTGGGTACATGGCAAGAGGAGCTAGCCTGGATCAGTAACTTGGCTAAAAAGAAGCATGGTTTGGCCTCCATTACATGCAGTACATCTGCAATGCTGATATACACTATATGGCATGAGAGGAATACCATCAGGTTTTAGAATGAAAGATGTGATGCTATGAAGATTTGTAGGGAAATTGCATTGCACATCCACATCAAAGGCATGAACATAGTTCAATGGCAGGCTGCTTTGCACAATCTTAATTGCTTTCCATAGTTTAGTTATTGCCCAAGAGTTGTAGATGTCAATTACTTAGATATCATGTATAAAAACCAAATTTTATGTAGTTTTAGCATAGGTTCAGATATGTAGTTTTACTTTGAGAGGCAACTGATCTGAAGTTTGCCTGATTTTGTAATGTTGCACTTGTGATTAATAGAAGAATCTGTCCAATAAAAAAAAAAGACTTCTCGTTAGATTCGGACTTCCTAATTTTAAATATAGTAAAAAAGAAATCTATTTTTAGCTTCGAAATATAGTACTAGTGATTTACACCGTTGAACTTACACTTGGTTACTAATTATAGTTAATCATTTGTGAAGATACGAGAGCAATTATGCTGAATCTATGTAGCAGAAATGGTCAATCTTCCCAAGTTCCGTGCAAATTGCGCCAGCCGTGCATCGTTGCATTGTGGTGCATGATAGCAATAAGACTAGGGAGTAGGGACTATGTATCATAGTCACTGTACATTAACCCTTCACTAGTTTTTTTCCTTCTGCTGTTGGGTACCCAATGATTTTTTCTTCTCTCACGCTATTTCCTATGCGAATCTAACCGACCGGAGCCCCCTTTTTCGTTTTCGGTGGTGGGTCTTGTTTCGTAACAAAAGAATTTTCTTATTTGATTTGATATAAAATTATAATAATAAAAAAATATATATGATCTAAAATAATTTTTATATATTTGTGGGGATATATATCATTTCATAAAATTAAATTATTTTTAAATATAAAAATACGTCAATTTTTTAAAGCAAACTAATAAGAAAATTAAGATAATTTTTTGGAATAGTGGGAGTATTATTTATATTTCTCCCTCCATTGTGCTTGGTACATATGTTGCTCGAACTCTATAAAAATATTGTTGGATTCTTAAAAATATACTACTTTTAAAGAATTTGATAAGCACTCCATAAAAATTTTAAAAAGTTGGAACGATATAACATGTTACTATATCAGTTTTTAATTTTATTATATCTTATTACTCATTAGCCCCGGTATATAATCATCCATAGTTAGAGAGGGATAAATATATCTATTTTGTTTTTGTTTTTCACCCACGGTTAGTTAATTGTTTTGAGTTCCAACTAATTCAATTCGCATTTGTAAATCCTATTTTGACGGGTAAAACACTCTTATTAAAGGCAATTTTATTGTCAAAATTTAAATCAGATATTTTTAACTAAAGATGAAAGGATACCTAACATTCCACTATAACTATTGATAGTATTCTCTACTAGTGGATATACATGTGATATAGTAGACGGATAGGTATAAAATTGATCATTTTACTACTTAGTACAATTAGGATAGATGAGCAATTAAACACTCCGGATCTCTCATGTATATGATCTATCTTTTTTTCCTTTCAAGAAACAAGTGTACCATACTTGTCTCATGTGTGGAACTTAGTTTATTTATAAAATTAAAATGTTCTCTCAATCAATTAGTTTCAAGTTTAATGTGTGAGAATATTCTGTTCTCATTGAACTAAATGTCTATATTTCTCACTTAAACATAGACTATTAGTCTATGATCTCTTATCTTTCCGATTTCTCATCTTTTCGTATTAGCCGATGAGAAAGTATATATGACACTCATCTATACCTTTTAACAATTACTAACCGAAAGCAAAGTAGTCGTTTAGGCTCAAACCTTAAGCTATACAACTAGAGAAGGATACAATTGTTCCCAGACATAGCTGGATGACAAAGGAGGAAAACTTAAAATTCAGCTGGAGGCCTGCAGCGTGGGTTCGAATCCTGGTGGGAGAAATTTGCTCTCCTCTGAGGTAGGACCTTGTAGGTGATATCAGTTTCTCCGTTCTCAAACCCTGGTCATTCAGGCATATCCCGCGATTTACTAGTAGTAGTGCTGAGGGACCGAGACTACTATCTCCAGGAATACTTTGACGTAAGTCGGGAAAATGAATAAAAAAAAAGAAAAAAAAAAGAGAAGGATACAATTATTTTAGAATGTAAAAAGTGATGCATGTTCCATGTTCCATGTTCCCATTGAAAAAATAATGTTTTTTAAGCAATCAGCAGGTACCCAGATACCCGACCGGAATCGATACTATCGGGTAGGTTCCGGGTAGATATATTATAATAACGGGTAGGTTCCGGGTAGATATATTATAATAACGGGTAGGTTCCGGGTATTAAAATTAGGAACCGATCAATATCGGGTCCTGCTCCTACTTCTAGAATATAAATCGGTGCACCTTGACCTCGAATCGATACCCGGACTCTATGAACCTACCCCCATTTAAATTATTTAGTTTTGGGCTTTGGGGCGTTTAAATTTTTGGCCCAGTCCGGTTAAAAGGAATTATACGGAATTAGTTCGCATTTCGGTTGGCCACTACTTCACTTCGCCCCTAATTTCCAAAAATCTTCACTTCGCACTCACACTCACGATTCACTTCGCATTTCGCCTTCAGACTTCGCCAGCTCGCCACAGTTCACTTCGCACTAGCTTCACGCGACTACTACGCAGCTCGCCATCTGTCGCCATTACGTGAGCTCGCGCCTTCGCCATCGCCATCGCCCCATCACCATCGCTTATCGCGTCTCTCTCTCTCACCTGCTTGACAAAGGTTGTTGTATTGTGCTCGAATTCCTTTTCGGTTTTGTTAAAGGTAATGAATAACCCTTAAAGTTGTAGTATAGTGAAGAACATTAGATTTTTGCATTTCTTGGGTTGATCAGATTGGGTGGATTTCTTGGATTGATTTCTGTATTATAATGTTACTGTTTTTTATTTCTGTATTATAATGTTACTGTTTTTTATTTTTTATTGTTTGTTGTTAGTATTTGGGTTGATTTCTGTTACAAAAGCTAGTATTTGGGTTGTTATTTCCCTTTTATTGTTTGTTGTTAACTTGTTATGCTCAATTTATTGGAGTTGCTGTTTTGTTTTGTTTTATTTTGATACTTTTTTTTGGTAGATGGCTGAGGCTAGCACGACATCCACAACTCGTGCACCATCGAAAAAGAAGGCAACAAAATCTGAGGTTTGGGAGTATTTTGGTAAAGCAATAGATGAGAAAACTGGTAATGTTGTTTCTATTTGTAACTATTGCAATGAAGGCTTAGCTTATAGTGTTAGCAATGGTACCTCATGCATGTGGAAACATTTGAGAAGTTGCAAAAAGTATCCTCACAATATTGACAAGAAGCAAAAATTGCTTGGTGGTCATTTTAAAGGTAGTATAAATGAGGTTAATGAGCATATGCTTAGCACTTGGAAATATGATAAAGAGTTTTGTAGGCACATGTTGGCTAGGATGATTATTATTGATGAGCAACCATTTAGAACGGTTGAACGTGAAGGTTTTAGGGGTTTTGTGTCGGCATTACAATCTTTATTTAAGCATATTTCAAGATTCACAATTGCTAGGGATTGCATGAAACTTTATGTTTGTGAAAACTCATGCTTAAAAGATAAGTTGTCATCTCTTAAATCTAGGATGGCTCTCACCAATTTGACATTTGGACTTCCATTCAAAATTTGAGTTACTTTATGTCTTACCGCTTCACTTTATTGATGAAAATTGGAATTTGCATGTTTATTGCTAAACTTTGTCATATGCTCTAGCCATAAAGGTAAGGATATTGGTAAGATGGTAGAAAATATATAATTGAGTGGGAATTAGAGATCGATATCAACAATTACAGCTTGATAATCACGAGAGCTCTAATGATGTGGCAATTGCTTATTTGAAGGACAAGTTAAGAAATACCATTATTTTGGGGGGTGAGTTTTTTCATATGAGATGTGCAACTCATATATTGAATTTGATTGTCAAAGATGGGTTGAGTGAGGTTCGTGAATCAATTAGTGGAATCTCACAATAGTTTTATTTTATTTTTGTAGAGCTTACTTGTGTCACGGAAGACATAATGGTGGATTAGTATGCAAGTGGATGTGTGACATTTAAACTCTTCTCAAAATACAGATGTTAATGCAGCAGCAGCAATGCAGATGTCAATGCAGCAGCAACAATGCAGATGTCAATGCAGCAGCAGCAATGCAGATGTGTTGAAGCCTCACAATGCAGATGTTAAAGCCTCACAATGCAGCAGTAGCACCTAGACTAACAATTTCTCTGAATTAATAAATCAGTGACTGATATTTCTGTTAAATGTCACTGGATTATGCAGTGTAATTTTGCAATGTTTTCTTCATTTAGTCATTGTGAATTGTGATTGTGTTGTAGTCATTTAAAAGGTCGGGTTGCGATATATCTCTGTATATCTAGTCTCTCGCTATTTTGGGTATAAGTCTGTCTATCCATTTCCTACATACACTTTCTGGTATCCGCCACAAATCAGTCTAAGTATAGTAACTTTCTTATGCCACACAGCTTCATTTCTAGCCCTCCATATGTGATATATCAGTGCTGCTAATACTGTTGTAATGAAGTGTATACAATTTCTTGCTTTTCTACTGCTGCTTCATTCCATATTATGCAATATTTCACACATATTTTGCCACTGCTGTTTCATTCCATATTATGCAATCCCTATGCAGTAGTATACCATTTATGACAAATGTTTTACAGGGTACCCGGGAACCTACCCGGAACCGCAGGGTCCGGATAGGTTCCGGGTAATGATTGCTATGGATAGATTCCGGGTAACAGATTTAGGAACCGATCGTTTACTGAGTAGGATTCGGGTAATGATTGCTATGGATAGATTCCGGGTAACAGATTTAGGAACCGATCGTTTATTGGGTAGGATTCAGGTAATTTAAAAAAATTAGAATACCCGAACTCGCTCACCCCTAGCAAGTGTCCAAGTCCGGACATTAAACAAATATAGGAGTCGGTAAGGACTAAGGAAACTAAGGACAATATCCGTAAGTTATGGTACTCTATTTATCGCCTGACAATACAAAACCAGTATGTGAAGATAAACAGAAAAATAATCACCAAATATCTTACAAAGAATCCCCATGTGGGATTTGACAGAGTATGTACATTATCATCAGTTTTAGCTCATAGGTGGTTTGTTTTGAACTTTCGACCACTTATTGATCCATGTAACAACCAAGGGAATTTTTTTGTCACTTGCAATGTAGGTGTCCCAAAAACATTTATTGCTAGATCGAGCATTGTAATAAAGACATTCCTAGCTAACCTTAAGGACAAAATTATGAGAACATGGGGAGGCTACGTGCCCAAGTGTAGGTTTTTTTTTTCTTTAATTCTTTTAAATATTTGACTCTCAAATTGTTAGATTAAAATAGTTCTTACAAGATTAAAAAAAATTGTTCTTTTTAAGAAGTTAATCACAGGAGAGAAGACTTAACTAAACCATCAAAATTGGTGCATCATTGAAAATTAAAATAGTGACAAAGAAATTGCAATTGCAACCTCTTGATCAACTAGCCAAAATTGTTTCCATGTCATTGTAGATTGTAGTATTCGTAACCATGCTTTGATGTTGAAAGGTCAAAGTCGTAATCTTGGTATCTCCAATCTCGGAACATAAAATTGACGACATGATTTGCACATATAGGATATTTTAGCGGCCAGATTTATCCATTTTTCCGTTTTAAGGAATTTGTGCAAAAATGACCACGACATTACACCATGAAAGAATGAAAAATCACACTTCAACAAGCGTCATAACTTTAGTATAATCTTTATTTCCCCATCTTGTTAAATTCTTCATAATTTGTTTGTGTTCAGTTGGTCACAAGTACTTATGATGATGTATTATAATTTTAGTACAATCTTCATTCTTTTATTTTGTTAAATTGTTCACAAATTTTACCAGATTGATTAATTTTATATCTGATCAATTATTTACAAGTTGTGAGGGGCGCCTCATAACTTTAATACAAGTATACTACCTTCCTTCTCATATTAGTTAAGTTCACAAGTCTTGCTGTATTGGTAAAACTTGCATTTGTTCAATCTTTTCGCAAGTTATGGGGGCGCATTATAACTTTAGTACAATTTTCATTCTCCTATCATATTAAAGTTGTTCCCAAGTCTTGCATGATTCATAAAATGTGTCTGTTTTATAGCGATGAGGTCATTTTTATACAATTCTTCAACGCGGATAAAGCTTAAATAGAACCCGCAAAGTGAATTTGTGCAAACTTTCGCAATTGGTTAGTGATATGGACTCTAGTTGGATCTAAGGCTAAAAGATTTGGATCTGAACACTGTACTGTTGGGCTTTGTTGCTTTCAGGACAGAGGTGGGCCTTCATATTTCATTTCGTTTTCTTGGGGAAAACACAGTGAGGGCCTTACAGTTTTCAATTAGTTTGTATCGAGCCTTGTATTTTGGCTTTAGGTTAGCAAAGGTAAATTTGGTTGATTCACACAAATAGTCCCCCCATTTGTATAATTACATTTAGAAATTGATTACTCTTGAAAAATTAATTCTGGCCTAAAGATTGAAAGTGGTAACCTGATATGAACTTTAAAATTAGTTGTTTTCGGGAGAAAGGATAGATAAATGAAACTCAAAATCTCGTACTAAAGAGTGTGTAGTTCGAGGACACTTTAAGAAAAACTAATATTTACACCCCGACTCAAGTTTAAAAATGGTCAACTTCTAAATACATGGCCACAAAAATAACCACCCTGTGTAAATAATCCATTTTGTTTTCATCATTGCGCAATCGCAATTGCAATTGCAGGGAAATGGAGAAAGAACAAAGAGAGAATTTAAAAAGAAAAGTCAAAGATAACAGTCTCCAGAGTAATAGTATATAAAAAATATTATGCTGGTACTCCTCTCGCGCTTCGCGCCGTTGAAAAAATAATAATAATTTTTATAAAGGATCTCTTTTGTATTTTTTATTAATATAAAAGATGTAAAGAAATATTTTTATATATGCATATAAAATTAATTCATAAATTTAATTAAATCACAAATATAAAATTTTCAATCACACATATGGGTGTGATTTTCGTTCATCACGGATCATATATGTGTAAACGTTTCAACTTCTATAAATAGGTTAATCAGCAGCAAGCATGAAACTTGGTTCTACTATTTTCTTTAAGTTCCATTCTCCCTCTATAATATATCAATGAAAATAGAAAGAGAGGAGTTTGGTGTAACAATTATTATCATTTGTAGTTAATAAATAATTGTTACTATTCAATCAATATTGATATTAAATATGCATACGTATACTTTCAAGTAAGTGATGCATAAATGTATTACTATTACACAGTGTGTGATATTTTTTTCCTTCTATTTTTTTTAAAAAAAATCCTCTAGGGTACTAAAATCTGTAGTTTTTCACCTTTGGAATCAAATGGCCATGTTCTTACAAATATATCTTATAATTTCTCTCTTATAGCTTTTTCTTGAAATAACCCTTATTTACTCTCCAAATTTTGTAGTAAATTTTAAATAATGCGTTTCTTTCTGTAAATAGCTTCTACAGTATGCATTCCGTCACCTTTAAGTTGAAAGATCCCACTCTAAAACAACCTTCATTTTGTATCTAAAGACATTTCAAAATCCTCTAAATTTTATTTTATTTTCTCTCCAAAATGCTTGTATAAAAGTTTATTTGTATGGTGATAACTTGTATTTCATGATAAATTACACAATATCGATAATTTTTACAACTAATCATTTGAATTTTTTTTCACGTGATTTCATTGCATACCAAACACTACCATGTGTTATGTACTCATATTAAAATTTATTAACATTGTGTGGTTCATGAAATGAATTACAAGAACAACGATAAACCCAGTGTAGTCCCACAAGGTGAGTCTGAAAAGGATAGGATGTACGCAGACCTTACATCTATTTCTGTGAGATAGAGAAGCTATTTCCGGTAGACCATCGGCTCAGAAAAAAGTACATGTAACAGAAATATATAAAAGGACAACAAATTGTAAAATATAAAATAAATGCGGAAATATATAGTAATACTCATCAAGGAGATAAAAACAATGTGATATTTGATTGGCTTCTAAAAGAATTACATGCCTACAATTTGATTGACTTCTAATGTGTTCGAATGTATCATATTTCACTCTAGCTTTAACAATCAATAGCTATGAAAATATGTGTTTGACATTATAGCTTTCAGCACTACTAAAATTTTTAGGATATCGCTTCTAATAAAACTCGTGTGTTACACCATTAAAAATTATTGAAAATAAAAGGGGGATAAAAATTAATATAGTCAAATTAATTAGAAGCGGACAAAAAAAGAAAATGTAAGAATTCGTCTTAGGACAAGAAGTAGAAGATCAAGTTAATAACAACTATTTTCTTTAGTAACTAAATCGCATGTATGTTTAAACTGTTAATAATTTTCTATTTTATGGACTAATATATTAATATATTTATACATAGATATGTTATCATTAAAGGAGCCTATTTTATGATCTAATAAAGTATTTATTATATGGGCATAAGAAGTATCAATTATTCTTTTCACATTGTACATTACACATACTTTATGAAAAGATACATTTTCATTTGAAAAGACACTAAAGTAACCTTTATAAGGGGTTGTCCCTAAAGTCAGAATATACTTCTTTTTCTTTTCCTTTCTCATCTATGAAAAGATAAAGTATCAAGAACGGTTCCAGACTTAGAAAGACTCACTTCTTCAATTAAGTTTTCTCAATCTTCTCTTGCAATGGAATAAGGTTAGCGTTCCTACGATTATTCATCACTGTCTAATGACTTACTTGTGATTACTGGACTATGTTTTCTATTAAGTGATATCATCGCACGGTCTTGTTAGATTTCAGTATGTTTTGAATTTTTTAATTGACATTCATGATCTTCGGCAAAAGAAATATGTTTGTTGTTTGCTTCTCAGTATTCTGGGAACAACAATCTTTTTTTTATCAGCATACACGTACTCTTCGTCACATCTTTTGGAAATCCTTTTACTTATAATAGAATAAAATAAAAAGAAAAGGATTCAAAGGGATAATGCTATGATTTTGCTGAAACACTTTGTTCTGATTTGCCGAAACGTGAAGCATGGTTATGCTGGCAGAACCCTTAAAACTATTACCTTTTGTTTATATTTTGTTTTCTTGATTAAACAAAAATAAAAGGGATAAAGAAGACTTAAACTAATATTTTGATCTCTTAGTTTTTTCTTTCTTAAGATTCTGGCCTTTTTTTTTATGAATGATTGAGATTTTTTTTGTTAAGTATTTTACAATTAAAATTTGAAGACTTCCAAAGTAATCTGGTCGGATTTTGTCTTGTTTTTCGTTTGCTTCGGTCCCTTTGAATAAGGAGTCCTATGCATATCTAACACCACAAAGGCATGGTAAACAGAAACTTTTTTTAGGCTCTCATACTTATGAACACTAATGCTGAAGCCTTTTCTTTTTGAGTCAAAGTTCATGTTCATTGGATGGGTGAAGCAACCATTAAAGATACTAATGATTCATAAAGGATAAATTTTACCTTTGTTTCCTTACTTTGATCCCCGTACCTTATGAGCGATTTGACCAAATTTGTTTTTTCATCTTGGTTGATCAAACTATTTTTCATTTTGTAACGACTCGTTTGGTCGTTTTAAACTTTTGAATTTGTTTTCTCAAGAATACCCTTCCCGTAGAGTTATCTCGTTATTTATGACTTATGGGAGTGGGTGACACAGTTTCCGGGGTGATCGGGCGAGTTTCAGATTGGTTTTAGTAAGATTTGAGATTTTAAGTTAAAGAGAAGAAAAGGTTTGACTCAGAGTTGAATTTTGGGTTATGCGTCGTTTTCAAATTTTCATCAACTCCGTTAGGTCCGGAATGTGATTTGTGACTTAGTCGAGTCATTGATTCGGGTGAGATTTGGGTACTTGGTTGAGATTTATGTCATTTTAAAAAAGTTACAAAGTTTTTTGTGGATAAGTGTGTCTTAATGACCTCGTATGGGTGTTTCGTCGATTCGAGCAGCTTCGTAGCATGATTTATAGTCAAGTTACACTCTTGGTAGGTGTTCATGGGTTTCCGAACGAGTTTCGGGTCGTTGGTGGAGAAACTAGTTAAAGTGAGGATTGGAGTTGACCATAGTCAACATCGAGTCAATACAACCTTTTTCGGGTGTTTCGTGTGCGCAAACAGGTCTGGAGCATGTTTTATGATCAAAATGCACATTTGAGTTGTATTCGGAAGGTTTCGGATGAGTTTCTAGGGTCATTTCCGAGTTTGGAACACACACCAGAAAATCTGATGTGTATCTGCTGATGTTGCTCATTGCGATCGCGTGATGTAGACCACGATCGCGAGCCTCAGTTGCATTGGTCAGCACGGTCGCGCAGCCTTGGTCCGCGATCGTGATGAAGGAGTTTGTTGGGCATAATAAAAACCCCATTTCGTGATTCATTGTTCATATTTCAATTTTGGGAGCTTGAGAGCTCGAATTTGGGTAATTTCAAGGCAGTTCTTCAAATTTCATCATGGGGGTACGCTTCTAACATCCTTTTACTGTTCTACCTTCGATTATTACAGAGTTTCATCATAGAATTCATGATTTGAGCTTAGAAATTTGGGGTTTGCCATGAAAATGAGTTTTCAAGTAATTTATCAAATTGAACGTTGATTTATGGATGGATTTCAAAGATTTTCAATATTCATACTAATTAGACTATGGGTAAACCGATTTCGCAATAAAATTCCCATTTTACCCTTGTAGGCCCGGGGCTGGCTTTTTGGGTCTGTTTTTGGAATCCAAAATAAAGCATAGTAATATTGGTATTGTTGAACTCGTCTAATCATGTAGATTACTATTTTAACTAGATTGAACTTGTTCTGTGAGTCTGGACATGATGGAACTTCTGAAGGGCTTAATTTTCGTGCGGGCAAAGCTTGAAGTCGTTTGTGAGCTATGAAACTTCAATATAAGGCAAGTTGAGATTTTCTAGACTCTAGTGTAGCGTTTATGTGTTAGTATGCTAATTAACGAACTAAGGGGAGTAATGGGGACTTGGGAGTCCCGTATTAGTGAGGTGACGAGTACTAATACAGATACCGGTGAACTTAATTGTGTAATTAATGAACTAGAATGATACATGTGAAGGAGTTGTGTTTAGTCTTTGGGTTGTGAGCGCGGTGCATAAATTCGCTTAGGTTTGATATGATTGTTGATTATTTGTGCTCTTAGCCATGATTGATATTCTATCACTGATTTGATTTATCTTGCATTCATCAATTTACATCTCACATGATACTTAGAAAAGAACTTATAATACTGATTGCATGATGTACACATATCCATATTATATTGGCATTTGAACTGTTGATTTACTCCTGAGAGGGGCTTGTAAATCCGGTTAATGGATATGGTACTTAGTAAAAGAGTGATGATTGATGATGACACCACAGCCACAAAGAGTGTTTCGCAACCAAAACACAGACAATGATAAATGAGATTTTCTTAGAATCGAAAGCTTGTTCAAAACGGGGATTTTTTTTCGCCTCCCTCTATACAACACAGCCCAAAGGGCTCTATTTATAGCTGGATTTTGAGAACTTAACAGCTAAAATTCAAAATTCAAATTCAAAGAAAACAGGGGAAAAGTGACGGTTTTTTGAGAGATTCGAAAAGGAAGAGATGATAATAAAGGGGTATGGATTTTTACCTTTTCAGAGTGATTTGAAAGAAATGTAACCATTTGGATCTGTTGGGGTGGAAATCCACTGATTTCTCCAATTAGTCGGAGAGTCATTTGAAGAGTTAGCCTTGAACCCAAAAGATTTCAAGGTCCTTCTCTTTTGCAGACCTTTGGTCGACTGAACAAAGCTGTGACAACTTTTGTTGGCTGCAAAAAGGGGTGAAAGGATGGGGGAAAGTAGGAGAAGGTGACATGGTGGCAGTGGCGTCGGTGATGGTGTTTGTCCGGTGGTCCGTTGGGTATTGGTGAGTAAAAGGGGGTGTGACAGTGATGGTGATTTGGGGAATAAAATGGGGTGTGGGCTGCAGGGAGTTGGGTGGCCGGTTGGGCTTGGTCAAAGTTGGGTGTAAGATTTGGGCTGACAAAGAAATGAGAATTATCTTAGCCAATTTAAGTAGATGAATTAATTGGTAACCAACTCAATCACCTTAATTCTTTTTCCTACATTAATTAAAATATGCTTCTTTATCCTAATTAATTCCAAAAGTGTATACATATATGAATTATGATACAAGTTATTTAATATACATATTTAGTTTGAGTAAAACATAATATTCATATAATAAAAAGGACTAATTTAGTAATTGGTGAAATATTATAAGAGAAAATCGATCATCAATGTTGACGTCGGAATATTAAAATTATTTTTTGGTTACTTTAATTATAAAAAAATAATACTAAGTATTTTTAAAATTATGTGGTAATTGGTGAAAATATTCAAAAATAAATTGAGAATTTTCAAGTCTTAGAAGCATAGTAAAATTAATTAAAGATAAAAGGATGGCCACAATGAGGTGTCAAAATATTTTAAATCGCAAACAAATAATCGGAAGAGATGGGACAAAATTGGGTGTCAACACGAGTGAGGTAAGGAAAATCTTTGGTTGTTCGAGTTTGTGGTTTACTACTATCTCCAGGATCGACTCAGCTATTTTTCAAGATTTATGATATTTTGGTACACTCTCGAGTGAGTTTGAGTGATTTTCGGTCGATAGTGGTGAATGTGATTTTCGGAAAGAATATTTAAATTGAAGAATTAAGATAAAGACATGTTTGGTTCGAAGCAACATGATTATTGGATAAAGTGTGAATTATGGTGGAATTATCTCACATTATTTCAGATAGGGTGTAATTATTAATTAGGCTGGAAGAAGGAAGTCCACATGAGTTTAATAAGTGTTATGGTAAAGTGATATGGAAGATTGTGATTGACGATCGTGAAATTCGGGTTCCAGACGACTGACGTCATAAGATTGATAGTGTAACATCTCGTACTTTCGGATCACAGTTTGAATCGCTAGACGTGTGTAAATAGATCCGAGCATCGGAAAAATTTATGTTATATTTACGTATGCTAATAAAGAGTTTAGCATATAAAAGTATAAAACTCCGAGATAATTTTGGACGTAACAAGTGTGACGACGGAAGTCGAAAATAAATTTGGTGCATGCATAAAGAGATTATGGACTAGTGTCATATCACAAATTATGACAATGAATATATGAAGGTCTTATAAGTTATCAAGATTTAAGTGAATTGAGATCACGAAATTAATTATGTATATAATTGATTAATTATGGGATAATTAATATTTAGTGGGGACAAGTCTAAGTGAAATTGTGGACATGTAAGCTTTAAAAGGGGTTCTTAAATGACTAACTAATATTACTAATTAGGTGTCATTTGTTAATGGAAGGATGGCAGCTCGTGATGGGGTTAGTGAGGGACAACATAATGGGTAATCATTGACATTTTGGGAGTTTAAATCTTGGGTTAGAGAACAATTCGTGTAGAGAACAATTCATTTATGGGGCAGAGGTACGATTCAGCCAACTCACTTTAGGATTAGATTTTCAAATTCTTTTCATTTGTAAATAAGATAGTATACTTTAGTTTGGTTTTGAAAAGAGAAAGAGAGAGTACAAACTACAAAGCAGTAATAGTACACAGGAGATGATTTGATTTGAAAAGGAAAGGAGAGAAACGTACGAAATGCAGTAGCAAATTAATAATATTTTGTTGGAAATTTGTATTTGATGGGGAGATGCGTCCACCCCTATTTAATAATTTAAACACTAGGGTTTCGCATGTTGGAGGTTTCGTCTCTTCACACGTGCATAATATACTAAGTGAGTAGATGACTGACCGTAGAGCCAAGGATCGTCAAATTCCGTTGATAAATAGAAGAGATATTGGTCCACGAAGTAAGGTGTTTGAGGCATGAAAATATGAAGTGAGACAAATCTACCACATCGGTGGGAAAAGGAAGAATTGCTTGATAGAATTCATGAAAGTCTTTTATTCATAACATGAATTCTTACAAAGCAATAACAAGATAATAAAATAATACTATTCTTGAGAGCTAAAAGTGCAAGTAAAAGAAAAGCAAGTAAAACCCTTTATATATAGTCTATTATATGAGATACAAATGTGTTTTTCCAACGTGGGACAAAAGCAAATGCTAATATCTCCTCTCAAACTCGCGATGGTGTAGACAGAAGCATCGAGAGTTTGCCAAGAAAGAACCGGTGACGCTTTAAGGTATGCGCCTTTGTGAAGAAATATGCAAGTTGCATCCAAGATAAGACAAATGGGAAGGATAGAGTGCGCTGCTGAAAATGACATCGAATAATATGACAATCAATCTCAATATGCTTGGTACGTTCATGAAAGACTGTGTTGTGCGTAATCTGAATAGAACTCTTATTATCACAATACATCGGTGTTGGTGAAGAAAGAGAGACACCCATATCAATCAATAAATGACGTAACCATACAATCTCATACGTAGTAGAAGCCATAGCACGATACTCTGCCTCAATTGAAGAGCGAGAAACCACATCTTGTTTCTTACTTTTCTATGAGATGAGTGAATCTCCTAAAAATACACAATAACCAGTAGTTGATTTCCGATCAGTTAGATCACCAGCCCAATCTGCATCAGAAAATGCACGAAGCTCCAAGGATGAGGTCGGTGAAAACAAGAGACTCTAATAAATCATTCCTCGAAGATAGTGAAGAATACGCATAACTGCAGCCCAATGTACAGATGTAGGAGAGCAAACAAACTGACTGACAATGTGAACAGCATATGCAATGTCAGGGCGAGTAATGGTGAGGTACACCAGACTCCCTACAACTGAACGATATAAAGTGGGATCAGAAAGAGGATCCTCGTCAGTAGGTGTATATTGAACATTAACCTCAAGAGGAGAGTCAACTATACGAGTAACTGTGAGACGGGCCCGCTGAAGAATATCTACAGTGTACTTAGACTGAGAGAGAAGATATCCCTTCTCAGAATAAGCTACCTCAATGCCTAAAAAGTAACGTAGATGACCTAAATCTTTCATCATAAAACAACGAGATAAAGTAGATTTTAGATTTGCAATACCATCAATATCATCACCTGTAATGATCATGTCATCAATATACAACAAAAGCAAAATACAACCTGCAGGGGATGATTTTACAAATAACGCCGAATCATGAAAGCTGGAAATAAACCCAAGAGATGATACTACAGTGGAGAACTTGTCGAACCAAGCTCTTGGAGCTTGTTTGAGACCATACAGAGCTTTCTTAAGCCGGCACACTTGTTCTGGACTATGTGAAACACCGGGTAGAGGGACCATGTAGACTTCTTCTTGAAGATCCCCATTTAAAAAAGCATTTTTAACATCCATTTGTGAAATATGCCAATGACGAACAGAGGCCACTACAATAAGAACCCGGACAGATGTCATCTTTGCAACAGGTGCAAAAGTCTCTTCATAATCCATACCATATTCTTGAGCAAAACCCTTTGCAACCAAACGAGCTTTATATCGCTCAATAGAACCATCAGACTTTGTCTTAATCTTGTAAACCCATCGAGAACCAATAGTTTTCTTACCAGTCGGTAGAGAAACCAAATCCCAAGTACCAGTTTTGTTCAAAGCAACCAGTTCCTCATTCATAGCCTCTTGCCAAAGAGGATCACGAGCTGCCTCAGAGTAGGATGTAGGCTCACAGAGAGAATTAATAGAAACTAGAAAGGAAGCGAATGATGGAGCATAGCAAAAATAATCAAAATCGGATACCTGAGTAGATCGCAGAGTGCGTTTAAGATAGCGGGGTGGATTTGGATCTGCAACCACGAGAGGTTCTGAAATAGGCGTAGGAGGGGGCTGAGTATCAATATCATAGGACCTGCCAGAAGACTGAGAAGGAACAGATGATATAGATGTAGAATCAGATAGACAATCAGCATAAAAGGGATCAATATCAATAAGGTTAGATTTTGTCATGCCATGTGAGGTAGGTGGGATGGAAAAGAAAGGAACATGCTCAATAAAGGAAACATTACAAGACACATACAATTTTCCAGAAACTGGATCATGACAACGATAACCTTTCTGCCCAACCTCATATTCAAGAAAAACACAAATGACGACACGAGAAGATAACTTAGTACGCTCTGCATGTGGACGTAGAACAAAACATGTAGAACCAAAACTCTCAAGTGGGAATATAGTGGGGTGTGACCAAATAGTCTAGCATACGGAGAAATCCCAGAATTATGAGAGGTAGGGATCCTATTAATAAGATAAACAGATGTAAGGACAACTTCTTCCCAAAATTCACTAGGTACACTAGCGACAAAAGCATGGATCTAGCTGTCTCAACAATATGCCTATGTTTTCTCTCGGCTAGCTCATTTTGTTGTGGTGTATCAGTACAAGAAGACTGATGTATTATACCATAAACTTTGAAAATACCAGAAAGATCCCCACTGGTATATTCACCTCCTAAATCAGCCCGAAAATATTTAATAATGGCAGAATGTTGAGTTTTCACATAGGCTTGAAACTCAGCATAAGTATGAACAAAATCAGAGCGTCTTTTCAACAAATAAACCCAACAATGACGAGTATAATTATCAATAAAGAAAACATAATATCTGGAGCCACCCTTAGTAGGGATAGGTGCTGGCCCCCCAAACATCTAAATGAACTAGATCAAATGGTGCAGAAGAAGTAGAAGTACTAAGATTAAAAGGCAAAGCAGAAAATTTTCCAAGTTTACATCCACTACAATCAGAAATATCATCGGATTGTAAATCACCAAGAACACCAGTATTACACATAAAACGTAGGCGAGAACCTGATACATGACCAAGTCTAGAGTGCCACAAATAAAACTTCGAAGATGAATGTGTTAAATGAAAAGAAAATAGGTTAACAGGCATAGTTGCTACATGAGTAGGAAGATGCAGCTCATCCAAAACATATAGACCTCTCCCCTTTCTACGCCCTATCCCAATCACTCTCTTGGATTTTAGATCCTGCACATAACAAGAATTAGGGAAGAGTCCAATAAAACATCCAGAGTCACATATTTGACCAGCAGAAGCAAGATTCATATGTAATTTTAGAATGCAATAAACATCAGGTAATGATATAGTGGATATATGAATGGTACCAATGCATGTCAATGGCATAGATGTGCCATCAGCAGTCACAACAGAAGTGGAAGGGGGGTCAGAAGATATAGATACAAAGATGGAAGAATCAGGAGACATATGATTTCCAGCTCCAGAGTCCAAGATCCAAGAAGGCGAAATGATACCTGAACCAATAGATGGTGATGAGCCGAAAGGAACAGAAAGAGCATAAGACTGAGAATTCTGTTGAAATTGTTGGAAGGCGAGGAACTTCTGAAATTGGTCAGCTACAGAATCAGTACTGTGACTCACAGAGGATCCTGAAGCTGGGTGATCAAGAGAGGGCACAAAGGCAGCCTGAGTCGGTGGATACAAGTTCTGGAATTGACCTCCATAATATGGCTTCTGTTGAGAAGGCTTCTGTCCTTGTACCGAATGTGGAGGCTTAGAACCTGACGTCTTCCGTAGCTCAGGACATTGATTCCTCCAGTGTCCTGGTTTCTTGCAATAATTATAATTATCCATGATAGATGTTCTATACTGGCGTGTAGGGGCTGCAAGGAACGGTGCAGATGAATGAGATGCCGGTACAAAAGTAGAAGCCTTATGTACCCCTTTTAGAGTCTTCAAACATGTTTCTTCAGCCATAAGTTCATTTACCACATCTTCAACAGATGGTAAGGGTTTGCGATGCAACAAACCTGAACGACAATTCTCAAATTCTGACCGAAGACCCATCAATATCTTAACAAGATGATCTTCATCTCTACATTTAATATAAGCATCGCATGCTTGCAATTCAGTAGATTCTGTCATAGCTAACTGATCCCAAAAAGTGGTCATTGCACAGAAATAATCTTGAATGCCCAAGTCATTTTGTACTAGTGCACGAATTTCATATTGTAACTGATATTTAACAGCAAAATTATTCTACACAAACAATCTTGATAGATAATCCCAAATCTTTAGCAGTTTTGAACTTAGCCAATTGAACACCAATTCTTTGTTCAACAGAGTTATTAATCCAAGTAATAATCTTTGAATTATTGGTCTCCCAAGTCCTAAATAATTAATCAAAATTTTCATCTCCAATTTTAGGGCATTTGGTTTTTCCAGACATATAATCCCAAAGCCCATTTCCCTTCAGAAAATTTACCATGACATAGCTCCAATAGGAATAATTTTTCCATCTAACCGAACACCAACAGTTTGCAAAGAATCATCACCTCCAGCCATTATGAATTTTAAACAGAAAAATCCCAAATAACAAGCAACAATCCCAAATAACAAGCAACAATCTCAAATAACAAGCAACAAAATAAAAAAGGCCAGATCTCACCAATCAGACGCGGAAGCCAAAAAGACGAAACCCAGATGTGGAAGCCAAGATCAGAACGAGCACGAGCTTCCAAAACAAGCCAAAAAAAAAAATTTAACCGATACAAGGGCGTGCTGCATGCGAACCCCCAACTAACTCACCGCGGAGTTGGATCAGCGATCGAGCTAAAAATATTAACTTATGCTCTTGGCTCTGATACCATGATAGAATTCATGAAAGTCTTTTATTCATAACATGAATTCTTACAAAGCAATAACAAGATAATAAAATAATACTATTCTTGAGAGCTAAAAGTGCAAGTAAAAGAAAAGCA
Source organism: Anisodus acutangulus (assembly GCA_029783415.1). NCBI lineage: Eukaryota > Viridiplantae > Streptophyta > Magnoliopsida > Solanales > Solanaceae > Anisodus > Anisodus acutangulus. The sequence continues at coordinate 26,369,779 of CM056510.1, read as the reverse complement.
AGTAAAACCCTTTATATATGGTCTATTACATGAGATACAAATGTGTTTTTCCAACGTGAGACAAAAGCAAATGCTAATATTGCTCTCTTTATAAGTCTCTAAATTGGCTAAGGATTTGAGACTCCAAGGGGTATCCCATGTGTTTAAAGGAGGGATGACCTAGATGTGCTTGGGTTCAAGGCTAAGCCCACACACGCGCCGCCGCCCGCCCGCCCCGTTCGGGCTTGCGGGTCACAAGTCTCTTTATCCTTTCGAACACTTGTAATATTTATTTACTTTCCGTACTGTTTTACAGTAGTACCCAACATATTTTTCAAAACATGAAAATCAAAATTTATAAAGTTAAAGAAAATAATTGAAAACTCAAGTTTCAAAAAAAAACTTGAACTTTATGGCAAGTCTTTTTCCCAAATTAGAGGCTCTCTTTATTTCTTTATGGCTTTCTTAAGTCTACAAAATCATATTAGATATTTACCCATGGATAGGAAATCACAATCAATCCACCAAAATTTGAGAGACCATCTAGTAAAAGTGATTTCTACAAACAAAATTTGAAGATCGTCATTTCTTTTTAGTTCATTACTTGTACTTGAAGTACTCGTCCATTTTTTGACATAAAAAGCACCTTACTATTTTCCAGATGAAGGGCTTTCCATATTTTTCTGTTTAAGAACGTTCTTCCCTTCTTATTTGAAGGTGTTACTAGTCAAAAGAAGAAACCAAACTAGTATAAGTGGGATAACAACAATAATAACAACATATTCAGTGTAATCTCACTAAGTGGGATAAGTGAACTCGACACTAGTAAATTCCAACATTACCTTTGGGCAGAAGTTTGCAAACCGCATGGAACTTACTAACTATAGAACTGAAACAATTTAAATACAAAAAAAACTCTGAACTTTACCGTACCTTTGGGCCATCGGAAAAATTCGTTCTGAATATTTAAATGTCTCATTCTACCCCAATGAATTCCCTCATATTAACCGTACCTTTGGACGACCGGCTAGTTACCTAATGAATTGATTGCAATATTAATACCATACCTTTGTAAGATTTACACATCTTGACTGCCAATTTTAAGATACTTTGGTTCCTCTCAAATTTGTAGACATGTAACCTTTGGCACTAATGATATTGTTTTAATGCCATAATCCATTTGAAAAATTCTAAAATCTAATACCTTATACTTCTAGGATGCGCTAACAATCCTAAAATCTTAGATTTAAGAAAGTTTCATGACATTAGTCATTTGCTACAATATTACTTTCTAAATGAAAATTCTGAAAGTATATATGTCCTAAAGACAATCTATGTTAGGGACATAATGTACTTGAACACATTCGTATTATTAATAAGATTAATATTTATGGCATTTGCAATTATTGAATTATTATTTGATTGTTTGCAATTATTCATATATGTGCATCCCTTGAGCTTACGTTGTCATTAATAGAGTGAGATATTAATGATAGAACATAACTCTCAAAATAGTCTCGACTAATGATCATCGAGAATGGAATATCGATAATATGCTATAAGTCGACATGTGGTCTGCATCACATTCTTGGAGAATGTAGTATTTCTCACAGTTGCGAGTAATGGTTACCGTGATGGACACATGGATACTTTGGAGAAGTATTGGTATACGTTGCCGATAAATTATTTGTTATACATGTCTATAGTGTTATCGGCGTGTGGAATATAAAAGTCTTTTGACTTGAGGTCAATACGCACCTTGTTTGCAGAATGATGTACTTTGACCAAGTTCTAAACTTAAACTCCTTCTGGATAAGATACGGCTTGTGCTGGGTGCATCAGGATGTAAATCAGGTGGTAGTTGAGCCAAGAATAAGATTCATTCCTCGATTGAAAATTCGAGAGAGCACTCAAGTTCTCAATGTTATTAGGTTGACTAAAGTCATTGGCCAGTGCAAGAGACATATTTAGAATATGGTCTAGTTGTCAACTAATAAATGTGAGATAAAGTGATTAAGTCATTTGGATAGACACTTGGCAAATCCTAAGCTTAATCGAGTGTGTCGCGAATGAAAAAATTTATAGTTCCACATAAAGGTTAAGTTTGCTAGATTCATGTAAATGTACTTCACATATTGAGTTTGTCATACGACGCAGTCTAGGAGTTTCGTATGGACCTTAATTAGATTAATGTCGATATGTGAAGGCCTATAGGGTCACACTATATGCGATTGTTTCTTCGATCTAAGAGTGTATTGAGAAAATATTAAATATTCGATTTAGAATCGAGATATTTAATTTATAATAATTATAGAATATTTCTATTTGATAGAAATTATTTAATTAAGTCGAATTGGATTTCGGATTTAATTAAATGTGTTGGATATATTATATGGGTACTCGGACAAATACATGGAAGCAATTGGGCTAGAAATTACTAGCCCAAAATCGGCACCTTGGCCGTCCACTTGGACGTGTGAAGTGGACCAACACTGAACATTAAAATGGGCCAGGTTTTTCTGTTTTAAATCTGCTTAGGTTTTGTCCTGAACTCCTATATAAACAACACAAACCTCATAATTATGAAGTTAGTCAGTCATACAAAATAGAGGATTCAAGACTTAGAGCCTTGAATTACTTTCTCTCTTCTAACAAAAGAATTTCTAGCGTTCTTCGTTAGATAAATACACTGGAGTTGGAACTTGCAATTGGAGAGACAAATCGCGTGGATACCATAGTAGTGAATCCAGCATACGAAAGCCTGTAAGTTTTCCTTATCATGTTTTGAACACTTTAATATGATTATCGTATAAGTCACGTCAGGATCATTATTGGGTAAGTACAATTTTAAACTTTCATTGTGCTTACGAACCCAACAAATCCCTACAAATTCTTCACAATCTGATACCTTATGATCTTAGGATGCGTTTGCAATTCCTAAAATCTTAGATTTAACGAATTTTTTTTTAACATTAATACTTAAATTTCAATATCATACTCCATATGAAATCTTCTGAACTTAATACTTTATGGTCTTAGATAGCCTTAGTTACTTCTAAAACTTTATTAGATTTGAAAATTTTTCATGACACTAAACTGTCCTCCAATTTATTTTGGTTAACTCTTAAAATATTGATCTCAAAGAAAGTTTCCAAATAGAGATTAATAACATAAACCAAAATAACACATTTATATTTCATAAACTTTAAATAAATATGCAGAATTGAATATGCACAAATGAGGACCAAACTGCATCTACTGCATAACATAGGAATCAAATTACAAAAATCGTAATTTATTTCAAATTGGACAACCAATACAATTCTTTAAGAATGATATAATTTCCTTGATGCAGGGTGGAAAAATCATAATTTATTTCAAATTGGACAAGCAATACAATTCCTTAATGTATTGAGGGAACCTACCCTAACCTGTAGGCAAACCACTAACATCCAAATAATATAAAAGCAAATGCGGAAAAAATTAAGAAACAACATTCGTATTACTAAGTCTCAGTACTTAATACATAAACCTTGAAAGTAAACCCCAAAATCCGGTTGTCATGAGGACAGAGCTACTAACTGAAATACAAGTCTGAAAATTATATACAAATCACTGTCTGAAATGCAAAGGACAGAAAGGTAAAATAACAAGAGGGATGATTCCAGTGCTGGGATAGTGTCTGCGACTCACCCTGGACCCCCAAGATGAATCTCCAAGATCTGCATCAAGCTCCTCCGCCGGCTTCCGGCTCGGTACCTGCACTAGAGTGTAGCAAGTGTAGATTGAGTATGAAAAACATGTATACCCAGCAGCATCGCCGATTGACCCTATCTATAATGGTGGCGAGGGTTGATACTCCCAATACTTCTATTCTTGCTTGGTTAGTCAAATTATATGATTTCTAAGCAATTTAACCAATTCAAGTAAAGGTTCAACAATCGTACCAAGTCACAAGTCCATCGCTCTTCAAAGGACACCATAAGATTTCTAATTTTACCACAACTAGGATAGATATAGTAATACAATTTCAACCTTAGTCAATTCGGCATCTAAGTCCTCAAAGATTACTCATTTTTGTTAATTCAATAAATGAGTTAAGGCACAGACGCTATCAAGGCACATACGCTATCAAGATTCAATCTTTCCAACAAAATAACAAGTATGTCATTAGATGTCAAATCTTTTAGTTCTACAGTTCAACAATGTACAAGTATTATCCAGGTTCATAAGTCTCATTTCGGTCCTCAATACGTTATCAATAGCCTAAACCCCATAATCGGGCGTCTAGTCCCATCAAGTCTCACAACTCAACCTTACAAAATTTATAAATCTCAAGTATCAGTATTACCTTCTAACAAGTCATAAGATCATATAGTTTATCAGAGATCAACACTGAGCACACATAACATCAATACATATCAAAATAATAATGAATGCAATGTGGATTATATGTATGTATGCACTGTCCATATGTATCAGGTATACACACGCTGCTACATTAGCTATTTCACATGACCCATTAGGGACTCATGAGGTCCATATACCCATCCAGAATGTACCATGGGATCCCAACTCTGTGGCCGTAATATCATAATCATTCGAAATTTTCCATCGGATCCCAGCTCTGTGGCAATGGTGTCATCATCAATCATTACTCTTTTACCATGTACCATATCCAGTAACCGACTTTACAAGCCCCTCTCAGCAGTATATCAATAGTTCAAATGCCAATATAATATGTATGAATGAGATGGATATGTGTACATCATGCAATCATCATAAATAATACAATCAATATTATAAGTTCTTTTTTAAGTATCAGACGAGATATAAAGTGATGAATGCATGACAAGTCAAATCAGTGATAGAAATCAATCATGGCTACGAACCTAAATAATAAGTAGGCATATCAAATCTAAGCGGATTTATTCACCGCACTCACGACCCAAAGGCTAAACACATAACTCATTTACATGCATCATTGTAGTTCATTAATTATCCAATTAAGTTCACTGCTACCCGTATTAGTACTTGTCACCTTATTAATACGGGACCCCAAGTTCTCATTAGTTCGTTAATTAGCATACCAACACATAAATGCTAAACTAGAGTCTAGAAAGTCTCAATTTGCCTCATATTGAAGTTATATAGCTCACGAATGACTTCAAGCTCTGTCTGCGCAAAGATTAAGCCCTCCGGAAGCTCCATCATGTCCAGACTCACCGAATGAGTTCAATCTAGTCAAAATAGTAATCTACAAGATTAGAAGAGTTTAACTATACCCATATTACAATGCTTTAGTATTCCAAAAATGGATCCAAAAAACCAACCCGAGCCTACAAGGGTAAACTAGGAATTTTATTGCGAAACCGATTTACCCATTGTATAATTAGTAGGAATATTGAAAATCTTTGAAATCCATCCATAAATTGAACTTCAATTTGATAAATTACTTGAAAACCCATTTTTATGGCGAACCCCAAATTTCCAAGCTCAAAATCAAATCATGAATTCTACGATTAAACTTCATAATAATCGAAGGTAGAATGGTAAAAGGGATGTTAGAAACTTACCCCTCAAAGAAATGTGAAGAACTCCATTGAAACCACCCAAATCAGAGCTCCCAAGCTCTCAAAATCAAAATATGAACAATGAATCATGAAATGGGATTTTTATTTTGCCCATCAAACTCCTTCATCGCGGTCGCGGACCCTCGTTGATCCGAATCCCGAAGTTATCTAGCGATTCTAGTAGAATTTGGGGAAATTAGAACCTTAAAATATGAAAGCTTTAACCGAGAATTGAATTTTATGTAAACAGATATTTTTTAAAATTTCATCGATTCTGTGAGGTCCATATGGTCATTTATGACTTAGTGGAATAATGAGTTCGGTTCCCAAGGCCCTCAAGAGTATTTTTGGTTATTAGTTTGGGAACTAGTTTAGCCCGTTGAGGATTGACTTGTAGAAATAGACCTCCGGTTGAAATTCTGAGCCCACAAGTGAGTCTGTAGCGTGTTGTTACATGAGTGTATATATCTGCTTTGTGTTGGGAAGATCTCGAGTGAATATCAGATCTCGGATTGGAAATTGCAATAGATTTGATTTTTTTGGTTGTTGGTGTACTTGTTGGGGCGAGCTTCAGTGCGCCTTAGCGGATGGAATCCACCGCAGCGGACGGCGATCCACTGCGGTGAGCTTTTTGAGTTTTCGTTATGGACCGTAGGCACGGAGAGGGTCCGCGGCCAAGGATCCGCTGCAGCGGACGTCGGGAATTTCCAGAATCATTAAAGTGTCTTTAAAACCCTAACTTCCCCCATTTTGAAAATACACTTCCCAAATACCATTAGGGCGACTCCCAAGCTTTTATAAGATATTTCTTCTTGAGGTAACCTTGTATTACCTTTACTTAGCTTCTTTATGTTAATTTAATGGTTGCCTTGACCTAAAATCTATTTAGGGAAGAGGAGTTCAACCAAATTAAGGCTCATGAAATTGTTTAGCTTAAATGTGTGAATTGATTAATGAGTTTTTTTAATCTAAGCATGGTGAATCATTATTTAGTACTTGTTAAGCCTAAATCTTCCACTAATCTTGATAGATTTGAATATTAAAAATTAGGGTTCATACCTAAATTTGGAGTTTGCTTATAAGGTGAAATTAGACTAATCTTGAGTTGATTTAGTAATTATTGGGTGGTATTGGACTCCTAGAGTGTTAAATTTCATAGTTCACCTTTAAAATGATTGTTTTACCGCTAAAGGCTTGTTACCCTCTTCTTTGCTAATTGATTTGGGGCCAAGGACTTGTGTAATGATTTTGGTGTTGTAAATTTTTTATTCTAACTTAGACTTCGAGTACGATTGTGATCCACAGAAGGACAAGGCGCAAGTGTGATTGTGCAACTCCCGCTCAACTTTCCAGGCAGGTTATGGCTTACCTTCTAGTTAGACTTCGATTAGCGAAACATATGTGTAGTTAGAATATGTCGGAGAAAGCATGTAAGCCTTTGGGTACAGAGTTGGAATGGAATACTTAGGTCGGTTACTGTGACTAAGTATGAGTTGATGATTCTTATAGTTATCGGACTTATATGAAATACTATATTTTATTGTGATGCAGTTGTATCTCACCTATCTTGGCATGCCCATGTATAAGGAATGAAATTGATGTGATATGGATATTGTGATAAGTATCTTGGTGTGGCACGACTGAGAATCGATATGATATACCCGATATTCTCATTGCATTGCATATACTCTCATTTCATGATATATATTGATTGTGATCTTGCTATTGGCGTGACGATGATAAATAAGATGGGGAATATTTATGATTTATATGACATTACTATATCTCATAGCCATCTCTATGTTGAGTGATATAGAATGACTAGTACATTGACGTCGCGAGTCCCCCATGGGTCATAACTACTGGGATGATGATTTATATTGCCTGGAGCATGTATATACAGATTGATCATGTGGCCACTACATTGCATTGAACCCGCATATTTATTCATCATTCATTCATATATTTGGATCATGACTTGATTTTTTATACTTGGCTGGTTATTTTTGGATTTTGATTTTACTTGTATTTAAATGTGAGCATGTCTATCTTTTAGTTTTTTTTATTACGCATATGTTAGCTAATTGTTGACGGTATATGATAACTACCGTACATAGTGTTTGTACTGATACTACCTTGCTGTATTCTTTTGAGTGCAAAGTACATGACATGATCTACCTCTTCTCCTCGCGACTGATCGAGGCTGCTGTTGAGTCTTTCTAGGGTGAGTATGATCGACGATCCGCTGCCCGGAGACTCTTTTCCCATTATTGTCTTTATTTGGTTTATGAGACAGTATTCCCTCTATGCCATTTGTATTATTCAGACTTAGTGATTTGGTAGTGGCTCTTGTACGATTCAAATCATTATTCCTCAGGGTTGTATTATTATGATATTTCCGCACTTTCTATTTATGTTAAGAGTTAGACTTATGATATTTCGCTTGATTACTTTAACTATGCATTGGATTGTTGTATAAAGGAAAGGTCCTCCTACCGTGGTGAGAAGTGGTAGGTGCCCTCACGACTTAGGAATTTTGGGTCGTGACACTATGCATATAAATTTCATACCTTATAATATAAGATTTATATATAGCCTATAAAAATAACACTTTATTAGATCAAAAAATGGGTGTCTTTAATTGATAGCATATCTATGTACAATTATATTAAATATATGAGTACACTAAATAGAGAATTTCTAACAATCTCCCGTTTGGACCACATATATTTCTGAAAATTTTTACATAACCAAAAAAACTTTATAGTGCGCACAATTTGCTATCTCTAAGCAATTTGGTCCATTAATCGTACTAATATGGGATCAAAGTAGTTTTCGTAACATATATTCGTCACTAAGCCCATCAATGATCACGGTATCAATAAATTCAATGACATAGATCAAGTATGGATGCATAGCATGAAAATTGCATGTATAATTGATCTCAATCATGCCTATTTTTAACTGGTCCTACTTTAGGACTTTAAATAGTCCATAATCACTTTCTTACACTTTACGTAAAACTGCAGTAGAAAGTCAATAACTTTATTTTCAGAGTTTTCAATTATCATTCAAAATTCATAAATTTCATAAAACATTAATCTGTACAGAAAAATATTTAAACATGTCAAAAAAAAAACTCCCACTGAAGCGGCTCATCATAGAGTCCAACGACATCCATATAAGCTACATGCTCATATAAACTTTAGGTTGCAAACTTTCATGAGCGGATCCGCAATAATGGAGATTGTACTAGTATGCTCTATTGACACAAGAAGACTCTGAGAGTCCTTCACACAAATAGAAATTTATTGTTTGTATATGCTTTAGTTTCGACGAACTTCGGATATACATATTTCAAACACATATATATTCAAAAGGGCTCGTCTCAAGATACCTAACACACCATTATTATCTAGTCTTTGGAAATAAATAATAATTTGTAGGTGGTACTATTGTACATAGTTCATAAACATTGACTACTTAATCGGCCTAGCAAGGCAGGACCGACAAATTACTAGCATGACATTACTAAATGTGTCGCATATTCATGACTATCCATTTTCTGGCCAAAATAATCTTCCTTTGGGATGATTATTCTGCATAGAAAAACATGTTCATGTTGGAAATTAGCCTTTGGCAGGAGTTACGACCGACCAACTTTAACGGCTTAAATACTAGTGTTACGTATGTTGGAGAATCCGGTTCTTCACACATGCATGATGTACTAAGTACGTAGATAACCGTAGGGCCAAGAATCGTCAAATTTCATTGAGAAATGAAAGAGATATTGGTTCACGAAGTGAGGTGTTTGAAGCATGGAAAGTGTGGTGTTGTGTTCAATTCTCCCTCATCGGTAGAGGAAGAAAGAATTGTTGTGTATATAAGACTCGAAATTGGTTTGGAGTTTGGGACCCCAAGGGGTATCCCATGTGTTTAAAGGAGGGAGGACCTAGATGTGCTTCGGTTCGAGGAAAGACCACACGCTCGCCGCCGCCGCCCGCCCGTCCGGTCCGGGTTCCGGGTTTCGGGTTCTCGGGTCCTCGGGTTCTCGGGTTCACGGGTTCACGGGCCATGGGCAGTGGGCCGTTCTTTCAGATGTACAGTTCGGTCCCTAAACACTCAATTCAGCCATTTATTTTGGCTGAATTACTCCTCCTATAATGGCCAAATCCGTTGGTCTTTTCACCATTTATTTTGGTGACTTTACTACCTCCATAATGGCCATTATTTGGCCAATAATGGCTGTTATGGAGGCAGTTAAACAGCCCTCTCTCACCTATATAAACACCCCCTACACCATTGTTGAGAAGCACAGAAAATATACTTGATATATACACGAAAATACACAAGCAAAACAGTTTCTTCCTACATCTTTCTTGCATCATTTCTTGCTCAATATTCTTCAAGGTAGCTCTTGAGTTTCCTTTGCTCAAGTGTTCCATTGTTGTTTTATCTTGGGAGACGAATTGTCCAGGACGTATAAATGATACATACGGGGCAATATTGTCTTAAGGACAGAGTGCCACACTCGACTCAGCAAGCAAACAAAGCACTTTTTCAGTTTTCTAGTTCATCTTTGTAATTTTCAGATTTCTAGTTGAATTGTAATTTCAATTCTTACTTTAGCAGTTGCTTGTAATTCCCGTTTCTTGCAAATCCTTGTAATCCCAACAGTTCACATGTCCAAAGCAAAAAAATTTTATCTAATAGAGGCTACTTTGACAACATATTAGACCAATTTATTCCATTTGAAACAAGACGCACACGGAGAATAATTTCATTCCCAGTACAAATAACTATTATCTTTTATGCGCAGCGAAAAAAGCAAAAAAGGCATTCCCAAAATATAATTGGAAAAATGAAGATCGATATTCGCTTTATACAAGACTGCTTTAAAAAATCTGAAAAGCACAACAACAATCTACATAATGTTTTGTAGAATAATGCAGAACCGAACTGTCAAAAATTACAAAAGAAATTGGTGCAAAAAATGTACAAAATTTAATGTCATACACCATATGAAATCTTCCAAACTTAATATTTTATGGTCTTAGAATGCTTTGACTACTCCTGAAATCTCATTAATTTTAATTTTTTTTTATGACACTAAATTGTCCTCTAAATTATTTTGGTTAGCCATTTAATCTCACCGAAACCGTCAAGTCAGCTTAAACCAAAATAACACATTAAAATTGTATAAACTTTAAATAAATATGCATAACTGGATATGCACAAAGGAGGACCAAACTGATTAACATAGGAATTAAATTACAAATTTGCAATTTATTTCAAATTGGATATGCAATACAATTCTTTAAGAAAGATATAATTTTCTTAATGTCCAGACCAAAACTTCTTAAAGGCCCAAAATTTTTCAAATAATCTAAAAAAAGATCACGGCAGAATCTCCCAAATGCTGCATTACGATATAACTTTTTGTTACACCCATTCACATAGACACGAAGCCCTCCATATTGCCGTGGTGGCAGAAATTTAAGCAAAATCTAAGAGATGATTTGATTGACAGTAACTCTTCTTAAGTTCTTTATTTATTCCCCTTTGCTACTTTTCAATCAAGAAACAAAGTATTAAAAAAAATTAGTTAACAGTGGAGAAGGAATTCAGATTCTGCCACCAAAGTTTCAGCAAAAAATAAAAGTGGTCCGGCAAAATTAAAGTATTACCCCTTTTGTTACTGATTGTTAGTAGTCCTTCCACTTTTATTATGCATAATAAAACTTTTACATCTTACCGACTGTTGAATCAATACTTAACAAAAGGGAATTACACCGAAGAAGAAACGCAAAACACTGCTCCAAAATCTTGAAAGAAACTAAAAAAAATAGTGTTTTCTTATCCGAATTTGACCCAAAAAATAATGAAAATGTGTCTTTTCATAAAGTATGTGTCCATCAAACGTACAATATGAAAACAATAATTGATACTTCTTATGTCCATATAATAATACTTTATTATGCCCATATAATAATACTTTAGTAGATCATAAAATGAGCTTCTTTAATGATAGCATATTTTTGTATAAATATATTAATATGTGAATTCATAATATAGAAAATTACTAGCATAAACATCTTTGTTCAGAATATAGAAGTTCTTATTAGTGAATAATTATAAAATATTCTTCATATATTTTGTAATTATTAGTGTTGTATAATTATGGTAGATATATGATTCTACTTGTATTAGGATTTCACATTGTACACACTATATATATTTGTATTAACCGGTTGTTAAACCGATTACCATTCGCACAGTCATGAGCATTGCTATGGTAAGTATTGGCCGATTCATCAGCTTGATGTGAAAAATGCATTTTTACATGGGGACTTGAAAGAAACTGTTCAGGTTTTGTTCATCCAAAGGCCCTTAATTATGTGTGTCATCTCCGTAAGTCACTATATGATTTGAAACAGGAGCGTGGTATGAATGCTTTGCAAATTACATATTGCAGATTGGGTTTGTATGCAGCAAGTGTGATAATTCTCTCTTCATTTTTCATAAAGGTAGTAATATTGCTTATTTGATGTTATATGTGGACGATATTATTCTTACTGCCTCCTCTGATGTGTTGAAAAATGAGACCATTGCACTGCTCAAAACCGAATTTGCTATGACTGACTTGGGGAAGTTAAGTTACTTTTTGGGGATATCAGTGACTAGATCTGCAAATACTATGTTCTTGTGTCAGCGTAAGTATGCAGATGAGATTGTGTACATGGCTAAAATGGTGAATTACAATATCATGCCCACTACAGTTGACTCTAAGTCAAAGCTCAGTGCTGGTGACGGTGATCCATTGTCTGATCCTACTCTGTATAGGAACTTTGCAGGCGCACTTCGGTATCTTACGTTCACCAGACATGATATTGCTTATGATGTTCAGCAGGTGTGCTTGTTTATACATGCCCCTAGAGAGCCTCATTTTACTGTTCTTAAACGTATCGAATGATACGTTAAGGGTACATTTGATTATGGATTACATCTATACCCCTCTGCACCGAACAAGTTGTCATATACGGATGCAGATTGGGCAGGTTGTCCAGACACACAACGCTCCACCTCCGGATACTTTGTGTTCTTAGGGGATAATCTTATTTCATGGTCTGCCAAGAGGCAAGCCACCTTATCCCATCCGAGTGCAGAATCAGAGTACAGAGGCGTTGCTTATGTTGTTGCTGAGATCTGCTGGCTCCGAAACCTTCTTTTGGAGCTCCAGTGTCCCTTGCGTAAAACATCTATGGTGTACTGTGATAACATATCCGCTATATATCTATCTCATAATACAGTTCAACATCAACGAACCAAGCACATTGAGATGGATATCCACTTTGTTCGTGAGAAGGTTGCTATCGGTCATGTTAAGGTGTTACATGTGTCTTCTTCGTATTAGTATGCAGATATTTTCACCAAAGGACTTCCTAGACAGTTGTTCATCGACTTCAGATCTAGTCTAAGTGTCTGACCTCCTCCCGCTCCGATTGAGGGGGTGTATTAGTGAATAATTATAAAATATTCTTCATATATTTTATAATTCTTAGTGTTGTATAATTATGGTAGATATATGATTCTACTTGTATTATAATTTTACATTGTACACACTATATATATTTATATTAATGAAAGAGGCTCTCCAAGGAGAGATTAATACAATTCTATAGTTCTCATCTTCTTCTTCGGACGACTTCCTCAAGGTTTTCTTATTTTCTTATGCTTCACATTGTATATCAGTTTTAGACTATTTCATAAGATAACGGATTAATAACTTTCAACAATTAAAAAATATTACAAAATATAGTTAAATATATTTTTATAATAAACTAACTGAAAAAGAAAGAGAACTTTTGAAATAAAATATTAAACATCTAAATAAATAAGAAGAATTAATCTATTTATTTATTGTTGAGTTCTCCCACATCGGTGGAATAAATGGTCCTTGGTCTCCTTATATCTCCCTTCAAGCTAGCTTTTGGGGTTGAGTTAGGCCCAAGATCCATTATTTACATGGTATCAGAGCTAGACCCTCCCAATTCATTATTTCCGATGTTGGTTCCCCCTTTTATATTGTCCACGCTACAAATGTCCAGCCCTATGCGTGAGGCGGGGTGTTGAGTTCTCCCACATCGGTGTGATAAGTGGTATTTGATCTCCTTATATGGTTTGGGAAATCCTTCTCCCTTCAAGCTAGCTTTTGGGGTTGAGTTAGGCCCAAGATCCATTCTTTATTTTTATGTTGATCATACACACATAAAATTATGAGCGTAGGAATAAAAGAAATAAAAAATTGAAATATTGTGAAACAAAAATATGGTGAGAGGCAGATAAATTATACTAATACCTTGACAAATTTTCTTTCACTACCAAAAAACTCATACCCATGAAGATCAACATAGAGAATTCTACTTCCAAATTCTAAAACAGAATGAAACAAAAAAGAAGAGAACAACATCAATTAAAAAACATAATTATCAATCAAAATAACACATCAATAAATTACCAAAAAATCATAACATGGTATGTAAAGTTAACACTCACCAAATCAGAAAAATAGAAGAGAAAAAATAATTAAAAAAATATTATCAGGTAAAATAATACATCAATGAATTACCAAAAACATAAAAATAAGGTAATAAGAATTACATCTAAAGTAATAAGTTAAGAAAGTCATTTAAGGGAATAGAAGCACAACCATATAGTAAAGTTGGTTGTTTCAGAAAAGAACCAGAACTAAAAGATATATAATCAAGAATGCGTCAAAAGAATAATGTTGTAATTTCTTTGTGATGGAATCTAATTCTGTGAATTTATAGTCAATGATTCGTATCTTACCAACTTTAAAAATTATTAGCAGAATGAAACTATAATTGCAAACTGATATTGATAGAGCGAAGAACAAAAATAATTGTTTGAGAGAATTCTTTGGGTGCAATATTATCCCATTAGGAATAGTAATTCCGCCTTCTCAAGTACCCAACAACTTTAGTATCACAATTCCATTGTCCATGAATATTCTTGTTATTTATAGATAAATTAAATTATAAAAATTACGGTAAAAGAAAGTGTTAAACAGAGCAATATACATGTGATATACACTGAATATACAGCAGTGTATATCACATATATATCAATCGGATTAAAGCGAAAGCGAAAGAATGGCCCAGTTGGGCCTTTCAAGAGCCCAAACTCAAAGAATCTGAGCTCTAAGTGGCTCAAACCATTCAAAGACTGCAGCCCATCACGAGATTGAAGGCAGAAAATCAGTGGACAAATATTGTATATTAAGGAAAGTATATTGTGTGTATATTAATTATCATAATTAGTGTTATACACTTACCATAATTGTATAGTTAGAATTATGGTAGAATAAGGTTTTAGGAATAGATTAGGAATAGGATTCTCCTATTTTGTAACTTGTATATATATCTATTAAATCAATGAAAATAATCAAGGGGATTATTTCTTTCATAGTATCAAGAGACTAGGTCTACACAAAAGTTTTCTCTCAACTTTTGCCTTGTGGCCGAGACCCCCCCCCCCCCCCCCCGGGTTTTTCTCTCCAAAATTTTGTCTTCCGCTCTCAAAAACCTCTCTTAAATTTAACATCCTTCTTTGTTCTTTCAATATGTCTAAGAACAATTTTCACCCTGCCCTCACGGTTTCCAATATCAAGCTAAGTGTCTCTATTGTCCTTGAGATGGAAAACGTTCAATATGCAATGTGGGCGGAGTTGTTTAAAATTCACGCTATATCTTATCAAGTTCTTCATCACATCCTTCCTCCCGCTAGACCCCTTCATGCAGAGGATCCTGAGTTATGGATTACACTTGATGCTACCGTTCTTCGGTGGATATACGCCACTATTTCAGTGGACCTTCTACAGACGATTATGGAGCCAGATACCACGGCCATGACTGCATGGAATAGATTGCGTGACATATTTCAAGACAACCAACATTCCCGTGTCGTCACACTCGAGCAGGAATTCTCTCTCGTTCGAATGGACGTATTTTCGAACGTTTCTGCATATTGCAAGAAACTAAAGGAGTTGGCGGATCAACTCCGTAATGTTGGCGCACCAGTAACAAATAATCGTCTAGTTCTACAGTTGGTTGCCAGTCTTTTGGAGGCCTATAATGGTGTTGGAACTCTCCTTCGCCAAAGCAACCCTCTTCCCGACTTTCATCAAGCCCGCTCCATGCTGACGTTGGAAGAAGCCGGTTTGGCTAAAAAGGCGGCTACCGGAGCAAGCCAGTTGTCATGGTGGCATCCTCTCCTAGTCCTTCGGGTTTTGTTAATAATTCGGGTCAAAACCATAATAATGGTGGCGGCAAGAATAATCGCAAAAATAACAAAAACCAAGGGGGCAAACGAGGCGGGTCTGGTGGCGGTTCCG
The DNA here is from genome assembly GCA_029783415.1 of Anisodus acutangulus. NCBI lineage: Eukaryota > Viridiplantae > Streptophyta > Magnoliopsida > Solanales > Solanaceae > Anisodus > Anisodus acutangulus. The sequence continues at coordinate 26,353,813 of CM056510.1, read as the reverse complement.
GTGATCAACAAGCAGGCGGTGGGTCCCATCCATGGTACAGTGGCCCACCACCACCGTGGGCCCAGCAGTGGGGCCAATGGCAGTGGCACCTGCACCCTCCAAAGATCGATTTCGGCGAGGGTGGCCAACGATCCCAGTGCCCAATACGCATTGGCGGCCATCGCGATGGCCCAAAGAACGGCAACCACATCAGTTACATCCCAGTTCCAGCACGGCCAAGAGTCCTTGGGCCCAGACCTCCGCAAGCCCATCATGCAGCAGGCCCCACTTAGACCGATATTGAGGTCGCGATGCACACGTTGGGATTGACTCAACCGGACCCAAATTGGTACATGGACACCGGGGCCACTACTCACATGACTTCCGAATCAGGTACTCTCTCATCTTATTCCAATTTGAGCACCTTTCGGGGAATAATTTTTGGTAATGACAGTTCTATTCCAATTCTAGGGTATGGTAAGAAAACGTTGTCTCCCCCCAATCCACCCCTCCTCTTGAAAAATACTTTACATGCTCCTAAATTAATTAAAAATTTAGTGTATGTCCGAAAGTTCACAAATGACAATTTTGTTTCTGTTGAATTTGATCCTTTTGGTTTCTCTGTGAAGGATTTCAAGACGGGGAGTCATCTCATGAGGTGTGATAGTAGGGGGGATCTGTATCCTATCATGCCCGATTTCAGTCCATCGAGTCCAGCCTTGCCTTCAGCTTTTGCAGCCATCTCTCCTTTCATGTGGCATGCTCGTCTAGGTCATTCGGGATCTTCTATTTTATCAGCTTTAGATAAAAATAGCTATATTTCTTGTAAGGGTACGAGTCGTACTCCAATTTGTCAGTCTTGTTCATTAGGAAAAATTGTTAAGTTGTCATTTGTAGACTCCAATTCTCATACTTCTATGTCATTTGACATTATTCATAGCGACTTATGGACATCTCCTGTTCTTAGTTCAATGGGTCATCGATATTATGTTCTCTTTTTAGATGATTATTCTAGATTTTTGTGGATGTTTCCAATTGCGAATAAATCACAAGTGTTTTCCCTCTTCATCAAATTTAGAGCGTTCATTCGTACTCAATTCGAAAGAGAAATAAAAAATATTCAATGTGATAATGGGAAAGAGTATGACAATAGGGAGTTTCAGGAATTTTGTGCTACTAATGGGATAAATTTTTATTTTTCATGTCCTCATACATCTTCACAAAATGGGAAAGCCGAACGCAAAATTCGTTCCATAAATAACATTGTCCGAACTCTCCTAATACATGCCTCCATACCTCCATATTTTTGGCATCATGCTCTACAAATGGTTACATATCTTCTTAACATAATTCCTTCTAAAGGTCTGACATATTCGTCCCCCCTAAAAATCCTGTATAATAAAAACCCGTCTTATTCTCACCTTTGAATTTTTGGGTGCTTGTGTTATCCGTTATTCCCATCCACCACAATTAACAAACTTCAGGCTCGGTCTACCCCGTGTGTGTTTTTGGGTTATCCGTCGAATCATCGTGGTTATAAGTGTTTTGATTTATCCTCCAAGAAAATCATAATCAATCGCCATGTCATTTTTTATGAAACTCAATTCCCATTTACGAAAGTTCATACTCCCGAACCTAAGTCGTATAATTTTTTGGATGACCAAATATCCCCGTATATTATTCGGAATTTTTGGACATCTCCTGCATCTAAAATCCTCCGGCCCCATCGCCTACCGGCCTCACAAGATCGCCACATCCAAAGGTTTACATCGAACAGTTCCAGCAATTGGGCATGTCCACCCAACTCAGAATCGTCCAAACCGAGCCCAAAGATTTACCGATTTGGGCGGCAAGAGCCCACCGTCGGCGATTCGTCCCAAGCTCGAAAAATTTCCAAAATTCCCACAATTCTTCTTCGAGTCATAGACCGGTCACTCGTAGTCAGCGGGGTATTTTTACACCTAAAAGACATTTTAATTTACATCCTGATGTCTCTAAATCCCCCTTGCCCCGCAATCCTGTGTCCGCATTAAATGACCCTAATTGGAAAATTGCTATGACTGATGAATATAATGCTCTTATTGATAATAAGACGTGGGAGTTGGTGCCCCGTCCATATGGTCTTAATATTATCAGGTCTATGTGGATTTTTGCTCATAAGGAGAATTCAGATGGGTCATTTGCTCGACATAAGGCGCGACTTGTTGGTGATGGTAAGACTCAGCAGGTTGGTATTGATTGTGGTGAGACGTTTAGTCTGGTGGTCAAACCGGCTACCATTCGCACTGTGCTTAGCTTGGCTCTTTCAAAGACTTGGCCAATCCATCAGTTGGATGTCAAGAATGCTTTTCTACATGGTGATCTCAAAGAAACAGTCTATATGCATCAGCCGTTGGGTTTCAGGGATCCCAACCACCCTCATCATGTCTGTTTGTTGAAGAAATCACTATATGGGCTTAAGCAGTCTCCACGGGTCTGGTATACACGATTTGTTGATTTTGTTTCGACTATTTGTTTCACTCACAGCAGGTCAGATAATTCCTTGTTCATCTACCGTCGTGGTTCATCATTGGCCTATATTCTGTTGTATGTGGATGATATCATCTTGACTGCCTCCTCCGATACTTTGCGCCAGTCTATCATGGCCATGCTCAGTTATGAATTTGCTATGAAAGACTTAGGGCCGTTGAGTTATTTTTTGGGGATTGCTGTCAAGCGTCATTCAGGTGGCTTGTTTCTGTCTCAACGGAAGTATGCTGCTGAAATCATCGAGAGGGCTGGGATGTCATCCTGTAAGTGCACTTCCACACCGGTTGATGCAAACCCAAAGCTGAGTGCCGCAGCAGGTGCACCATACGAGGACCCGACCCGCTATCGCGATCTTGCGGTCCCTCGATTATCTTACATTTACGGATCGGATATGCATTATGCGGTTCAGCAGGTGTGTTTATGATGCATGATCCCAGAGTTGAGCACATGAATGCAATCAAACGCATCATTCGGTATATTCAGGGGACAATGGACTATGGGTTGCACTTGTATCCTTCATCTACATCCACACTTGTCTCTTACACGGATGCTGATTGGGGTGGTTGTCCCGACACCAGACGGTCGACTTCTAGCTACTGTATGTTCCTTGGTAACAACTTGGTCTCCTGGTCGGCAAAGCGTCAGGAAACTCTATCACGCTCAAGTGCAGAGGTAGAATATCGAGGGGTAGCGAATGTGGTCTCCGAATCATGTTGGCTACGTAATTTGCTTTAGGAGCTTCATTGTCCCATTCAGAAGGCAATCTTGGTATATTGCGATAACATTAGTGCCATCTACCTTTCCGGTAACCCCGTTCAACACCAACACACCAAGCATATCGAAATGGACATTCACTTTGTCCGTGAAAAGGTTGCAAAGGGGCAAGTTCGCGTATGCCATGTCCCGTCTCGTTATCAAATTGCAGACATCTTTACAAATGGTCTACCAGCGGTTCTCTTTGAAGATTTTAGGGACAGTCTCAGCGTTCGAAAACCGCCCGCTATGATCTGGGTGTGTTAAGCAGAGCAATATACATGTGATATACACGAATATACATCGGTGTATATCACATATATATCACTGGATTAAAGCAAAGAAAGGTATGGCGATGGTCTAGTTGGGCCTTTGAAGAGCCCAAACCAGATTGCAACCCAAAGACGCGGTGCATCCCAAAGAACTGAGCGGTGGCCCAAACCAAAGACTGCAAATTTCATCATCACGAGATTGAAGGCAGAAAATCAGTGGACAAATATTGTATATTAAGGAAAGTATATTGTGTGTATATTGTAGTATATTAATTACCATAATTAGTGTTATACACTTACCATAATTGTATAGTTAGAATTATGGTAGAATAAGGTTTTAGGAATATATTAGGAATATGATTCTCCTATTTTGTAACTTGTATATATATCTATTAAATCAATGAAAATAATTAAGGAGATTATTTCTTATATATCTATTAAATCAATGAAAATAATTAAGGAGATTATTTCTTTCAGAAAGTTGAGGAGACATTCTATTTAATTAGAGAATGTAAATGGATGGAGGCTTTTTATAACTCATGGAATGATAATGATGGTCTTAAAGGTTATTAAAGATAGTGAAATGCAATAAACAGTAGTTGATATTGAGTAATGGCACAAATTAGGTTTAAAAGTGATTTTTGATTTTTAAATAGCACAGAGGTGTAGAAAAATAGGATAAAAGTAAAAAATGTAAGAAAAAAGAGAAATATCATTGGAGGCCATAGAGAGGTATCACATCACCTTATTTATGCCTAATTTTATTATATATACTAGTGGTACTCGCTCGCGCTTTGCGCGATCATTAAAAAAAATAGGAACCAAAATTATATGAATCTTGATTTCATAATTTATATAGAAAATTAATATTTGCTAATTAAGCATATTTTTTCATGATTTATTGTCTTTTTATTCTTTTAACATTCTATATAAAAAAAATTCCATAGAAGGAAAATATGAAAACATTTCAGGTTAGATATAAATCAACTCATATATGTGAACTTGAATAAAAAGAATAAAAAATAATAATTATGAAAAAAAAGATGATAATGTAAAAGTTTGGAGGATGCAAGCCTGAGATGTTATCCTGTTCTCCTCCTTTTTTTAAAGTGTTTCTTCAGTAGTTTCTTTGACACTTGTGTTTCATAAGGTTGAAATTTTTTCATATTTTTTAAATATAATTTTTTTATAAAATAAAAATAAAGGAAACATAAAAATAGGCGGGGGGGGGGGGGTGATTAGAAGAAAAGTCAGTTAAATGTATCCCATCAATTGTATAAAATTTCATAAATTCTAAAAGACAATTCCTAGTTTCTACCACTTATCCTTTTCTTTTCCATTTCTTTCTTTCTTTCTTTCTTCATTTTCTTTCCTTCGCGAAAAAATGTTCTCATCACTGCTTTGACTTTTGTACATGCTTATCAGTATGAAGTATATGTTGATAGTAGTTTATGCAGAATTTCACTTCAACATAATAGATGATTTTGTATAGTGATTCTCTTAAAATATCATTTTATCGTGTGATCTGTCAGTTCTTGTAGTACCTATCCAGACCGTAAATTGAAATTTAATTTTTTCTTAGCATTAGATTTCATTCATGTTAATCAAACGTCGATCATAACCGTCTTTTAATCTAATTTTAAATTAAATTCATTGAAGTACAATTTTTCTATCTATTTATCTATATTCAAGACATCACAGTTAACTGTCAAACAATAAAACTAGATAAATAAAGAGCGCATATACGTTGTTTTTGTTGACATACATTCATATAACGTGCGGTAAAAATAGATTAAATAAATAAAAATAACAACAACAAAAAGGTCTAGCACAATATACATACCCACCAAAAAATGTTGGGCCTCAAGCTTTACAAAATATTATTTCTATAAGCTATACTCCCTAAAATTTATACTCAAGTAATACAAAGTCTCATAAGTTAGAGTCACTTGCCTTCATCGGATTTTGTTAATAAGAAAAGGAAGCAGAACTCTATTGATCTTCTCAACATTACTATTCAACTATCTTGCTATAATAATTCACATGGTAAATTGATATATATATATATATTAAAGCTAAGAAAAAAAGAATGACGTGTCACATCTCTTTGGTCAAGGATCCTACTCTTTTTTTTTTTTTCATTTTTTGACAATTTTTTAAATATTTTATAGTAGTATAAGAATAAATATTTCAATTACTACTCCTCCATTTATTCATATACTTTAATGTAAAAACTTAATGGTCTTTATATCTATTATTCCCATAATATTTTATACCATAACCTCTAAATAATTAATAGTCACCTTCATGGCATCATTGGTATTCCATATTGTAATCTTATAAATTGTGGTTATGTAAGACTTTGTTATAGAAAAATAATCATAGGCAAATGTGAATACGATATGAAATTGTTGAGGGGTATTCTCTCCTTTGAAAGGATTAGACATCGAAAAAAGAACATGTTTGCAAAATAAACCGCCCTCCGAAGGATTACGTCTTCCCAAAGTGAAGGTTTAGTTCTCTTAAAATTCATGTTTCTTTTTCATTTTCATTACCACACTTACCAAAAAATATGCTTTCATTTTTGTTAATTTTTTTTCCTGGTCATGTTAAATTAAATTATAATTTTTTCTTCTAAAAATAGTACTGTGAAACTGTTATGACTAACCAATTTACTTAGAGAGACATATTTTCTTGCACTATTCTTTATTAATGCAGGAAAAAATCTTTAAGTCTCAATTATTTATAATTTTCTTAATTTCTTTACTTTGTATGGTGTTGTAATTTTTTATGTTTTTGTTTCAGATGCCTTCCACGGAGGTTCGAGGCTAACTAACTTGTGGTTTGTTCATATTTCCTTTTTGTTTTGTATTTACTTCTCCTTCTTTTAATATTATAAAATAGCACGTCTTTGGTAGATCTTTTAGCTAGAATTCAAGGATTAATATACCTTTATTTACTTAAAACAATAAAAAAATCAATCCATCTTTTTCACATTTTTTTCAATTTCTTCGTTTCAATTACGTTACAAGTCCAAAAGTTATGTCCTTTTAGAACCAATGAAACATAAGTGTAAAGGTCCTCACTATTAAATTTACAATCGGTTACATTCTAATATTTGTGAATGCTCTCAATGGGTAAATATATATCTTAAATTGCTTCAACAAGTATGTTTTTTTTAATTATGAAGGATGGTTAGTGAATTAGTTAACTGCTAATGGCTAATAAAAGGCCCACACATATAGGAGTTTTTGAAGATCATATTTTGAAGTTTTTGAAATGTTTGGTCAAATTAATATCTGAAGGAACATTTAATACAAAGATAATATAGGATGATGAATTAGGGGAAAAAAACTGAAATGAATAACATAGGGCGATGCGATGAGAATAAGGTGAATTAGTATAACGATCCGACCAAAAGAAAAGAATTTAGTATAATGCGAGTCCTAGGTAAGTAATCTCTTTAATTATTCATATTTGTCATCTTAGAAATTTAATTTCCGATTTAATACTTCTTTCTCCTTCATTTTTTACTTTTATTTTTATTAATGAGAACGGGTAGTCCTTTGTGCTAATTGATGGTCCAATAACGCTGGTAATAAATTTACGAGATGAATGTAACATAGTAACATACTAATGAAAGATGGTCATTTTGGGAACAATCGACAGTCGTAAAGGAATCATGAGAAGAAATAATATAATTCACAAGACAACTGAGTCTACAATTGAAGGCAAAAGACTATACAATACTTATTTTTTTCTTATTTTTCTAATTATAGATTTAATTGCGTTCTACATTTTTATTGAGATTCATCATTATAGTAATGATTCCTTGCTAAGTAAAAATATAATATGACAAATGAATATAATTAATATGTTATTATCTAAAAAGACAAGGAGTAAAAGGAAGTTACCATGTGGTTATAATTTACTCCTAATCTATTAGTCTTCAGCTAGACCAAAAGCCCAGTTAACTATGTGGTGTTGGTCTTCTATGGTACTTTATAGAGCAGTACGAGAAGTAATAACTATTACAAATGTTCGAAAGGATAAATAATGGTCAATCTTCAAAACTGCCGCATGTGTGTTGTGTCTTGAATCTTGATCACCTTGCAAAGCCAATGTTGAGAACTGCCGCAAGTTTGTTGTGTCTTGAATGTTGATATCCTGAAATCAAGAAACAACTAAATCTGGATGGTTATAATGTTGCGTGTTGAGTCGAGGATAGCCCTCTATCCTTAAAACAAGATTGCCCCGTATATATGCTTTTACGTTAGCGGGCAATAGTCTCCCAAGATGAAACAACACTTTAATCTCAACGCTACAAAGCCAATAGGTTGAGCCTGGCGAAGAAAACAAATATGACTTGACTTGCTGAAGATATGGAATAGGAAGGAAGAGTTTATGTCTACTCTTCTCTTTTGTCTCTGTGTATATAGTGTGTCTCTGTAGTGTATATCTTGTGTATACGTGAGGGTTTGGTCACTGTTTTTCAGCCACTGTTTTGCTGAATTTCAGCCACTATTTTGCTGAATTTTCAGCCACTGTTTTGCTGAATTTTCAGCCACTGTTTTGTGCTGAAAATGTTGTTTTTCTGGTCTATTTTCGGCCTGTTTGCTGCCTGTTTTTCGTCTATTTTCTGGTTGTTTTCAGCGTTTTTCTCCCATCCAAAATTGAGCCAACAATTGCTCAATATATAGCATGCAAGAGGGGCTGTACAACTGCCAAAACAAGGCTGTAATGGCCATTAAGGGAGGCCATTAAAACAGCCAAGTAATGGCTATTAAGGCCATTGAAATAGGCTGTCCAAATGCCCAAGTAATGGGTTGTTAATGGAGAGTTAATCAGCCAAGTAATGGCTGGTTAATGCTCCAAAACGATCAACGGTGGCGAGAAAAAGTCTCCGAAACTCGGGGACCAAATTGTAAATATTGAAACCAGGGACCAAAGCTGTATAAATGAAAGAATTACGGTCCAAAGCTGTACATATGAAACTTGAGGATCAAAGCTGTACATCTGGCAGAGTTCTACGGTCCAAAGATAATATTAGATAGCCCCACACCACGACCAGTGAACGAGAACCGGAACCTAACTGAACCTGACGGACGGGCCAGGCGGCGTGGCGGCAGCGTGTGGGATTAGCCTTGAACCCAAACACATCTAGGTCTTCCCTCCTTTAAACACATGGGATACCCCTTGGGGTCCCAAACCCTTTACCAATTAGAGACTTATATAGAGAGCAATTCTTCCTATTCCCACCGATGTGGTAGATTTGTCCCACACCACATTTCCATGTCTCAAATACCTTACTTCGTGGACCAATATCTCTTTCATTTCTCAACGAAATTAGACGATTCTTGGCCCTACGGTCATCTACTCACTTCGTAGATCATGCATGTGCGAAGAGACAATGTCTCCAACATGCGGAACACTAGTGTTTAATTCATCAAAGATGGGTGGACGCATCTCCCCGCCAAAGGCTAATTTCCAACAATCCCCTCTATGAAAGAGAGATTGTGGCGCACGCACAAGGTGCCTACATTTCAGCAATCTTTCAGCGAAAAGATATTGCATCAGGAGTGGTAGATTTCGCTTTGAACCTTCCCTAGTTGAAACCATCGGACTTACTTACTGCGCGGTGAACGTGATGTCTTGAACCGTCAGTGTTTAGTGTAAGACAAGACAATGATATCAACACAATAACTCTTCTTATTCATTTTGCTTCTTACGTTTCTGTCCGTTGTGGCCATGGACACACTTGGATTCTTAAGTGCGTTCATTTAAGGCGGCAATCCTCGCACTTAAATAGGTGATCTCTTACAAGGTATCCTTCTATACCCCACTTCTCAAGTGTTAGGAATCATTAAAAGTTTTTCCAACCTTAACCTCAACCGTTTGAGGATCTTTTAAAGGTTTGGAAGCTTAACATTTACCCACCATGCAGGTAGCACTTTAATGTCTATCGCGGGAACAACTTTGGATTCATGTTTCTCTACATAAATCATCATCCGAGGTGCTCTTGCTTCCACCGAAGCGCTCAACTGAACCTTTTGCCGCTTAGTTTTCCCATTGAACCAAATTCTTGGGATCTCCAATCAGTATGGTTGGGTTACCACCGCAAAGGTTCGTATTGTTTGGGTTTTAAGCCAATTCCCCTAGACATGCAGAACACTTGATCTCCGGATAGTCCCTTAGTTAGTACACAAGGATGTGACACCTGTGATGATCAACTGCCATACGGTCTTATGTCTTCGACAGATCCTGAAGGATATGTCCAGACGCCGTCATCCGTGTCCTTCCTGAAGTCGACCGGCTAGCCACAGTGTATAACTGCTGAAGACACGGGTTTCTCCCAATAAGGGACTTCCTCTAAGGAGCCGTGAAGTTACTCAACTTCTTTCATGCTTTGTATAAAGCGATAAACCCGATACCATCATGAATCGGTCGATGCAAGTTTGCTTAGAGGATTTTCCAAGACCCACCATACACATTTACTTGTGGCTTTGGTGTTCTTCAGATCTGATGTCCAGTTTGCATCACTGTGTTCTCCCGAACATTTGGACATCGAGAATACTCTAATCTGTAGATAAACATTAATTCAGATATCGTCATATCAGATTTAACGCCTTCTACCGATCATGTATTAAAATCATCAGTGAACCTTAGTTCAACTGATCTGTTCGTAGGACGATACCAGGTCGGTTGTAGTGTGTACAATACATTGAACTATACATGACATGTGCATATCGCTCCTTGTCTATGGGTGCACCATGATTCCAATCGATTCTATGATTCATATCCATTGGTGGCTTCAGCGAGGTATCAACTCTCGACGATCCGTTAGATGTCTTAGAAATCCAATTCCTAAGATGTCATTTGTGATACCCATATCTTTCATATCGAGACTTTGTTTCAATATGACTTTTACTTTCAGACTGTTGATTCTCCAACTGTTGGCATTCTAACTTCAGAGTCAATATTTACGTGGTCGATTCATTGTTTACATTTATATGAAACTTTCAGGACCAAAATCTAAACCTTTCAGGGACCAAAATGAAAGCTCAGGAAGAAGCCCAACAGTACAGAAAACCAACTCTGATTCTCTTCTTCCAACTATCCGGTTGGGAAGGCTAATTCAACATTTATGTCACGCGAAGACCGCAATGGCCCTGGATGTGAAACTACTCACGAGGGAGCAACATCTTACAACCCAAAGGTTCTTTTCCGAAGGAAGATCAAGCATTACGCCAAGTATGGTTCTATATGATAGAGTTTATTTCTCTCTTTGTAGCTTCTTTCCAAGCGGCGCTTTTGGAGATGACAATTATTTGTTAATTGTCCATGGTTCATTCTTAACCATACAAGCTAGAAGGAGTGGAACAAGTCTTTGTCCCCTTCTTTGCTCAGTCTCGATTCAACATCTAGAATCACGAGTTCTGCAGATCCGGAATATTAAGTTTGGATAGCGGCAACTTTCGAGTCTGTAGATCACGGGCGTCTAGTTCCGGACAGTCAGGCCCTCGCGGGTTCTTGTTAACCTTGAGCAATTACTCATTTTTCCTTTTTTCAAGGAAAGATATCTTAAAAGAATTCAGCATTCTTTGATGTCAAGAGGCGATCAACACTACTTTTATTCGCAGATCCAGTGGATATGCAATCTACAGTCTTGGGTACAACTTGACCTGTTTCAGTATGTCAACTTTTACCAAGCCACCCCACATAATTTGGGCGTACGAGCTTTGCGCTTGGCTAACACCGTTGGACTGAGGTGAGAAACGAACAGTCGTTTAATGAACGATGCTTCACATTCTCCCCCTCTATTGCTACGAATTTCGCAATCCATAGGCTTAATTGATTTCCAACTTATGCTTTGTAGCGCTTATCCGCTTCAACAACTTCATCTTTGCTTTTCAACACACAAAGGATTACATACGTTGTACCATCATCAATGAAGATCACAACGTACTTGTCTCCCCCCTCTATTTGTATAAACTTCAAACCACCCAAGTAGGTGCGACTAAGTTCTAGGGGAGCGGTGCTTCTTTCGCTATTCCCTTTGATGGAATTTGGAAAGGTGATTTTGCCTATTCGTCTACCTCACATTCATTTTGAGGGTTTATGTCGACAGAAGGCAACAATCTCAACATCGTTAGCTTTTGAATGACTTGCAATTTAACGTGTCTTAATCTATGATGGCATAGAAGCACGGATTACAAATATATCATTCATTTGGCTACAGACGTACTGTACCATTCTTAGTTATTACAGACTTGTTGGACTAGTCTCAAACCAGCTTGACCAACAACGTCCCTTAAACCAAGTTAGGGATATGTATCACCTCATCTTAGAGTGATCTCATTCCATGAAGTCCTATTGAGGACAACCTCTCCAACCCCTTCTACTTTAGAGGTGGCGTTGCTTCACATGAACAACCTCTTGCCCGTGGTTAGGGCGTAACCGGATCATATGTGATCCGGATACTCTGGCCCACTCCAGTTACTTTGGCAGACTGAGTGTCCAATTTCTTTTCTGCCTTTCTTTAGGCCTTCAGATCATTTAAGACCTGAAAACTCTGGCCCACCCTAATAGGTGTCCATTACTTTTCCTATGAAATGAATTCTGGCCCCACTCCAGTCGCCCGGAGGCTTTATATGACTGAGTGTCCAATATCAACATATCAAAGGAATTTTGGCTCACTCCAGTCGCCCGGAGGCTTTATATGACTGGGTGTCCAATATCATCCTATGAAGGATCTTCTACCAAATAGTATGACAGGCTCAACGTTTTTAACTTTTAGACTTCTTCTGTTATGATTGGTGCCTAGATAATTCTTGGCGCTTACTTAAGAGTGGTAACAGTTTTCGCACAGTCAGTGGATCTTTCTCCGTCGTATGTGCGAACATACTTTACACACTTTAATAATTACACTTAAAAGAACGGATCTTTTTAAGTTGCTTTACAATCCAATCTTTAAACGAAAAAGAAGATGAGATTAAACTTCTGATTTTTAAAGCGTAATGAATATAAATTATTTTCATATTCCTCCTTACTTTAATTAATTTTTAATCAGACCTTATTTAATCTTTATTCTTGACAAGTAAGAAAAACTATTTATCCCAATTTCGGATTCTGGCTTACTCCAGTCACTTCATCAAACTGAGTGTCCGGTTCCTTCTTACCATTATTCGGATCTTTTATGCAGGGCAGATCTGAGGCCTTCTGCTGCAAGATAGAAGCACATCTTCAGTCTTCTCCTCTTGTCCCAATTGACATCCTCAGGCTCTCGAGAGCGCTAGTTCCCACCAGTCTTGGTAGCGGTGACACCATGAACATATTCATCATCATCACTCTCTTCTACCAAAAAACCATTGCCATATCCAGATTTGGTCACACAACTTTTGACCGACATCTTTCGAACACTAATAGTATTATAACACACTCTTGTCTTACGTTGTTGGTCTTCTATGGTACTTTATAGAGCAGTACGAGAAGTAATAACTATTACAAATGTTCGAAAGGATAAATAAATGGTCAATCTTCAAAACTGCTGCATGTGTGTTTTGTCTTGAATCTTGATCACCTTGCAAAGTCAATGTTGAGAACTGCCGCAAGTTTGTTGTGTCTTGAATGTTGATATCCTGAAATTAAGAAACAACTAAATCTAGATGGTTATAACGTTGTGTGTTGAGTCGAGGATAGCCCTCTATCCTTAAGACAAGATTGCCCCGTATATATGCTTTTACGTTAGCGGGCAATAGTCTCCCAAGATGAAACAACACTTTAATCTCAACGCTACAAAGCCAATAGGTTGAGCCTGGCGAAGAAAACAAATATGACTTGACTTGCTGAAGATATGGAATAGGAAGGAAGAGTTTATGTCTACTCTTCTCTTTTGTCTCTGTAGTGTATATCTTGTGTATACGTGAGGGTTTGGTCACTGTTTTTCAGCCAATGTTTTGCTGAATTTCAGCCACTATTTTGCTGAATTTTCAGCCACTGTTTTGCTGAATTTTCAGCCACTGTTTTGCTGAATTTTCAGCCACTGTTTTGTGCTGAAAATGTTATTTTTCTGGTCTGTTTTCGGCCTATTTGCTGCCTGTTTTTCATCTATTTTCTGGCTGTTTTCAGCGTTTTTCTCCCATCCAAAATTGAGCCAACAATTGCTCAATATATAGCATGCAAGAGGGGTTGTCCAACTGCCAAAATAAGGCTGTAATGGCCATTAAGAGAGGCCATTAAAATAGCCAAGTAATGGCTATTAAGGCCATTGAAAGAGGTTGCCCAAATGCCCAAGTAATGGGTTGTTAATGGAGAGTTAATCAGCCAAGTAATGGCTGGTTAATGCTCCAAAATGCGATCAACGGTAGGCGAAAAAGCCTCGAAAACTCTAGGGACCAAGCTGTAAATATTGAAACCAGGACCAAAGCGTATATATGAAAGAATTTTGGTCCAAGCTGTACATATTAAACTTGAGGATCAAACTGTACATCTGGCGAGTTCTCGATCCAAAAAGATAATATTAAAACAGCCCCACACCACGACCCACGACCGTGAACGTGAACAGAGAACGAGAATCCTAACCCTGAATCGAACCGGACGGGACGGGCGGGCGGCGGCGGCGCGCGTGTGGGATTAGCCTTGAACCCAAGCACATCTAGGTCTTCCCTCCTTTAAACACATGGAATACCCCTTGGGGTCCCAAACCCTTTACCAATTAGAGACTTATATTGAGAGAAATTCTTCATATTCCCACTGATGTGGTAGATTTGTCTCACACCACATTTCCATGTCTCAAATACCTTACTTCGTGGACCAATATCTCTTTCATTTCTCAACGAAATTAGACGATTCTTGGCCCTACGGTCATCTACTCACTTCGTAGATCATGCATGTGCGAAGAGACAAGGTCTCCAACATACGGAACACTAGTGTTTAATTCATCAAAGATGGGTGGACGCATCTCCCCGCCAAAGGCTAATTTCCAACATGTGGTCACATCTACATGACAGGTTACTTACTGTGGAAAGATTGGCTAAATGGGGAATTCGTGTAGGGCCTACTTGTGGTCTATATCAGTTGCAAGATGAAACACTAGAACACCTATTTGTGCACTGCCCTTAGACAGAGAAACTATGGCACAAACTGTTAACTTGGCTTGCCAAACTAACCTTGACTTTTGCCTCTTGGGATGATCATGTAAAATGGGCAGTACAGAGTGCCAAAGGAAAATCAAATGCAACACAAGCATGCAGATGTGGTGTTTCTAGAATGCGTTCATGCGGTGTGAATAGAGAAAAATATCAGAGTATTTGAAGGAAGAAGCACCAACTGGGAGTCGATAGCAAAACAAGTCGCAATACACTTTCAATGTTAGAGTTATGTCCAACCTGAAAATGTATTTACATAGCCTTTCATTTTAGATGCCTGCTAGTGGCTCTGTTTCATCTGTACTGCTTTGTTCCTGATGTCTGTGTTTAGGGATGGCAATTGGGCCGGGGCGGGTACCCCTCCCCCGCACATGTACCCGTCAGAAAATTTTATACCCTTCACCTACCCGCCATTCGTGGATGGTACAATTTTAAAATCCATACCCGCCTAGGTGGGTATATTCCTAAATTCACACCCGCTCCACTACCCAAGTGGATATCTGTCACCCGCCAATATCCGCTTGTACCCGCCAGCCATATTTTGTAATCAATTAATTTGTGATCAATACAAAATAGTGATCAAACCCAAAACAAAATAGTCTTATTGTTAAACAGAGCAATATATATGTGATATACACTGAATATACAGCAGTGTATATCACATATATATCACTGGATTAAAGCAGCAAAGCAGAAGTGCAGCAGTGGCCCAGGTGGGCCTCTCGGCAGTGGCCCAAACCAGCAGTGCAGTGCAGTCTTGCCTATCGGCCTCTCGGCAGTGGGCCGATATTAGCCCAGCACGCAGCCCATCACGGGATTGAGGGCAGAAAATCAGTGGACAAATATTGTATATTAAGGAAAGTATATTGTGTGTATATTGTAGTATATTTATTACCATAATGAGTGTTATACACTTACCATAATTGTATAGTTAGAATTATGGTAGAATAAGGTTTTAGGAATATATTAGGAATAGGATTCTCCTATTGTGTAACTTGTATATATATCGATTCAATCAATGAAAATAATCAAGGGGATTATTTCTTTCATGGTATCAAGAGACTAGGTCTAAACAAAAGTTTTCTTCTCTCAAACTTTTGCCTCATTTGGCCGAGACCCCCCCTCTCCCTCGGGGTTTCTCTCCAAAAATCTCGTCTTCCGCTCTTAAAAACCTCTCTTAAATTTCCCCTCCTTCTTTGTTCTTACAATATGTCTAAGAATAATTTTCACCCTGCCCTCACGGTTTCCAATATCAAGCTAAGTATCTCTATTGTTCTTGAGATGGAAAACGTTCAATATGCAACGTGGGCAGAGTTGTTTAAAATTCACGCTATATCTTATCAAGTTCTTCATCACATCATTCCTCCCACTAGACCCCTTCCTGCGGAGGATCCTGAGTTATGGATTACACTTGATGCTACCGTTCTTCGGTGGATATACGCCACTATTTCGCTGGACATTCTACAGACGATTATGGAGCCGGATACCACGACTATGGCTGCATGGAATAGATTGCGTTGACATATTCCAAGACAACCAACATTCACGTGTCGTCACACTCGAGCAGGAATTCTCTCTCGTTCGAATGGACGAATTTCCAAACGTTTCTGCATATTGCAAGAAACTAAAGGAGTTGGCGGATCAACTCCGTAATGTTGGCGCACCAGTAACAAATAATCGTCTAGTTCTACAGTTGGTTACCGGTCTTTCGGAGGCCTATAATGGTGTTGGAACTCTCCTTCGCCAAAGCAACCCTCTTCCAGACTTTCATCAAGCCCGCTCCATACTTACGTTGGAAGAAACCGATTTGGCTAAAAAGGCGGCTACCGGAGCAAGCCCAGTTGTCATGGTGGCATCCTCTCCTAGTCCTTCGTGTTTTGTTAATAATTTGGGCCAAAACCATAATAATGGTAGCGGCAAGAATAATCACAAAAATAATAACAAAAACCGCGGGGGCAAACACGGCGGTTCGGGTGATCAATAAACAGGCGATGGGTCCCATCCAGGGTACAATGGCCCACCAGCGCTGTGGGCCCAGCAGTGGGGCCAATGGCAGTGGAACTCGTACCCTCCAGCAACAGTTTCCAGCGGCCAGTGGGCTGGACAATAGTCCAGGCCCAATACCCAGCATTGGCAGCCCACTGGCTAGTGGCCCAGCAACGGCAACCACAGCAGTTCCGGTCCAGTTCCAGCACGGCCAGGAGTTCTTGGGCCCAGACCTCCGCAAGCCCATCATGCAGCAGACCCCACTCAGACCGATATCGAGGCCGCGATGCACACGTTAGGATTGACTCAATCGAACCCAAATTGGTACATGGACACTGGGGCCACTACTCACATAACTTCCGACACAGGTACCCTCTCATCTTATTCCAATTTTAGCACCCCTCGGGGGATAATTGTTGGTAATGACAGTTCTATTTCAATTCTAGGGTATGGTCAGAAAACGTTGTCTCCCCCCAATCCACACTCCTCTTGAAAAAATACTTTACATGCTCCTAAATTGATTAAAAATTTAGTATCTGTCCGAAAGTTCACAAATGACAATTCTGTTTCTGTTGAATTTGATCCTTTCAGTTTCTCTGTGAAGGATTTCAAGATGGGGAATCATCTCATGAGGTGTGATAGTAGGGGGGATCTGTATCCTATCATGCCTGGTTTCAGTCCATCGAGTCCAACCTTGAAGTCGACTTTGCGACCATCTCTCCTTCCATGTGGCATGCTCGTGCAGGTCATCAGGGATCTTCTATTTTATCGACTTTAGATAAAAATAGCTTTATTTCTTATAAAGTGCAGTCGTACTCCAATTTGTCAGTCTTGTTTATTAGGAAAAATTGTTAAGTTGCCATTTGTAGACTCCAATTCTCATACTTCTATGCCATTTGATATTATTCGTAGCGACTTATGGACATCTCCTGTTCTTAGTTCAATGGGTCATCGATATTATGTTCTCTTTCTAGATGATTATTCTAGATTTTTGTGGACGTTTTCAATTGTGAATAAATCACAAGTGTTTTCCGTCTTCATCAAATTTAGAGCATTCATTCGTACTTAATTCGAAAGAGAAATAAAAAAATATTCAATGTGATAATGGGAAAAAGTATGACAATAGGGTGTTTCGTGAATTTTGTGCTACTAATGGGATAAATTTTCGGTTTTCATGTCCTCATACATCTTCACAAAATGGGAAAGCTGAACGCAAAATTCGTTCCATAAATAACATTATCCGAACCCTCCTAATACATGCCTCCATACCTTCATATTTTTGGCATCATGCCCTACAAATGGCCACATATCTTCTTAACATAATTCCTTCTAAAGGTCTGACATATTCAGCAATATACATGTGATATACACTGAATATACAGCAGTGTATATCACATATATATCACTGGATTAAAGCAGCAAAGCAGAAGTGCAGCAGTGGCCCAGGTGGGCCTCTCGGCAGTGGCCCAAACCAGCAGTGCAGTCTTGCCTATCGGCCTCTCGGCAGTGGGCCGATATTAGCCCAGCACGCAGCCCATCACGGGATTGAGGGCAGAAAATCAGTGGACAAATATTGTATATTAAGGAAAGTATATTGTGTGTATATTGTAGTATATTTATTACCATAATGAGTGTTATACACTTGCCATAATTGTATAGTTAGAATTATGGTAGAATAAGGTTTTAGGAATAGATTAGGAATAGGATTCTCCTATTGTCTAACTTGTATATATATCGATTCAATCAATGAAAATAATCAAGGAGATTATTTCTTTCACTTATAAATTAAATTAGTACATTATATAAACACGACAAACTACATAAAAAATACTAATGTCTTCATAAATAATTAAAGCAATACATGCTTCTTCATTTGAGAACATCTCTAAAGAACAATGTGCTGAATAAACTCAATCATTGCTCTCCAAGGACACCAGTGAACAATGAGATATTTCAGGTAATTCATTACTCAACAGAGGGCTTGACTATCATATTCCTCAAGATCACATATTTTCATCTCCTTGACATCACCACCACTAGCATAATGTCTACTCAAAGTAATTAGAGTCTAACTTCAATTTAATACAACATAAATAATTCAATCAAATTAATGTTACCTTTAATATCCGTCCAAATCAAATTTTGAGCACGCATCAATGCCTCCACCATTTTCGGAAGAAGTCGACTACGATAAGGATCAAGTACCCTTGCTTGTCATTCTTACCTATGCAATTACATATATACAATCAAAAATTTTCTAAGGAAATATCAACATATAAAAAATGCATCTGCAACTAACTACTCAACAATAAGTCAATAACAGGACACTCCATCACAACATTAGCAGGAGTTTGGATTATCAAGAACATTGATGTGTACCAATTGGATCATTTGTATTTACATTTCGACGGTGTGCTTTTTCAGCCAGTAATTAGTGATGGGTGTCGTTTAGAAGAAAACATCACAAAATTCAATTACATTTTTAAAAAAGTTAGGCAATGGCCAAAGCACCGTACTAAACATTTTCAGATAATAATACAACTATCACTTAGGCCCTAAATATATTTAGATAATACAAAACACAAATTCATGATAAACTTGCACAAAAAAAAAGGGATGTATATTTAGAGAGTAGGGTTTTGCTACAACTATTACTGGGCTTATGGGGCGGGTAGGCGGGCGGTTGGATGCGGGGCGGGGGAGGCGAGTATAACTGCAAATCCACACCTACCCACCATCCGTGGCGGGTACTTTTTTAATACCCATATCAGCCTACTACCCGCTAAAGTTATATCCATATCCGCCCCAACTGGGGCGGATGTAGTGCGGAATCAGCAAAATTGTACACATCTGCCATCCCTACTGTGTTGTCGTTCTTAGCTTTAGAACTTTGAGATAGCTGGTTGTGTTGGCCGAGCTATGATTTTGTAAATCTGCACTTTTTTTATGATGAATGAAAGTTTAAATTACCAAAAAATATATATATAATGATGTGGATTAGTTAAGAGCAAATTTCTCAAAATATAACAATAATTTACTCATAAATGAGGCGATTATCTCGACAATGAATTTTGATAAAAAATTACTCGATGGTAAAAAAGGCAAAAATGCATGGTAGAATCAATCAATATATATATATATATATATATATATATATATATATATATATATATATATATATATATATATATAACAAAGCTAGGAATAGAGGAGGTGTTGTGGAACCTCTCTTTGGCCAAGAATTTTTTTTATCTTTTTTCTCAATTTTTTGAAGTTTTCTTTCATTTTTCTTAATTTTTTAATTTTAAAAAGTCATCTTCATCACTCATACCTTTTTATTTTTCATAAATTCTAATCTTAATTAATATTAGTAACATTCATAACCCCTAAACCTTTCATGTTCATAACCCCCAATTATTTAGTATACAAATTTATGACACCTTAAAGTCAAATTAATTTTTATTTATATAAATTTATTGTAGTGCAAATAGCCGCCACCGATATAAGACATTTGCTTGGGTGTCTAATGTGAACAGAAGAATTTTTTAGAGAATGATTTTAATTTTTTCTTAGCTTTTCTTTTTATTTGTTATGAATTTGATTATTTTATGTAACATTCTCTAAAATGTTTACATGCTTAGTTAATTTTATTATTTTGTTTATTTTTTTTGTTGATGAGGTTAACTCATTGTGTTTTCAGGCAAGGATGTTTCGAAAGTTTAAGGTAAAAAAGAAGCCACGTATATGTGCATGCTGCTCAAGAAAGTACATATATATTATTCCGTAGTCATGTGGATCAACGTTTAATAAGTCTAATGATAGTATATGTGAATATAAAATTAGTTTGTAATTTTTAAAATACAGTTTAATTTATAAGAAAGTTGTTTATTGATACGTAAAATTGCAGTCTTCAAGATTTTCATGTTTTATTGTTGATAAAAGTCATCAAATTTTTCAGATTTTCATAGATCTTTACTACCGTCTGTTGGGTTTGAACTCTTCGATCTTACTAAGCTACAATAAAAATGATTTAGTAAAATCGTTTGTCTCTCTCTATTCACTTTCTTCTCCAATAAAAGAATTGGTGTTCTTCTCTAGATCTTGATTTTTCATTTATCGAAGAATAAATTTTTAGTGTTGGCATCGATTTTTTTTATCCTGATCAAGAATCCTTTAAAAAAAGAGTATAAATTTGGATGAAAAAATTAATTAAATCTAAAAAGTTATAATTGGTGCTACTTAAACCGCAACAAATATTTCAAAATGAATTGACAAGGAGGATGATAGAATTTTAACTTTCTGAGCTCTCTAAAATTTATAATGTTACATTTTGTAAAACATGTTAAGAGCAAGATCATTTTTAAAATTTCTTACCAATAATTTACGAGAGACATTGGAAGACGTTTGCTGATGCACGTTATCGAAATGTGATCCTTATGTACTAAAGAACGTGGAAGATAGAAGAGGAACATAATCAATTATAACCAAAAATATCTATGAAGTTATTGTTGAATATTTAATATACACATAAATCATAATAATATATGAAAATTTTAATTAAGAGAAAATTTAACATAAACAAATGAGAGATAGAAGAGAAAGATAAAGAAAAATTATTTATGAAGTTATTTTTGGATATTTAATATGACGTATAAGTTATAAAAAATATGTAAAATTTAGTTAAGAGAAAATATAATTTTGACATTTCCCGTAATGAATTAGTAGAAGGAGAAAAAAAAGTTAATTTGATTATTTAAAAGAAGAATAACAACAATTAATGATTTTTCAGAGGAATTGAATAAAAACAAAAGTAAAGAAATGAAAAAGAGAGTTGGTAAGGGGTGCCAGAAATAATGTTAGGATGAGTACAAACAAGGATAGGATTACATTTGAAAATTGTTAAAATGAAAAACATTAAAGAAAAAAATAGAAGAGTAGATAATCGAGAAAAATAACAAAAAGGAAAAAAAAAGTAGATCAAAGTTTTAAGAAGGCAATGTGAATATGATCTATTTTTTTTCTTTTTTAAGGAGGATCATTTGGTTGATATTAAATTTGCTGACGAATTTTCTTTTTTCATTTGGTATCAACTTTGAAATATAATTAAAACAACAATAATGTTATAATTAAAGAGTAGAGAAAAGGTATATTTGATTGATAAGTCAATATTGATATTTTTAACTAGAAAATTTTAATAATAATTATTGAATAATATTTCAATTTTATTTTAATGATCTTGCGAAGCACGACTAATTTTACTAGTATGAAAAAAGCATCATTGTAATTTATTTCAAATGTAACACTTTCGATTTTTCCAATAGGGTTGTGGCACTCTTCTCTCTCATTTTCTTTTTAAAATTCTGACATTTTTCACATTTCTTATTTCTGTTAAAGATTTTATTTAAATTACAAGAAATATGAAACAGAAATTTAATTAGTGGAGATTTAATTATATTAAAATTATTTTGATTGCGCGAAACGGGACTTGTCGTAAGAATATAGAGTAATTGAGAATTGAGTTGTGTGAAAAAAAAAAACGGAAAAAACAATTAGACAAACCTACAACAATGCAAGGCTGGAGCAGGAGATTTTTTCGGTTGATGGGGTCTCACTTTTGCAGAAGAGCTTGCTTGGATTTTTTCCCCAGACAATTGGATTTTTTCCCGACCCCTCAGTATTACTACCAGTTAATCGCGGGATGTGCCTGAATGATCAGGGTTTGAGAACAAAGTAACCGATATCACCTACAAGGTTCTACTCCAGAAGATAGCAAATTGCTCACACCTGAGTTTGAACTCACGTTTCAGACCTCCAACTGAATTTTAAGTTCTCCTCATTTGCCATCAAGTTATGCTCGATGGTCTTGGAAACACGACAATTGGACTTTTTTAATATAAGAAAACTTCTAATAAGAGGGAGATGAATAGGTTTCAAACTTGGAAAACAAAAACAGATCTGTAACTGATATAAACTTAAATGATTTTACTGATTAATATTTAATGACACTCAATAAACGTGATATGATATTGTTAATCCTTTGATTAGAAAATAAGAGAAATATAACAGAAAAATATCAAAAATTTGATTAAAAAAATAAATATTAATGATGGGCTAAGAGAGATGCCACATAAGATTCACTATTCTCAACTTTAATATATATATATTGATGATTTATAGGGAGGAAAATTACTTGCACTCTCTTACTGCACAAAAAGTATTTTAATCTAAATTTATGAATCATTTGTAAGCATTTAAAATAGTTTCTACGTGTAAAATTTAAGTGTAGTCTAACAATTTATTTCTCTGAGTTAATTTAGCTTATTAGTAATTTAGTATTATCATTTATTTTATTTTAAAATTATTTTCCTTCATCACGGATCGTTTCAATAATTTAAATGTCCTTTTCACTATCTGATCTTTTAATTTATTAACTTAATCATAATTAAAAGACAAAAAGTGTGTACATTTTTTTATGTTATCACGCATACTTCGCATTATCCCTGAAACGACACCGTTTTGCTCTGCTCCTAGGTAGTTAAAGTCGGTTAGGGATTAGTACACGCAACGATGAACGATGTCCTTCATATCCAAGGTTATACATGTTTTGACTAGGAATACAATGACATAAACCTTTAATTTTGACTGGAATTTTTCATTTCCAAAAGAAAAATTGGAGATTAAGGCGTGAAATTGGTAACGGGGATATGGAGGCAGAAGAGAAGATGGTGGTGGAAGGGTTAATTGATAAGGCCACCAACTCCACCAGACCCGAAGTGGAGCCCCGACTTCTCAAATCAATCAAATCGGTGGTCCGTTCATCTGATTCGGAGCTCCGACTTGCTGCCCATACCCTTATGTCCCTCATGAAACGTGACCACTCTCAGGTCCCTCCATCTTTTACTCTTTGTATATTTCATCTATTGGTTGACCCGTAATTCTCTTAAACCCTAATTTAAGATCAAAGATTTAGTATTGGAATGAGCTATCCTAATATTGTTTCTGCTTTACTTGAGCCGAGGGTCTATCAGAAACATCCTCCCTACCTGCCAAGGTAGGGACAGGGGTAAGTCCCTGTGAAGGTAGGGGTAACGTCTGCATACACTTTACCCTCCCCAGACTCCATACACTTTACCCTCCCCAGACTCCACTCGTGGGATTGCAATGAGTATGTTGTTGTTGTTGATTTAATATTGGAATGAAACTGTCCCAAGTAGAAATGATGGATATAGAGGATTTATTTAGTCTACACGAACTAGTTTGGGACTGAGACGTAGTTGGTTGATTGATATTGGTGATTGGTGTTCTTTCTTAACTAAAAGGGTGTCGTATTTTTGTTGATTTTGCAATTGTGGGTTTCCCAAGGTTTGCCTTTGATGCTATGGTAAGTAAGAATCGGTACTTTTTTCTTGTTTTGGTGATTAAGCTAACAGCTTTTTCTATATCTGAGCTATGGGACAAAATGACACTGGATCTTTTTTAGTTTGGTTAGACACATGTATGTTAGCGATAGGTATAGGCTTTAGAGAGCAAAGTGTTCGGCTAAGTGACAAGTGTAGGTTGTGAAAGGAAAATTCTTTACCAGTTTCAAAAACAATGGGTCTGAATAGAGCAGATTGAATATAGAAAGTTTATATAGCCAACCCCAACTAATTAGGACAAATGCCAATCCAAATATTGTCAGTTATTGATTCAGCTAAAATTTATTTTTACCAGTTCTATTGGGTGCCAAAAAAATAAGACATCTTCACCGCAAATCAATAGTATAGGACTTCACAATTAAAGGCCATAGGAATTTCGAATTTCATACCAACTGATGTTTCAATGTTCATTATTTGACGCATACTCTGTCAACAGTATCTATGTTCTGCAATTCCTTTTCCCCGAAACAGAGAAACTGCAATTTTATTTGTTAGCTTTACATTAAGAATCCATTGAGCAGATATCTTTCATCACAGAAACGTAGGGGGGTTCATTATACTTGGTATGGCATTATATTGGAGATAGAAGCTGAATATGGTCATTCACTCTTATATTATAATCAGTCAACACAAGTTTTCATCCATTTCTGTAATCCACCTAAGAGAGTTTTCAATGATGCAATTGGACTCCCTTTTCATGGTATAATGTATTCGAGGGCCTTTGACATGGATTTTTTTGAGAAAGTTATCTGTTAATTATCAGTGGGAGACATTAGCTTTGAAATATTCCTTCATCTTTTTTCACTGCAATATTCTAAAACTTTCTATGTCAATCTTATGTGCAAGTGAATGCATTGAAGATTATTCATGTTGTATTTAAAAAAAGATGTAGAATTACGGTGGAGGGTTTGGGTGACATTTTTGGGAACTAAGTGAGGACATCTTCATAAATTCAGTGGAGTGATTATTTTGATCATTGATAAAAAAAGTTTGTTTAGTACTTCTTTGAAGGGAAAACTCACTTATAGATCTCAGATAAAAACTGGTTCATTATATAGTCCTCAGCATACTTGGGTTTTATGAGTTTTGGTTGGGCATATATGCCAGGATGATGTCCAATTTCCTAGTGTAATATTTATTCCTTTTTGTACTTGTCATATATACTGGAAGTTCAAACATTTAGCCACTTAATTATCCAAGGTAAAAGGTTTTCTCTTAAGAAGCATGTTAAAGTCCAAGATGAAATATAATGAACAATGCCGTAGTACGTTATTGATTTCTTGTCAAGAAGACTTTAGTAGAATTTGAGTGGGAGCACTTACATGGATGATTTTTCTAACAAGGGAGGTGCTTATGACTTTTAATTATGTGATCACTCCTCCAAAAGAGTATAGTGCATGGTTTCTCCCCAGTTATGGTCTAGGATATTTTTCTGATTCACCAACTATTTCTTGTGATAGGATTAAAAATCAGTGCTAAGCTACATTCATCCCATGATGTTTAGAAATAAATTGACATATTTGTGCATCGTCTCCTGATAGTAGCTTGATTTACGGGTTTCTCTTGACAGGTACGGTATCTCACTCTTCTCATAATAGACGAACTCTTCATGCGCTCAAAACTTTTTAGAACTATTGTTGTCGAGAACTTGGATCAATTACTCACTTTAAGTGTTGGGTTCAGAAGGAATCTGCCGCTTCCGCCTCCTGCCTCTGTTGCCTCTGTATTATGCCCCAAAGCAATTGAGTTCTTAGAGAAGTGGAATTCTTCATTTGGCATTCATTATAGGCAGCTCAGGTTGGGGTATGACCATTTGAAGAACACCCTCCGACTTCAATTTCCGAACTTGCAAGCAAATGCAGCTAGGATTCGGCAGGAAAGGAGGGAAAGAGAGATGAGGACAAAGGAGATCCTGCTGAAGAAGTTTGAAACCTTGAAGGAGAACCTTGCTTCTTTAAAAGATGAAATTCAGTCCACAGTTGATGAAATTGGCGAGTGTTTGAACATTTTAAGCACAAAGGATGAAGAAGATATATTGTTGGCTCCTTTAGATGATGAAGAAATTGTGGAGTTCCGCAACTCTGAACTCCGACAAATCCGTCTTGATTCTTTGAAGGAGGGGGAAAAAATTAAAGAGGACAGTGAAAATGAAGTTGTGTTTGACGCATTGAGGGAACTATTCAAGGTTCTAGTAACAAAACATATGATCACAATGCAAGAATGGATCTCTGTTCTCATAAGAGTGGAAACAACAGACACTAGGTTTAGGGACTCCACATTGAAGGATTTTATTGATATTCGTAATCATCTCAAATCAGTGAAGAAAAAATGTGAAGAATCTGGTTGTACTCTGCCTAAAACTAGAAGTGTCGAGGAAGAAGACATATGGGAAGAGGGTAATGTGGAACCAGAAAATGGAAAATCATTTAAAATGCCTGACCGAGGTGAGGATTGTTCCTTGAATCTGAATTTCAGTGGAATGAGAGTTGAAGCTCCTAAATGTAGTAATCTTAAAGTAAATGGAAAGGAAAAGTCGCAGGTGGCCAATGGTGGCAGTGAAACTGACACCTCTAGGGGAAAGCTTTTAGCTGAAGCTCCCGTTATGAAGTGGGGTTCTTTCTTGGATGATTGGGGATCAAACAGCAGGGATGTTTTGGCGAACCAAAGAGGATTAGATCTTGATGGCCATTGGGGTAGGGTGGATCATGATGCGGTGATTCCTGCTGAAAAAATTGCAGAATTGAAAGTTCATGCAACTGTTTATAGGGAAGATCCTGTTGAAATCCAACCATGTCGGGCCCCTTTGAGAAACGGAGGAGTTTGTCAGAGGAAAGATTTGAAAAATTGTCCATTTCATGGACCTATTATTCCTCGAGATGATGAAGGCAAACCAATTGATACAGGTTCATCAATAGAATATCAGGCTGCCCAGTTGGTGCAGCAACAAGAGCCCATCAATGCACGCCCTTCAGTAGTGGAGAAAATACATGATTTGGATGACAAACTTGTGGAAAAATTAGCCAAGCAGGCTGTAAAAAATGTTCGACAAAGAGACAAAGAGGAGTCAAAGAAGAGAGAGCATGACAAACAGATTTCGAAGCGGGCAAAGCTTGGAAAAGTTCGAGAACATAATCAAGAAGTTCTACGTGTTGCTGCATTGGCATCATCCTCAAGATCCTTATATGCTGGAGAAGATCATGATAGATCTTCTTCGTCTAGATCTTCGTCCACGAGTAAGAAAGAAACTCTGGCATCTATGTTAAAAAAGAAAGAAACTGCCAAAGATAGATTGGGTCAAAGGCTTCTTAACAGCCGTGCTAGAGATGCAACAGTACGGCAGTTAACGGTGGCTGAGGATGCTAATTATCGTGAAGCCTTTCCAAATCAATGGTAGGTTAATGACTCAATGCTACATTTTCTCGTAGGTTCTTGACATTGTTTTCAGGTGTTGTATTTTTTGTAATATGAGGCTATTCCTGCCTGCTGGTGGTTCAAAACATTTCGTTTTCTTGTTCTGTCCCACTTCTGGTTAATTTTTAGTTTGCCGAACTGTAAATTTTACATTATACATTGCAACTTCCTTTTCCCGAAAAATGAGGAGAAATTTTGTCAATCACTATGGTTTTCTACCATAGACCCTTGTGGTCCGGCCCTTCTCCAGACCCCACGTATAGCGGGAGCATAGTGCACTGGGCTGCTCTTTTTATGGTTTTTTACATGCATTGCAGTTTTGGTCTTCTTAGCCTTTGTCATGTATCTAAAAGAAAAATCTGCAGCATCTACGGAGGAGTCAGTTGACCATCATAATGAACGTACGAAGCAGGTTTTCAAGTAGAATATAGATGATGCGATTGCGTGCTTTTGGAACTTGAAAACTCATGAAATTTTGTAAACTCATGAAATGATATCATATGTGCCGGCACATGTTTAAACTATGGATGAATGAACCTCAAATGAATTTCAAATGCAAAAGGAAGGAAAAGCCAAGCTTTTGGAACTTGAAAACTCATGAAATGATATCATATGTGCCGGCACATGTTTAAACTATGGATGAATGAACCTCAAATGAATTTCAAATGCAAAAGGAAGGAAAAGCGAAGAAGGTCATAGATTTTGAAGTAGAAACTTAAAATTTAAAAATTTGTGTTTTTAAAATTGTATTTTTTGAAACTTAATGTTATATTTGGATATGCATTTTACTTTGAAAAAATTTAAAGTTTTGTGAGTGTAAGTGCCCAAAACTCAAAAAATTGAATTTTGTTGGAAGAATGGAAGATAGATTTTCAAAATCTACGCCAAAATCTATAGTCAAAAAGATATTTGAAGATAAAATTTTAAAATTTGATTCAAAATATATGATCAAACGTTAGCTGAGAGAGTGCAATTATTGAATAAGATTGCAACAACTATGTAGAGGCAACTAACTAAAAGTAAGCTGTCAAATGGAGATATACACAACAGTTGGTACTTATCCTATCATGTGTGTCACCCTGTTTTTTGGTTCTCAAAGGCTAAGAAAGCTAGATTCTCCCTCCATTATATGGCTTATCTCATCTATTCCACCCTATATTCTCATTTTGGACATCAGAAAGGTTGAGCTGACATTAAGTGATGAGATGCTCGATAACAAATGTGTTGCTGGTAGAAGCAGTAGGCGTTCGATAGAATAGTTTAAATGTGTACAAGTTGATTCAAACGTTACTGTTTTTTTTTACTTAAAAAGGGAGGCTTGCCTAAATAGTTTCAATAGTTTGCCTAAGACCTACGGACTCCACACACAATTCAATGGTCACTTCCTTGCTATGTGATTAGTGTATAAATTACTAAAAGAAAAACAAACAAGTATGTGGAAGTAGACACTTGTGAGTTAGAACTTGGTTTCCTTTTGCAACGCATGATGAGCTTATTTTTTTCTTTCTTGAGCCGAATAAGTGCAGTAAAAAAGTCAAATGCCCTCAAATTAATAATAATAATAATAAAAAAAAAAGAAGCCAAGATGCTGCCTTGCTACTATTGCTAGTGGTTCAGTAACTTCTAACCCAAGTCTTGTTTTTATTCCACTAATAACAAAAGCATATTTCAATACTTTGTGGAACCTCATGCTTATTAATTTTCTCATACAACTAACCACACAATCCCGAATTTAAGGGGGGAAATTGATTATATATTAATGTGCGATGTTGGAGTAGAATAGTTAAATTTGATATCTCATTTATTATGAACTAAATTTCCCTATGCTTTTAGTCATAAAGCTAACCAAATACACATTATGTTTTTACGAAATTGACTAAATGAAAAATTACCAACTAAACCACTATGTTCCAGAAAAAATACTAAAAGCTACAAGGCTCTAATTTTCAATTGAATTTGTTGAGAATACAATCCAATATTTATTGAAGTGTGTGACCATCTGATCTAAAAGC